>JAQPPZ010016955.1:12950000-14160822 GCA_028583015.1 Wollemia nobilis | reverse complement strand
AGTCCTTCCACCAAGGTCACTAAGAAAGCACAAAAATATTATGTAACATGGAGTCAGGGGAGCAACCTTGATAGCCTCAAAGGTATCCTTGTCAGAGTGATTAAGCCAAAATTTATCTCTAAAATCATTCCAAGGGAGTCAATCCCTGGTAGGACGATAAAAGAAATCAGTGATGCATCGCACACCTTTGCAAAAGAATCTCAGTGCATGAACCCAAGGAACCTGCGCAAGCAGGAAATCCTGGTAGGTGATAACAGGTGACCACAAAACATTCATTTGGTCGGTGGAGAGGCCACACCAAAAGCTCTATCCATTCAATCTAAGCCAATATTTAACACTCTCCCGAGCTTTCCAAATGCTCCTAATGATGAAGGATCCTAACACTTTGATAGACACAGGGGCAATAAGGAGGGAAGGGAACCACATGCCCTTCCAACTCTTACGCTCAAAATGGGAACCTTCACTAATACAATGTTGGATGAGAATCTTTCAGGCCTCATTTGCTGTGAGGGCTCTAATGACTCACTTAACACAAAGGGCCCAACCTTGAAGTTGGGTATTAATAATGCCAAGTCCACCATGGCTTCCGAGAAGACAACAATACTCCCAGGCAACATGGTGGAATCCTAAAGAATTATTGGAGGAGGACCATAAGAAGTATCGCAGAAGCTTATCAAGCTTCTTATAACAATTTTTGGATGGGACTCAGTAGGAAGAATAATAAACATGGGTGGCTGCAAGGACTTTAGTTCAAATTTGAAATTTACTAGGAAAGGAGAGTTTCTTAGTGGACCAGTAGATAAGTTTCTATTCCACCTTGTTAACTACATACTTCCATAACTCTGGCAATGACCCGTTAAAGGCAAAAGGAATGCCTAAAAAATGAAAAAAATTCCCCTCTTGGATGATCTTCCATTGATATTGATTAAGCCAATGGGGCATTGAGTCGGAGATCGCCCATAACATTGGATCTTTCTCCATTGAATGGAGGATCTAGAAGCTAGATAAAAAGTGTCCAGGCAAGCAAGCGCTTGTTGAATGACACCTTCTTCCTCAATAAGAGTGAGGAAAGAGTCATCAGCAAAATGACCATTGATCAATTGAGTCTCACCTTCGGGGAGATAAATTCCTTGAATAGAACCCTTAGCATCGTGATGAGGTAGTAAATAGCCAAGCCCTTCAGCTGCAAGGACATAAAGGGAAGGAGCTAAAGGGTAACCTTGTCTAATGGATCGAAAGAGACCAATGGCTGAGGACTAGTGTCTGTTAATGGATAAAATAGCCGAAGCCTCAGCAAACAACATTTCCACAAAACTAATGAAGCAAGGCCCAAAACCAAAAGCTTTAAGCATGGCTAAAATGGAGGACCAATCAATCCTGTCATATACTTTCTCAAAGTCAATTTTGATGAACACAGACTTCATTCAGGAATACATCCTTGACAATATTATTGCTATCTGGAAAATTATAGAGTAAGCAGATTATATGTTTTATATTCTATATTATAGAGGAAGATATCACATAAAAATAGCCTGATATTATCATACAATAGTAACCAAGATAATTATATTATATTATGTGTTTATGATTTCCGACGCAAGCTATGGGTTTATCATTTCTAAGATAGGTGAATGTGTCATCTTAAGAAAAGCAATCAACCATTTATAATTTCCAATATTGGTTTATCTTTTCCAAGATAGATGAATGTGTCACCTTAACAAAAGCAATCAACCATGCAATAATATCCTGCATGAAATAATTTACTGCATCCGTCACCTTTAAAATCTCTTCTTACATGCTGAAAAATACTCTATTTTGTCTTAACAGTGTATAGTTTCTTGATAGTAGCATTTCATGAATCGTGGCAGGTCAGTTTTCTCAAGTTGTATTGTATTGTTATTTTTCATTTTAGTTGACACCCAAATGATGAATTTAAATAG
This sequence comes from Wollemia nobilis, assembly GCA_028583015.1. Classification (NCBI taxonomy): domain Eukaryota; kingdom Viridiplantae; phylum Streptophyta; class Pinopsida; order Araucariales; family Araucariaceae; genus Wollemia; species Wollemia nobilis. Next base: position 14,158,882 of record JAQPPZ010016955.1, on the reverse strand, counting down.
TATGAACTAAGTTTTGCACATAGTTTTAGATTTGATTGACATTTAAGGTTTGAAAGAATTTGTGAAGTTCATAGTTGGGGAAATTGTATAGTCATATGTGGGTATTGCCTAATTTTTAACAGTATTCATTGAGAGAAATTACCTGGTCTTTTACACATACTTTTTTTTCATCAAAAAAATCGATTATTACATTGGGTTTGGAATGTCTCCGAGGCTTCCAATTTTAGACTAGACATTATGGAATAATAATTTATTGAGAATACTTGTAGGCCACTCGGGTGGCATTGTTTAAATAATTGTTGGGTCTCTATTTATTATAGATACATGGCATTGCAAGGATTTGAGCTGGCGACACAAAAGGAAAAAAAATGCGTTTCTTGATGTATCTTAAGAAATCCATAAAAGCATTAAATTCTATTTTTTAATTTTTAACTGTGGTCCAAAAATAATGGTATTGAGAAGCTTTTGTAACATAGAAATAGGGAAGCAATTTATGAATATGAAATGTATATGAAATTATGAAGGATCTGTATAGGTTTAAAAACCTTAAAGACTTTTCTTTAGGAAAAAATAATATGTTTTACCCCTCTATAAATTTTTGCAAGATGTGTTTCATTGCAATATAACTATATAATTTTAGAACTAATAAAGACTTTATCATCAAAATAAATAGATTTTAGACATATAAAAGATTACATTGTCCAATCCTATGAACTAGATTTGAATCAAGTTTAACGTCATATTTTTTAGACTTCACACTAAGGCCATGACATGTGCAAAAAGAAAGAAAAAACAATGGACCACTTTAAAGTATGGAATTTAATTCTACCTTTGACTCAAGGGAAAGGATAGTGGCCTCCTAGGAATTTGGTTCAAAGAAAGAGGATTAAAGGAGTATAGATATGTCCCTTTGATAGAGGGTTGGGGCCGATGGTTGGATAGAAATGCCAAGTTATTTTAAGGTCAGAAAATTATAGTGATTTAGATACAAATGCAAATTCAATTCATTTTTGAATGTCTAAAAATCTTCCCAAAACCAAAACTGAGCAAGCATATAGGAATACTAAAAGTGGATCCTATGAAGCCATGGGCCTTCTTCTATGGACTCTGCAAGGGCAGCCCAGGTAGGTATGGGGTAAGAGGAGCACTTTATTTAAATAAAAATCATAAGATCACTTTCAAGGTAGGTTTAGGTGAAGGAACAAATAATATGGTAAAATGGAAAGCATTAATCCTCTTGATTAGAATAGTAGTGGAGCAAGGATTTTACAACTTTATAGATTTATGGAGATTCAAAATTAGTGATAAGTTAGGTTACAAATCATGTCGAGATAAAAATATTGCTCCTCAATCCTTTCTATGAGCAAGTGAAATTACTAGAACCTTCTATAATAGAAATTTCATACAAGCACATCTATAGAAAACACTTGGAACACCTTCAATAATAGAAATTATATACAAGCACATCTATAGCGAAAACTTGCTCCTCAATCCTTTCTATGCACAAGTGAAATTACTAGAACCTTCTATAATAGAAATTTAGCGAACTAAACATAGAAGCAGATGGTACTTTAAAATATGGTTTGAACCTTCCAAGAACTTGACAAATGGAAGAAATGGTTAGAGGACTTAGGGTTTTCTCATAGTCCTTTTATTAAGGGTCAATTATTAGAAGAAAAAAAAAGGGGGTTGAAAGCCACTCTTACCTTTATTTTTTAGAAATACGGGCTTTAGAATTGCATTTTTCTTCAAAATTGAAACCTAAGTCCTCCTCATTTAATTTAAGTACTCAGGTAAGAGTTATTTGAGAATTGTGATTGATCAAGAATTTATTCCTACTTTCCACATGTCAATACTATTATTAGGATTTTGTTTCTAGATTACAAGTTGATAATAATTGAGAAATTCTTTAGGGTACTTCATACCCGTAGCATTGTAATTTTTTTCAAACTAAAAAATGAAAAGGCAAAAAAATATATGCATTATCAACAACTCAACATGATGTTAATGAAAATAACAACTTGATCCAAATTTCTTAAAAGTTTTATTTAATCAAATCTAATAGAGTTTATAAGTTTTATCACTAGTAATATTATCTCGATGACTTTAAATATATCATGTCAAACTACATTGGTTCATGAATATCAAACAACACATACATTAGTATATCTACATGGAATGATACCTAGTATTTAGGTAATATAATATTAAATTAAAAATAAATCATATTGGGTTTCCATTACACCAAGGACAACTTCTACTAAGAAAACAATTAGTAACACATTGTATAATCCAAAAGGATATAATACTATACCATTGGATACATCTTCAAGAATATAATCATATGTGATAATGTAATACATAGATATATGCATATATAATATTAATAAATCAACTTTGTTTTAACAAAAATAACACTTTACATAATTATTACTCAATAATTCTAAATCAATATTATTAAAGTTAAGTCTTGAGATAACATGAAAAAACAAAGTACTATATTAGTGCATCCAATCCTGAATCTACTACATTATATCCATTCATAAAAACTCAAATCAATGCCAATAAAACACTTTTTGTAAATTCTTTGGCATAACGCTAATAGCTACATTCACTATTTAAAATCTAGCATAAAATTCATATTCATATAAATGCTAATAGGGTGGAGATAGTAGACTGACCAGTTTCTGCTGAGTGTTTGCCAGCTTGAAGTGGTGGTTTCAATCCCAAACCCCTTTGGGGTCCCCTTCACTTGAAGTAAAATTTTATCCAAGTATTGCAAGTGGTTATAGTGTTAGCTTTCCAAAGGAGTTGTCATTGTTAATTCTCCTATTACAAAAATAAACAAACAGTAAATTAAATTAAAGTAGGCCATTTTTTTAGTTTACCTTATAATACTTTATTGTAATACACTTTTCAAATAAAACTTTGACTAAAATATCTTTTAAACCTATTTTATTTATGTTAAATTATAATTTTTCACCACTTCAATGCTTTTCTTACAATATATTTTTTTATTTAAAAAAATATTATTTCATTCTTATTTTATATTTTATGATTGCAAGGATCATAAAAATAACCTTGAAAGCTTTTGTTCTTTCCATTTTTGCAAATAATTTCACATAAGAATTCTTATGTACATTCTTTTCAATGTAATATTTTTATAAGCTCTTAAAAATATCTTGCTAATATCTACATGTATGTTTAATTGTTTCTTTCCTAATGAGAGATGTTTTTACTCTAAATAGTTTATAAAAATAGATATTTGGAGATGTACTTCATTAAGAAGAGATTAAGACTTATTTTTGGTCCTTTACTCTTACACCAATTTTCAAGAATTGCTTCACTTAGTTATTTGAGCAAAACACTTGATTGACAGTGTTAATGTAAAACTTTAAACCAAAATAGTTTTTAATCAATAAATCTCAAGGAAAATATAATATAAAAGTATATTAAGAAAATTTATTGGATTTTGATACGTTATATTTCAATAGTTTAGATATTTCATGTTTCTAAGTCTTGATCTCTATCAACCATTTCTTTGAAAGTCAACATGAATTTTCTATAAGCTCTCGAAGGGTTACCCTTTTATGTTCTCTATACCTAGATTTTGATAAATAAAAAATCGTTATTTTTCCAACTCTCATATTATTTTGTTTTATTAAGTACTTTTGTGCATATATGTTTCTATCTATTATTGAATTCAACCTACAATAGACTAGAAATATTGTTAGGTCATGCAAAATAATTATATCTACCATATGTAAAATAATAAAAATCTAATTTGTGAGTGTCAAAAGAGTAATCAAACTTATAACATTATCCAAAACAATTCACTTAAGAATATGTATAATTCCCATCCTATGATGATAAGAATTATAGAATGGATCAACAACTTAACAATATACTACTTTCTTTTGTGGTAAGAATAATGTTTTCCAAGGGTCTAATTTAGTGGAGAATAGATAGCATAGTATATGAAATAATATGTTTTCTTTGCTAGACATTATTAAAAAGCATGAGATCAAATCCCTCAAACAATTGAACATTATCCTAAAAAGTGAAAATCTATCACTATCAAGTAATTTTTTTTTGCCACTTAATGGATTTGCAAACTTGATAAAGTAGATAAGTATAAATACAAAGAAACTATTAGAATTTCCCAAAATAGACATGCAAAGCATTACAAAAAATATGAAGAAAGAGTAGAACTGATTGATTTATTCCATAGATCAAATTTTTAATTAACAAAGTTGATCATTGAGAGTCGTTGGATTACAACTCATCAAATCTGATCTTGACAACACTGAGAGTTCACCTGACTCATGGAGGAGTGGAAACTCAAGTGTGTCTATCCTAGTGGAACTTAAGAGAATAATAACTTATTTTAACACCCTCCCTTAAGTGATACTAGGGGTAAATGATAGAAGTGATTCCCGGAAACATGGCCTGATGAGGTGCTCATGTACAATCATTTTAAATGAGATGGTAAAACCACATAGGAAAAAACCATCTATCAGAAGAGAAAAAAAAGGAAGAGGCTTGTCTTCGGTTTGCGAAGATAGTCCTATGAATACATAAAAAGGATGATTACCGAAAACATGGCCTTATGAGGTACTCATTTACAATATATATGAGAGATGGTGAAAAAAATACATGGGAAAAACCATATTTATGAAATAACGAGGCATGTCTTCGGATGACGAAGATTGTCCTTAATAAAAAAATGAGTCTCGAAAACTTGGCCTGATGAGGTACTCATGTATATTATGTAAGGGAGAGATGATAAAAAAAACCACATGGGAAAAAACCATCTTCCAAAGAATACAATTATAAAATGAGAGGTGAAAGACTTATGTTTCAATGTAGCTATAATACTCCAAGTTTCTATCGCAATTGTATGTAACGTAGAGAAGGAAATGACTTGGTGAAGATGTTTGCAAATTGATTTTCATTTGGAATATAGTCCAAGTATATGTCCATGTTCTGAATATGTTGTCGAATGAAGTGCAAGTGTATCTCAATGTGCTTGGTCCACTAATGCTCAACTAGATTACGTGCAATATGAATTGTGCTCTGATTGTCACACCAAAGTATCAGAGCATGATAGATCTTGCTAGCATTCTCTCTTGAAGGTTCTAGGAGCTGATTCTTTGGATATTTTTTTGGCTTCTCCTCTTTTCTTAGATTTAAGTCTTCAATAATATTATATATATAGTTTTTTGCTATATATTTTTTTAAATATATATGTGGGTTATTCTGAATATTATTTGTTTTCTTCTCACATCAAAAATGGAAGGGAAGATTCATTGACTCTTAGTGTAAATGTTTTTTCAAAAAAAATTCCCATAGTCATATATATTAATTTTTTTTCTAAAAAAAAGGAAACACCTTTTTCAAGCAATTTTTTTTTTTAATTTCATATAAAAAGCTTGATTAATAGGAAATTTATTTCCTATATTTAGTGTATATTTTTTTTCAAGAAAAAAAAAAGAGCTTTGTTCGCTGCCTTATCAATGCTCTCAGAGAAGCACGATTGAGGCTCTTGAATCTTGCATAGAGCACCCAATTTTGGGTGTTAATGTCTCTATTCGTGATGCCTCTCTAATCGATTTTCATATCTCCTTCACTAGAGATCTGTAATCTTTGCTCTCCATTGTTTTTGATGCTTGGTGCAGCTCTCAATAAATTCAACTATTATAAAATTCTTTCAATTTTTTTTTATTCTTTCGGTACGCTCTTAGGCGACGTCACTTCAGTTGCAATATAAAATTTTTATACCGTTCTATCTTGAGATCTTCCTTGGCGTACATTTTGCTGCATCAGGGAACTCCGTAGGAGCCCCCTTAAGTCGAGATAACATTCATTTAACGCCAATCAATGGATTTGTTATCGGTTGGAAGATTTTAAAATGGCTCTCATTACCTCCTCTTTAGTTATCTCTATCTCTCTTCATTTCGCATTCGTTTTCTTATGATATTGAGCTTCATTTATTCTCTAACAAATTATATGTGTAGAGTGTTATTTTCATTTTGCTCAAAGGCGATGCGTCGTGGTGCTGAAGCAAGCAACTAAAATTTTTTAATTCTTATTTTGTATCATTCATTTGCTATCCCTTTAAAAAAAATTATAACAGTCTATATTTACGTTTATCGCCTCTCCTATTTTACTTTTGTTCTGCAGGTTACAAAAGCCAAGGCATTGCATCTACGAGGAACTACGTCTGCAAGTGCTAGGTCTACGAAGTGCTAGGTCTATGCTTTCTTTGACGCTCTCATCAAAATAACTAGTGATCTTTATATTCTAAGATGCATCAAAGAAAAAACCACTTCTACCTCTCTATTTTGTGGTACCTACCCAAATAATTTTGGGTTTCCTCTTCGTGCGGCAGTAATATCATTCTTTCAGAAGTTATCTTTGTTCTTTCTTTTGCTTTACCGTATTCATGAATCGCAGGCGCCTTGTTTGAAGTATATATCTTCTATTTATTTTTTTTTCTAAAGCTTCTTTGTATTGCTTTTTTATCTATCCCTTATCTTTCAAAGGTAAAAACCATACAGAAATATTCCCTTATAATTTATAACCTAGTAAATACAAAATTCTTTTTTCAGGGGGGGTTAAGGTGCTCAATTTTGCACCTTTTTTGTTTTTTCTTTTAGGGAGATGTATTCTTATATTTTTTTGTGTGTCTGTCCATAGATCAAATTTTTAATTAACAAAGTTGATCATTGAGAGTCGTTGGATTACAACTCATCAAATCTGATCTTGACAACACTGAGAGTTCACCTGACTCATGGAGGAGTGGAAACTCAAGTGTGTCTATCCTAGTGGAACTTAAGAGAATAATCACTTATTCTAACACCCTTAAGTGATACTAGGGGTAAATGATAGAAGTGATTCCCAGAAACATGGCCTGATGAGGTACTCATGTACAATCATTTTAAATGAGATGGTAAAACCACATAGAAAAAAACCATCTATTAGAAGAGAAAAAAAAGGAAGAGGCTTGTCTTTAGTTTGCGAAGATTGTCCTCTGAATACATAAAAAGGATGAGTCCCAGCAACATGGCCTTATGAGGTACTCATTTGCAATATATATGCGAGATGGTGAAAAAATACATGGGAAAAACCATATTTATGAAATAACGAGGCATGTCTTTGGATGACGAAGATTGTCCTTAATAAAAAAATGAGTCTCGAAAACTTGGCCTGATGAGGTACTCATGTATATTATGTAAGGGAGAGATGATAAAAAAAACCACATGGGAAAAAACCATCTTCCAAAAAATACAATTATAAAATAAGAGGTGAAAGACCTATGTTTCAATGTAGCTGTAATAATCCAAGTTTCTATCGCAATTGTATGTAACACAGAGAAGGAAATGACTTGGTGAAGATGTTTGCAACTTGATTTTCAGTGGGAATATATTCCAAGTATATGTCCATGTTCTGAATATGTTGTCGAATGAAGTGCAAGTGTATCTCAATGTGCTTGTTCCACTAATGCTCAACTGGATTACGTGCAATATGAATTGTGCTCTGATTGTCACACCAAAGTATCAGAGCATGATAGATCTTGCTAGCATTCTCTCTTGAAGGTTCTAGGAGCTTATTCTTTGGATATTTTGTTGTCTTCTCCACTTTTCTTAGATTTAAGTCTTCAATAATATTATATATATAGTTTTTTTCTATATATTTTTTTAAATATATATGTGGGTTATTCTGAATATTATTTGTTTTCTTCTCACATTAAAAATGGAAGGGAAGATTCATTGACTCTTAGTGTAAATGTTTTTTAAAAAAATAACTCCCATAGTCATATATATTAATTTTTTTTCTAAAAAAAAGGAAACACCTTTTTCAAGCAATTTTTTTTTTTAATTTCATATAAAAAGCTTGATTAATAGGAATTTTATTTCCTATATTTAGTTTATATTTTTTTTCAAGAAAAAAAAAGAGCTTTGTTTGCTACCTTATCAATGCTCTTAGAGAAGCACGATTGAGGCTCTTGAATCTTGCATAGAGCACCCAATTTTGGGTGCCAATGTCTCTATTCATGATGCCTCTCTAATCGATTTTCATATCTCCTTCACTAGAGATCTGTAATCTTTGCTCTCCATTATTTTTGATGCTTGGTGCAGCTCTCAATAAATTCAACTATTATAAAATTCTTTCAATTTTTTTTGTATTCTTTCGATACGCTCTTAGGCGACGTCACTTCAGTTGCAATATAAACTTTTTATATCGTTCTATCTTGAGATCTTCCTTGGCGTACCTTTTGCTGCATCGGGGAACTCCGTAGGAGCCCCCTTAAGTCGAGATAACATTCATTTAACACCAATCAGTGGATTTGTTATCGGTTGGAATATTTTAAAATGGCTCTCATTACCTCCTCTTTAGTTATCTTTATCTCTCTTCATTTCACATCATTTTCTTATGATATTGAGCTTCGTTTATTCTCTAACAAATTATATGTGTAGAGTGTTATTTTCATTTTGCTCAAAGGCGATGCATCGTGGTGCTGAAGCAAGCAACTAAAATTTTTTAATTCTTATATTGATATCATTCATTTTTTATACCTTTAAAAAAAACTATAACAATCTATATTTACGTTTATCGCCTCTCCTATTTTACTTTTGTTTTGCAGGTTACAAAAGCCAAGGCACTACATCTATGAGGAACTACGTCTGCAAGCACTAGGTCTACGAAGTGCTAGGTCTATGCCTTCTTTGACGCTCTCATCAAAATAACTATTGATCTTTATATTCTACGATGCATCAAAGAAAAAACCACTTCTACCTCTCTATTTTGTGGTACCTACCCAAATAATTTTGGGTTTCCTCTTTGTGCGGCAGTAATATCATTCTTTCAGAAGTTATCTTTGTTCTTTCTTTTGCTTTACCGTATTCGTGAATCGCAGGCGCCTTGTTTGAATTATATATCTTCTATTTTTTTTTTTCTAAAGCTTCTTTGTATTGGTTTTTTATCTATCCCTTCAATTTCAAAGGTAAAAACCATACAAAAATATTCCCTTATAATTTATAACCTAGTAAATACAATATTCTTTTTTCTGGAGGGGGGTTAAGGTGCTCAATTTTGCACCTTTTTTGTTTTTTCTTTTAGGGGGATATATTCTTCTATTTTTTTTTGTGTCTGTCCATAGATCAAATTTTTAATTAACAAAGTTGATCATTGAGAGTCGTTGGATTACAACTCATCAAATCTGATCTTGACAACACTGAGAGTTCACCTGACTCGTGGAGGAGTGGATCAAGTGTGTCTATCCTAGTGGAACTTAAGAGAATAATCACTTATTCTAACACCCTCCCTTAAGTGATACTAGGGGTAAATGATAGAAGTGATTCTCGGTAACATGGCCTGATGAGGTACTCATGTACAATCATTTTAAATGAGATGGTAAAACCACATAGGAAAAAACCATCTATTAGAAGAGAAAAAAAAAGAAGACGTTTGTCTTTAGTTTGTGAAGATTGTCCTCTGAATACATAAAAAGGATGAGTCTCGGCAACATGGCCTTATGAGGTACTCATTTGCAATATATATGAGAGATGGTGAAAAAAATACATGGGAAAACCCATATTTATGAAATAATGAGGCATGTCTTCGGATGACGAAGATTGTCCTTAATAAAAAAATGAGTCTCGAAAACTTGGCCTGATGAGGTACTCATGTATATTATGTAAGGGAGAGATGATAAAAAAAACCACATGGGAAAAAAAAATCTTACAAAGAATACAATTATAAAATGAGAGGTGAAAGACCTATGTTTCAATGTAGTTGTAATACTCCAAGTTTCTATCACAATTGTATGTAAGGTAGAGAAGGAAAGGACTTGGTGAAGATGTTTGCAACTTGATTTTCAGTTGGAATATAGTCCAAGTATATGTCCATGTTCTGAATATGTTTTCGAATGAAGTGCAAGTGTATCTCAATGTGCTTGGTCCACTAATGCTCAAGCTCGGATTACGTGTAATATGAATTGTGCTCCGATTGTCACACCAAAGTATCGAGCATGATAGATCTTGCTAGCATTCTCTCTTGAAGGTTCTAGGAGCTTATTCTTTGGATATTTTGTTGTCTTCTCCACTTTTCTTAGATTTAAGTCTTCAATAATATTATATATATAGTTTTTTGCTATATAATTTTTAAAATATATATGTGGGTTATTCTGAATATTATTTGTTTTCTTCTCACATTAAAAATGGAAGGGAAGATTCATTGACTCTTAGTGTAAATGTTTTTTTAAAAAATAACTCCCATAGTCATATATATTAATTTTTTTTCTAAAAAAAAGGAAACACCTTTTTCAAGCAATTTTTTTTTTAAATTTCATATAAAAAGCTTGATTAATAGGAATTTTATTTCCTATATTTAGTTTATATTTTTTTTCAAGAAAAAAAAAGAGCTTTGTTTGCTACCTTATCAATGCTCTCAGAGAAGCACGATTAAGGCTCTTGAATCTTGCATAGAGCACCCAATTTTGGGTGCCAATGTCTTTATTCATGATGCCTCTCTAATCGATTTTCATATCTCCTTCACTAGAGATCTGTAATATTTGCTCTCCATTGTTTTTGATGCTTGGTGCAGCTCTCAATAAATTCAACTATTATAAAATTCTTTCAATTTTTTTTTTATTCTTTCGATACGCTCTTAGGCGACGTCACTTTAGTTGCAATATAAACTTTTTATACTGTTCTATCTTGAGATCTTCCTTGTCGTACTTTTTGCTGCATCGGGGAACTCCGTAGGAGCCCCCTTAAGTCGAGATAACATTCATTTAACACCAATCAGTGGATTTGTTATCGGTTGGAATATTTTAAAATGGCTCTCATTACCTCCTCTTTAGTTATCTTTATCTCTCTTCATTTTGCATCGTTTTCTTATGATATTGAGCTTCGTTTATTCTCTAACAAATTATATGTGTAGAGTGTTTTCATTTTGCTCAAAGGCGATGCGTCGTGGTGCTGAAGCAAGCAAATAAAATTTTTTAATTCTTATTTTGATATCATTCATTTGCTATCCCTTTAAAAAAAATTATAACAGTCTATATTTACGTTTATCACCTCTCCTATTTTACTTTTGTTCTGCAGGTTACAAAATCCAAGGCACTACATCTACAAGGAACTACGTCTGCAAGCGCTATGTCTACGAAGTGCTAGGTCTATGCCTTCTTTGACGCTCTCATCAAAATAACTAGTGATCTTTATATTCTATGATGCATCAAAGAAAAAACCACTTCTACCTCTCTATTTTGTGGTACCTACCTGAATAATTTTGGGTTTCCTCTTCGTGCGGCAGTAATATCATTCTTTCAGAAGTTATCTTTGTTCTTTCTTTTGCTTTACCGTATTCATGAATCGCAGGCGCCTTGTTTGAAGTATATATCTTCTATTTATTTATTTTTCTAAAGCTTCTTTGTATTTGTTTTTTATCTATCCCTTCAATTTCAAAGGTCAAAACCATACAAAAATATTCCCTTATAATTTATAACCTAGTAAATACAATATTCTTTTTTCAGGGGGGGGTTAAGGTGCTCAATTTTGCACCTTTTTTGTTTTTTCTTTTAGGGGAATGTATTCTTATATTTTTTTGTGTCTATCCATAGATCAAATTTTTAATTAACAAAGTTGATCATTGAGAGTCGTTGGATTACAGCTCATCAAATTTGATCTTGACAACACTGAGAGTTCACCTGACTCATGGAGGACTAGAAACTCAAGTGTGTCTATCCTAGTGGAACTTAAGAGAATAATCACTTATTCTAACACCCTCCCTTAAGTGATACTAGGGGTAAATGATAGAAGTGATTCCCGGGAACATGGCCTGATGAGGTACTCATGTACAATCATTTTAAATGAGATGGTAAAACCACATAGGAAAAAACCATCTATCATAAGAGAAAAAAAAAGGAAGAGGTTTGTCTTTAGTTTGCGAAGATTGTCCTCTGAATACATAAAAAGGATGAGTCCTGGCAACATGGCCTTATGAGGTACTCATTTGCAATATATATGAGATATGGTGAAAAAAATACATGGGAAAAACCATATTTATGAAATAACAAGGCATGTCTTCGGATGACGAAGATTGTCCTTAATAAAAAATGAGTCTCGAAAACTTGGCCTGATGAGGTACTCATGTATATTATGTAAGGGAGAGATGATAAAAAAAGCCACATGGGAAAAAACCATCTTCCAAAGAATACAATTATAAAATGAGAGGTGAAAGACCTATGTTTCAATGTAGCTGTAATACTCCAAGTTTCTATCGCAATTGTATGTAACGCAGAGAAGGAAATGACTTGGTGAAGATGTTTGCAACTTGATTTTCAATTGGAATATAGTCCAAGTATATGTCCATGTTCTGAATATGTTGTCGAATGAAGTGCAAGTGTATCTCAATGTGCTTGGTCCACTAATGCTCAACTGGATTACGTGCAATATGAATTGTGCTCTGATTGTCACACCAAAGTATCAAAGCATGATAGATCTTGCTAGCATTCTCTCTTGAAGGTTCTAGGAGCTTATTCTTTGGATATTTTGTTGGCTTCTCCACTTTTCTTAGATTTAAGTCTTCAATAATATTATATATATAATTTTTTGCTATATATTTTTTTAAATATATATGTGGGTTATTCTTAATATTATTTGTTTTCCTCTCACATTAAAAATGGAAGGGAAGATTCATTGACTCTTAGTGTAAATGTTTTTTCAAAAAAAACTCCCATAGTCATATATTATTTTTTTTTCTAAAAAAAAGGAAACACCTTTTTCAAGCAATTTTTTTTTTTAATTTCATATAAAAAGCTTGATTAATAGGAATTTTATTTCCTATATTTAGTGTATATTTTTTTTCAAGAAAAAAAAAGAGCTTTGTTTGCTGCCTTATCAATGCTCTCGGAGAAGCACGATTGAGGCTCTTGAATCTTGCATAGAGCACCAAATTTTGGGTGCCAATGTCTCTATTTGTGATGCCTCTCTAATCGATTTTCATATCTCCTTCACTAAAGATCTGTAATCTTTGCTCTCAATTATTTTTTATGCTTGGTGCAGCTCTCAATAAATTCAACTATTATAAAATTCTTTCAATTTTTTTTTATTCTTTCGGTATGCTCTTAGGCGACGTCACTTCAGTTGCAATATAAACTTTTTATATCGTTCTATATTGAGATCTTCCTTGGTGTACCTTTTGCTACATCGGGGAACTTCGTAGGAGCCCCCTTAAGTCGAGATAACATTCATTTAATGCCAATCAGTGGATTTGTTATCGGTTGGAATATTTTAAAATGGCTCTCATTACCTCCTCTTTAGTTATCTCTATCTCTCTTCATTTCACATCGTTTTCTTATGATATTGAGCTTCGTTTATTCCCTAACAAATTATATGTGTAGAGTGTTATTTTCATTTTGCTCAAAGGCGATGCGTCGTGGTGCTGAAGCAAGCAAATAAAATTTTTTAATTCTTATTTTGATATCTTGCTATCCCTTTAAAAAAAATTATAACAGTCTATATTTGCATTTATCACCTCTCCTATTTTACTTTTGTTCTGCAGGTTACAAAAGCCAAGGCACTGCATCTATGAGGAACTACGTTTGCAAGCACTAGGTCTACGAAGTGCTAGGTCTATGCCTTCTTTGATGCTCTCATCAAAATAACCAGTGATCTTTATATTCTACGATGCATCAAAGAAAAAACCACTTCTACCTCTCTATTTTGTGGTACCTACCCGAATAATTTTGGGTTTCCTCTTCGTGCGACAGTAAGATCGTTCTTTCAGAAGTTATCTTTGTTCTTTCTTTTGCTTTACCGTATTCATGAATTGCAGGCGCCTTGTTTGAAGTATATCTCTTCTATTTATTTTTTTTTCTAAAGCTTCTTTGTATTGGTTTTTTATCTATCCCTTCAATTTCAAAGGTAAAAACCATACAAAAATATTCCCTTATAATTTATAACCTGGTAAATACAAAATTCTTTTTTCGGGAGGGGGTTAAGGTGCTCAATTTTGCACCTTTTTTGTTTTTTCTTTTAGGGGGATGTATTCTTATATTTTTTTGTGTGTCTGTCCATACATCAAATTTTTAATTAACAAAGTTGATCATTGAGAGTCGTTGGATTACAACTCATCAAATCTGATCTTGACAACACTGAGAGTTCACCTGACTCATGGAGGAGTGGAAACTCAAGTGTGTCTATCCTAGTGGAAATTAAGAGAATAATCACTTATTCTAACACCCTCCCTTAAGTGATACTAGGGGTAAATGATAAAAGTGATTCCCAGAAACATGGCCTGATGAGGTACTCATGTACAATCATTTTAAATGAGATGGTAAAACCACATAGGAAAAAACCATCTATCAGAAGAGAATAAAAAGGGAGAGGCTTGTCTTCAGTTTGCAAATATTGTCCTATGAATACATAAAAAGGATGAGTCCTGTCAACATGGCCTTATGAGGTACTCATTTGCAATATATATGAGAGATGGTGAAAAAAATACATGGGAAAAACCATATTTATGAAATAACGAGGCATGTCTTCGGATGACGAAGATTGTCCTTAATAAAAAAATGAGTCTTGAAAACTTGGCCTGATGAGGTACTCATGTATATTATGTAAGGGAGAGTTGATAAAAAAAACCACATGGGAAAAAACCATCTTCCAAAGAATACAATTATAAAATGAGAGGTGAAAGACCTATGTTTCAATGTAGCTATAATACTCCAAGTTTCTATCGCAATTGTATGTAACGCAAAGAAGTAAATGACTTGGTGAATATGTTTGCAACTTGATTTTCAGTTGGAATATTGTCCAATTATATGTCCATGTTCTGAATATGTTGTCGAATGAAGTGCAAGTGTATCTCAATGTGCTTGGTCCACTAATGCTCAACTGGATTACGTGCAATATGAATTGTGCTCTGATTGTCACACCCAAAGTATCAGAGCATGATAGATCTTGCTAGCATTCTCTCTTGAAGGTTCTAGGAGCTGATTCTTTGGATATTTTGTTGGCTTCTCCTCTTTTCTTAGATTTAAGTCTTCAATAATATTATATATATAGTTTTTTGCTATATATTTTTTTAAATATATATGTGGGTTATTCTGAATATTATTTGTTTTCTTCTCACATTAAAAATGGAAGGGAAGATTCATTGACTCTTAGTGTAAATGTTTTTTCAAAAAAATTCCCATAGTCATATATATTAATTTTTTTCTTAAAAAAGGAAACACCTTTTTCAAGCAATTTTTTTTTAAATTTCATATAAAAAGCTTGATTAATAGGAATTTTATTTCCTATCTTTAGTGTATATTTTTTTGCAAAAAAAAAAAAGATCTTTGTTCACTGCCTTATCAATGCTCTCGGAGAAGCACGATTGAGGCTCTTGAATCTTGCATAGAGCACCCAATTTTGGGTGCCAATGTCTCTATTCATGATGCCTCTCTAATCAATTTTCATATCTCCACTAGAGATCTGTAATCTTTGCTCTCCATTATTTTTTATGCTTGGTGCAGCTCTCAATAAATTCAACTATTATAAAATCCTTTCAATTTTTTTTTTATTCTTTCGGTGCACTCTTAGGCGATGTCACTTTATTTGCAAGATAAACTTTTTATACCGTTCTATCTTGAGATCTTCCTTGGCGTACCTTTTGTTGCATCGGGTAACTCCGTAGGAGCCCCCTTAAGTCGATATAACATTCATTTAATGCCAATCAATGGATTTGTTATCGGTTGGAATATTTTAAAATGGATCTCATTACCTCCTCTTTAGTTATCTCTATCTCTCTTCATTTCGCATCGTTTTCTTATGATATTGAGCTTCTTTTATTCTCTAACAAATTATATGAGTAGAGTGTTATTTTCATTTTGCTCAAAGGTGATGCGTCATGGTGCTGAAGCAAGCAACTAAAATTTTTTAATTCTTATTTTGATATCATTCATTTGCTATCCCTTTAAAAAAAATTATAACAGTCTATATTTGTGTTTATCGCCTCTCCTATTTTACTTTTGTTCTACAGGTTACAAAATCCAAGGCACTGCATCTACGAGGAACTACGTCTGCAAGCGCTAGGTCTACGAAGTGCTAGGTCTATGCCTTCTTTGACGCTCTCATCAAAATAACCAGTGATCTTTATATTCTACGATGCATCAAAAAAAAAACCACTTCTACCTCTCTGTTTTGTGGTACCTACTCGAATAATTTTGGGTTTCCTCTTCGTGCGGCAGTAAGATCGTTCTTTCAGAAGTTATCTCTGTTCTCTATTTTGCTTTACTGTATTCGTGAATCGCAGGTGCCTTGTTTGAAGTATATCTCTTCTATTTATTTTTTTTCTAAAGCTTCTTTGTATTGCTTTTTTATCTATCCCTTCAATTTCAAAGGTAAAAACCATACAAAAATATTCCCTTATAATTTATAACCTAGTAAATACAAAATTATTTTTTCAAGGGGGGGGGGGGGGTTAAGGTGCTCAATTTTGCACCTTTTTTGTTTTTTCTTTTAGGGGGATGTATTCTTATATTCTTTTGTGTGTCTATCTTCTTTAAATTGCTCTTCTAGATTTCTTTATAGTGGATTTTAAATTTTAGAGGTATATATTGTTTTATCTCATTTAAAATCTCCATATGGTATAAGAAGATATTCACTAACTTCTTGCACACCCTCATTTTATCAAAACAAATAATATTTTTCTTATTCAAAAAGTATTATACAATATTTAGTGGCAATTCCATTTCATTGGTTGGTGACATTTTTGCCTCTTCTTGCTTTTAACTTTATCCTTCTAAATTCACCTTTTTTTTTCTTTTTGCTTTTAAGAAAGTACTCTCTAGTTTGAAAGCAAGCTCTTAATTATTATAAAATAAAACATTACCTAAAGAAGATTATTAAAACTCAAAAATAATATTGCCTACGTTCCACGTACCACAATCCTCCAAGAAAACTTATAGTTTCCCTCACGTAAGGACGGGTTTTTTGAGAGACTTGGTATAAAGGCCTAGCATATATTTTTTTGGTCAACCAAATTTCTCATATTTGAAATCTCTCTAACTTATAGTTTCCCTCTCGTAAGGGCGAGTGATTGAGATATTTTGATTTTGAAATTTGGATGATCACATCTAATATTAAGTCCATGTTCCATGTATCAAATCTCTCTTACTTATAGTTTCCCTCTTGTAAGGGCGGGTATTTGAGAAACATATATAGGACTGGAAAAATTATTTTTGGCCTCTAAAATATATCAAATATCCTCATTTACTTATAGTTTCCCTCAATTTAGGGTGGGTATTTTGAGGATTCTTGATATTTCCTTTCGGCCTTTTAAATCAATAATCCATTACATTAATATATTGAAGTTAAAGGGGGGAATTATTGGTTCACTTCAATTTCTCTTTGGAAAAATGAATACAATTGATCCACTCACTCCTCATAACTATCATACATGGAAACCCAAAATTTTAAATCTTATATCTCAAAAAGGGCTCATTCACTTTCTAAAAGAAAAGCAACCTAAATTTGAGAAAGAATATGAAAAAATTGTTCATAAAGGAAAGATGTGTGAAACAATGGGTATTATAAGCACTAATGTTCATGAAAGCTTATGGTTTCACATTATATATTGTAAAACTCCTTATGAAATTTTGGAAAATTTAAAGAATTTATTTGGGAAAGTAGATCAAATAAGATCAATGCAATTAGAGGCAGAATTAACAACTTTATCTACTGAAGACTTCAGCAATATTATTGACTTTCTCACCAAATTCAAAGAAGTCCTCACTCAATACAAAGGTAGTGGGAAGACTAAAACTGAAGAAGAATACATTTATCTAATTCTTTCTAAACTAAATAGTGTATTTCAAATCTTTGCAACCACCTTTCTATCTAGAAAATATGTTCTTGGTGCAACCTTTAAAATGCCCTCCTTAGAAGAATTTTGTGATAGACTAACTAGGGAAGAAACAAAACTTGCAAGATATGAAATCTCTTCTTCTTCCTCTTCCTCAAAAACCTTAGTATCCTCCACCTCTTCTAAAGAAAAATTCAAAAGAAATAAAGGAATCCCATAACTTGTACTCACTGCAAAAAGAATGGTCATTCGGCAAAAAAATAATGGAAAATATTACAACAACTAGAGGCAGCTATGAAGGATCAAAATATAGACAATAAAAAGTAGATGGGAAAATCCCTAAATGTTCAAGGGAAAACCACCAGTTCCTCTTCTAATTATTGGGTTCTAGATTCTGTAGCAACTCATCACGTGACTACTTCAGATAAGTCCTTCTCTTCTATCTCCTCAAGTTCAACATGTAGCATAAAAGTTGGTGACTCTTCATTTATCCTAGTCAAAGGAAAGGGTGACATAATCATTGATGGTGGATCTATCAATAATATTCTCTATGTTAAAAAATTTCCACTAATCTTCTCTCCATTTATCATATTTGCACTTTTGGAAAAGGAAAAATAGTTCTCTTCTCACCAACAGGATTTGAGATAAGAGACTTTCAAGATCCAAACTCTCTCATAGCCAAAGGAGATATTGATCACAACACTCACCTATTTCACTTCAAAGGATTCAAAAATTCTATAGAGATCTCCTATTTTGTTGCTCATGGAGATATTGAAAGAAAAATTTGACATGAAAGGTTTGGGCATCTCAGTTACAACTACCTAAAAGAATTGAATAACCATGATATGGTAACAAGATTACCTCAAGTCTCTTCTATTGGTGGAGTATGTCCTGGATAAGCTTTTATAAAACAACATCAAGATCCTTTCCACCCTAGTGGTTCTATAAAGGCCTCATCCCCTCTAGAGTTAATCTATAGTGACTTGATGGTCTTCCCAAATCCTTCTTTCAAAGGAGCAAAATATTTATTAACCTTCATTGATGATTTTTCTAGAAGAACTTTGATATACTTCCTGAAATACAAGAGTGATGTTCTATCCCACTTCAAAATCTTCAAAGCCTTGGTTGAAAATCAGGCCTCTTGCAAAGTCAAGAAAATTCGAACAAATAATGGGGGGAATACTTCAGTAATGAGTTTTCAAATTTTCTATCTAATCATGGAATAATTCATCAAAATTTTGTCTCGCATAATACACAGAAAAATAGCATTATAGAGAGGAAGAATAGAACTTTAAATGAAATGGCCAACTGTATGCTCCACTCAAGGGATCTTCCAAAAAAAATTTGGGCAGAATTAATTGACTGTGCAAACTATATTCAAAATCACACACCTCATAAAGCTCTTGGCCATTTAACACTTGAGGAATCATGGACTAGCTCAAAACCTGATGTCTCTTTATTCAAAAATTTTGGGTGTACTACTTGGGCGCATATTCCAAAGAAGAAAAGGAAGGCTCTAGATAAGAAAAGCAAAAATCTCATCTTTGTTGGTTATTGTGAGGAAATGAAAGCATACAGGCTCCTTGATCCCTCAACTCATGAAGTCTTTTTTCATAGGAATGTCCAATTTGATTAAACATTCACTCATAAATATCCTTAACCATCCTCTTCCTTCATTGAGCCTTCTCCTATAGCAAAACCTCAATATAATGATGAACCAACTTTAGAGGTCAATTTAGAGATTGATGATCAAGATGAGGAACCTATAACTCCAACTCAAAGTCTTTCCATTCCTTCTACTCCTTCCACTATGCTAAAATGGGCCCTCACCATTGTTAAATAAGCTACTCCGTACATCCAAAATATTCCATCCTCCAGCTTAACCAACTCCATAGGCACTGGTCTTGTTTGTTAGTCTATTTCCTCTTATCCTCAATCCTTTAAAGAAGCAATTAGTATTAAATATTGGGATGATGCCATGGAAAATGAATTCTCTTCCTTAATAAAAAATGAAACTTAGAATTTAGTTCCCCTACCTAAAGGAAGGAAATTAGTTCATTGTAAATGGATTTACATAACAAAATATGGACCTAATGGATAAATTGACAAACACAAAGCTCTGATACCATGTTAGAATTTCTCAAAATAGACATGCAAAGCATTACACAGAATATGAAGAAAGAGTAGAACTTATTGATTTATTCCATAGATCAACTTTGTATAAATAGAAAAGTTGATCATTGAGAGTTGTTGGATTACAACAACTCATCAAATCTGATCTTGACAACACTGAGAGTTCACTTGACTCATGGAGGAGTGGAAACTCAAGTGTGTTTATCCTAGTGGAACTTAAGAGAATAATCACTTATTCTAACAGAAAAATTCACACAAAGATATATAGATACAACCACATATTTCAATTTGTTGAAAATCATAGTTAAATGAAAATACATTATGAGAAAAATATCTAGATATTTTGTATGCCTCTATTGCATAATAGGGTAGGGTTGCAATGGGATGGAACCTAATATGGAAATCTCATCTTATCTCAATGTTGTGGGTTCTATCCCCTCTTGGTCAACAATGATCAAATAGTGTTTAGTAGGCCTGGATATTTGCCCTATTGCCTTATTATTTAGTTGTAGTTTTCCATGACTTGGAATATTTGGTTGTCTATTGCCTTATTATTTAGTTGTATTTTTCCATGACTTATAATATTTGGTTGTATTGGAATACGAGGAAATTAGAGTGCATCTTAATTAATTTTATAGCATGTAAAATACATTCATTTTTTGTTTTGTAGGAGAATATCCTTAAAATATCTAAGGGGTTTGATCCTATTATTTATGGGCTAGTAGATAAAGCATACACTTCGGTGTGGTTTCCTTTCTCCACTAAATCTATGAAGTGTTTTGGCTAGTTAACTATTGATGTAAATGAACCTTATAATGTGCATTGAAACATATGAGAGTTTCTACATAACATTGTGAGCATCTTACCATATTATGGCATTCTCATTTTACTATGATAAAAAAGTGACAGACAATATAAATTTTTTGTATTCAAAATCATGGAGACCTGAGATAAGGGTAATAATATCAATAGGATTCCTAGACTAAAATTCTCAGCAATAAAATTTTTGGACAAATAAATATGTCAACCGTAAACATTAAGAGGTAAGCCTACTTTTAAGATTCAAAAATAGAAAATGATATCTTTAAGTAAACCAACACAACTTGATATAAGATAACAATAAAAAATTGACACAACGGAAAAAATAAATGCTAGAAACAAATTGTAAAAAGTGAGAGACAATAAGCAAAATAATAATAATAATTTTACGCACAAAAATTCATAGAATGAAATAGTGCACACATATAAGAAGACAAATAAAAAATATTAATAAAAAATTATGTTAAATAAATATGTTGTAAAAATGGTTCCCACAAGATTTTCTTAGGGGAGAATGGTGGAGCGGGAGGACCCCATTTCAAATTCCCTACTTTCCCCTCCTCTAGTCCTATAGATCCCCAGTTGGGTAGATATTCCTGGGATCTCCCTGTTACATTTTTAGGATCTCCACGATATCCTCCTAGGGTCTCTCAGGATGTGCCTTCCCATTATTGGAATGATTACATTTACTTGGTTGGATAAACCCAAAGTTTCTTTCCTTGGTGGCCTTTGGTGGTGGCTGGATTTTGTATGGCTCGGCTTGGAAGTTGAAGTTTTGGTGGTGGCTGACTTTCGGATGGCTCAACTTGGGAGTTGGATTTATGGAGCCTGTCCTGGTAGAATTTTTTGGTTTTTAGGAGGACCTTGTGCATTATCACTTGTCCGTAGGGAGGGTTTCCTCCTCCATTCCTCTTTAAAGCTAGGATTTCGAAAGGGGGCTCTTGTTTTCCTATTTTCCTATTATTTTGCAGCCTGGAGTTTGCTCTATATATATTTGGTCTTTGGGAGGACCACATTTTTATCATTCGTAGTTGATTGTCTCTTATGGCTATTTCTGGGATGGCCTTTCAAAAGTGAGTTCAAGATCTTTTGATCTGTCTCTCAAAAGATCTATTTTTTGTCTAAGGTTTTCCTATGGTATTTTTCTTTGCAACTTATTTTTGGTCTTCGGGTCAAAGCCTGTGCTTTCTCGTGTAAATGCAATTGAAATTGTCTTTGGATTTCTTCTTGGATAGATAGTTGGTGGGGTTGGATGGTGATCTAGTATGAGTGACTCTCTAACAAGCTTATTCTATAGTTATTTTTGGTCTTTGAATGGGGGACCTTATGTGTGTGTTCCTGCTATAGAAGATAGTCTCCTGATGATAGTCTATGGGTTAGATGTTCCCTACCAGTCATGAGGTATCATGGTGGATCGAATCTTCTCTAGATTTTCTTAACTTTTGGCTATGATCTCCATATCCATTACAGTAAGATCTCATGGTCTACAAATATCTCCTTGTGCTACTGAACCATATTCCAGACCTTCAATAGGCTCCTCCTTGTGGGCTTTCCCTGTTGGTGCTACTTCTCCCTAGGGGAAATTCATATTCACTTTTGAGTGAAATTCATGTTTTAATTTTGAATTTTCTATTTTGGTTTAGTTGGGGCTTGGTGTTTCCCTAGTTCTTGCTCTAAGGTGCAAGCTCCATTTTTTGTGTGTTAATTCTCTGGTTCATGCAGGAAATTCTTTTTCAAATTTTTGACCTCTTTGTAGATGGTCCTTGTGGAAGACATCTTGATTGTCTTCCCTGGTTTTGATGATCTTTTTTTTCTCAAGAAGGTTATCTTCTAAAGATTATATATTTTATTGTAATCTCTTTGTAAAAGGTTCAGGGATCCTTTCAAAACCCTTTTCGACCAATCAAAAAAGATGTAAAAATAATAAAATAATAATTTAAAATTTAAAATTCTAAAAGGAAATAAAAATACTTTATTTTAAACTATAAATTATTATAAATTGTATATATAATAAAATTTACAAACAAAACATAACTAATTTAAAATATTTAATAAAAATAATATAAAAATTTGTACAAACTAAACAAAATCATAAAATAAAATTGAGAATGATGGAAAGCTCAGTGGCCTCCCCAAAACCAGTACTCGAGAAAGACTCTCCTGGTTCTAAGACCAGAAGCCTAAATATGGAAAAAGGAAGCGATGATAACAGTAGCCAATTGATATTGTATGTGTACAAGTCTCCTCTACATGGGGAGGTTGTGAAAGAATTATCTTTCAAACTCTGTAAATGAAGATGTGCTCATGGAATATTAGAGGACTTAATAGTTCCTCTAAAAAGTGCATCCTAGAATCATTAAGAAGATATAAGTCCCTAGATATTATCTTTATTCAAGAATCCAAGTTGGAGGAATGCAATTGGAATTCATTTCTCTATACAGTTTGGAAGGAATTGGAATTTACAACCAGTGAGGTTTTCGATTCTTTCAAGGTTCTTTTATGTTTTTGGAATAAATTAAAATTTGATGGTAATGTTATTTCTTCCTTCGGACATGTCATTAATATTTTATTTTTTGTAATTCAACTAGTCGAAGATGGGTTATGTCTAGCATTTACACCCCCAATTATAGCATTGAGATGTGTTCATTCTAGCTTGAATTGTTAGAAATGAGGAAAATATTTATAGATGAAGCTTGGATTTTAGCGGGTGATTTCAACTCACATTTGTTTCCTCAAAAAAATAATGATATTGTGCTGATCCTAGGAGCATGGCGGATCTAACTAGATTTATTAGTTTGGTCAAGCTCCTAGATATTGATCTCAAAGGTGTCAGATTCACCTGGAGTAATCAGTGAACTATAAATAATCTCATCCTCTACAGATTAGATATAATATTAGTATCCAAACTAGGTCTTCATCTCTTCGGGGGAGCTATTATTTATTCTCTACCTAGGATCAGCTCGGACCATAACCCATTATGGATGGAATTGTTAATGAATTCTTCTTTTTATTCGATGTCTTTTAGATTTGAAGGAATGTGGTGTAATAACCAAGAGTTTGAAGACCAAATCAAAGAATGGTGGAATGAAGACCTGCAAGGTGAAGATATGGATATCTTAGTAAATAAGCTTAGGAAGATCAGAATTAAGCTCAAATGTTGAAACAAGAACATCTTTGGTGATATCTTCAAATATAAGGAGAGTCTAAGAGCCCAGCTTAAATATTTGAAAGATTTAGTGGAAGAAGACCTTTTCATAGAGATTGCTAAAAAGGAGAAATATATCCTTATTTCCCTGCACAACAAGTTGGCTAATGAGGAGCTATTTTAGAAGTAGAATTCATGGGATTTGTGGCTAAAATAAGGTGATAAAAAATCTAAATTTTTTCATGCCTCGACCCTCTGCCACAGAAGCCATAACATGATCAAGAAAATTACCAAATCATATGGATCAATTTCAATGATATCAATGAAATTAGAATGGAGGTTGTTGCTCACTTTGACTCTATTCTAGGTTTGACCACTCTGAGAGATGTTCAAGTGGAATATTCTCTTCTCACCTTGATTCCTATCCTGGTCACTCAAGAAATGAACTTCTCCCTAGAAGCAGTGTTTTTAGATGAAGAAATAAAATAATTTGTGGATGCTATTGGTCCGTTAAAAGCTCCAAGACCAGATGGTTTCCTCCCATTTGTTTCCAAAAATATTTGCACATATGTGGGAAGGGCATTTGCAATGCCTTGAGGTTGGTGAATCAATGGTAGTTTTGAAGGGCCTCAATTCCACCTTTTTGGTCTTGATCCCTAAATCTTCTAATTCCATGTCCTTTAATTATTTTAAGTTGATTATTTTATGTAATACAATTTATAATATTCTGATAAATTTTTTGGCTAACAGAATCAAGCCCCTCCTATTGACTCTCATTGACAGTGTCCAAAGCGAATTTGTATCCAGGAGGTAGATTCTTGATGGGGCCATTATTGTTCATGAATTAATTCATTCGGTTCATAAAAGTGGGAGACTAGGATTATTCCTTAAGCTTGATATGAACAAGGTCTATGATCATGTGTCTTGACCCTTCTTGTTTAGATTTCTTTAGAATTTTGGCTTTGGTTCCAAGTTGATTGAGTTGATTGAATCCTATGTTTCCACTATTTGCTTTTTGATGCTTTTCAAAGGCTCTCTTGTTAGTTTTTCAATATCATCATGGTATTCACCAAGGGGATCCTCTTTCCTTGTCATTTTCATAATCATGGTTGAAGCCCTGGGAAGGTCCCTAGCTTTGAACCTAGTGATAGAAGGTTTGACTCTTATTTTATATTGCATATCAATTTCTCATCAATAGTTCATAGATGATACTTTGCTTTCCTATTTGACCTCTATGCTCCAGGTGAGAGAAATTAAAGACCTTTTGGTGTACTATGAGAGAGTTGCAGGCCAACAAATCAATTTTATAAAGAGTAGCTTATATTTTTTGAATACTCTGGTTGAGTGCCAATGAAAAATAGCTAATATCTTGGATTTTTGCATTTCCTCCTTTCTTGCAGTCTACCTTAAACTCCTATTATTTACTGGCAGGGTCTAGAATTATCTTTTGTCTCCGATTATCGAAAGACTACAAAAAAAATTAGTGACTTGGAAGGTAGCATTGCTAATTCAGGTTGGGAAAGTTGTTCCTGTGCAGAGCACTCTCCATAGCATCCTAATTTATTTCATATCACTCTTCAGCCTTCTTGGAAATATCATTGCAAAATTTAAAAGTATCTTCAAATACTTCTTATGGATTGGTCCAAATATGAAAGGTAAGTTCCATTTAGCTTCATGGGAGCATCTATCACTAGAATAAGTACGATGGTATGGGTTTAAAAAGAGTCAAGAAAATGAATAAGGCCTTAGTTGCTAAGTTGGGGTGGGAAGTCACATCTAATGAATCGATGGAGTGGGTGAATATCCTCAATGTGAAATACAATTATATCAATTTTGTCTCAGACCCGCTTCTTGAAGGAGGTTCTCCATTCTGGGAAAGTCTTTTAAAATCTAGTCTTCCTATGCAGCGGTAGCAGGTGGGTTATTGATAATGAAAATTCCATGGATTTTTGGAATGATCTATGGTTGGAAGGAAATCCCATTTCTTCTGACCAGATATTTTGTATTCTCGAGCCAACAACCCATGCATTGGATCGTGTTAACATTGTTTATTTCATTATTTATGATAATGGTCATAAATCTTGGTTTCAACTCCTAACGATGATTGGAAATTTAGATATCCAACAGTCTTGGTCTCTTGTTGCTAAGGAATTATAGTTTTAGGTTCTCCAATATGAAGACATCAAATATAGGATCACTTTATTTGGTGATAATGAGAGAGGCTACACTATCAAAGCAGTGTATAATATGCTTAATCCTGATGCTTCGTGCTTATTTTTGGTTGGGATAATGTGGTCGAAAGGACTAACTCCTAAATTCAACCTTTTTTGGTTATCTAGATTAAATATAATTCTTTCTATTGAGAATTTTCTTATGAGAGGTATGCAAATTGTAAATAGATACTACTTGTGTGAAGCTGATTGGAAGTCATCTACTCATTTGTTTTTGTTATGTCCCTTCTTTCATGATGTTTTTGTTTACATTCTAGATAATTTGGGGGTGCAATGGGTGTTGCCTAATTCCCTGGAAAACTTTATTCTACAATAGACCTCCCCCTTTAATGTCCCTTGTCTCAATTATCTATCCTCCTTCCACATATTTCTTGGGGCATTTGGAAAGAATAAAATTCTAGGGCTTTTAAAAATTGCAAAATAGATGCTCTTAGAATAGGTCTTATAATCTTGTGGAGTTCAATTGAGAATTTTACTAATGTGTTTCCTGATCTAGGGAGAAATTGCATAAAGAATTCTCCTACTAAAGTTCTATTGGAAGCTAATTTGGATTTCCCAAGGTTTGACCTTTGGCCTCCTGTGTCGAATCCAAGGAATAATGTGAGATGGTCATCCCCTCATTGGTTGGCTCAAATTGAACTTTTATGGGGCATCAAAAGGTAATATTGAGATCGTTGGGATGGGTGGCATAATTAGGAATAGCATGGGAAAAGTTATTGTAGAATATTATGAGCATTTATCATCCCAAACTTCCCACTTTGTGGAGGCCCAAGCCACTTTCTAAGGCATTAAACTCTTTGTTGATTTGGGATATCTAAATGCTAATATTGAAGGGAACTCAAAGAATGTGATTAATATTCTTAATTTTATTGTTGATCCAAGCTGGAATATCACAAATATGATGTGGGAGTCAAGAAGGTACCTCTAAGGTTTAAATAAATTTAGGGTGGCACATATTCTAAGAGAGGGTAATTCTCTTGCTAACTATCTAGAAAATCTTGGAGCCAATCCTCTTGGCTTTACAATGTGGAGAAAAAACTTCTCGATAGATCTCCTAAATCTTCTTAATGTAAAACTCTCTTAAATTCTATCAACAATCCGATTAATGGCATTTTAGTATGTTACATCACCTTTATTTTGAATGTGTTGGCACTTATGGTAATTTGAATTGTTGGAATATCACACCCTGTGATTGCAATTTTCATCTCGTCTATTTGTGGTTTGTCTTCTACTCAAATATAATAATTCCATTGCATCTATTATGGTCAACTAGTATCATTCACATCCTTTAATACTTGCTTTTGTTCAAATTTAAATTGGAAGAATGACACCCATTTTGACTCTGTCCTTCATGGTAGTCGGGTTTCAAATACTCCTTGGTGGAAATCTAGAGTTATCTCATCACTGATCTTACCTCTACCTTGTCTGTTTGGTTTGTGGATCCACCTTCTTATTTTTGGTGCTGACAATATTTCCATGTGGTTTTTATGTTTATCTTTTGTGTCCTTTCTTCTGATCTAGGGTGGTTATTTTGCACATTTGTGTTTTATGGTTTGTCTCCCATGAGGGATTTTATGTAAAAGGTTGAGGTATTCCTTTCAAAACCCTCATTTCATAATAATACTAAAAATATATATTCATTATTTTTCAAATACTTTATTTTTAAAAAATATTGGAGATCTTTCAAAATAGTTATAAAATATATAAAAACCAAGCAAAATTAACAAATTAAACCATCTACAAAAAATCTTATAATGGTGAGTAGGCAGGTCAAAATTAACAAATTAAACCGTCTATAAAAATCTTATAATGGTGAGTAGGCAGTTTATCATAATATAATAATCCATCAACAAACAAATTAAATGAATTTCATATGAGTCCCTCTCAGAACACCTAAGCCACCTAAGCCATATGAGTCCCTATCATAGAGTTCCTCTCTAAAAACCTAAGTGATATGAGTCCCTACCATATGGATTCCTCTATAAACACCTAAACCATATTAGTTTCTCTTAGAACACCTCAACTTATGTTGTTAATGTTTTGCTTTAGTTATCTAAACAAGAAATATTTTAATATTCTCATTATCAAAATTCCAGTTATACCACTCATTACACTTTCTATTACTTTAAAAAAAAATAGATAAACAAGTCCTTTAAATATCCTTTAAAATAGTTATTACATGCATATGCACACCTGGCAAAAAGAATACTCAAGTGAAACACTACATTAGCTTAAAAATGAAAGAGAATATTATAGAAATTGCACATTGATAAGGGAAATAATCTTCACTGTTAAATAGAAATAATAATGTAACTTACATAAATACACATATTTGATTGCATTAGATAAGTTCAAAAATTATTCTAAACAAAATAAGTTATCATGATTGGATAAACAAAAATTTAAATGAGAGTATAGAAAATAATAAAGCATATGTGACATATAATTATTATAATTTAAAAAATGATAATTGTTTAAAATATAGGATAAAAAATTATCTTAAGTAAAATATAAAATTTTTAAAATAACAAAAATAATTAAAAAAAGGTAAATTTATGATTTAATTTAATATTATTTTGATTGAATAAAGGTATATAGTTGTAATATTATTTATAGATTGATTAAGTTCAACTTAACATAAAGTAAATGAATACATACCTAAAATGATAGAGACAAATTTTTGAAAAGATGAAACTCATATGAAAAAAACCTTATATGTCATTTGAAAAGCTTTTTTCATTGTTCAATAATTTATAAGAAATGAGGCATTAACAAGCAATTATAAAGAACACTTTATGTCAAACACTACACTACAAGCCTCCTTAAATATAAGAAAAGATATAAAGTATTACACTTATTAATAAGTGTGTTTAAATGTGTTATATTGGCATGACAAGAAAGAATCCAAGTGACAAGTGTGAGGAGCTATACATATGTGTCACTCTAATATTCCTTCCTATGATAAATATGACACTTCATAGTTTTTAAAAGATAAAATAAGTGGTAGGAGAAAGGTTCTTAGAAATATTAATCTTACTATAAATGAGAATAATAAATATTTATCCAAATCCTAAATAAAACTTAAGAATATAAATAAAGACTAATCCTAAACACTACTAGGGATAAAAAAACCTAGCAACCTCAAAGCCTAGGCTACATAGCTCATTATGCAATTACATGGCCACCATGTAGACACTTTTGTAAAATATAGTGACCATGGAAGAAAGGTTGCACAACTACTTATTGAAGTCAAAGCACTAATTATCAAAGAAAGTGTTGTGATTGATGGCATCAAAACACTCTTGCAGTCTTCTCATATGTTGTCCATAATCATAATTAGACTTATTGTGTCTCGCATTTCACCTTATACCCATATATGTATCTCTGACATAGTGAGCACAAGAATCCCATAGTTTTGGTTAAGGATCATGATGATGATGCAATAGAGTCTAAGGGATGCAAAGGGTTCCATCATAGTGAGGTTTTGACTATTGGGTCAGTCAAATAACCATGGTCGAGATGAGATATGAAAAAGTGAGGAAAATACACTATGTTGCATGTGCATGGTGGGACAAAAGAGGATGAAACACATTTATAGAGGTCACATGTCCTACATTCAAAGTATAATCTAACTTAGGGTCAAAGCCAACATTGTAAAATGTAATCTTGTATAGGTCTAAGGGCAATCATTGTATAATTGTATTTAATCTATTGTAATACTTTATTATGTAAGCCCTATGTTTTGCGATCAACCTTGTTATGGTCAAACCCATCTTATAACATGTAACTAACCTTAAATCCTGCTTGTTATGTTAGCTTATATTAAACTCATTTATGTAATTGGGGATTTTTTATTGGTATAAATATCCCCCATCACTCTATTCTATTGATGGATAATATAGCAATTATTTATCGTGCACAAAATTGCCCAATATATCTTTCTCTGTTTTCATTTTTTACACTTTTTGTACAATATTTAAGTGGTGGATTGTTTCTATCCATTTTTTAAATAATGTATAAATTCCAACATAGTATCAAAGCAAGTATGTAGCAACATTGCTTAGTAACATAGAAAAATTATTCACAACCTCTAATATTTCCTCTAAATTTTAGAGTGGATTGTTACTCAAAGCTTCATAAGCATATAAGCATCTATGACATAAGATGTAGAGAGAAGATCCTATATCACTTTTCTTCATTTGCTTTTCTATAAAAAATAGAGAAATTATGTGTACTCCATGGTTTACTTTGTTATCATCAAAGCATTTCCAACCCCTTGAATGAAGATTTGAATTAATTTTTACATCATACTCTTTAGGTTTCAAAGGAATGCCAAGACATGTTGATTGGAGGGAAGAAGAAGCTTTGGTGCTAAATTTTTAAATTTGAATTTGCAACACCACTTGCCAAGTTTTAGGTACTCTTCTTCTGGGATGACTATGATGTCATCTCCTATGGATACAATGAGCATTTTATTTTGTTTGAAGGAAGAGCTAATGTGGATAGATGCATGTTGAATAAATATTTTTTAATTGTTTATTTTGGGTTCAAATCCATGTTAATAGTAGAGTACAAAATAAATTAGGGATATCATGGATTCATTGCACATTAAACACATGGCATGCTAGTCAAGAGAGTATCTTTTAAGCATAGGAGAAAGCATTTTTAGAGTTTAAACTGCAATGCCCTTTCTTTTATGCACTTTTGGTAACAAATTGGACAATATCATCCATAGAGGTATTGATTTTTTCAACACCAAAAGGACCTTTGGCCAGTTGGTTATGTGAAATGTGTAGATCATTTGTAAGCTATGCAATCCAATTGAAGTTTCTCCATTGAAAATTTTTACTTAACATCTCAATTTTTCTCTTTGACACTCTATGTATGGAGAAAAGTATATTAGGAATATCAATAAATTCCCTACTACTTTGGCTAATATGAGTATATTAGGCCATTACAAACTCAAGATCAAATCCCATATGGTAATATAGCACCTTGGCATGCCACATAACATCATTTCAAATATATTTACATGTCATCGACAAACCAAAAGAGGATATTTGTCCTAATCCTAGACTAAGTGTTAGTTTAGTGATGTCTAGGTGGCATAAATTGAGTGGTAAAAACCTAGGAATTAGTGGATAATGTGTGGTAGGCTAGGCTAGATGTCATGTTTCTAAGGTTTGAGGCTTTATTTTTTCCATTTTTGAGGGCTATTTGGGCAGATATTTCAAAGGCCATAACTTTTTCATATGGAAGCATTTTGAGGCCATTTTTTCAAATTGCATGATTTTTGGAGCTCTTCGCACTAGTGATAATAATTTATAAACTTTCTATAGTGTTTGTAGTTGAATTGTTTAGAATAGTCCTCAAGGCTTATTATCCTAAAAGGGTAAATTTATTAGATTTATGTAATTAAAATTTTTGGTCTACTTTTATGGGAGATGCAATTGGATTTATAACAATTATAGCAAGTTTTGAGCCTTTTGGAGGTATATAGAAAAATAATTTAGAATGATATTTAGTCATCTCATCATCCTCATTTAGTCTATTGATTCAACTTATTCATGAAGATCTAAGCATTCATGATATCTTCCTTCTTCTATTTCTTGTTGAAGTACTCTTAGAAGTTTGTAATGGATCTTTCCATAAATAGATTCGTGCAAAGCCTCTTTTGGTGATGAAAATTAGGTGGTCTAAGTATATGTTGAAGTTTCCAAATAATATGATGTATGCTATAAAAAAGAAAGATATTCCAAGTATTACCTTATGTGAAAATGGACGATTGAAGTAATTTTTCTAAAGAAGTGATACTCTTGTTTATCTTCCTCATTTGGAGTCTTAGACAAAGTATTCTTTGGATATGTATAGGATTACCTAATAGTGGAGGTGATGACTACAATCCAAATACTACAAACCTCAATTCTCATTAACAATAATCAATTCACCAGTATGCAAAAATATCAAACACCCATCCACGGTAATATTCCACACTATAAAATAGAGATAGATAATACCTTTGAATTAGGGCAACATCAAATATTTCTCCTTAAGAAAATAATCACTCCAATATCCACTCCACAAGCCAAGTATCTTAACAAGAATACTTGATAATATTTTTTTTCACAGTTGCATGTACATATCTCACATACAAGAATGTGATGGTTCACCTTCCATAAGTTAGAAGGTCACTCATGTGGTGATCACCTTCAATTAGTTACAAAGTGCATAATATAATAATAAAGCACCATGCCATATATTATTATTTAATAATACTATGTGTGACCAATACTATAATACAATATTATATTATATCCCCTAATTTATATCCCTATGTACCTAACATTCTACCCCCCCCTTACAAAAATATTTTTCCTCGAAACATAGAAAGAAACTAAATAATATGATCTTATAAGAAATGGTGATAATTGATACCAATATTGATTATCCCTCCATCCAAATGAAATCTTGATTGGTCGTAGTCCATGGTAATATCAAGTTGCCCTTGTGCCACTTGAATATTTATAATTAATCATTGGCTTCCATATATGTCCATAATAACTCATTTATTATTCTATGCTCAATCACCATGATTATTACCTCTCATGGTGGTGTGGATGGCAATATACTCTAACCTTAGTTCAATTTTCTATATTTCATGTCTCTACTTTTGGTTCATCCTTTGCTTTTGCTTCTTCTTTGATTACTACCTCCTCCTTAGACTCTATTTTAGGTTCTTTTACTTGTTCTTCAATTTGTTCCCCTACAATACCTTCTTGCTTTTCCTCGGATCCTTACCTCTTACATTGAGAGATATATTGTATAGTTATTTTCCTTTAGTTATACTAGAACTTCATGAACTTATTTTCCACATTAATATTAACAGTAACCAAATAATCTAAGAATACCCATGAACAATATCCATATCATTCATCTCAATAGCATGAGTAGCATAAAAATTAGCATGCAATATATACTTATCCATAGAAACTTTTAAGTCTTCAAAATTTTGAAATCTCTCTCCTTGAAACTGTCCATATTTAATTTTCTTTGGAAACCTATAAATTGTTAGCCAAGTCTCTAGTGATGAAGTTAAGCTTATTGCTAGGGTTTATAAAGACAATAATTTTTTTCTTTTGAATACAACTATGAACTTGCAAAATAATTTTTTTATATTCAAACAAATCCTTTTGAATATTGTTTGGGACTAAACGTGTGGTTTCCTTAGCCTACATAGTATTATTCTTTTCCTCCAATCCTCATTTGTTTAAAAATTCTTAAGTTAAACTCGTCTATGTAATTGGGGATTTTAAATGGATATAAATAGACCCCACTACTCCATCCTTTGAATTGGAGTGTTGTAATTGTTATCTATAAAACATATAGTTATTTTTCATGGTGCCTGAGGGTACCCACTATATCTTTCTCTACTTTATCATTTTTTATACTTTCTGTATAATATTTTAATGGATAAATTGCTTCTGTTTATTTCTAAAAATAGTTGAGAATTCAAACATAGTATTAGAGCAGGTATGGAGCAACATAGCTTGGTCATGTAGAAATAATATTTGGAGCCTTTGATCCTTAATTTGAATTTTGGGGTGGTTTACTTCTCAAATATTCATAAGAATCTATGGCATAAGAGGTAGGGAGGAGATCCTATCTCACATTTTCTTATTTATTTATTTTTAATTCATAGAAATTGTAACTACTCCTTAATTAGTTTTGTTATCATCAAAGCATTTCTAACTCCTTGAATGTAAAATTTAGCATCATACATTTTAGCATTCATGGATAGGTTATGTCATGTTAATTAGAAGGAATAAGAAGCTTTGATGGCAATTTTTTAAATTTGAATTCATAATAATGTGTACCATGTTTTTGATGCTCTTTTTTCAAGCTGACAATGGAGATGTCTTCTATGGAAATAATGAGTAATTTGTTATATTCTAATAAATATCTAAGGTGTCTATATGTATTCTAAAGAAATATATTTAACTATTTTTTTTTTGTTTTATATGCACATTAAGATTTTATATAAATTTGCACAACATAGTACAAAATAAAATAGATAAATTATGTCTTTGTTGCATGTTGAGTGAGTACCACACTGGTCAGTAGAGGTATCTCTTAGGTATGGAAGAAGGAGGTTCAAATTTCAAACCACATCATCTTTCTTTTGTACACTTTTGGTACAAAAATTGGACAATGTCATATACAAAAGCATCGATTTTTTTTAAACTAGAAAGACCTCTACTAAGTTGGTTATGTAAAATGTGTAATATCATTCACAGGATACACAACAAAGTTTCAAGTTGCTTTCGTGGGTATTTTTTGAAAGTGTCTCTCCACTTATCTTTGGCACTCTACATATAAATGAAGGTGAAATAGGAATCTCAATAAATTCCATATTGCATTGGCTAGCATGAGCATCTTAGGTTACTAGAGACTCAAAATTGAATTCCATGTAATAGTCTTTTGGCATTTTTTAGAATAAGTGAATGTATTCTTGGATAATATGGCAGTTGACATGGCATCTCTTAATGTTATATAACATCATGTTAAAAACATTTACATATCATTAACATTTGTTCCAATCCTAGACCAAGTGTTAATTTAGAAATATCTAGGTGACAAAAATCAAGTGAAAAACTTATGAATTAGCAAACAACATGTGGAAGGCTAAGATTGGACATCATTTTCCTAAGGTTTGATGAATTGTTTTTTGTATTTTTGAGGCTCTTTAGAAAAATATTTTAGTGGTAATAAAATTTGCATATGGAAGCATTTTTAAAAATCTTTTTTTCAAATCACACAAATTGTTGAGGTCTACGCATTAGTGACATCAATTTACAGACTCATTACACTGTCAAAGGCTAGATTATATAGGATAGTCCTAAAGGTATATTGGCCTATTTTTCAAAGGAAACTTTTATCATATTTTATGTAATTAGAATCTATTATTTTTTTTTTGTAAAATGCAATTGGAATTACGATATTTATAATAGGTTTTCAGTCTTTTGGAGGTATATAGGAAAAGGATTCAAAATGTACTTCAGTTAATATCTCTTCCTACTTTGGGCTATTGATTCATCTTATTCTTGATGTTCTAATAATACATGATCTCTTCTGTCTTCTATTACTTGTCTAGGTACTCTTGGATGTTTATAATGGCTCTTTCTATAAATAGACCAATGCAAAATCTCTTTGGGTGATAAAAAATAGGTGGTCTAAGGGCAAGTTAAATTTTTCAAATAATATGATGTATGCTATAAAAGTGAAATTTATACCTCCAAGTTCTACCTTAAGATATTAGAGAATATTGAAGCATATTTTCTTTAGAGGTGGTACTTTTGACTTATTTTCTTCAATTGGGGTCTTAGAAAAAGTCTCATATAGAGATACGTGGGAGTATTTAGTAGTGGTAGTGATGATTGCATTCTAGCCTAAGGAGATTCTTTTTCTCAGATGATTTTTCAACAATAGATTTTAGATGATAAGAGGGATCCATATGAGTCTTCCTCAAGTGAAAAGGCACACTAGAGCATTCATTATGATGGAAATATATTATTGTCACTAGTGTCTTATCTCCTTGGACCCTTTGTTTAGACTATCAGGGGTGTTGAAAGTGTAATATGACTTATGGAAAAGGTTAAAATTGTATTATGTTATCTTGTATAAGTGTAATGGAAATTATTGTACAATTATATTTAATTTATTGTAATATTTTATTATGTAAGGCCTATAGGCTATAGTTAACCTTGTTATGGTTAAATCCATATTAGAAATTATAATTAACCATAATGCCCCATTGTTATGTTGACTTAGGTTAAACACATTTATGCAACTGAGTATTTGGTATTAGTATATATACCCCCTACCACTCTATTAATCATCTCAAAGTGTTATGATTATTATGTATGGATAATATAGTGATTATTTGTGGTGCCTATGGGTGCCCACTTTATCTTTCTCTCTTTTAAACCATGGATAAATAAACCATTACCCTAAAAGCAATGATATATAATCAAAACATACTTATATTATAATGTGCCTACCTCTACCCTTTACCTCATTATCTAAATCCTAAATAATATAAATTTAATACTTCTAAAATTATCCAAAATCATTCATAAAAAATAAGTCTTAAAAAATCACCAATATCATTGGTTGACATGTGATTCTTCTACATCCACCTCTTATCCCCAAAAAAAAATTGAAAATAATTTAAAAATTTATAAAAAATACTCATAAATAAAAAATCTTAAAAAGCCATCAAGTTGTGGGCTAAAAGTACATTATGTTGGTTGTTACATCCCTACAATAAATTTGAAAATAATTTTTAGAACTAATATGTTATATTCATACAACTTGTTAAAGGTTTTTATGACTTTAATATTTTTTTATTAGTAGAAAGGGTTTTGAAAGGGTCCCTGAACCTTTTACAAATCGAAGAAAGGAGAAAAAACATTGGTCATAAAGCCAAAATAAACCAGAGAAAAGGAGCAACAGACACAACCAAATAGAAATAACTTAGGTAGAACAAACCTAAGCAAAAAAATAACTGCAAATAAGGATAGACCCAAGAGGGATAATTACTCCACCATTTCCATCACATTATCACTTTCAAAAATGGATGATAATAAAAATTGAGATGTACTGCTCACTAACAAGGTGACTATTTCGAGTGAGTCCTGACTGGATTCGGGTTCTTAGTTTAGCATAGGGAAAAAATATTTTGTTTTTCAAAATCTCTGGCATCACATTATTGTTCAAATACAAGGCAACCTTCCATGTGGGCTTATGGAGTAAGTTGTAGTTGGTAGAACTAGAAGAGGTGAAGCCTCTTGATGGAATGCAATTCATCATGCAGCCTAGCTTACAAAAGGTAAATATCATCAACATGATTGGCCATCTTGAGGTACTACAAAAAGTATATCTGCCACACATGAAGGATATCCTCTTTGACACCTATGTTGGCCAACCAATTTGCTGCCTTATTCCCTTCTCTATAAACATGTTGGATAATAATATTGGAATACTTACTTATAAGTCTTTTGCACTCACCAATAATGTTGCACAAATTCCATTATGGAGATTCGATGGCTTTGAGGTAGTTGATGATGAATAATGAGTCTCCTTCAACAATGATATTGTCAACATTGAAACCATCTAAGATAAGCAACCCTTGATATAAAGCTCTTGCTTCAGCCATATTGTTTGTTTCAAGGCTAATGTTTTTATCTTAGGTAAATAGAATTATCCCATGGTCATTTTTGACTATACCTCCATCGCCCACTACTCTAATATTTCCTTTAGTTACCCTGTCAAAGTTAAACTTGATCCACTCTACAAGGGGAGGGGTCCACCTAATACTAGACATGTCAACAACAAAATTAGATGTGTCAGATGAAAGGTTAGTAATTTTGAAGTGAGAAAATAAATAGGACTCAAGGCCAGGTTTGGGGACACTAGGCATTCTTAGTAGCAAATATGGTAATTTATAGGAATATAGGGCGTGGATCTTTATCAATCTCATTGAAAATTGTATTGTTTTATTCTAGCCAAATTTACCATAGGTAGTGGTGTAAGCAAGAGGTCCAAATAAAATTGAGTTGGAGATTGATAAAGTGCTTAGGCCATTGCTAGAATAAGGGTTTGAACAATGACAAATGGGCCCAAGCAATGTTAACAAGCTCAAACAGGGAATTCAAGATTGATAGCAAGATGGGGTATTCCAGGAAAAGGTGGAAGGTTGATTCCTAGTTTGATTTACAGAGAGGACAACAATTAGGAATGTATAGGCCTCTAGTGATTAGATTATCCATGGTTAGGATTCTATTTTGGGAAGAAAGCCATGAGAAAAATCTAATTTTAGGTATCAATTGTTTTAGCCAAATAGAATTAGCTAAGACCTAGGATGCAGCACAAGGATCTTGGAAATAATATGCAGATTTGATAGTGAAAATACCTTTCTTAGGTAGTTTCCAGATAGTGTAATCCATACTATTTTTGGGATAACACATATTCTCAATAGGTTTTGAATATTTTTGATAGTTACATTAATCTCATTACTAAGGCTATTGGTAGGAAGGATTTTCTACTACCGACAATTGGAAATTTGGGTAATAAAATTGACAACTTTGTTACCAAAGATACGATCAGTAATAGGCTTGAGAATAGCAAGGCTTGGTTCATTGATAAGGGGTTGATCCCTCAACCAAGAATATTCCCAAAATCTAATGACTCTGCCACATCCGAGATGCCATATCAAACCTTTCTTGATGATATCCTTAGTTTGGATAATTGAATTCTAGAAGTAGGACCCGCTAGGAAGGGTATGCTCATCCATGAAAGAAGATTGTTGGAGGTATTTTCATTTAACTATATCTATCCAAGTAGCTTTCTTATCATTGACAATTCTCCAAGATTATTTTGCCATGAGAGCCAGGTTCATTTTGTAGACTTTCCTAAAGCCTAATCCATTGTGGTCCTTTTTGGAACAAACCCTATCAAACGCTACTAGTGGAAACCTGTTATAGTTCTCATTTACAAATAAAAGGAATTTTCTTTGAATTTGCTCAATTTTTTGCCCTATGGAATATGGAACCTTGAAAATTGACATGAAAAATATAGGTATGATCTGCAAATAGGCCTGAACTAGGGTGGCTTTGGTTTCTTGACTCAACATTGATTTTTTCCATCCTACTAGTTTCTTGGTAACACACTCAATGACCATATTCCACATGTTTACAGAAGAATTCCCATGGAAAATTGGAGACCAAGGTAAGTGGAGGGTAAGTCGAAAATGGTACAACCAAGAATCCTTATGATTTTTTTTTACCTACAAATTGAGGTGTTCATAAATAAAATTTTACTTTTCTCAAAATTGACTTTCTATCCTACATCCTCTTCATAGAAGTTAAGAATAGTTTTTATTATTTTGACTTCATAAATTGAGGACAAGTGGTAAGAATGATATCATCCACAAATTTTTGTTAAGTGGCTGACCTGGAAATAGAAGAAGGTTTAATGCCTAATAGAAGACCCAAGGAGCAGGCTTCTTTAAGATATATGCCAAGGGATTTAGCCATGATGATGAAGAGAAAAGGGGATAGAGGGTCACCTTGCCTAACACCTCTAAAACTCTTGAAATACCCAACAAGTGAACCATTGACAATAATAGAGAACTAGGTAGAGGAAATGCATTCTTTGATTAGAGCTATCCATTCCTCATGAAACCCAAATTTGGCTAACACTGCAAAGAGAAAATCCCAAGAAATTCTATCGAAGGCTTTGTTCATATCAAGCTTCAAGAATAGGCCAGGTTTTTTATTTTTGGCTATTGAATGCATAAGCTCATGAATAGTTACTATGCCATCTGTTATATATATTTATTTAACTGAGCTACCATGGTAGTGGTCAATGACTTAATCCTATTAGCCATGATCTTGGTCATGAGCTTATAAATTATATTATAGAGGCTAATAGGTCTATAATCAGAGATGGAATTGAAGATTTAAAATTTAGGGATGAAGGCCAAGAAAGTGGAGTTGACATCCTTTGGTAATAGCTTAGTTTGTTGGAATTCTTGCATAGCTTCCATGACCTCTTGACCAACAATATCCTAAAAATATTGGAAAAAATGGGGAGGAAAACCATCAGGTCCTGGATCTTTATCGAGAATCATAAAAACATGGCTTCTTTGGTTTCATTATTTGAGAATTTTTTGAGGAGACCTGAATTTAGGTCCTAAGACACAATATGAGGAATATTTTGTAGGAGAGCATTGCAAACTTGGATGGAACATGGTGGGATGGGACCCAAAATATTTTCAAAATGGAAACGGTTTCAAACCTGATTTCTTGGATGTCGGTGGTTTTTGATCCATCACTTCTTGAAAGTTCCCTGATTCTGTTAGTGCTCCTATGCTTGAGCGTTGATGCATGGAAATATTTTGTGTTAGATTCCCATTCCTTCAACCATAAAGTAAAGGATTTTTACCTCCAAACTATCTCTTCTCTGGCCAGAATGTTATGATACTCAGTAAGGAGGTTATTTTCTTCCTACATTAGATCAGTATCAGTGCCCCCATTCTAAAAGTGATTTTCAATGATACTCATTTGTTTAGATATTCGTTGCTAACTCCTAAATATATCTCTAAATATTTATTTGTTCCAAACTTATAGCTTGTGTTTAATGAATCAAAGTTTTCTGGCTAGTTGAGATAACTCGGACCCTAGAAATTTCTCTTTCCACCATTTAGATATGTGATTCCTAATGTTCGTATGTTGAAGCCACATCGATTCAAACCTAAAAGGTGGTTTGAAAGGAGCCATATATTGGAAACTATCTAGGACTAAAGGGTTGTGGTATGAACCAATTTTAGGGAGTGATTGCAAGTTAGTATCTCCAAAAAATTGAATAGCTTCCTTAAAAAGCAAAATTCTATCAAGTTGTAGTTGGATTAGTTGGCTGCCATATCTCCTATTACTCCATGTGAACTTTTATCCCTTTAACTACATATTCATTAACTCGTTCCCATCAACAAAATCTGCAAAATCTTCAAAGCACCTAGTTGTGATGGGAGCTCCCCCTCTCTAGTTAGACAAATAAAGGGGAGTATTGAAATCACCCACAAGCATTCATGGTTCACTTTGAAAATGAATTTTCATTTGATTTAAAGTGTTCCAAAGGTCATGTCAATCAAATAGATTGTTGGGCACATAAATTTTGGATAGAATCCATTGGTACCTGGTGTCTTTGTTATGAAAAATAATATTAATAATTATTTCTAAGATAGATATGAGCCTTCCTTCAATTTTTTTGGGGTCCCACATACACAAAAGGTCATCGAAAATGCCTTGAGCTGGGCTGTAAACAAAATTATTGTTCTTCCAAATCATCTTACCAATATTTTTACTGTTATCCCTATCAGTGTTGGTTTCTTGGAGAAGAAATATCTAACCAACCATTGTTTGGTTAATCCATTGATGCCTCTCATGTTCCATAAGAAGATCTTCATCTAATATTTTTGGAATAATATTTCTTTCCTCCTCCCCTGCCCTAGGATGGAGATTTGGTTTGGTTACCTTCATCACTTGGAGGATCAATATTTGAGAAATCTACAAGTGATGATAGAATGGTAGATTGAAAGCCATTCGCTATGTCTATGGCTTTAAAATTTTGGTTAAAATATGTTAAAAATAATTATTTTATTATAAAACAAGAAGACTTATTCTTTGAAAAAACTTGTGTTGAACTTAATTTGTAGAAATGTCTTTAAAACTATACAAATAAAAATATTATGTCTACCATTTATGTAACTTCATTGAGACATAAAGTGTACCTTCAAATACAATGATTAGATATAGAAAAAAATATATGATACAATAAAATATCACTTTTTTTAAATTAAATAAAGTAATATTTTAAGATCTATGAGCATTTTTTGACTATTCCATACTTATTTGAGTCCACTATGGATAGGAAGAGGAATTTATCTTGTAGTGTCAACTTAGAGGGTGTACATAATCTACCATATTCACTATTCCCATAAAATTTAAACCTTGGGCATCACCCTAAGCATTCATCATCATATCCAAGCCTTCAAGAAATCAAAATAAAATATAACATAATCTATAATCTATAATATTCCAAAAAAAAAATGAGGAAAACCTCTATAAATCCTAGTTTGTTGGGAAAAGACAAAGTCAATGAAACCTCGAGCAATCAAAGAATCAAAACCTCTATAAACCCTAGTTTATGGGTAAAGACGAATTCATCAAGACCCCAACCATCCTAGGAATTGAGTCAAGTTAGCCCACTCGCAAACACTAAAATTTTAATTTTAATTTTAATAAAATTTGAATAACTTGTATATCATTATTATAGAATAAAATTTCTTGTGAAAATAACACTCTACACATATAATTTGTTAGAGAATAAACGAAGCTCAATATCATAAGAAAATGATGTGAAATGAAGAGAGATAAAGATAACTAAAGAGGAGGTAATGAGAGCCATTTTAAAATATTCCAACCGATAACAAATCCACTGATTGGTGTTAAATGAATGTTATCTCGACTTAAGGGGGCTCCTACGGAGTTCCCCGATGCAGCAAAAGGTACGCCAAGGAAGATCTCAAGATAGAACGATATAAAAAGTTTATATTGCAACTGAAGTGACGTCGCCTAAGAGCGTATCGAAAGAATAAAAAAAAATTGAAAGAATTTTATAATAGTTGAATTTATTGAGAGCTGCACCAAGCATCAAAAACAATGGAGAGCAACGATTACAGATCTCTAGTGAAGGAGATATGAAAATCGATTAGAGAGGCATCATGAATAGAGACATTGGCACCCAAAATTGGGTGCTCTATGCAAGATTCAAGAGCCTCAATCGTGCTTCTCCGAGAGCATTGATAAGGTAGCAAACAAAGCTCTTTTTTTTCTTGCAAAAAATATAAACTAAATATAGGAAATAAAATTCCTATTAATCAAGTTTTTTATATGAAATTAAAAAAAAAAATTGCTTGAAAAAGGTGTTTCCTTTTTTTTAGAAAAAAAATTAAAATATATGACTATGGGAGTTATTTTTTAAAAAAACATTTACACTAAGAGTCAATGAATCTTCCCTTCCATTTTTAATGTGAGAAGAAAACAAATAATATTCAGAATAACCCACATATATATTTAAAAAAATATATAGCAAAAAACTATATATATAATATTATTGAAGACTTAAATCTAAGAAAAGTGGAGAAGACAACAAAATATCCAAAGAATAAGCTCCTAGAACCTTCAAGAGAGAATGTTAGCAAGATCTATCATGCTCTGATACTTTGGTGTGACAATCAGAGCACAATTCATATTGCACGTAATCCATTTGAGCATTTGTGGAACAAGCACATTGAGATACACTTGCACTTCATTCGACAACATATTCAGAACATGGACATATACTTGGAATATATTCCCACTGAAAATCAAGTTGCAAACATCTTCACCAAGTCATTTCCTTCTCTGTGTTACATACAATTGCGATAGAAACTTGGAGTATTACAGCTACATTGAAACATAGGTCTTTCACCTCTTATTTTATAATTGTATTTTTTGGAAGATGGTTTTTTCCCATGTGGTTTTTTTTATCATCTCTCCCTTACATAATATACATGAGTACCTCATCAGGCCAAGTTTTTGAGACTCATTTTTTTATTAAGGACAATCTTCGTCATCCAAAGACATGCCTCGTTATTTCATAAATATGGTTTTTCCCATGTATTTTTTCACCATCTCTCATATATATTGCAAATGAGTACCTCATAAGGCCATGTTGCTGGGACTCATCCTTTTTATGTATTCAGAGGACAATCTTCGCAAACTAAAGACAATCCTCTTCCTTTTTTTTCTCTTCTAATAGATGGTTTTTTCCTATGTGGTTTTACCATCTCATTTAAAATGATTGTACATGAGTACCTCATCAGGCCATGTTTCTGGGAATCACTTCTATCATTTACCCCTAGTATCACTTAAGGGAGGGTGTTAGAATAAGTGATTATTCTCTTAAGTTCCACTAGGATAGACACACTTGAGTTTCCACTCCTCCATGAGTCAGGTGAACTCTCAGTGTTTTCAAGATCAGATTTGATGAGTTGTAATCCAACGACTCTCAATGATCAACTTTATTAATTAAAAATTTGATCTATGGACAGACACACAAAAAAATATAAGAATACATCTCCCTAAAAGAAAAAACAAAAAAGGTGCAAAATTGAGCACCTTAACCCCCCCCTGAAAAAAGAATTTTGTATTTACTAGGTTATAAATTATAAGGGAATATTTCTATATGTTTTTTACCTTTGAAATATAAGGGATAGATAAAAAAGCAATACAAAGAAGCTTTAAAAAAAAAAAAAATAGAAGAGATATACTTCAAACAAGGCGCCTGCGATTCATGAATACGGTAAAGCAAAAGAAAGAACAAAGATAACTTTTGAAAGAATGATATTACTACCGCACGAAGAGGAAACCCAAAAATTTTTGGGTAGGTACCACAAAATAGAGAGGTAGAAGTGGTTTTTTCTTTGATGCATCTTAGAATATAAAG
Organism: Wollemia nobilis; assembly: GCA_028583015.1. Taxonomy (NCBI): domain Eukaryota; kingdom Viridiplantae; phylum Streptophyta; class Pinopsida; order Araucariales; family Araucariaceae; genus Wollemia; species Wollemia nobilis. Next base: position 14,114,590 of record JAQPPZ010016955.1, on the reverse strand, counting down.
ATCACTAGTTATTTTGATGAGAGCATCAAAGAAAGCATAGACCTAGCACTTCGTAGACCTAGCACTTGCAGACATAGTTCCTCGTAGATGCAATGCCTTGGCTTTTGTAACCTGCAGAACAAAAGTAAAATAGGAGAGGCGATAAACGTAAATATAGACTGTTATAATTTTTTTTAAAGGGATAGCAAATGAATGATACAAAATAAGAATTAAAAAATTTTAGTTGCTTGCTTCAGCACCACGACGCATCGCCTTTGAGCAAAATGAAAATAACACTCTACACATATAATTTGTTAGAGAATAAATGAAGCTCAAGATCATAAGAAAACGATGCGAAATGAAGAGAGATAGAGATAACTAAATAGGAGGTAATGAGAGCCATTTTAAAATCTTCCAACCGATAAAAAATCCATTGATTGGCGTTAAATGAATGTTATCTCGACTTAAGGGGGCTCCTACGGAGTTCCCCGATGCAGAAAAAGGTATGCCAAGGAAGATCTCAAGATAGAACAGTATAAAAAGTTTATATTGCAACTGAAGTGACGTCGCCTAAGAGCGTACCGAAAGAATAAAAAAAAAATTGAAAGAATTTTATAATAGTTGAATTTATTGAGAGCTGCACCAAGCATCAAAAACAATGGAGAGCAAAGATTACAGATCTCTAGTGAAGGAGATATGAAAATCGATTAGAGATGCATCACGAATAGAGACATTGACACCCAAAATTGGGTGCTCTATGCAAGATTCAAGAGCCTCAATCGTGCTTCTCTGAGAGCATTGATAAGGCAGCGAACAAAGCTCTTTTTTTTTTCTTGAAAAAAAATATACACTAAATATAGGAAATACATTTCCTATTAATCAAGCTTTTTATATGAAATTTAAAAAAAAAAATTCTTGAAAAAGGTGTTTCCTTTTTTTTAGAAAAAAAATTAATATATATGACTATGGGAATTTTTTTTGAAAAAACATTTACACTAAGAGTCAATGAATCTTCCCTTCCATTTTTAATGTGAGAAGAAAACAAATAATATTCAGAATAACCCACATATATATTTAAAAAAATATATAGCAAAAAACTATATATATAATATTATTGAAGACTTAAATCTAAGAAAAGAGGAGAAGCCAACAAAATATCCAAAGAATCAGCTCCTAGAACCTTCAAGAGAGAATGCTAACAAGATCTATCATGCTCTGATACTTTGGTGTGAGAATCAGAGCACAATTCATATTGCACGTAATCTAGTTGAGTATTAGTGGACCAAGCACATTGAGATACACTTGCACTTCATTCGACAACATATTCAGAACATGGACATATACTTGGACTATATTCCAACTGAAAATCAAGTTGCAAACATCTTCACCAAGTCATTTCCTTCTCTACGTTACATACAATTGCGATAGAAACTTGGAGTATTATAGCTACATTGAAACATAAGTCTTTCACCTCTCATTTTATAATTGTATTCTTTGGAAGATGGTTTTTTCCCATGTGGTTTTTTTTATCATCTCTCCCTTACATAATATACATGAGTACCTCATCAGGCCAAGTTTTCGAGACTCATTTTTTTATTAAGGACAATCTTCGTCATCCGAAGACATGCCTCGTTATTTCATAAATATGGTTTTTCCCATGTATTTTTTTCACCATCTCTCATATATATTGTAAATGAGTACCTCATAAGGCCATGTTTCCGGTAATCATCCTTTTTATGTATTCATAGGACTATCTTCGCAAACCGAAGACAAGCCTCTTCCCTTTTTTTCTCTTCTGATAGATGGTTTTTTCCTATGTGGTTTTACCATCTCATTTAAAATGATTGTACATGAGCACCTCATCAGGCCATGTTTCTGGGAATCATTTCTATCATTTACCCCTAGTATCACTTAAGGGAGGGTGTTAGAATAAGTGATTATTCTCTTAAGTTCCACTAGGATAGACACACTTGAGTTTCCACTCCTCCATGAGTCAGGTGAACTCTCAGTGTTGTCAAGATCAGATTTGATGAGTTGTAATCCAACGACTCTCAATGATCAACTTTGTTAATTAAAAATTTGATCTATGGAATAAATCAATCAGTTCTACTCTTTCTTCATATTTTTTGTAATGCTTTGCATGTCTCTTTCTTCAAGAAGGCCCATGGCTTCATAGGATCCACTTTTAGTATTCCTATATGCTTGCTCAGTTTTGGTTTTGGGAAGATTTTTAGACATTCAAAAATGAATTGAATTTGCATTTGTATCTAAATCACTATAATTTTCTGACCTTAAAATAACTTGGCATTTCTATCCAACCATCGGCCCCAACCCTCTATCAAAGGGACATATCTATACTCCTTTAATCCTCTTTCTTTGAACCAAATTCCTAGGAGGCCACTATCCTTTCCCTTGAGTCAAAGGTAGAATTAAATTCCATACTTTAAAGTGGTCCATTGTTTTTTCTTTCTTTTTGCACATGTCATGGCCTTAGTGTGAAGTCTAAAAAATATGACGTTAAACTTGATTCAAATCTACATTCATAGGATTGGACAATGTAATCTTTTATATGTCTAAAATCTATTTATTTTGATGATAAAGTCTTTATTAGTTCTAAAATTATATAGTTATATTGCAATGAAACACATCTTGCAAAAATTTATAGTTACATGTTCGTTGTCACCTTTGTTTTCTCTGCATGCTCTGTTTTTCTATGCAAGCACTTCGCACACTCTGTTGCACCTCATAGTCGTCTTCTCCTTGTTGCTTTTCTATGCAAGCACTTCGCAAACTTCAAATTGGTATCAGATCTGTAGTGCCCTTGACATGGAGACCGAAGCATAATGGCTTTTGACATCAACCATTCATTACAATTGTAGATCCTACACTTCAATGGCAAGAACTATGATTACAGGAGCATTCAGATGAAGATCATGTTCGAATCTCAGGAGTTGTGGGAGTTAATCAAGAACGACTACCCAAAATCGATAGATGCAGTAGCACTATCTACCCTCTACCAAGCAGATAAGGACCTGCTAAAGGAGAACATGAAGAAAGACCAGAAGGCCCTCTTCTACATCATGCAAGCGATCAAGGAGACCATATTCCTACGGATCACATCAGCCACCAAAGCGAAGCAGGCCTGGGAGATTCTTGCCAGCTCGTACCAGGGCACCAACAAGGTGAAGTTGGTGAAGCTACAGATACTCAGGAGAGAGTTTGAGAACCTACATATGAGTGATTCTGAGTCCATGTGTTACTTCTTCACCCGAACGATGAACATTATCAACTAGATGTAGTTGAATGGAGAAATCATGCAGAGCCAAAGAATCATGAAGAAGATTCTTAGAAGTCTGCCTACCAAATTTGACTTTGTCATGATTATGATAGATGAGTCGAGAGATTTGACAACCCTATCGATATACGAGCTCATGGGTTCTTTGCAGACACATGAGCAAAGGCTAAGTCATTCATCTCAGACCTCTCTAGAGCAAGCATTCAAGGCTCAGGTCTCATTCTGAGACAATTGCAGATAATATTCCCAGCATTGTGCCTTTAGTTCTCAAGGAGGAAGAGGTAGAGGCAGGCGTGGGAAAGGAAACAAGCAAGGAGGATGGTCAAACCCTAGTGAGGGAGAGACCAATTGCAACTTCCATTAGCAAGGAGGAAGAGGTGGTGTGAAAAACCAGCAAGCTAGATCTAGTCAGAAAAAGGACATGTCAAAGGTCCAGTGCTACTATTGCAAGAAATTCGGCCATTACATCTCACAATGCAAAAATCGGATGGCCAAGGAGAATCGGCAGTAGGTCCATTATACGGATGAAGCTGGAAATGTGGCAGGAGGGAACGTGTTGATAACTTGCAACATTGAGGAGTGCCAGAAGAATTTCTGGTATCTGGACAGTGAATGTAGCAACCACATGACGTAAAACAAGAAGATGTTCTCACAACTAGATGAAACAGTCCAGTCCGAGGTTAATATGGGGAACAACAGCAAGGTTCCCATTATGGGGAAAGGAAATATCCTCATCCACACTAGGCACAACGAACGAAAGCATATCTGTGACGTCTATTATGTGCCTGGTCTAAAGCACAACCTACTGAGCGTTGGACAGTTCATGCAGAAGGGGCATACAATCCAGTTCAAGGATGGAGTATGCACCATCATACATAAGTCGCATGGGCAGATTGCTATAGTGTCCATGACAAAAAACAAATTTTTTTTGTTTCAGATTCATAATGAATCGTTGACGTCTCTAAGTGTAGTTGTGAAGGATGCTACCTGGTTGTGGCATCTCAGGTTTGGTCACCTGAGTTTCAGTGGCCTGAATATGTTGCACAAGAAGTATATGGTGAAGGGTTTACCCCTTATTGAGTAGCAAAATCAAGTTCGTGAAGGCTACTTATTCGGCAAACAACATAAGGATTCGTTACCTTTTAGTTAGTCTTGTAGAGCATCACAGCCATTAGAGCTGGTGCACTCAAACATTTGCGATCCGATGCAGACCAGCACATTTGCAGACAACAAATACTTCCTGACCTTCATTGACGACTTTAGTCGGAAGACCTGGGTCTATGCCATCAAGTAGAAGTCAAAGGCTTTTGGCAAGTTTAGGGAGTTCAAGGCTCTGGTGAATAAACAGAGTGACTACCAGATAAAAACCCTCATGACAAATGGTGGAGGTGAATACATATCCAACGAATTCCACAACTTTTGCAAGCAACATGGAATTCGAAGGTAGCTCACTGCTAGATACACATCACAGTAGAACGACGTAGCTGAGAGGAAGAACCAGACCATCATGGAGATGGCACGTAGCATGATGAAGGTGAAGGGATTGTTGCACGAGTTATGGGTAGAGGCTGTAAGTTGTGCAGTCTACCTGCTGAATAGATGTCCCACCAAAAGCGTGAAGGACAAAATCCCTCAAGATGCCTAGAGTAGTCTAAAGCCATGTGTGGCTCATTTGCATGTGTTTGGGTGCATTGCATATGCACATGTTCCAGAAGAGAAGTGGCAAAAACTGGATGATAGAGTAGAGAAATGCATTTTCATAGGGTATAGTGAACAAGCAAAGGCATATCAATTGTACAACCCTATGACGAAGAAGCTCATCATCAGCCATGATGTGAGGTTATTGGAATATGAATCCTAGAACTAGAAATCAAAGACTGGCTAGCCTGAGCCAGCAATAGTTGAGTCTATTGAATTGGAGGAAGGTAGCATGCAACCACCTGCAGCCTCAAGCAACAGCAACGATGCCAACAGCAACATCGCCTCACCATCTTGGTTGCCTCCACTTGCAAGCAAGATCCTGAACTTGAGGACTTCAGCAAAGACAAGAAACTTGCAAGACATCTACAAGGCAATCCGCAACCATGAAGATGAGGAATATTCTAATTTTACGTTCTTTACTGAGGTTGATCTAGTGGAGTTTGAAGACGCAAGTCAGAATCATAAGTGGGTGAAAGCGATGGACAAGGAGATAGAAGCCATTGAGAAGAATGACACATGGCAGCTATTAGATATTCCAGCAGAGAAGAATACCATTGGGGTCAAGTGGGTTTATAAGACAAAGTTCAACGCCCAAGGAGAAGTAGACAGGCATAAGGCCATATTGGTGGCAAAGGGCTACAAGCATAAGTCAGACATTGACTATCATGAGGTATATGCACCTGTAGCCTGACTTGACATAGTGAGGATGATCCTGGCACTAGCAACTCAAAAGGGCTGGAGTGTTTACCAAATAGACGTCAAGTCAGCCTTCCTCAACGAAGTTTTGGAGGAGGAGGTCTACATAGACCAGCCACCCGATTACGAGATTGAAGGCCAGGAGGGCAAATTCCTGAAGCTTAAGAATACCTTGTATGATTTGAAGCAGGTGCCTCGGGCTTGGTACAGCCGGATTGACAGTTATTTTTAGGAGAATGGGTTTGTGAAATACCCATATGAGCACACCATGTACATGAAGATAAATGAAGCATGTGAGCTCATTATCGTCTGCCTATATGTGGATGATTTGATTTACACTGGCAACATCAATGTCCTATTCTACCAGTTCAGAACAGCCATGAAGAAGGAGTTCGATATGACGGACTTAGGGCTAATGAAGCATTTTCTCAGCATCGAAGTTGACCAATCGACAGATGGAATCTTCATGTCTTAGGGTAAGTATGCAAAGGATGTCCTAAAGTGTTTCAAAATGGAGGACAACAAACCTGCCATCACATATGTTGTCATGGGGTTGAAGCTAAGCAAGCTGGACTCTGGCAGAAATTTCGATCCAACTTTGTTCAAGAGGCTAGTTGGTAGTCTGATGTATTTTACTGCAAATCAACCAGATCTGATGTTTGGAGTCAGTCTAATATATCATTTCATGGAGACTCCGAAGGACATGCACTAGCAAGCAGGCCAGAGGATCCTGTGCTATGTCAATGGGATGCGGAACCATGGCCTATTCTATGCCAGATGAGACTAGTTAGATTTGGTGGGCTACACAGATAGCGACTGGGCTGGCAGCATCGACGATCGGAAGAGCACCTCCGAGTATGCTTTCCATCTCGTATCATGGGTAGTCTCATGAGCGTCCAAGAAGCAACCAATCGTCGCGTTGTCCACTGTCAAAGCAGAGTATGTCATCGCCACGTCAATCGTATGCCAGGCAGTTTGGCTGTGAAGAGTCCTCGATGAACTGAACCATCCTCCGACGGGCGCGATAACTATTTTTTGTGATAACACTTTTGCCATAGCACTGTCGAAGGATCCAGTGTTCCATGGCTAGACGAAGCACATCGATTTTCGCTATCACTTCATCAGAGAGCTGGTGAAGTTTGAGGACATTTAGCTGCAGTTTTGCAGATCTAAGGAGCACTTGGTGTACATTTTCACAAAGCCTTTGAAGGAGGAAGACTTCAACAGATTGCGAGAGTAGCTAGGATTCCAAGCGTTCGTGAAATTAGACTTAAAGGAGGGTGTTAGAAATATTAACCCCGATTTCACGTCTTCGCCCAACTGCGCTCCGAACCTAGGCATTGCCAGACTGCGCTCGCGAAAATCAGCGAACCTGGGCGTACATCCTGAATGTTCGATGTGACGTCGCATGTGTTCTCTGACCTCTGTCCAATCAGCATTTATTTCCCACGTGCGAGTTAGGTGATTGGTTAATCTCATTCGTGCATAGTTGGTGATTGGCCTCTTAGTTCCTGCTATATAAACCCTAGCTTGGGGTACATTTCGAGAGGAGGGGATCTTGGTGAAGCGAGCATCAGAGTGGAAGAAGAAAAGACGTAGTCATTTTGCAGAGTAGTTTAGTGAGAAGACAAGCTCATCCGTTTCAACCTTGAGCAGCAGTCTCGGGTGTTCATAATTTCTACTTTATCTTGCAGTTTCATCTGCAGAAGTCTGTATATCCTCGTTCGAGGATCTTTGTAACCCGATTTCTTTGATAAATAAACTTTGTCATTTTTTGGCATCTTGAAGGGTTTCACTTTTATTTGTCTGCATTTTAGTTTGCTTTGGCTGCTGTTACATTCGTGATTTCTTACATTCTATTGATTGCTCATCTTCTTTGACCACATTCATGAACCCCCTTCAATCATCTCCTATCAGAGCGATTTCGAACTTTGCTCAGTCATGCCTTTGAAGAGCAAAAGTCCATTAGCCAATATTTTGCTAAGTGTTGAAGCTGACCGCCCGACTGCGCAGCGCAGTTCGACGATGCAAACCTTCTTTTGCGTAGTCCTATGGGCCCTCTTATATTTGGCTAAGTCTTGTCGTCCGACTGCGCAACGCAGCCCGACCGCGCAAGCTGCAAATTGCGCAATAAGAATAACCATATTTTGGCTAAGTGTCAGGCCAACCGCTCGACTGCGCAGCGCAGTTGGATTGCACACCCGGGCGTTGACCACACTCCCTCTGCCCGCCATCGCAAAATCGGAACGACACAGCCCGACGTCACAGGCCTCCCTGTGCACTTCAGCAGTCAGAAAAACTTTAATTGAAACTTCAGCCCTATGCTCAAAGCGTTTCAAAGAGTAGGAACAGGAGACCTCCATAATATCCCTAATTTATCTTGTGCTCCACTATGCAAATTAATACAAAATCTTAACATAAATTTGAACTCAAAATAAACAATTAAAAAACCTTTATTCAGCATGCATTTATCCACCTTAACTCTTCCTTTATACAAAAGGAGATGCTTATTGTATCCAGTGAAGATGACATCATAGTCATCCCAAAAGAAGAATGCCAAAAACTTGGTCCCTTCAACATGTCATGGTCTTCCTGGGCAGTCTAAAGAGTATGATGTTAAATTTGATTCAAATATGCTTTCAAGCGGTTGGAAAATGTAATCTTGTATTTATTTCTTCCGTTAACTGATGAAAAAGTCTTGATGGTTTTTAGATTTATATAATTACATTGTAATGCAATACATCCTGCAAAAATTCATGAAAGGGAAAACATTATTTTTTTTGTGTTAATTAACAGAAAAGTCTTTAAGGTTTCTAAACCTATACAATTACATTGTAATGTTGCACATCCTTCGTAATTTCATCTACATTTCATATTAATGAATTGTTTCCCTATTTCTACGTCACAAACCACAATTTGGATTTAACTTGAAATTAGGCGAGATCTTGCAAATATTTATTTATTTATTTATTTATTTATTTAATTAATTAATTAATGCAGTTTAACTTGTGGATTTCCCCTGAGACATATAATGAGACGCATGTTGGAAAAAAAAAATTATTGCTCTTCTGGATTTCCCTAAGATACATCAAGAGACCAATTTTTTTTTTTCCCTTATGTGTCTCTTTCAGCTCAAATCCATGCAATGCCATGTATCTATAAAAAAAAATAGACCCAACAATATTTTAAACAATGCCACCCGAGTGGCCTACAAATATTCTAAATAAATTATTATTCCATAATGTCTACTCTAAAAATGGAAGCCCCATATCGATCTACAATAGAGATCTTCCAAAATCAATGTAATAATCACTTTTTTCCCTCCATCAAAGTTTAAAAAGTTTTGTATAAAAAACCAGGTAATTCCTCTGAATAAATACTAACAAAAACTAGGCAATATTGGAATTTTGATGGTGCAGTCAAGGACAACCCGAGAAGAGCTGGAGCTGGAGGAATAATCAGGGATCATCAAGGAAATCTGATCAAGGCCTTCGCTGAACCATTGGGAATCGGAACTAATAACGAAGCAAAAGCTAGAGCCCTTTGGAGAGGGTTGCAAGTAGCCCAAGCAACTCAAGGTAACTTGATGATTGAAGGTGATTCTATGAACATCATCAACCTGTTAACCAATGGCAAAAAACCTCCATGGAGAATCGAGGGAGTCATTCATGAAGTGAGATTTTTTTGCAGCAAGACAGAACAGGAGGGCTCGTCACGTGTACCGTGAGGCCAACAGGTCAGATGACAAATTAGCCAACATATGTGTGGATGTTGGTAGTTTGGTGACATGGACACAAGGTGTGCCACGTGAAGTGGAAAACATTATTAGTCATGAAAAGAAACCTACCCGTTAAGGAGAAAGATGAATGGGTGTTTTTTCCCCATAGAGTTGGTAATAACTATGGGGTTTCCCTCTAAATCATACCAAATTGGAAATGAAGGTAACAGGGTGTAAGCCTTAGAATATTCCGACAGAGAATAGGAAATGGGCAAGCAACGAGGTTTCACAAGTACAAAGTTCCAAACTTCAATTCCTGTCAATGTAAGTAATGTTTACAGTTATGTTTAAGTATGAGTGTGCTTTGTTAGTAAGGTGTTGTAGGGGATTCAATACAATTTTTAGTAAGAAAGTTTCAAGAATGACTAGGATCTACAATCTCAACAGAAGGCTGGATATTGTAATAGGTTTTGGGTTAACCTGCAAAACCCGGTAATTAATGAAGACTTTTATTTACCAAAAAAAAAAAAAAAACTAGGCAATACTCACATATGTCTATACAATTTCTCCAACTATGAACTACACAAGTTCTTTGAAACCTTAAATGTCAATCAAACCTAACACCATAAAATGCAAACAACTTAGTCCATACTCTTCGAATTCAACATTTGGATGTCAACTAAAATGAAAAATAACAATACAACTTGAGAAAACTGAGGTGAGATTCATGAAATGCTACTATAACAAGAAACTATACATTAAGATAGAATAGAGTACTTTTCGACATGTAAGAAGAGATTTTAAAGGTGACAGTTTCAGTAAATTATTTCATACAGGTTATTATTGAATGGTTGACTGTTTTTCTTAAGATGACACGTTCACCTATCTTGGAAATGATAAACCTATAGTTTGGGTCGGAAATATAATCTAATATAATTATAAGACAGAATATAGTACTTTTCCGCACTAGAGAAAAGATTTTAAAGGTGACGGATTCAGTAAATTATTTCATGCAGGTTACTATTGCATGGTTGACTGCTTTTCTTAAGGTGACACATTCATCCATCTTTGATAAACCCATAGCCTGCTTCGGAAATCATAAACACATAATCTAATATAATTATCCGGTTACTATTGTAATATAATCTCAGGCTATTTTTCATGGGATCCCTCTCTCCAGTAGAAAACATATAATCTGATATAATAATTTTATTAATTTATATGTCTTTTAATAGGTGAGAAATTTTTATAAGGTTTAGGGTTGAGTATTTTCTTATTCATGATTTTTTTGTAAGGTTTGAAAGTAGAGCTTATCAATAGAGATGAAAACACATAACACATATGCAGTTGTTTAAACACCTTGGACTTCCCAAAGATAGGTCAAAGTTCAAACCATTGCAATGTCCCTAGACTTAAATTATTATTATTTTTAAATCGTTAAAAAAAACCCTACAACCATAGTAGTGAGCATTCTTATTCTAATCATAACCTCTTGTAATAACCAGAGCTAAACTTATAAATAAAGATGATATAACACATAGCATTATATAACTTAGATTAACTAAACATTAAACATTAAAAAAAAATTTAAACACAACCATAACACTTTATATAAAAAATTTCATCATATACATAAGATCTATTTTTTTTAATAAACCCTTTAAACTACCTATATTCTATGTTATCTTTCAATTTTTTTTTTTTATAAACCCTTTAAACTACCTATATTCTATGTTATCTTTCAAGCATAAAAATCTATAACCCTCAATTAAATTAAACTATATGTATTTTTGTCGTCTAGATGCACATGTGGTGGTGCTTCCATCCGTACAAACATACACAGACATGTAATTAATTTTAACAAGTGAGAACCAAAAAATTGAGCAACTAGACTAAGCAAGAATTATATTGCTAGAAGCATATTAATAATGCATAACTAATTTTAAAAATTATATTATATATTTAAGTTTATATATAGTTTATAATAAATAATAATCGTTAATTTATATTAATACGAGGATTATTAAATTAATTATATTTAGTTATAATAATTATTTATAATGATAATTAACTTAAGGTCTGAGTTTTATTACATTATGATGAGATAGTGTTTTCACATTATAAATTATACAGTATAATTTATTGAGTTAATGTCATTTGATATTAAATTCCTCAAATTTATTTATAATTTATAATCAATAATAACTAAGGTTTTAATATTTTTTTTAGGCAATGAATACCGTAACAGCTTTGAGAACAGTATTTGGCACTTCAAGATTTCAGCTCAATTGCCTGTTTTTGCATGGACTTTTGTGTTTCAAGGGCTCCTTTGCAAATCCAGCCTGGCCAAGATAAATATTACTTCAAACAATTGTATGACATGCAAAATAGAAGAGGCAATTAAGCATATTTTTTTTTTGGGACTGTCCACATCCAAAAACAGTATGGCCCAATTTTGATCAGACTATTGTTCTTTTCTTTGGAAATCACATATGCTGAAATGTAGCTCTCTGGATGACTCCCATCATTGTCCTTATCATATAATTGGAATATGGCATGTTGTTAGAGTTTCAATCTTATTTGGACTTTGGAAGGATAGGTGTTTATCGATTTTAAGTGCAACATCAACTATAATTCTCCGGGCTACTTACAAAATTTTGAAATGTATCTTAGAGCAATTATAAGTCTTAAATCCAATTATCACAAGAGAGCTCAAAAAAACATCTAACATTAAAAATTCAGAATATCTCCAATTGATTCTTGATTGTTGTATTAATTTTCTTTTAATGAAATAGTACACAGTATTTCTAAAAAAAAAAATTAAGGCTACATGGAATAATTAGCAACAGTCACCATCATATTTTCTTATGAAGATATTAGATTTTAAATTAATTATATATATATTCATAAATTAGGGTTATCAAATGATATAACTCAAAGTTAAATTCTTCACTAGGTTAAATTTTACAATTTTCAAGAAAAAGAGTATGGTTTAAAATTTGACAAGTGATACATACATAATTGTCTAGTTGTAGTAACACCATTATCAGTTATGATATCATATAAGAGATGTTTCAATCTTATATATATTTAACTAAAAAAACATTAAGTAGAGTGGAATACTGTGTAATGTAGTCAAGTGGTCAAATCACATCCTCCTAATTTTATATAATAAATTTAAAAAATAATTAAATAATTAACAATATAATTTTTATACTCATGTGTAGGTGAGTTGGAGAGGGTAGGGTAATCCTCCGAGTGAGGTCCTTGGTTCGAATATTCACCCTACCAAATAAACATTGGGTACTCAAAATCCAGTTGATCAGTTGATAATGCTTGTGTGATCAGGGTCGGGCACGCATGACTCCTAGGTGAGATTTTGACAGAGTAGAACGCCCTGATCGTGGTTTCTCAGACCAAGGCAGGCCCACAAGGAGTTTTTCTCAAAATTAAAAATATATATATAATCTTTATAAATGAAATATTGATACTTTTATAAATATAGAATAAATATCATATGCCACCATCTTAATTTTATATAATAAATTTCTCCCATGTTAAAAAAAACATATAATGCTAATAAGATTATTATATCATATTATATGTTTTTTTGATGTAAAAATGCATTATATTAAAAAATTAACAATAATGCATTTTTACAAACAAAAAAAAAAGGAGGTGGATAAACACGCCATGTGGCTAACGCGGTCAGCAAAAAAAAATGTCCCTATTAAAATAGAGAGGGAATCCAAGAGAATATTCTACAGATTACATAACTGATGGATAAAATTAACTAATAATAGTTTACATAACTGATTGGATAGAATAAACTGATAACAGTTTACATAACTGATGGACATAATAAACTGATAAGCTTCAGCCATCTAAAAATAAGTCCCTCCCCTGTCTAGAAGTGCCAAGAACATAAACCCAGCCAAAAACTCTTAAGTTGACTTAGGCATCAAGTCAAGGATTTGGGGGGGAGAGGAACATTCACATAGCCACAACCATCTCTATAAGCACCTTGAACTAGGATAGGAGTGTAGTTTGAGAGTGAGCGACACTATTGTGTGGACCTAGATCTGCTATGAGGATTATCTTGAATTACTGAGCACGGTGTGTTCCCCTACTGTTTAATAAGCTCTTGAATATGAGTGAGCTCCATGGCCACCTTATTGGCCTAAACTATAATCTAAAAATATATAGAAGAAATAATATTAGACTTCTCAAAAGTAGAGATGTGCAAAGAGGAATTACACTAACCCAAGATACAATCATTTCTAGCTCTCCATAAACTGAACATGGTCGCCATAAGAAACAAGTGCCACACTTTAAAAAAAATAGTTGGTAAATGCGAGGGATCTCCCAAAATGATAAGCTTCCACTCAGAAAAGGAAAAGGGTCTAAAAAATGAAAAAAGCCAATCCCAAAAGGAATGAGCACGAGCACAAACCCAAAAAAGATGGACAAAGTATTCAGATTGAAGACAGAAAGGGTAATAAGGGTTGGGGATGCCTAAATGTTGTAGATGCTCCCCAACAGGAATCCCTTGGTGCAAAAGACTCCAAGAAAAGCAAGAAATTTTGGGCTCCAAGAAAGGAGCCCAAGCTGTCTGGAACCTGCGCAACCAAACAGGTCAAGGGGATGAGACCTTCCATCGTTGATTGAGCTTATCAATCATGGGGAGGCAAGGATAGAGCCATCCATACCCCAATCATGCCTTATAATTCCATAATGGAGTGTCCGGATACCAATTCCGATCCTTCCACCAAGGTCACTAAGAAAGCACAAAAATATTATGTAACATGGAGTCAGGGGAGCAACCTTGATAGCCTCAAAGGTATCCTTGTCAGAGTGATTAAGCCAAAATTTATCTCTAAAATCATTCCAAGGGAGTCAATCCCTGGTAGGACGATAAAAGAAATCAGTGATGCATCGCACACCTTTGCGAAAGAATCTCAGCGCATGAACCCAAGGAACCTGCGCAAGCAGGAAATCCTGGTAGGTGATAACAGGTGACCACAAAACATTCATTTGGTCGGTGGAGAGGCCACACCAAAAGCTCTATCCATTCCATCTAAGCCAATATTTAACACTCTCCCAAGCTTTCCAAATGCTCCTAATGATGAAGGATCCTAACACTTTGATAGACACAGGGGCAATAAGGAGGGAAGGGAACCCCATGCCCTTCCAACTCTTACGCCCAAAAGGGGAACCTTCACTAATACAATGTTGGATGAGAATCTTCCAGGCCTCATTTCCTGTGAGGGCTCTAATGACTCACTTAACACAAAGGGCCCAACCTTGAAGTTGGGTATTAATAATGCCAAGTCCACCATGGCTTCCGAGAAGACAACAATACTCCCAGGCAACATGGTGGAATCCTAAAGAATTATTGGAGGAGGACCATAAGAAGTATCGCAGAAGCTTATCAAGCTTCTTATAACAATTTTTGGATGGGACTCAGTAGGAAGAATAATAAACATGGGTGGCTGCAAGGACTTTAGTTCAAATTTGAAATTTACTAGGAAAGGAGAGTTTCTTAGTGGACCAGTAGATAAGTTTCTATTCCACCTTGTTAACTACATACTTCCATAACTCTGGCAATGACCCGTTAAAGGCAAAAGGAATGCCTAAAAAATGAAAAAAATTCCCCTCTTGGATGATCTTCCATTGATATTGATTAAGCCAATGGGGCATTGAGTCAGGAGACTGCCCATAACATTGGATCTTTCTCCATTGAATGGAGGATCCAGAAGCTAGATAAAAAGTGTCCATGCAAGCAAGCGCTTGTTGAATGACACCTTCTTCCTCAATAAGAGTGAGGAAAGAGTCATCAGCAAAATGACCATTGATCAACTGAGTCTCACCTTCGGGGAGAGAAATTCCTTGAACATAACCCTTAGCATCGTGATGAGGTAGTAAATAGCCAAGCCCTTCAGCTGCAAGGACATAAAGGGAAGGAGCTAAAGGGTAACCTTGTCTAATGGATCGAAAGAGACCAATGGCTGAGGACTAGTGTCTGTTAATGGATAAAATAGTCGAAGCCTCAGCAAACAACATTTCCACATAACTAATGAAGCAAGGCCCAAAACCAAAAGCTTTAAGCATGGCTAAAATGGAGGACCAATCAATCCTGTCATATACTTTCTCAAAGTCAATTTTGATGAACACAGACTTCATTCAGGAATACATCCTTGACAATATTATTGCTATCTGGAAAATTATAGAGTAAGCAGATTATATGTTTTATATTCTATATTATAGAGGAAGATATCACATAAAAATAGCCTGATATTATCATACAATAGTAACCAAGATAATTATATTATATTATGTGTTTATGATTTCCGACGCAAGCTATGGGTTTATCATTTCTAAGATAGGTGAATGTGTCATCTTAAGAAAAGCAATCAACCATTTATAATTTCCAATATTGGTTTATCTTTTCCAAGATAGATGAATGTGTCACCTTAACAAAAGCAATCAACCATGCAATAATATCCTGCATGAAATAATTTACTGCATCCGTCACCTTTAAAATCTCTTCTTACATGCTGAAAAGTACTCTATTTTGTCTTAACAGTGTATAGTTTCTTGATAGTAGCATTTCATGAATCGTGGCAGGTCAGTTTTCTCAAGTTGTATTGTATTGTTATTTTTCATTTTAGTTGACACCCAAATGATGAATTTAAATAGTATGAACTAAGTTTTGCACATAGTTTTAGATTTGATTGACATTTAAGGTTTGAAAGAATTTGTGAAGTTCATAGTTGGGGAAATTGTATAGTCATATGTGGGTATTGCCTAATTTTTAACAGTATTCATTGAGAGAAATTACCTGGTCTTTTACACATACTTTTTTTAACTTTGATGAAGAGAAAAAAAATCGATTATAGGACCCCATAATAGCAGCAAAGAATGTGCTAAACTATTAGCTGGAGTAGAAACTGCAGCAGTTAAAAAATTACAACCTTCCAAATAGGAACTGGCCAATCCGTGAGTATACCATGAAGTCACAAAGGTTGTACCCGTAAACCATCCACCTAGGGCAAAATATGCACAAGGAAAAAGCAATAGACCGGACCAACCCACAAAAACAAAACGGTCTCTGCGTAGCCAGTCATCCATAGTATCAAATAAAGTTTTTTCTTCTTTGGAAGACTTTCCAAGGGCTATAGTCATAGTAATCCTCCTATTTAACTATTTCGACCATTTCTGAGCATCCTATCTAATAGAATCAAAAGGTATACGATGATTTGTCCATCTACGGACAAATTTTCATCCATCATCCCTTTCAACAAATTGAATAAGATTTATTATTGGCACAAATATTTTTGCTGAACCAACCAATCCAATATGGGTAAATGCATGATAACCCGAAGTTTTTATATTCAGTTTCTCTATGATCCTCAAATAACCTTTTGAATAGAATATCATCAACGGAACAACTTCCGGGAAGTCGGGTGAGCTTTTTTCTTCCTCCTAGTTCTTCACCAGATTCTATTCTTTTACTGATCTCCATTGAGCAAGTGTTACATAAACATAAAAAAATTTTAGCATGTTTAATTTTCTCTAGCACTAGTTTATTGCAGAAAGCCATATTTTTTGGAAGAAAAAACAACACAGAATCAAACAAAGAGGATGCCAATTTGTTATTCTTGCACCAACTTTTCCAAACAAATTAGAGCTACCCTTAGTCAACATATCTTTTACATTTACATTCAAAAGTTATGATGTGTTTCCACATCCTTTCAAGACCTCATTCAAAAAATGGACAAATTTATAAATACATAATTGATTCGTCACTGAAAAAAAAAAAAAATAGAGAAAAGAATCGCTAACTACTTAATAGAAAAACATGGGCATACCACCAGAATAGAAGTTGTAACTAACATTGCTATCCTCTCGCCTAGCAGGATAGATATACCTCCATATACTTCTTGATTTAAATAAAGATAAGTGTTTATTTAAAACAGGTTGACCCTTCTGCTCTCTCATTGATATCCTCAGTTGGTTCCAATGATCTAAATATATTAATATATCAATAGAATTACTTATAAAATACCTATAAAAATAGGCTATTACACTGGTTATTCCATTCCCTAAAAGAATCAAAATATATGTATATTTCAGATATTCCAAAAAAATATATATTTGTATAAAGGTAGAGAATTTTCCTATTTGGTAATATTATCACTTTTAATACCATAATAAGATTTCGTCGGGTTTTAGGTGTTTTAAAGAAATTGTTCTCTAACTGAACCATTGGTGAACAATCAAATTAATAGAGAAAACCCCCAGGTTCCTTTTTAATTCATCTTAGTCAATTCCGACTCCATCACAGGTTGACTTCGGGCTATTAGGTATTGATACGAATGACATATTCCCATCAATAGAAGTTATATAAATATTCGTTAGATTTATAGAAAGAACGAGTATAGGGGGTGGGAATTTTCTATGTATTCCATTTTCTTGACAATATCTTCTCTTTCAAACACTTGGTATACTTGTTTCTACTTTTTGTAGAAAAGGCCAAATTGTTGATTGCGATGGTCCTAAACTTATTTGGAAACCTATTAGTTGAACTAGGATGGGGGGTTTGAGTCCCTATTTCTCCATTCAATCCCAAGCGGGGAGGAAAATAGAAAAATAAAATTTCGAACACGAAAAGACCTATTTTCCATTTTCTTTCAAATGAATTTCCACACATAATAAATCTTATGCTATACCAACTGAGGGGATTGCATCTGTGAAAGATTCGGACCAATTCTCCGGATGGTTCTTATAGAAATGGTTCATCGATGGAGTCAACCATTGAGTTAATATATCATAACTCATTTCTCCTCGAAAAAAAGGAACTCCTATCAATCCAACGAACAGAGTAAATATTCCTAATACAACTAACGGGAATAGCATTGTATTGTCCGATTCTTTTGGGTATGCAAAATATCCTTTATTGAAGAAAGGATAAGGGGCAACCAAATTCCCCTTCTTTTTAGAGAATTGTCCCATCTTATCTGAAATTTTCAATGTTTCCTTGGAGAAGCAGTTCTTCGTTCCTGTAAATTGAGACGATATAGAATCCATTCTAGTTCTACTGAATGCGCTGGATTCCCCCACTCCCCACATAGAAGTGGAATAGAGCATAATATGGTCGTCATATGAATTAACTAAATTAGTGCTGAAGCATGAGTGTTTTGTATCCATTGAGCGAAGATAGGTTGTAATTGTATAGCAGTATCTGAAAACATATCCTGAGGACGTCCTAAAGCACTCATAGTATCATTATGAATATACAGACCAAAACTATGGAAGCCTAAGAATATACATACCCAGTTGAGGTGTGATACAATTGCATCACGATGTCTAAGAACATGATCTAATAGATTGTTATATTGAGTAGTTGGATCATAGTCTCTTACCATAAAAATAGTTGCATGTGCAATGACACCAACTATGAGAAACCCACCAATCCACATGTGATGTGTGAACAGAGAGAGTTGGGTGCCATAGTCAATAGCAAGGTATGGGTAGGGGGGCATAGAATACATGTGATGAGCTACGACAATAGTTAAAGATCCTAACATAATGGTATGGGTTTGGAATGTCTCCGAGGCTTCCAATTTTAGACTAGACATTATGGAATAATAATTTATTGAGAATACTTGTAGGCCACTCGGGTGGCATTGTTTAAATAATTGTTGGGTCTCTATTTATTACAGATACATGGCATTGCAAGGATTTGAGCTAGCGACACAAAAGGAAAAAAAATGTGTTTCTTGATGTATCTTAAGAAATCCAGAAAAGCATTAAATTCTATTTTTTAATTTTTAACTGTGGTCCAAAAATAATGGTATTGAGAAGCTTTTGTAACATAGAAATAGGGAAGCAATTTATGAATATGAAATGTATATGAAATTATGAAGGATCTGTATAGGTTTAAAAACCTTAAAGACTTTTCTTTAGGAAAAAATAATATGTTTTACCCCTCTATAAATTTTTGCAAGATGTGTTTCATTGCAATATAACTATATAATTTTAGAACTAATAAAGACTTTATCATCAAAATAAATAGATTTTAGACATATAAAAGATTACATTGTCCAATCCTATGAATGTAGATTTGAATCAAGTTTAACGTCATATTTTTTAGACTTCACACTAAGGCCATGACATGTGCAAAAAGAAAGAAAAAACAATGGACCACTTTAAAGTATGGAATTTAAATCTACCTTTGACTCAAGGGAAAGGATAGTGGCCTCCTAGGAATTTGGTTCAAAGAAAGAGGATTAAAGGAGTATAGATATGTCCCTTTGATAGAGGGTTGGGGCCGATGGTTGGATAGAAATGCCATGCTATTTTAAGGTAAGGAAAATCTAGTGATTTAGATACAAATGCAAATTAAATTCATTTTTGAATGTCTAAAAATCTTCCCAAAACCAAAACCGAGCATGCATATAGGAACACTAAAAGTGGATCCTATGAAGCCATGGGCCTTCTTCTATGGACTCTGCAAGGGCAGCCCAGGTAGGTATGGGGTAAAAGGAGCACTTTATTTAAATAAAAATCATAAGATCACTTTCAAGGTAGGTTTAGGTGAAGGAACAAATAATATGGTAAAATGGAAAGCATTAATCCTCTTGATTAGAATAGTAGTGGAGCAAGGATTTTACAACTTTATAGATTTATGGAGATTCAAAATTAGTGATAAGTTAGGTTACAAATGATGTTGAGATAAAAATCTTGCTCCTCAATCCTTTCTATGAGCAAGTGAAATTACTAGAACCTTCTATAATAGAAATTTCATACAAGCACATCTATAGAAAACACTTGGAACACCTTCAATAATAGAAATTATATACAAGCACATCTATAGCGAAAACTTGCTCCTCAATCCTTTCTATGCACAAGTGAAATTACTAGAACCTTCTATAATAGAAATTTAGCGAACTAAACATAGAAGCAGATGGTACTTTAAAATATGGTTTGAACCTTCCAAGAACTTGACAAATGGAAGAATGGTTAGAGGACTTAGGGTTTTCTCATAGTCCTTTTATTAAGGGTCAATTATTAGAAGAAAAAAAAAGGGGGTTGAAAGCCACTCTTACCTTTATTTTTTAGAAATACGGGCTTTAGAATTGCATTTTTCTTCAAAATTGAAACCTAAGTCCTCCTCATTTAATTTAAGTACTCAGGTAAGAGTTATTTGAGAATTGTGATTGATCAAGAATTTATTCCTACTTTCCACATGTCAATACTATTATTAGGATTTTGTTTCTAGATTACAAGTTGATAATAATTGAGAAATTCTTTAGGGTACTTCATACCCGTAGCATTGTAATTTTTTTCAAACTAAAAAATGAAAAGGCAAAAAAATATATGCATTATCAACAACTCAACATGATGTTAATGAAAATAACAACTTGATCCAAATTTCTTAAAAGTTTTATTTAATCAAATCTAATAGAGTTTATAAGTTTTATCACTAGTAATATTATCTCGATGACTTTAAATATATCATGTCAAACTACATTGGTTCATGAATATCAAACAACACATACATTAGTATATCTACATGGAATGATACCTAGTATTTAGGTAATAGAATATTAAATTAAAAATAAATCATATTGGGTTTCCATTACACCAAGGACAACTTCTACTAAGAAAACAATTAGTAACACATTGTATAATCCAAAAGGATATAATACTATACCATTGGATACATCTTCAAGAATCTAATCATATGTGATAATGTAATACATAGATATATGCATATATAATATTAATAAATCAACTTTGTTTTAACAAAAATAACACTTTACATAATTATTACTCAATAATTCTAAATCAATATTATTAAAGTTAAGTCTTGAGATAACATGAAAAAACAAAGTACTATATTAGTGCATCCAATCCTGAATCTACTACATTATATCCATTCATAAAAACTCAAATCAATGTCAATAAAACACTTTTTGTAAATTCTTTGACATAACGCTAATAGCTACATTCACTATTTAAAATCTAGCATAAAATTCATATTCATATAAATGCTAATAGCGTGGAGATAGTAGACTGACCAGTTTCTGCTGAGTGTTTGCCAGCTTGAAGTGGTGGTTTCAATCCCAAACCCCTTTGGGGTCCCCTTCACTTGAAGTAAAATTTTATCCAAGTATTGCAAGTGGTTATAGTGTTAGCTTTCCAAAGGAGTTGTCATTGTTAATTCTCCTGTTACAAAAATAAACAAACAGTAAATTAAATTAAAGTAGGCCATTTTTTTAGTTTACCTTATAATACTTTATTGTAATACACTTTTCAAATAAAACTTTGACTAAAATATCTTTTAAACCTATTTTATTTATGTTAAATTATAATTTTTCACTACTTCAATGCTTTTCTTACAATATTTTTTTTTATTTAAAAAAATATTATTTCATTCTTATTTTATATTTTATGATTGCAAGGATCATAAAAATAACCTTGAAAGCTTTTGTTCTTTCCATTTTTGCAAATAATTTCACATAAGAATTCTTATGTACATTCTTTTCAATGTAATATTTTTATAAGCTCTTAAAAATATCTTGCTAATATCTACATGTATGTTTAATTGTTTATTTCCTAATGAGAGATGTTTTTACTCTAAATAGTTTATAAAAATAGATATTTGGAGATGAACTTCATTAAGAAGAGATTAAGACTTATTTTTGGTCCTTTACTCTTACACCAATTTTCAAGAATTGCTTCACTTAGTTATTTGAGCAAAACACTTGATTGACAGTGTTAATGTAAAACTTTAAACCAAAATAGTTTTTAATCAATAAATCTCAAGGAAAATATAATATAAAAGTATATTAAGAAAATTTATTGGATTTTGATACGTTATATTTCAATAGTTTAGATATTTCATGTTTCTAAGTCTTGATCTCTATCAACCATTTCTTTGAAAGTCAACATGAATTTTCTATAAGCTCTCGAAGGGTTACCCTTTTATGTTCTCTATACCTAGATTTTGATAAATAAAAAATCGTTATTTTTCCAACTCTAATATTATTTTGTTTTATTAAGTTCTTTTGTGCATATATGTTTCTATCTATTATTGAATTCAACCTACAATAGACTAGAAATATTGTTAGGTCATGCAAAATAATTATATCTACCATATGTAAAATAATAAAAATCTAATTTGTGAGTGTCAAAAGAGTAATCAAACTTATAACATTATCCAAAACAATTCACTTAAGAATATGTATAATTCCCATCCTATGATGATAAGAATTATAGAATGGATCAACAACTTAACAATATACTACTTTCTTTTGTGGTAAGAATAATGTTTTCCAAGGGTCTAATTTAGTGGAGAATAGATAGCATAGTATATGAAATAATATGTTTTCTTTGCTAGACATTATTAAAAAGCATGAGATCAAATCCCTCAAACAATTGAACATTATCCTAAAAAGTGAAAATCTATCACTATCAAGTAATTTTTTTTTGCCACTTGATGGATTTGCAAACTTGATAAAGTAGATAAGTATAAATACAAAGAAACTATTAGAATTTCCCAAAATAGACATGCAAAGCATTACAAAAAATATGAAGAAAGAGTAGAACTGATTGATTTATTCCATAGATCAAATTTTTAATTAACAAAGTTGATCATTGAGAGTCGTTGTATTACAACTCATCAAATCTGATCTTGACAACACTGAGAGTTCACCTGACTCATGGAGGAGTGGAAACTCAAGTGTGTCTATCCTAGTGGAACATAAGAGAATAATCACTTATTCTAACACCCTCCCTTAAGTGATACTAGGGGTAAATGATAGAAGTGATTCCCGAAAACATGGCCTGATGAGGTGCTCATGTACAATCATTTTAAATGAGATGGTAAAACCACATAGGAAAAAACCATCTATCAGAAGAGAAAAAAAAGGAAGAGGCTTGTCTTCGGTTTGCGAAGATAGTCCTATGAATACATAAAAAGGATGATTACCGGAAACATGGCCTTATGAGGTACTCATTTACAATATATATGAGAGATGGTGAAAAAAATACATGGGAAAAACCATATTTATGAAATAACGAGGCATGTCTTGGGATGACGAAGATTGTCCTTAATAAAAAAATGAGTCTCGAAAACTTGGCCTGATGAGGTACTCATATATATTATGTAAGGGAGAGATGATAAAAAAAACCACATGGGAAAAAACCATCTTCCAAAGAATACAATTATAAAATGAGAGGTGAAAGACTTATGTTTCAATGTAGCTATAATACTCCAAGTTTCTATCGCAATTGTATGTAACGTAGAGAAGGAAATGACTTGGTGAAGATGTTTGCAACTTGATTTTCAGTTGGAATATAGTCCAAGTATATGTCCATGTTCTGAATATGTTGTCGAATGAAGTGCATGTGTATCTCAATGTGCTTGGTGCACTAATGCTCAACTAGATTACGTGCAATATGAATTGTGCTCTGATTGTCACACCAAAGTATCAGAGCATGATAGATCTTGCTAGCATTCTCTCTTGAAGGTTCTAGGAGCTGATTCTTTGGATATTTTGTTGGTTTCTCCTCTTTTCTAAGATTTAAGTCTTCAATAATATTATATATATAGTTTTTTGCTATATATTTTTTTAAATATATATGTGGGTTATTCTGAATATTATTTGTTTTCTTCTCACATTAAAAATGGAAGGGAAGATTCATTGACTCTTAGTGTAAATGTTTTTTCAAAAAAAATTCCCATAGTCATATATATTAATTTTTTTTCTAAAAAAAGGAAACACCTTTTTCAAGCAATTTTTTTTTTAAATTTCATATAAAAAGCTTGATTAATAGGAAATTTATTTCCTATATTTAGTGTATATTTTTTTTCAAGAAAAAAAAAAGAGCTTTGTTCGCTGCCTTATCAATGCTCTCAGAGAAGCACGATTGAGGCTCTTGAATCTTGCATAGAGCACCCAATTTTGGGTGTCAATGTCTCTATTCGTGATGCCTCTCTAATCAATTTTCATATCTCCTTCACTAGAGATCTGTAATATTTGCTCTCCATTGTTTTTGATGCTTGGTGCAGCTCTCAATAAATTCAACTATTATAAAATTCTTTCAATTTTTTTTATTCTTTCGATACGCTCTTAGGCGACGTCACTTCAGTTGCAATATAAACTTTTTATACCGTTCTATCTTGAGATCTTCCTTGGCGTACCTTTTGCTGCATCGGGGAACTCCGTAGGAGCCCCCTTAAGTCGAGATAACATTCATTTAACGCCAATAAATGGATTTGTTATCGGTTGGAAGATTTTAAAATGGCTCTCATTACCTCCTCTTTAGTTATCTCTATCTCTCTTCATTTCGCATCGTCTTCTTATGATATTGAGCTTCATTTATTCTCTAACAAATTATATGTGTAGAGTGTTATTTTCATTTTGCTCAAAGGCGATGCATCGTGGTGCTGAAGCAAGCAACTAAAATTTTTTAATTATTATTTTGTATCATTCATTTGCTATCCCTTTAAAAAAAATTATAACAGTCTATATTTACGTTTATCGCCTCTCCTATTTTACTTTTGTTCTGTAGGTTACAAAATCCAAGGCATTGCATCTACGAGGAACTACGTCTGCAAGTGCTAGGTCTACGAAGTGCTAGGTCTATGCTTTCTTTGACGCTCTCATCAAAATAACTAGTGATCTTTATATTCTAAGATGCATCAAAGAAAAACCACTTCTACCTCTCTATTTTGAGGTACCTACCCAAATAATTTTGGGTTTCCTCTTCGTGCGGCAGTAATATCATTCTTTCAGAAGTTATCTTTGTTCTTTCTTTTGCTTTACCGTATTCATGAATCGCAGGCGCATTGTTTGTAGTATATATCTTCTATTTATTTTTTTTTCTAAAGCTTCTTTGTATTGCTTTTTTATCTATCCCTTATATTTCAAAGGTAAAAACCATACAGAAATATTCCCTTATAATTTATAACCTAGTAAATACAAAATTCTTTTTTCAGGGGGGGTTAAGGTGCTCAATTTTGCACCTTTTTTGTTTTTTCTTTTAGGGGGATGTATTCTTATATTTTTTTGTGTGTCTTTCCATAGATCAAATTTTTAATTAACAAAGTTGATCATTGAGAGTCGTTGGATTACAACTCATCAAATCTGATCTTGACAACACTGAGAGTTCACCTGACTCATGGAGGAGTGGAAACTCAAGTGTGTTTATCCTAGTGGAACTTAAGAGAATAATCACTTATTCTAACACCCTCCCTTAAGTGATACTAGGGGTAAATGATAAAAGTGATTCCCAGAAACATGGTCTGATGAGGTACTCATGTACAATCATTTTAAATGAGATGGTAAAACCACATAGGAAAAAACCATCTATTAGAAGAGAAAAAAAATGAAGAGGCTTGTCTTTAGTTTGCGAAGATTGTCCTCTGAATACATAAAAAGGATGAGTCCCAGCAACATGGCCTTATGAGGTACTCATTTGCAATATATATGAGAGATGGTGAAAAAATACATGGGAAAAACCATATTTATGAAATAACGAGGCATGTCTTTGGATGACGAAGATTGTCCTTAATAAAAAAATGAGTCTCGAAAACTTGGCCTGATGAGGTACTCATGTATATTATGTAAGGGAGAGATGATAAAAAAAACCACATGGGAAAAAACCATCTTCCAAAAAATACAATTATAAAATAAGAGGTGAAAGACCTATGTTTCAATGTAGCTGTAATACTCCAAGTTTCTATCGCAATTGTATGTAACACAGAGAAGGAAATGACTTGGTGAAGATGTTTGCAACTTGATTTTCAATGGGAATATAATCCAAGTATATGTCCATGTTCTGAATATGTTGTCGAATGAAGTGCAAGTGTATCTTAATGTGCTTGTTCCACTAATGCTCAACTGGATTACGTGCAATATGAATTGTGCTCTGATTGTCACACCAAAGTATCATAGCATGATAGATCTTGCTAGCATTCTCTCTTGAAGTTTCTAGGAGCTTATTCTTTGGATATTTTGTTGTTTTCTCCACTTTTCTTAGATTTAAGTCTTCAATAATATTATATATATAGTTTTTTGCTATATATTTTTTTAAATATATATGTGGGTTATTTTGAATATTATTTGTTTTCTTCTCACATTAAAAATGGAAGGGAAGATTCATTGACTCTTAGTGTAAATGTTTTTTAAAAAAATAACTCCCATAGTCATATATATTAAAATTTTTCTAAAAAAAAGGAAACACCTTTTTCAAGCAATTTTTTTTTTTAATTTCATATAAAAAGCTTGATTAATAGGAATTTTATTTCCTATATTTAGTTTATATTTTTTTTCAAGAAAAAAAGAGAGCTTTGTTTGCTACCTTATCAATGCTCTCAGAGAAGCACGATTGAGGCTCTTGAATCTTTCATAGAGCACCCAATTTTGGGTGCCAATGTCTCTATTCATGATGCCTCTCTAATCGATTTTCATATCTCCTTCACTAGAGATCTGTAATCTTTGCTCTCCATTGTTTTTGATGCTTGGTGCAGCTCTCAATAAATTCAACTATTATAAAATTCTTTCAATTTTTTTTTTATTCTTTCGATACGCTCTTAGGCGACGTCACTTCAGTTGCAATATAAACTTTTTATATCGTTCTATCTTGAAATCTTCCTTGGCGTACCTTTTGCTGCATCGGGGAACTCCGTAGGAGCCCCCTTAATTCGAGATAACATTCATTTAACACCAATCAGTGGATTTGTTATCAGTTGGAATATTTTAAAATGGCTCTCATTACCTCCTCTTTAGTTATCTTTATCTCTCTTCATTTCACATCATTTTCTTATGATATTGAGCTTCGTTTATTCTCTAACAAATTATATGTGTAGAGTGTTATTTTCATTTTTCTCAAAGGCGATGCATCGTGGTGCTGAAGCAAGCAACTAAAATTTTTTAATTCTTATTTTGATATCATTCATTTGTTATCCCTTTAAAAAAAACTATAACAGTCTATATTTACGTTTATCGCCTCTCCTATTTTACTTTTGTTTTACAGGTTACAAAAGCCAAGGCACTACATCTACGAGGAACTACGTCTGCAAGCACTAGGTCTACGAAGTGCTAGGTCTATGCCTTCTTTGACGCTCTCATCAAAATAACTAGTGATCTTTATATTCTACGATGCATCAAAGAAAAAACCACTTCTACCTCTCTATTTTGTGGTACCTACCCGAATAATTTTGAGTTTCCTCTTTGTGCGGCAGTAATATCATTCTTTCAGAAGTTATCTTTGTTCTTTCTTTTGCTTTACCGTATTCGTGAATCGCAGGCGCCTTGTTTGAATTATATATCTTCTATTTATTTTTTTTTCTAAAGCTTCTTTGTATTGGTTTTTTATCTATCCCTTCAATTTCAAAGGTAAAAACTATACAAAAATATTCCCTTATAATTTATAACCTAGTAAATACAAAATTCTTTTTTCTGGAGGGGGGTTAAGGTGCTCAATTTTGCACCTTTTTTGTTTTTTCTTTTAGGGGGATATATTCTTCTATTTTTTTTTGTGTCTGTCCATAGATCAAATTTTTAATTAACAAAGTTGATCATTGAGAGTCGTTGGATTACAACTCATCAAATCTGATCTTGACAACACTAAGAGTTCACCTGACTCGTGGAGGAGTGGATCAAGTGTGTCTATCCTAGTGGAACTTAAGAGAATAATCACTTATTCTAACACCCTCCCTTAAGTGATACTAGGGGTAAATGATAGAAGTGATTCTCGGGAACATGGCCTGATGAGGTACTCATGTACAATCATTTTAAATGAGATGGTAAAACCACATAGAAAAAAACCATCTATTAGAAGAGAAAAAAAAAGAAGAGGTTTGTCTTCAGTTTGTGAAGATTGTCCTCTGAATACATAAAAAGGATGAGTCTCGGCAACATGGCCTTATGAGGTACTCATTTGCAATATATATGAGAGATGGTGAAAAAAATACATGGGAAAACTCATATTTATGAAATAATGAGGCATGTCTTCGGATGACGAAGATTGTCCTTAATAAAAAAATGAGTCTCGAAAACTTGGCCTGATGAGGTACTCATGTATATTATGTAAGGGAGAGATGATAAAAAAAACCACATGGGAAAAAAAATCTTACAAAGAATACAATTATAAAATGAGAGGTGAAAGACCTATGTTTCAATGTAGTTGTAATACTCCAAGTTTCTATCACAATTGTATGTAACGTAGAGAAGGAAATGACTTGGTGAAGATGTTTGCAACTTGATTTTCAGTTGAAATATAGTCCAAGTATATGTCCATGTTCTGAATATGTTTTCGAATGAAGTGCAAGTGTATCTCAATGTGCTTGTTCCACTAATGCTCAACTGGATTACGTGCAATATGAATTGTGCTCTGATTGTCACACCAAAGTATCAGAGCATGATAGATCTTGCTATCATTCTCTCTTGAAGGTTCTAGGAGCTTATTCTTTGGATATTTTGTTGTCTTCTCCACTTTTCTTAGATTTAAGTCTTCAATAATATTATATATATAGTTTTTTGCTATATAATTTTTAAAATATATATGTGGGTTATTCTGAATATTATTTGTTTTCTTCTCACATTAAAAATGGAATGGAAGATTCATTGACTCTTAGTGTAAATGTTTTTTCAAAAAATAACTCCCATAGTCATATATATTAATTTTTTTTCTAAAAAAAAGGAAACACCTTTTTCAAGCAATTTTTTTTTTTAATTTCATATAAAAAGCTTGATTAATAGGAATTTTATTTCCTATATTTAGTTTATATTTTTTTTAAAGAAAAAAAAAGAGCTTTGTTTGCTACCTTATCAATGCTCTCAGAGAAGCACGATTAAGGCTCTTGAATATTGCATAGAGCACCCAATTTTGGGTGCCAATGTCTCTATTCATGATGCCTCTCTAATCGATTTTCATATCTCCTTCACTAGAGATCTGTAATCTTTGCTCTCCATTGTTTTTTATGCTTGGTGCAGCTCTCAATAAATTCAACTATTATAAAATTCTTTCAAATTTTTTTTTATTCTTTCGATACGCTCTTAGGCGACGTCACTTCAGTTGCAATATAAACTTTTTATACCATTCTATCTTGAGATCTTCCTTGGCGTACCTTTTGCTGCATCATGGAACTCCGTAGGAGCCCCCTTAAGTCGAGATAACATTAATTTAACACCAATCAGTGGATTTGTTATCGGTTGGAATATTTTAAAATGGCTCTCATTACCTCCTCTTTAGTTATCTTTATCTCTCTTCATTTCGCATCATTTTCTTATGATATTGAGCTTCGTTTATTCTCTAACAAATTATATGTGTAGAGTGTTATTTTCATTTTGCTCAAAGGCGATGCGTCGTGGTGCTGAAGCAAGCAAATAAAATTTTTTAATTCTTATTTTGATATCATTCATTTGCTATCCCTTTAAAAAAAATTATAACAGTCTATATTTACGTTTATCACCTCTCCTATTTTACTTTTGTTCTGCAGGTTACAAAAGCCAAGGCACTACATCTACGAGGAACTACGTCTGCAAGTGCTATGTCTACGAAGTGCTAGGTCTATGCCTTCTTTGACGCTCTCATCAAAATAACTAGTGATCTTTATATTCTATGATGCATCAAAGAAAAAACCACTTCTACCTCTCTATTTTGTGGTACCTACCTGAATAATTTTGGGTTTCCTCTTCGTGCGGCAGTAATATCATTCTTTCAGAAGTTATCTTTGTTCTTTCTTTTGCTTTACCGTATTCATGAATCGCAGGCGCCTTGTTTGAAGTATATATCTTCTATTTATTTTTTTTTCTAAAGCTTCTTTATATTGCTTTTTTATCTATCCCTTATATTTCAAAGGTCAAAACCATACAAAAATATTCCCTTATAATTTATAACCTAGTAAATACAATATTCTTTTTTCAGGGGGGGGTTAAGGTGCTCAATTTTGCACCTTTTTTGTTTTTTCTTTTAGGGGGATGTATTCTTATATTTTTTTGTGTCTATCCATAGATCAAATTTTTAATTAACAAAGTTGATCATTGAGAGTCATTGGATTACAGCTCATCAAATTTGATCTTGACAACACTGAGAGTTCACCTGACTCATGGAGGACTAGAAACTCAAGTGTGTCTATCCTAGTGGAACTTAAGAGAATAATCACTTATTCTAACACCCTCCCTTAAGTGATACTAGGGGTAAATGATAGAAGTGATTCCCGGGAACATGGCCTGATGAGGTACTCATGTACAATCATTTTAAATGAGATGGTAAAACCACATGGGAAAAAACCATCCATCATAAGAGAAAAAAAAAGGAAGAGGCTTGTCTTCGGTTTGCGAAGATTGTCCTCTGAATACATAAAAAGGATGAGTCCTGGCAACATGGCCTTATGAGGTACTCATTTGCAATATATATGAGATATGGTGAAAAAAATACATGGGAAAAACCATATTTATGAAATAACAAGGCATGTCTTCGGATGACGAAGATTGTCCTTAATAAAAAAATGAGTCTCGAAAACTTGGCCTGATGAGGTACTCATGTATATTATGTAAGGGAGAGATGATAAAAAAAACCACATGGGAAAAAACCATCTTCCAAAGAATACAATTATAAAATGAGAGGTGAAAGACCTATGTTTCAATGTAGTTGTAATACTCCAAGTTTCTCTCGCAATTGTATGTAACGCAGAGAAGGAAATGACTTGGTGAAGATGTTTGCAACTTGATTTTCAATTGGAATATAGTCCAAGTATATGTCCATGTTCTGAATATGTTGTCGAATGAAGTGCAAGTGTATCTCAATGTGCTTGGTCCACTAATGCTCAACTGGATTACGTGCAATATGAATTGTGCTCTGATTGTCACACCAAAGTATCAGAGCATAATAGATCTTGCTAGCATTCTCTCTTGAAGGTTCTAGGAGCTTATTCTTTGGATATTTTGTTGGCTTCTCCACTTTTCTTAGATTTAAGTCTTCAATAATATTATATATATAATTTTTTGCTATATATTTTTTTAAATATATATGTGGGTTATTCTGAATATTATTTGTTTTCTTCTCACATTAAAAATGGAAGGGAAGATTCATTGACTCTTAGTGTAAATGTTTTTTCAAAAAAAACTCCCATAGTCATATATATTTTTTTTTTCTAAAAAAAGGAAACACCTTTTTCAAGCAATTTTTTTTTTAAATTTATATAAAAAGCTTGATTAATAGGAATTTTATTTCCTATATTTAGTGTATATTTTTTTTTCAAGAAAAAAAAAGAGCTTTGTTCGCTACCTTATCAATGCTCTCGGAGAAGCACGATTGAGGCTCTTGAATCTTGCATAGAGCACCAAATTTTGGGTGCCAATGTCTCAATTCGTGATGCCTCTCTAATCGATTTTCATATCTCCTTCACTAGAGATCTGTAATCTTTGCTCTCAATTATTTTTGATGCTTGGTGCAGCTCTCAATAAATTCAACTATTATAAAATTCTTTCAATTTTTTTTTATTCTTTCGGTATGCTCTTAGGCGACGTCACTTCAGTTGCAATATAAACTTTTTATACCGTTCTATATTGAGATCTTCCTTGGCGTACCTTTTGCTACATCGGGGAACTTCGTAGGAGCCCCCTTAAGTCGATATAACATTCATTTAACGCCAATCAGTGGATTTGTTATCGGTTGGAATATTTTAAAATGGCTCTCATTACCTCCTCTTTAGTTATCTCTATCTCTCTTCATTTCACATCGTTTTCTTATGATATTGAGCTTCGTTTATTCTCTAACAAATTATATGTGTAGAGTGTTATTTTCATTTTGCTCAAAGGCGATGCGTCGTGGTGCTGAAGCAAGCAAATAAATTTTTTTAATTCTTATTTTGATATCTTGCTATCCCTTTAAAAAAAATTATAACAGTCTATATTTGCATTTATCACCTCTCCTATTTTACTTTTGTTCTGCAGGTTACAAAAGCCAAGGCACTGCATCTACGAGGAACTACGTTTGCAAGCACTAGGTCTACGAAGTGCTAGGTCTATGCCTTCTTTGATGCTCTCATCAAAATAACCAGTGATATTTATATTCTACGATGCATCAAAGAAAAAACCACTTCTACCTCTCTATTTTGTGGTACCTACCCGAATAATTTTGGGTTTCCTCTTCGTGCGGCAGTAAGATCGTTCTTTCAGAAGTTATCTTTGTTCTTTCTTTTGCTTTACCGTATTCATGAATTGCAGGCACCTTGTTTGAAGTATATCTCTTCTATTTATTTTTATTCTAAAGCTTATTTGTATTGGTTTTTTATCTATCCCTTCAATTTCAAAGGTAAAAACCATACAAAAATATTCCCTTATAATTTATAACCTGGTAAATACAAAATTCTTTTTTCGGGAGGGGGTTAAGGTTCTCAATTTTGCACCTTTTTTGTTTTTTCTTTTAGGGGGATGTATTCTTATATTTTTTTGTGTGTCTGTCCATAGATCAAATTTTTAATTAACAAAGTTGATCATTGAGAGTCGTTGGATTACAACTCATCAAATCTGATCTTGACAACACTGAGAGTTCACCTGACTCATGGAGGAGTGGAAACTCAAGTGTGTCTATCCTAGTGGAACTTAAGATAATAATCACTTATTCTAACACCCTCCCTTAAGTGATACTAGGGGTAAATGATAAAAGTTATTCCCAGAAACATGGCCTGATGAGGTACTCATGTACAATCATTTTAAATGAGATGGTAAAACCACACAGAAAAAAACCATCTATCAGAAGAGAATAAAAAGGGAGAGGCTTGTCTTCAGTTTGCAAATATTGTCCTATGAATACATAAAAAGGATGAGTCCTGTCAACATGGCCTTATGAGGTACTCATTTGCAATATATATGAGAGATGGTGAAAAAAATACATGGGAAAAACCATATTTATGAAATAACGAGGCATGTCTTCGGATGACGAAGATTGTACTTAATAAAAAAATGAGTCTTGAAAACTTGGCCTGATGAGGTACTCATGTATATTATGTAAGGGAGAGTTGATAAAAAAAACCACATGGGAAAAAACCATCTTCCAAAGAATACAATTATAAAATGAGAGGTGAAAGACCTATGTTTCAATGTAGCTATAATACTCCAAGTTTCTATCGCAATTGTATGTAACGCAAAGAAGGAAATGACTTGGTGAATATGTTTGCAACTTGATTTTCAGTTGGAATATTGTCCAATTATATGTCTATGTTCTGAATATGTTGTCGAATGAAGTGCAAGTGTATCTCAATGTGCTTGGTCCACTAATGCTCAAGCTGGATTACGTGCAATATGAATTGTGCTCTGATTGTCACACCCAAAGTATCAGAGCATGATAGATCTTGCTAGAATTCTCTCTTGAAGGTTCTAGGAGCTGATTCTTTGGATATTTTGTTGGCTTCTCCTCTTTTCTTAGATTTAAGTCTTCAATAATATTATATATATAGTTTTTTGCTATATATTTTTTTAAATATATATGTGGGTTATTCTGAATATTATTTGTTTTCTTCTCACATTAAAAATGGAAGGGAAGATTCATTGACTCTTAGTGTAAATGTTTTTTCAAAAAAAATTCCCATAGTCATATATATTAATTTTTTTTCTAAAAAAAAGGAAACACCTTTTTCAAGCAATTTTTTTCAAGGAAACACCTTTTTCAAGCAATGAGTTTTCAAATTTTCTATCTAATCATGGAATAATTCATCAAAATTTTGTCTCGCATAATACACAGAAAAATAGCATTATAGAGAGGAAGAATAGAACTTTAAATGAAATGGCCAACTGTATGCTCCACTCAAGGGATCTTCCAAAAAAAATTTGGGCGAGAATTAATTAAGCGTGCAAACTATATTCAAAACCACACACCTCATAAAGCTCTTGGCCATTTAACACTTGAGGAATCATGGACTAGCTCAAAACCTGATGTCTCTTTATTCAAAAATTTTGGGTGTACTACTTGGGCGCATATTCCAAAGAAGAAAAGGAAGGCTCTAGATAAGAAAAGCAAAAATCTCATCTTTGTTGGTTATTGTGAGGAAATGAAAGCATACAGGCTCCTTGATCCCTCAACTCATGATGTGCCTTCCCATTATTGGCATGATTACATTTACTTGGTTGGATAAACCCAAAGTTTCTTTCCTTGGTGGCCTTTGGTGGTGGCTGGATTTTGTATGGCTCGGCTTGGAAGTTGAAGTTTTGGTGGTGGCTGACTTTTGGATGGCTCAACTTGGGAGTTGGATTTATGGAGCCTGTCCTGGTAGAATTTTTTGGTTTTTAGGAGGACCTTGTGCATTATCACTTGTCCGTAGGGAGGGTTTCCTCCTCCATTCCTCTTTAAAGCTAGGATTTCGAAAGGGGGCTCTTGTTTTCCTATTTGCCTATTATTTTGCAGCCTGGAGTTTGCTCTATATATATTTGGTCTTTGGGAGGACCACATTTTTATCATTCGTAGTTGATTGTCTCTTATGGCTATTTCTGGGATGGCCTTTCAAAAGTGAGTTCAAGATCTTCTGATCTGTCTCTCAAAAGATCTATTTTTTGTCTAAGGTTTTCCTATGGTATTTTTCTTTGCAACTTATTTTTGGTCTTCGGGTCAAAGCCTGTGCTTTCTCGTGTAAATGCAATTGAAATTGTCTTTGGATTTCTTCTTGGATAGATAGTTGGTGGGGTTGGATGGTGATCTAGTATGAGTGACTCTCTAACAAGCTTATTCTATAGTTATTTTTGGTCTTTTAATGGGGGACCTTATGTGTGTGTTCCTGCTATAGAAGATAGTCTCCTGATGATAGTCTATGGGTTAGATGTTCCCTACCAGTCATGAGGTATCATGGTGGATCGAATCTTCTCTAGATTTTCTTAACTTTTGGCTATGATCTCCATATCCATTACAGTAAGATCTCATGGTCTACAAATATCTCCTTGTGCTACTGAACCATATTCCATACCTTCAATAGGCTCCTCCTTGTGGGCTTTCCCTGTTGGTGCTACTTCTCCCTAGGGGAAATTCATATTCACTTTTGAGTGAAATTCATGTTTTAATTTTGAATTTTCTATTTTGGTTTAGTTGGGGCTTGGTGTTTCCCTAGTTCTTGCTCTAAGGTGCAAGCTCCATTTTTTGTGTGTTAATTCTCTGGTTCATGCAGGAAATTCTTTTTCAAATTTTTGACCTCTTTGTAGATGGTCCTTGTGGAAGACATCTTGATTGTCTTCCCTGGTTTTGATGATCTTTTTTTTCTCAAGAAGGTTATCTTCTAAAGATTATATATTTTATTGTAATCTCTTTGTAAAAGGTTCAGGGATCCTTTCAAAACCCTTTTCGACCAATCAAAAAAGATGTAAAAATAATAAAATAATAATTTAAAATTTAAAATTCTAAAAGGAAATAAAAATACTTTATTTTAAACTATAAATTATTATAAATTGTATATATAATAAAATTTACAAACAAAACATAACTAATTTAAAATATTTAATAAAAATAATATAAAAATTTGTACAAACTAAACAAAATCATCAAATAAAATTGAGAACGATGGAAAGCTCAGTGGCCTCCCCAAAACCAGTACTCGAGAAAGACTCTCCTGGTCCTAAGACCAGAAGCCTAAATATGGAAAAAGGAAGCGATGATAACAGTAGCCAATTGATATTGTATGTGTACAAGTCTCCTCTACATGGGGAGGTTGTGAAAGAATTATCTTTCAAACCTTGTAAATGAAGATGTGCTCATGGAATATTAGAGGACTTAACAGTTCCTCTAAAAAGTGCATCCTAGAATCATTAAGAAGATATAAGTCCCTAGATATTATCTTTATTCAAGAATCCAAGTTGGAGGAATGCAATTGGAATTCATTTCTCTATACAGTTTGGAAGGAATTGGAATTTACAACCAGTGAGGTTTTCGATTCTTTCGAGGTTATTTTATGTTTTTGGAATAAATTAAAATTTGATGGTAATGTTATTTCTTCCTTCGGACATGTCATTAATATTTTATTTTTTGTAATTCAACTAGTCGAAGATGGGTTATGTCTAGCATTTACACCCCCAATTATAGCATTGAGAGGTGTTCATTCTAGCTTGAATTGTTAGAAATGAGGAAAATATTTATAGATGAAGCTTGGATTTTAGCGAGTGATTTCAACTCACATTTGTTTCCTCAAAAAAAGAATGATATTGTGCTGATCCTAGGAGCATGGCGGATCTAACTAGATTTATTAGTTTGGTCAAGCTCCTAGATATTGATCTCAAAGGTGTCAGATTCACTTGGAGTAATCAGTGAACTATAAATAATCTCATCCTCTACAGATTAGATATAATATTAGTATCCAAACTAGGTCTTCATCTCTTTGGGGGAGCTATTATTTATTCTCTACCTAGGATCAGCTCGGACCATAACCCATTATGGATGGAATTGTCAATGAATTCTTCTTTTTATTCGATGTCTTTTAGATTTGAAGGAATGTGGTGTAATAACCAAGAGTTTGAAGACCAAATCAAAGAATGGTGGAATGAATACCTGCAAGGTGAAGATATGGATATCTTAGTAAATAAGCTTAGGAAGATCAGAATTAAGCTCAAATGTTGAAACAAGAACATCTTTGGTGATATCTTCAAATATAAGGAGAGTCTAAGAGCCTAGCTTAAATATTTGAAAGATTTAGTGGAAGAAGACATTTTCATAGAGATTGCTAAAAAGGAGAAATATATCCTTATTTCCCTGCACAACAAGTTGGCTAATGAGGAGTTATTTTAGAAGTAGAATTCATGGGCTTTGTGGCTAAAATAAGGTGATAAAAAATCTAAATTTTTTCATGCCTCGACCCTCTGCCACAGAAGCCATAACATCATCAAGAAAATTACCAAATTATATGGATCAATTTCAATGATATCAATGAAATTAGAATGGAGGTTGTTGCTCACTTTGACTCTATTCTAGGTTTGACCACTCTGAGAGATGTTCAAGTGGAATTTTCTCTTCTCACCTTGATTCCTATCCTGGTCACTCAAGAAATGAACTTCTCCCTAGAAGTAGTGTTTTTAGATGAAGAAATAAAATAATGTGTGGATGCTATTGGTCCGTTAAAAGCTCCAAGACCAAATGGTTTCCTCCCATTTGTTTCCAAAAATATTTGCACATATGTGGGAAGGGCATTTGCAATGCCTTGAGGTTGGTGAATCAATGGTAGTTTTGAAGGGCCTCAATTCCACCATTTTGGTCTTGATCCCTAAATCTTCTAATTCCATGTCCTTTAATTATTTTAGGTTGATTATTTTATGTAATACAATTTATAATATTCTGATAAAGTTTTTGGCTAACAGAATCAAGCCCCTCTTATTGACTCTCATTGATAGTGTCCAAAGCGAATTTGTATCCAGGAGGTAGATTCTTGATGGGGCCATTATTGTTCATGAATTAATTCATTCGGTTCATAAAAGTGGGAGACTAGGATTATTCCTTAAGCTTGATATGAACAAGGTCTATGATCATGTGTCTTGACCCTTCTTGTTTAGATTTCTTCAAAATTTTGGCTTTGGTTCCAAGTTGATTGAGTTGATTGAATCCTATGTTTCCACTATTTGCTTTTTGATGCTTTTCAATGGCTCTCTTGTTAGTTTTTCAATCTCATCATGGTATTCACCAAGGGGATCCTCTTTCCTTGTCATTTTCATAATCATGGTTGAAGCCCTGGGAAGGTCCCTAGCTTTGAACCTAGTGATAGAAGGTTTGACTCCTATTTTATATTGCATATCAATTTCTCATCAATAGTTCACAGATGATACTTTGCTTTCCTATTTGACCTCTATGCTCCAGGTGAGAGAAATTAAAGACCTTTTGGTGTACTATGAGAGATTTGCAGGCCAACAAATCAATTTTATAAAGAGTAGCTTATATTTTTTGAATACTCTGGTTGAGTGCCAATGAAAAATAGCTAATATCTTGGATTTTTGCATTTCCTCCTTTCTTGCAGTCTACCTTAAACTCCTATTATTTACTGGCACGGTCTAGAATTATCTTTTGTCTCCGATTATCGAAAGACTACAAAAAAAATTAATGACTTGGAAGGTAGCATTGCTAATTGAAGTTGGGAAAGTTGTTCCTGTGCAGAGCACTCTCCATAGCATCCTAATTTATTTCATATCACTCTTCAGCCTTCTTGGAAATATCATTGCAAAATTTAAAAGTATCTTCAAATACTTCTTATGGATTGGTCCAAATATGAAAGGTAAGTTCCATTTAGCTTCATGGGAGCATCTATCACTAGAATAAGTACGATGGTATGGGTTTAAAAAGAGTCAAGAAAATGAATAAGGCCTTAGTTGCTAAGTTGGGGTGGGAAGTCACATCTAATGAATCGATGGAGTGGGTGAATATCCTCAATGTGAAATACAATTATATCAATTTTGTCTCAGACCCGCTTCTTGAAGGAGGTTCTCCATTCTGGGAAAGTCTTTTAAAATCTAGTCTTCCTATGCAGCGGTAGCAGGTGGTTATTGATAATGAAAATTCCATGGATTTTTGGAATGATCTATGGTTGGAAGGAAATCCCATTTCTTCTGACCAGATATTTTGTATTCTCGAGCCAACAACCCATGCATTGGATCGTGTTAACATTTTTTATTTCATTATTTATGATAATGGTCATAAATCTTGGTTTCAACTCCTAACGATGATTGGAAATTTAGATATCAAACAGGCTTGGTCTCTTGTTGTTAAGGAATTATAGTTTTAGGTTCTCCAATATGAAGACATCAAATATAGGATCACTTTATTTGGTGATAATGAGAGAGGCTACACTATCAAAGCAGTGTATAATATGCTTAATCCTGATGCTTCGTGCTTATTTTTGGTTGGGATAATGTGGTCGAAAGGACTAACTCCTAAATTCAACCTTTTTTGGTTATCCATATTAAATATAATTCTTTCTATTGAGAATTTTCTTATGAGAGGTATGCAAATTTTAAATAGATACTACTTGTGTGAAGCTGATTGGAAGTCATCTACTCATTTGTTTTTGTTATGTCCCTTCTTTCATGATGTTTTTGTTTACATTCTAGATAATTTGGGGGTGCAATGGGTGTTGCCTAATTCCCTGGAAAACTTTATTTTACAATAGACCTCCCCCTTTAATGTCCCTTGTCTCAATTATCTATCCTCCTTCCACATATTTTTTGGGGCATTTGAAAATAACAGAATGCTAGGGCTTTTAAAAAC
The DNA here is from genome assembly GCA_028583015.1 of Wollemia nobilis. NCBI lineage: Eukaryota > Viridiplantae > Streptophyta > Pinopsida > Araucariales > Araucariaceae > Wollemia > Wollemia nobilis. The sequence goes on along the minus strand of JAQPPZ010016955.1, from coordinate 14,074,958 downwards.
TACAAAGGAGATACCCTTAGAATAGGTCTCAAAATCTTGTGGAGTTCAATTGAGAATTTTACTAATGTGTTTCCTGATCTAGGGAGAAATTGCATAAAGAATTCTCCTACTAAAGTTCTATTGGAAGCTAATTTGGATTTCCCAAGGTTTGACCTTTGGCCTCCTGTGTCGAATCCAAGGAATAATGTGAGATGGTCATCCCCTCATTGGTTGGCTCAAATTGAACTTTTATGGGGCATCAAAAGGTAATATTGAGATCGTTGGGATGGGTGGCATAATTAGGAATAGCATGGGAAAAGTTATTGTAGAATATTATGAGCATTTATCATCCCAAACTTCCCACTTTGTGGAGGCCCAAGCCACTTTCTAAGGCATTAAACTCTTGGTTGATTTGGGATATCTAAATGCTAATATTGAAGGGAACTCAAAGAATGTGATTAATATTCTTAATTTTATTGTTGATCTAAGCTAGAATATCACAAATATGATGTGGGAGTCAAGAAGGTACCTCTAAGGTTTAAATAAATTTAGGGTGGCACATATTCTAAGAGAGGGTAATTCTCTTGCTAACTGTCTAGAAAATCTTGGAGCCAATCCTCTTGGCTTTACAGTGTGGAGAAAAAACTTCTCGATAGATCTCCTAAATCTTCTTAATGTAAAACTCTCTTAAATTCTATCAACAATCCAATTAATGGCATTTCAGTATGTTACATCATCTTTATTTTGAATGTGTTGGCACTTATGGTAATTTGAATTGTTGGAATATCACACCCTGTGATTGCAATTTTCATCTCGTCTATTTGTGGTCTGGCTTCTACTCAAATATAATAATTCCATTGCATCTATTATGTTCAACTAGTATCATTCACATCCTTTAATAATTGCTTTTGTTCAAATTTAAATTGGAAGAATGACACCCATTTTGACTTTGTCCTTCATGGTAGTCGGGTTTCAAATACTCCTTGGTGGAAATCTAGAGTTATCTCATCACTGATCTTACCTCTACCTTGTCTGTTTGGTTTGTGGATCCACCTTCTTATTTTTGGTGCTGACAATATTTCCATGTGGTTTTTATGTTTATCTTTTGTGTCCTTTCTTCTGATCTAGGGTGGTTATTTTGCACATTTGTGTTTTATGGTTTGTCTCCCATGAGGGATTTTATGTAAAAGGTTGAGGGATTCCTTTCAAAACCCTCATTTCATAATAATACTAAAAATATATATTCATTATTTTTCAAATACTTTATTTTTAAAAAATATTGGAGATCTTTCAAAATAGTTATAAAATATATAAAAACCAAGCAAAATTAACAAATTAAACCATCTACAAAAAAGCTTATAATGGTGAGTAGGCAGGTCAAAATTAACAAATTAAACCGTCTATAAAAATCTTATAATGGTGAGTAGGCAGTTTATCATAATATAATAATCCATAAACAAACAAATTAAATGAATTTCATATGAGTCCCTCTCAGAACACCTAAGCCACCTAAGCCATATGAGTCCCTATCATAGATTTCCTCTCTAAAAACCTAAGTGATATGAGTCCCTACCATATGAATTCCTCTATAAACACCTAAACCATATTAGTTTCTCTTAGAACACCTCAACTTATGTTGTTAATGTTTTGCTTTAGTTATCTAAACAAGAAATATTTTAATATTCTCATTATCAAAATTCCAGTTATACCACTCATTACACTTTCTATTACTTTAAAAAAAATAGATAAACAAGTCCTTTAAATATCCTTTAAAATAGTTATTACATGCATATGCACACCTGGCAAAAAGAATACTCAAGTGAAACACTACATTAGCTTAAAAATGAAAGAGAATATTATAGAAATTGCACATTGATAAGGGAAATAATCTTCACTGTTAAATAGAAATAATAATGTAACTTACATAAATACACATATTTGATTGCATTAGATAAGTTCAAAAATTATTCTAAACAAAATAAGTTATCATCATTGGATAAAAAAAAAGTTAAATGAGAGTATAGAAAATAATAAAGCATATGTGACATAATTATTATAATTTAAAAAATGATAATTGTTTAAAATATAGGATAAAAAATTATCTTAAGTAAAATATAAAAATTTTAAAATAACAAAAATAATTAAAAAAAGGTAAATTTATGATTTAATTTAATATTATTTTGATTGAATAAAGGTATATAGTTGTAATATTATTTATAGATTGATTAAGTTCAACTTAACATAAAGTAAATGAATACATACCTAAAATGATAGAGACAAATTTTTGAAAAGATGAAACTCATATGAAAAAAACCTTATATGTCATTTGAAAAGCTTTTGTCATTGTTCAATAATTTATAAGAAATGAGGCATTAACAAGCAATTATAAAGAACACTTTATGTCAAACACTACAGTACAAGCCTCCTTAAATATAAGAAAAGGTATAAAGTATTACACTTATTAATAAGTGTGTTTAAATGTGTTATATTGGCATGACAAGAAAGAATCCAAGTGACAAGTGTGAGGAGCTATACATATGTGTCAATCTAATATTCCTTCCTATGATAAATATGACACTTCATAGTTTTTAAAAGATAAAATAAGTGGTAGGAGAAAGGTTCTTAGAAATATTAATCTTACTATAAATGAGAATAATAAATATTTATCCAAATCCTAAATAAAACTTAAGAATATAAATAGACTAATCCTAAACACTACTAGGGATAAAAAAACCTAGCAACCTCAAAGCCTAGGCTACATAGCTCATTATGCAATTACATGGCCACCATGTAGACACTTTTGTAAAATATAGTGACCATGGAAGAAAGGTTGCACAACTACTTATTGAATTCAAAGCACTAATTATCAAAGAAAGTGTTGTGATTGATGGCATCAAAACACTCTTGCAGTCTTCTCATATGTTGTCCATAATCATAATTAGACTTATTGTGTCTCGCATTTCACCTTATACCCATATATGTATCTCTGACATAGTGAGCACAAGAATCCCATAGTTTTGGTTAAGGATCATGATGATGATGCAATAGAGTCTAAGGGATGCAAAGGGTTCCATCATAGTGAGGTTTTGACTATTGGGTCAGTCAAATAACCATGGTCGAGATGAGATATGAAAAAGTGAGGAAAATACACTATGTTGCATGTGCATGGTGGGACAAAAGAGGATGAAACACATTTATAGAGGTCACATGTCCTACATTCAAAGTATAATCTAACTTAGGGTCAAAGCCAACATTGTAAAATGTAATCTTGTATAGGTCTAAGGGCAATCATTGTATAATTGTATTTAATCTATTGTAATACTTTATTATGTAAGCCCTATGTTTTGCGATCAACCTTGTTATGGTCAAACCCATCTTATAACATGTAACTAACCTTAAATCCTGCTTGTTATGTTAGCTTATATTAAACTCATTTATGTAATTGGGGATTTTTTATTGGTATAAATATCCCCCATCACTCTATTCTATTGATGGATAATATAGCAATTATTTATCGTGCACAAAATTGCCCAATATATCTTTCTCTTTTTTCATTTTTTATACTTTTTGTATAATATTTAAGTGGTGGATTGTTTCTATCCATTTTTGAAATAATGTATAAATTCCAACATAGTATCAAAGCAAGTATGTAGCAACATTGCTTAGTAACATAGAAAAATTATTCACAACCTCTAATATTTCCTCTAAATTTTAGATTGGATTGTTACTCAAAGCTTCATAAGCATATAAGCATCTATGACATAAGATGTAGATAGAAGATCCTATATCACTTTTCTTCATTTGCTTTTCTATAAAAAATAGAGAAATTATGTGTACTCCATGGTTTACTTTGTTATCATCAAAGCATTTCCAACCCCTTGAATGAAGATTTGAATTAATTTTTACATCATACTCTTTAGGTTTCAAAGGAATGCCAAGAAATGTTGATTTGAGGGAAGAAGAAGCTTTGGTGCTAAATTTTTAAATTTGAATTTGCAACACCACTTGCCAAGTTTTAGGTACTCTTCTTCTGGGATGACTATGATGTCATCTCCTATGGATACAATGAGCATTTTATTTTGTTTGAAGGAAGAGCTAATGTGGATAGATGCATGTTGAATAAAGATTTTTTAATTGTTTATTTTGGATTCAAATCCATGTTAATAGTAGAGTACAAAATAAATTAGGGATATCATGGATTCATTGCACATTAAACACATGGCATGCTAGTCAAGAGAGTATCTTTTAAGCATAGGAGAAAGCATTTTTAGAGTTTAAACTGCAATGCCCTTTCTTTTATGCACTTTTGGTAACAAATTGGACAATATCATCCATAGAGGTATTGATTTTTTCAACACCAAAAGGACCTTTGGCCAGTTGGTTATGTGAAATGTGTAGATCATTTGTAAGCTATGCAATCCAATTGAAGTTTCTCCATTGGAAATTTTTACTTAACATCTCAATTTTTCTCTTTGACACTCTATGTATGGAGAAAAGTATATTAGGAATATCAATAAATTCCCTACTACTTTGGCTAATATGAGTATATTAGGCCATTACAAACTCAATATCAAATCCCATGTGGTAATATAGCACCTTGGCATGCCACATAACATCATTTCAAATATATTTACATGTCATCGACAAACCAAAAGAGGATATTTGTCCTAATCCTAGACTAAGTGTTAGTTTAGTGATGTCTAGGTGGCATAAATTGAGTGGTAAAAACCTAGGAATTAGTGGATAATGTGTGGTAGGCTAGGCTAGATGTCATGTTTCTAAGGTTTGAGGCTTTATTTTTTCCATTTTTGAGGGCTATTTGGGCAGATATTTCAAAGGCCATAACTTTTTCATATGGAAGCATTTTGAGGCCATTTTTTCAAATTGCATGATTTTTGGAGCTCTTCGCACTAGTGATAATAATTTATAAACTTTCTATAGTGTTTGTAGTTGAATTGTTTAGAATAGTCCACAAGGCTTATTATCCTAAAAGGATAAATTTATTAGATTTATGTAATTAAAATTTTTGGTCTACTTTTATGGGAGATGCAATTGGATTTATAACAATTATAGCAAGTTTTGAGCCTTTTGGAGGTATATAGAAAAAGAATTTAGAATGATATTTGTCATCTCATCATCCTCATTTAGTCTATTGATTCAACTTATTCATGAAGATCTAAGCATTCATGATATCTTCCTTCTTCTATTTCTTGTTGAAGTACTCTTAGAAGTTTGTAATGGATCTTTCCATAAATAGATTCGTGCAAAGCCTCTTTTGGTGATGAAAATTAGGTGGTCTAAGTATATGTTGAAGTTTCCAAATAATATGATGTATGCTATAAAAAAGAAAGATATTCCAAGTATTACCTTATGTGAAAATGGACGATTGAAGTAATTTTTCTAAAGAAGTGATACTCTTGTTTATCTTCCTCATTTGGAGTCTTAGACAAAGTATTCTTTGGATATGTATAGGATTACCTAATAGTGGAGGTGATGACTACAATACAAATACTACAAACCTCAATTCTCATTAACAATAATCAATTCACCAGTATGCAAAAATATCAAACACCCATCCACGGTAATATTCCACACTATAAAATAGAGATAGATAATACCTTTGAATTAGGGCAACATCAAATATTTCTCCTTAAGAAAATAATCACTCCAATATCCACTCCACAAGCCAAGTATCTTAACAAGAATACTTGATAATATTTTTTTTCACAGTTGCATGTACATATCTCACATACAAGAATGTGATGGTTCACCTTCCACAAGTTAGAAGGTCACCCATGTGGTGATCACCTTCAATTAGTTACAAAGTGCATAATATAATAATAAAGCACCATGCCATATATTATTATTTAATAATACTATGTGTGACCAATACTACAATACAATATTATATTATATACCCTAATTTATATCCCTATGTACCTAACATTCTACCCCCCCCTTACAAAAATATTTTTCCTCGAAACATAGAAAGAAAACTAAATAATATGATCTTATAAGAAATGGTGATAATTGATACCAATATTGATTATCCCTCCATCCAAATGAAATCTTGATTGGTCGTAGTCCATGGTAATATCAAGTTGCCCTTGTGCCACTTGAATATTTATAATTAATCGTTGGCTTCCATATACGTCCATAATAACTCATTTATTATTCTATGCTCAATCACCATGATTATTACCTCTCATGGTGGTGTGGATGGCAATATACTCTAACCTTAGTTCAATTTTCTATATTTCATGTCTCTACTTTTTTTTCATCCTTTGCTTTTGCTTCTTCTTTGATTACTACTTTCTCCTTAGACTATATTTTAGGTTCTTATACTTGTTCTTCAATTTGCTCTCCTACAATACCTTCTTGCTTTTCATCGGATCCTTACCTCTTACATTGAGAGATATATTGTATAGTTATTTTCCTTTAGTTATACTAGAACTTCATGAACTTATTTTTCACATTAATATTAACAGTAACCAAATAATCTAAGAATACCCATGAACAATATCCATATCATTCATCTCAATAGCATGAGTAGCATAAAAATTAGCATGCAATATATACTTATCCATAGAAACTTTTAAGTCTTCAAAATTTTGAAATCTCTCTCCTTGAAACTGTCCATATTTAATTTTCTTTGGAAACCTATAAATTGTTAGCCAAGTCTCTAGTGATGAAGTTAAGCTTATTGCTAGGGTTTATAAAGACAATAATTTTTTTCTTTTGAATACAACTATGAACTTGCAAAATAATTTTTTTATATTCAAACAAATCCTTTTGAATATTGTTTGGGACTAAACGTGTGGTTTCCTTAGCCTACATAGTATTATTCTTTTCCTCCAATCCTCATTTGTTTAAAAATTCTTAAGTTAAACTTGTCTATGTAATTGGGTATTTTAAATGGATATAAATAGACCCCACTACTCCATCCTTTGAATTGGAGTGTTGTAATTGTTATCTATAAAACATATAGTTATTTTTCATGGTGCCTGAGGGTACCCACTATATCTTTCTCTACTTTATCATTTTTTATACTTTCTGTATAAGATTTTAATGGATAAATTGCTTTTGTTTATTTCTAAAAATAGTTGAGAATTCAAACATAGTATTAGAGCAGGTATGGAGCAACATAGCTTGGTCATGTAGAAATAATATTTGGAGCCTTTGATCCTTACTTTGAATTTTGGGGTGGTTTACTTCTCAAATATTCATAAGCATCTATGGCATAAGAGGTAGGGAGGAGATCCTATCTCACATTTTCTTATTTATTTATTTTTAATTCATAGAAATTGTAACTACTCCTTAATTAGTTTTGTTATCATCCAAGCATTTCTAACTCCTTGAATGTAAAATTTAGCATCATACATTTTAGCATTCATGGATAGGTTATGTCATGTTAATTAGAAGTAATAAGAAGCTTTGATGGCAATTTTTTAAATTTGAATTCATAATAATGTGTACCATGTTTTTGATGCTCTTTTTTCAAGCTGACAATGGAGATGTCTTCTATGGAAATAATGAGTAATTTGTTATATTCTAATAAATATCTAAGGTGTCTATATGTATTCTAAAGAAATATATTTAACTATTTTTTTTTGTTTTATATGCACATTAAGATTTTATATAAATTTGCACAACATAGTACAAAATAAAATAGATAAATTATGTCTTTGTTGCATGTTGAGTGAGTACCACACAGGTCAGTAGAGGTATCTCTTAGGTATGGAAGAAGGAGGTTCAAATTTTAAACCACATCATCTTTCTTTTGTACACTTTTGGTACACAAATTGGACAATGTCATATACAAAAGCATCGATTTTTTTTAAACTAGAAAGACATCTACTAAGTTGGTTATGTAAAATGTGTAATATCATTCACAGGATACACAACAAAGTTTCAAGTTGCTTTGGTGGGTATTTTTTTAAAGTGTCTCTCCACTTATCTTTGGCACTCTACATATAAATGAAGGTGAAATAGGAATCTCAATAAATTTCATATTGCATTGGCTAGCATGAGCATCTTAGGTTACTAGAGACTCAAAATTGAATTCCATGTAATAGTCTTTTGGCATTTTTTAGAATAAGTGAATGTATTCTTGGATAATATGGCAGTTGACATGGCATCTCTTAATGTTATATAACATCATGTTAAAAACATTTACATATCATTAACATTTGTTCCAATCCTAGACCAAGTGTTAATTTAGAAATATCTAGGTGACAAAAATCAAGTGAAAAACTTATGAATTAACAAACAACATGTGGAAGGCTAATATTGGACATCATTTTCCTAAGGTTTGATGAATTGTTTTTTGTATTTTTTAGGCTCTTTAGAAAAATATTTTAGTGGTAATAAAATTTGCATATGGAAGCATTTTTTAGCATCTTTTTTTTCAAATCACACAAATTGTTGAGGTCTACGCATTAGTGACATCAATTTACAGACTCGTTACACTGTCAAAGGCTAGATTATATAGGATAGTCCTAAAGGTATATTGGCCTATTTTTCAAAGGAAACTTTTATCATATTTTATGTAATTAGAATCTATTATTTTTTTTTTGTAAAATGCAATTGGAATTATGATATTTATAATAGGTTTTCAATATTTTGGAGGTATATAGGAAAAGGATTCAAAATGTACTTCAGTTAATATCTCTTCCTACTTTGGGCTATTGATTCATCTTATTCTTGATGTTCTAATAATACATGATCTCTTCTGTCTTCTATTACTTGTCTAGGTACTCTTGGATGTTTATAATGGCTCTTTCTATAAATAGACCAATGCAAAATCTCTTTTGGTGATAAAAAATAGGTGGTCTAAGGGCAAGTTAAATTTTTCAAATAATATGATGTATGCTATAAAAGTGAAATTTATACCTCCAAGTTCTACCTTAAGAGATTATAGAATATTGAAGCATATTTTCTTTAGAGGTGGTACTTTTGACTTATTTTATTCAATTGGGGTCTTAGAAAAAGTCTCATATAGAGATACGTGGGAGTATTTAGTAGTGGTAGTGATGATTGCATTCTAGCCTAAGGAGATTATTTTTCTCAGATGATTTTTCAACAATAGATTTTAGATGATAAGAGGGATCCATATGAGTCTTCCTCAAGTGAAAAGGCACACTAGAGCATTCATTATGATGGAAATATATTATTGTCACTAGTGTCTTATCTCCTTGGACCCTTTGTTTAGACTATCAGGGGTGTTGAAAGTGTAATATGACTTATGGAAAAGGTTAAAATTGTATTATGTTATCTTGTATAAGTGTAATGGAAATTATTGTACAATTATATTTAATTTATTGTAATATTTTATTATGTAAGGCCTATAGGCTATAGTTAACCTTGTTATGGTTAAATCCATATTAGAACTTATAATTAACCATAATGCCCCATTGTTATGTTGACTTAGGTTAAACACATTTATGCAACTGAGTATTTGGTATTAGTATATATACCCCCTACCACTCTATTAATCATCTCAAAGTGTTATGATTATTATGTATGGATAATATAGTGATTATTTGTGGTGCCTATGGGTGCCCACTTTATCTTTCTCTCTTTTAAACCATGGATAAATAAACCATTACCCTAAAAGCAATGATATATAATCAATACATACTTATATTATAATGTGCCTACCTCTACCCTTTACCTCATTATCTAAATCCTAAATAATATAAATTTAATACTTCTAAAATTATCCAAAATCATTCATAAAAAATAAGTCTTAAAAAATCACCAATATCATTGGTTGACATGTGATGCTTCTACATCCACCTCTTATCCCCAAAAAAAAATTGAAAATAATTTAAAACTTTATAAAAAATACTCATAACTAAAAAATCTTAAAAAGCCATCAAGTTGTGGGCTAAAAGTACATTATGTTGGTTGTTACATCCGTACAATAAATTTGAAAATAATTTTTAGAACTAATATGTTATATTCATACAACTTGTTAAAGGTTTTTATGACTTTAATATTTTTTTATTAGTAGAAAGGGTTTTGAAAGGGTCCTTGAACCTTTTACAAATCAAAGAAAGGAGAAAAAACACTGGTCATAAAGCCAAAATAAACCAGAGAAAAGGAGCAACAGACACAACCAAACATAAATAACTTAGGTAGAACAAACCTAAGCAAAAAAATAACTGCAAAGAAGGATAGACCCAAGAGGGATAATTACTCCACCATTTCCATCACATTATCACTTTCAAAAATGGATGATAATAAAAATTGAGATGTACTGCTCACTAACAAGGTGACTATTTTGAGTGAGTCCTGACTGGATTCAGGTTCTTAGTTTAGCATAGGGAAAAAATATTTTGTTTTTCAAAATCTCTGGCATCACAGGATTGTTCAAATACAAGGCAACCTTCCATGTGGGCTTATGGAGTAAGTTGTGGTTGGTAGAATTAGAAGAGGTGAAGCCTCTTGATGGAATGCAATTCATCATGCAGCCTAGCTTACAAAAGGTAAATATCATCAACATGATTGGTCGTCTTGAGGTACTACAAAAATTATATCTGCCACACATGACGGATATCCTCTTTGACACCTATGTTGGTCAACCAATTTGCTGCCTTATTCCCTTATCTATAAACATGTTGGATAATAATATTGGAATACTTATAAGTCTTTTGCACTCACCAATAATGTTGCAGATATTCCATGATGGAGATTGATTGGCTTTGAAGTAGTTGATGATGAATACTGAGTCTCCTTCAACAATGATATTGTCAACATTGAAACCATATAGGATAAGCAACCCTTGATATAAAGCTCTTTCTTTAGCCATATTGTTTGTTTCAAGGCTAATGTTTTTAGCTTAGGTAAAGAGAATTATCCCATGGTCATTTTTTACTATACCTCCATCGCCCACTACTCTAAGATTTCCTTTAGTTACCCTGTCAAAGTTAAACTTGATCCACTCTACAAGGGGAGGGGTCCACCTAATACTAGACATGTCAACAACAAAATTAGATGTGTCAGGTGAAAGGTTAGTAATTTTGAAGTGAGAAAATAAATAGGACTCAAAGCCAGGTTTGGGGGCACTAGGCATTCTTAGCAGCAAATATGGTAATTTATAGGAATATAGGGCGTGGATCTTTATCAATCTCATTGAAAATTGTATTGTTTTATTCTAGCCAAATTTACCATAGGTAGTGGTGTAAGCAAGAGGTCCAAATAAAATTGAGTTGGAGATTGATAAAGTGCTTAGGCCATTGCTAGAATAAGGGTTTGAACAATGACAAATGGGCCCAAGCAATGTTAACAAGCTCAAACAGGGAATTCAAGATTGATAGCAAGATGGGGTATTCCAGGAAAAGGTGGAAGGTTGATTCCTAGTTTTATTTACAGAGAGGACAATAATTAGTAATGTATAGGCCTCTAATGATTAGATTATCCATGTTTAGGATTCTATTTTGGGAAGAAAGCCATGAGAAAAATCTAATTTTAGGTATCAATTGTTTTAGCCAAAGAGAATTAGCTAAGACCTAGGATGCACCACAAGGATCTTGGAAATAATATGCAGATTTGATAGTGAAAATACCTTTCTTAGGTAGTTTCCAGATAGGGTAATCCATAATCTTTTTGGGATAACACATATTCTCAATAGGTTTTGAATAGTTTTGATAGTTACATTAATCTCATTACTAAGGCTATTGGTAGGAAGGATTTTCTACTACCGACAATTGGAAATTTGGGTAATAAAATTGACAACTTTGTTACCAAAGATACGATCAGTAATAGGCTTGAGAATAGCAAGGCTTGGTTCATTGATAAGGGGTTGATACCTCAACCAAGAATCTTCCCAAAATCTAATGACTCTGCCACATCCGAGATGCCATATCAAACCTTTCTTGATGATATCCTTAGTTTGGATAATTGAATTCTAGAAGTAGGACCCGCTAGGAAGGGGTTGCTCATCCATGAAAGAAGATTGTTGGAGGTATTTTCCTTTAACTATGTCTATCCAAGTAGATTTCTTATAATTGACAATTCTCCAAGATTATTTTTCCATGAGAGCCAGGTTCATTTTGTAGACTTTCCTAAAGCCTAATCCATCGTGGTCCTTTTTGGAACAAACCCTATCAAACGCTACTAGTGGAAACCTGTTATAGTTCTCATTTACAAATAAAAGGAATTTTCTTTGAATTTGCTCAATTTTTTGCCCTTTGGAAGATGGAACCTTGAAAATTGACATGAAAATATATAGGTATGCTCTGCAAATACGCTTGAACTAGGGTGGCTTTGGTTTCTTGACTCAACATTGATTTTTTCCATCCTACTAGTTTCTTGGTAACACGTCCAATGACCATATTCCACATGTTTGCAGAAGAATTCCCATGGAAAAGTGGAGACCAAGGTAAGTGGAGGGTAAGTCGAAAATGGTACAACCAAGAATCCTTACGATTTTTATTTACCTACAAATTAAGGTGTTCATAAATAAAATTTTGCTTTTCTCAAAATTGACTTTCTATCCTACATCCTCTTCATAGAAGTTAAGAATAGTTTTTATTATTTTGACTTCATAAATTGAGGACAAGTGGTAAGAATGATATCATCCACAAGTTTTTGTTGAGTGGCTGACCTGGAAATAGAAGAAGGTTTAATGCCTAATAGAAGACCCAAGGAGCAGGCTTCTTTAAGAGATATGCCAAGGGATTCAGCCATGATGATGAAGAGAAAAGGGGATAGAGGGTCACCTTGCCTAACACCTCTAAAACTATTGAAATACCCAATAGGTGAACCATTGACAATAATAGAGAACTAGGTAGAGGAAATGCATTCTTTGATTAGAGCTATCCATTCCTCATGAAACCCAAATTTGGCTAACATTGCAAAGAGAAAATCCCAAGAAATTCTATCAAAGGCTTTGTTCATATCAAGCTTCAAGAATAGGCCAGGTTTTTTGTTTTTGGCTATTGAATGCATAAGCTCATGAATAGTTACTATGCCATCTGTTATATATATTTATTTAACTGAGCTACCTTGGTAGTGGTCAATGACTTAATCCTATTAGCCATGATCTTGGTCATGAGCTTATAAATTATATTATAGAGGCTAATAGGTCTATAATTAGAGATGGAATTGAAGATTTAAAATTTAGGGATGAAGGCCAAGAAAGTGGAGTTGACATCCTTTGGTAATAGCTTAGTTTGTTGGAATTCTTGCATAGCTTCCATGACCTCTTGACCAACAATATCCTAAAAATATTGGAAAAAATGGGGAGGAAAACCATCAGGTCCTGGATCTTTATCGAGAATCATAAAAACATGGCTTCTTTGGTTTCATTATTTGAGATTTTTTTGAGGAGACCTGAATTTAGGTCCTGAGACACAATATGAGGAATATTTTATAGGAGAGCATTGTAAACTTGGATGGAACATGATGGGATGGGACCCAAAATATTTTCAAAATGGAAACGGTTTCAAACCTGATTTCTTGGATATTAGTGGTTTTTGATACATCACTTCTTGAAATTTCCCTGATTCTGTTAGTGCTCCTATGCCTGAGCATTGATGCATGGAAATATTTTGTGTTAGAGTCCCATTCCTTCAACCATAAAGTAAAGGATTTTTACCTCCAAACTATCTCTTCTCTGGCCAGAATGTTATGATACTCAGTAAGGAGGTTATTTTCTTCCTACATTAGATCAGTATCAGTGCCCCCATTCTAAAAGTGATTTTCAATGATACTCATTTGTTTAGATATTCGTTGCTAACTCCTAAATATATCTCTAAATATTTATTTGTTCCAAACTTATAGCTTGTGTTTAATGAATCAAAGTTTTCTGTCTAGTTGAGATAACTCGGACCCTAGAAATTTCTCTTTCCAACATTTAGATATGTGATTCCTAATGTTCGTATGTTGAAGCCACATCGATTCAAACCTAAAATGTGGTTTGAAAGGAACCATATATTGGAAACTATCTAGGACTAAAGGGTTGTGGTATGAACCAATTTTAGGGAGTGATTGCAAGTTAGTATCTCCAAAAAATTGAATAGCTTCCTTAAAAAGCAAAATTCTATCAAGTTGTAGTTGGATTAGTTGGCTACCATACCTCCTATTACTCCATGTGAACTTTGAGCCCTTTAACTACATATTCATTAACTCATTCCCATCGACAAAATCTGCAAAATCTTCAAAGCACCTAGTTGTGATGGGAGCTCCCCCTCTCTAGTTAGACAAATAAAGGGGAGTATTGAAATCACCCACAAGCATTCATGGTTCACTTTGAAAATGAATTTTCATTTGATTTAAAGTGTTCCAAAGGTCATGTCAATCAAATAGATTGTTGGGCACATAAATTTTGGATAGAATCCATTGGTACCTGGTGTCTTTGTTATGAAAAATAATATTAATAATTATTTCTAAGATAGATATGAGCCTTCCTTCAATTTTTTTGGGGTCCCACATACACAAAAGGTCATCGAAAATGCCTTGAGATGGGCTGTAAACAAAATTATTGTTCTTCCAAATCATCTTACCAATATTTTTACTGTTATCCCTATCAGTGTTGGTTTCTTGGAGAAGAAATATCTAACCAACCATTGTTTGGTTAATCCATTGATGCCTCTCATGGTCCATAAGAGGATATTCATCTAATATTTTTGGAATAATATTTCTTTCCTCCTCCCCTGCCCTAGGATGGAGGTTTGGTTTGGTTACCTTCATCACTTGGAGGATCAATATTTGAGAAATCTGCAAGTGATGATAGAATGGTAGATTGAAAGCCATTCGCTATGTCTATGGCTTTAAAATTTTGGTTAAAATATGTTAAAAATAATTATTTTATTATAAAACAAGAAGACTTATTCTTTGAAAAAACTTGTGTTGAACTTAATTTGTAGAAATGTCTTTAAAACTATACAAATAAAAATATTATGTCTACCATTTATGTAACTTCATTGAGACATAAAGTGTACCTTCAAATACAATGATTAGATATAGAAAAATATATATGATACAATAAAATATCACTTTTTTTAAAATTAAATAAAGTAATATTTTAATATCTATGAGCATTTTTTGACTATTCCATACTTATTTGAGTCCACTATGGATAGGAAGAGGAATTTATCTTGTAGTGTCAACTTAGAGGGTGTACATAATCTACCATCTTCACTATTCCCATAAAATTTAAACCTTGGGCATCACCCTAAGCATTCATCATCATATCCAAGCCTTCAAGAAATCAAAATAAAATATAACGTAATCTATAATCTATAATATTCCAAAAAAAAATGAGGAAAACCTCTATAAATCCTAGTTTGTTGGGAAAAGACGAAGTCAATGAAACCTCGAGCAATCAAAGAATCAAAACCTCTATAAACCCTAGTTTATGGGTAAAGACGAATTCATCAAGACCCCAACCATCCTAGGAATTGAGTCAAGTTAGCCCACTCGCAAACACTAAAATTTTAATTTTAATTTTAATAAAATTTGAATAACTTGTATATCATTATTATAGAATAAAATTTCTTATGAAATTTAATCAATAAAACTTTTGAAACAAAAATTCTATTCTAGTGTATAACAAAAATATTTAAATAAGGTTATTCCATGTTAAAAAGTTATAACTAAATTTATAATCTTGTAATTAGGTTTTCTCTTGAATGCTTTATTCTATTCTCAACCTTGACTTTTATGTAAGCTAGTTTCTATTGAACTATATCATGGTGAATTCTAAGGGTTTATAAGGGCTACTATGTGAGTGGTTAATGCATGATGTTGTAAAAGCCTTGAATCAATTCCAAATCGCATTAAAATTAGAGCAATGTTTCTTAAATCTTTTCATTTTCTCATTTACATTAAAATAAAGGAAAATATTTATGTTTATCAAGACTATTCTTGAAGATTACTCTACTAGGTGACATATAAGAAGTAGTAGAAGTTGCTTATAATAGTGTGAATAGATCCTAATAAAAAAGAATTTTTTTAGGTACTTTTCTCAATAATAGTGGTATAATGGCAATTAGGTTTAATGATATAATTTCAATTAGGTTTAATCACATTCAAATAGCTATAATTCATAATAAACTAAATAAGTATATAATAGTCCCATTAGTTTTAATGACAATCAAATAGCTATAATTCATCATAAAAAAGTAAGTATATAATAACATTTATAAAAATGAATAAAAATAATGTGAAGGGAAAAATAGAAGAATTGTTTAACTTGAAATGAGAGAGGTGGGGAAGAAATACATATAGTTTAACAAGTGACTATGCACAATGTATAAGTATCCATTGAACAAGTTTATCCAACTCTTATTTAATTGCAATAGAAATAGTAGTTCTAAAATTAGCTAAATGGATCCTTTGCTAATGAGGCATGACTCATAAAGAAGTATTTCAACTCTAGTCTTAACTATTAAAAAACCCTACTCTCTAATTTTAGTATAAAATAATAAATTATATCAATTGGTGTTGAATGGTCACCTATCTAGCCTTATTTATCTTTAAATCCTTGTTCTTATGCATCTTGGCTATCATTTTCATCCTATATCACTATTTTGTACAAGTTTTATCCTTTACTATGACACCAATGGGTCCTATATAACCCTGGCCATGCTTCACACTAAAAACAAGATTAGGAGAGCAAATAAGGTCATTTTAACCCATTTGATGTCTTTCCCATATTAGTTGAGAAAAATGTGCTTACTAAAGGAATTGCTACTATTGCAAGAAAACAAATCCCCTTTAGGTGAATTGATCCCTTTTTGAGCATATTGGTCTTCTTTCAAGTGAATCGACCCATTATGGATCAGTTCAATTATGACTTAGCAAAATTTAATTGTCTTTAATTGTCTCTATTGATTTTACATGGCATATGCATGACATTCTTTGATTTGAATTATATATACCTCTGCATTAGTTAATCAAGTCTTTATGTATCATGTATCTTCCCTAGAAGATCAAGGATCTTGCTGACATCGTGATTGATTCATTATAGAATGGATCAAAAAATTTATAGCCATATATTTTTCTTCTTTTCTTCAGATGTTAGTTGGCCCTTCCCAATTATTGGTTAATTTCAACATGATGTGGCACTCCTATGAGTTAGATGGACTAATTATAGAAAATTGATCCAAGTGAGTTGGTCATTTTGAATTAATTATTTTTCTACATTCTTCTTCTTTTCAATAAAATTAGTATAGATACCTTGATAAATCACTTAAAATTGATGGGTTCACATGGATCAATCCAATTATTACTTAAGTAAATTTCATAGATTTCTATTTTTTTCCTTTTAAAATTTGGCATTGTAGACCTCATCTAATATCTTCTTACATGTTCACTCATTCTACTTTAATACTTATTCCATTGGTTCATGTTTATCTTACCTTGAATGATTTGTATATCTATAGCATAATAGAAATTTTGAAACCGCTATAATTTTTGTAATTTCTACAACATCATGCTTGCCTGATGGTAAATCCTAGAGTTCCTTATTCATTAAATGTAAAGTATCTTACAAGAATCTGAATGTAATCAAAGAATAAAGAACCAAAAAAATGAAAGAGGGTCATTTAATTGAGAGGATAAAGCTCCTAATAGTGGTATCAAGTTGTACAAATCAACTCAATCAACATCTAAAGGGATGTACATTGATTTTATAGCAATAGATTCACCTCCCTAAAATCTACTTAAGATAAATTCTCCTTTTTGTTTGGCATTCATATTATACTATATTTTAACATATCCAATTGAATTATTAACCTTCAAGCGTTGTAGCTACTTAGTTTTGAGTCATTCCTTTTATTCATAAAATATATGTTTTTCTTTGCTCTACCAACTTGGCATACTATTTACCAATTATAGGCTCTTTTTAATTTGGTAGTGGGTTGGACAAGCCATAATTTTCTTGTTTATATACTTCTTGAATCATATATTTTATTGATTTATTTAGAGTCAATATGTGATGCACTCCACTATTTTCTTTTGCTTTTGAATCCAATACCTAATTTGCTTTATCGTTATTTTTTGTTAGCGACCTTTTTTTATCAAATCTCAACATTAGTTTTATTGTGAAATTCACTCTAGATGAAGGAGGATGGACATGGTTTCATTACAATTTCTACTTTTACCTCACTAATAGTGATGGTGACCCTATTGATAAGATCTTCACATTATTTTATGTATAGCAAAAAGTCTTTTATTATTTACAGTTTACCATATATCTAGACACAGAGAATCAAGTATGACTTTGACCACTTGCACATCAAAGGATGATCCAAGAGCATAATTTTCTTCAAATTTTCATCCATCAACTTTAGGCCAACTATTACATTCTCCTTTTCCTACTTTATCAATTTTT
The DNA here is from genome assembly GCA_028583015.1 of Wollemia nobilis. Classification (NCBI taxonomy): domain Eukaryota; kingdom Viridiplantae; phylum Streptophyta; class Pinopsida; order Araucariales; family Araucariaceae; genus Wollemia; species Wollemia nobilis. The sequence goes on along the minus strand of JAQPPZ010016955.1, from coordinate 14,056,636 downwards.
TATCTTTTTTTGTTTACTTCAACTATTATTATAATTCCTATGCATCTCTTCTCTCTACCTTCATTTATTTGGTCTTGATTGGTTTTGTTTATATTTTATTTTTATTTATGAACCTTTTTTAATATTCTTTATTTTTTCTTATAATTTTTTTTTTCTAGGCATTGTTATTTAATGGACATAGCTTTAATAGTTGACTTGGCTATGTTAGACTTACAATGGCACTGAGAGGGGGTGTGAATCAGTGTAGCTCTTTAACTATGAATTACCAGCTCTTAAAATAGTAGCAATTAAAACTTAAGAACAGCAAGAGAACAACACACAACACAAGATTTAACGAGGTTCACCAATGTGGCTACTCCTCAAAAATGACTGCTTGGACTACCATCCAAATCCAACCTTTGCAAAGCACCAACTTTACAAGTAATTTACCAGCACCAACTGGAAGGAGCACCAACCCCTGATTTATCTGCACCAACAGAAAGGAGCACCAACCCCTGATGCCAAGCACCAACTTGGACTTCAAATCTGGAACTAGAATATTGATAATAAGATACCTTTGCTTTTGCTAGACCCTGACTGGTCACCTTTTTTTTCTCTTTTTTTTTTTTTTTTTAAAAAAAATAAAAAAAATTTTTAAAAAAAATATTATCCTTGTTTTTTTTTTTTTTTTTTTTTTTTTAAAAAAAAAAAAAATTAAAGATTAGAACATGACTTGCTCTCTACTCTAAGTGAACAATAATTCGCACTCTTCGACACTCTAAAATTCTTCAAACAACCCTCCTTTTATAACAAACTTTTCATGATGAAAAATCTAATCTTAGTCAGCTGAAGAACCCTAATCTTAGTCGGCTACAAACCCTAAACTTAGTCGGCTACAAACCCTAAATTTTGTTGGCTTGCATCGGTCTTCGTCGGCCTCAACTACCCCTACAACTCTTCTATTGCTGTTGCCGTGAAAACACAACATGTCACGATATCGTGACACTTTTTGTCTCCGTACGCTTCCTTTTGGCTTTTGTCATGATATCACGACACTTCTGCCTTTGTCGACTTCAACTTTGCTTTTGTCGTGATATCGCGACACTTCTACCTTCATCAGAATCAATTTTTCTTTTGTCATGATATTGCGACACTTCTGCCTTCGTCGACTTCAACTTTACTCTTGTCGGAAATCACGACGCTTCTGCCGTTGAAGACTTGCTTTCTGATCCTGTCATGAAATCGTGACACTTTCTACATCCGTACGCTTTCTTTGCCTTTCGCCCGCAAAAATGGAACATGTCATGAAATCGTGACATTTCTACCTCCAAACACTCTATCTCCTTTTCGGGTCATGAAAACCCGACATGTCACGAAATCATGACACTTTTTCTCCTTGACACTTTTTCGTCCGTACAGTCCTTCTTGCAAATTGTCACGAAATCATGACACTTTTCTTTGTGAGCTCTTTCTCTCCAAACATGTCATGAAATCGTGACAGTTTTCTTTGCTTGCACCTTCTTTCCGAACATGTCGTGAAATCATGACACTTTGTCGTCCGTACTGTCTCTCTTGCAAATTGTCATGAAATCATGACACTTTTCTTTGCGAGCTCCTTCTCCCCGAACTTGTCATGAAATCACGACAGTTTTCTTGCAAGTGCCTTCTCATCGAACATGTCACGAAATCATGACAGTTTTCCTCCCTTGCACTTTTTCTTTCAACATGTCACGAAATCATGATAGTTTAACCTGCTTGCGCCTCTGCTTCGAACATGTCATGAAATCATGATAGTTTTTCAACTTGCCTTCTTCTTTTCCAACATGTCACGAAATCATGACAGTTTTTCAACTTGCCTTCTTCTCTTCCAACATGTCACGAAATCATGACAGTTTTACTTGCTTACGCCTCTGCTTCGAACATGTCGTGAAATCAAGTTTTTCAACTTGCCTTCTTCTCTTCCAACATGTCGCAAAATCGTGATAGTTTTTCAACTTGCCTTCTTCTCTTCCAACATGTCATGAAATCGTGACAGTTTTACCTGCTTGCGCCTCTACTTCAAACATGTCACGAAATCATGATAGTTTTCTCTACTTTCTCTCTCCTCCAATATGTCATGAAATCATGACATTTTTCTTTGCACTTTCTCTCTCCTCCCATATGTCATGAAATCGTGATAGTTTTCCTGTTTTCTGAATATGTCGTGATATCGCGACACTTTCCTTGTCTTTTTCTTTGAATTTTTGCATGTGGGCCACTTAGGTCTTTTTGGAAAAACACTGTACATATTCTGAGAGATCTCTGAACTTCCTGTTTGCTGCATCTGAACTTCCTGTTGCTACATTGAATCAAATGATCTAGCTGATTGTGTTGACAACAATGACAATCCTGTTGCTTGCACTTTGCTCAACAATCTCCCCCTTTGGAATTGTTGGCAACACATGTGCAGCTTCTTGTAGCTCTTCTCCCCCTTTGACAATAATACCAAAGGGCTACTGCAGACTCCCCCTGAGTCCAAGCACAACATTCTCAGGCAAAATTTATTACACTTAGTAATAAACAAGAACATGAGCAAGAAGATAAACAAATACTTCAATGCTCCCCCTGAGAATGTGATCCCTGTAGCTAGTCACTTCTTGGGAAGGGTCACCACTCCCAATTTATTGCGAAGGTATTCAAAAACATCCTTGGGCAATGGTTTTGTGAAGATATCTGCTACTTGCTCTGTAGTTGGAACAAAATCCAGCTTAACCTCACCTTCAGCAACTTTCTCTTTCAAAAAATGATATCTGATAGCAATGTGTTTTGTCCGTGAATGCATTACCGGATTCTTGGAGATGTTAATTGCACTGGTGTTATCACACTTAACTGATATTGGCTCACTAAAATTAATACCAAGATCTTTCGGAGTTTGTTTCATCCACAAAACTTGTGTACAACATGTTGTTGCTACAATATATTCTGCCTCAGCTGTTGATAAAGAAACTGACTCTTGTTTCTTGCTGTGCCAAGCAACCAACCTGTCACCAAGATAGAATGCACCTCCACTGGTACTCTTCTTGTCATCAACACATCCTGCCCAATCTACATCTGAATATGAAATAAGGGTGAAGTCTTTACCTTTCGAATACCATAACCCATACTCCATAGTACCCTTGAGATACCTAAGAATCCTTTTTACTGCTGTCACATGAGTCTCTTTGGGACTGGCTTGAAATCTTGCTACCATGCAAACTGCCTGTAGAATATCTGGTCTGGTAGCTATTAAATATAGTAAGCTTCCAATCATTGATCTGTACATGGTTTGATCAACAGGTGGAGATTTGTCATCTTTGCTCAACTTGCAGCCTGTCATCATGGGAGTGCTAACTGGCTTACAGTCCTCCATTGTGAACCTTTTTAGCATCTCTTTCACATATTTGACTTGGGAAATAAATATGCCTTTCTCATTTTGATTAACTTGTAACCCAAGAAAGTAAGACAGTTCACCAATCATAGACATTTCAAATTCTTTCTGCATCTTATTTGCTAAGTCTTTACATGATTCATCTTTGTTGCTGCCAAATATGATATCATCTACATATACAACAAGAACAATGAGATGCCCACCTTCTTTTTTGACATACAGATTACTGTCCACCATACCTTTCTTAAACCCCTGTTGAGAGAGATAGTTGTCTAGCCTTGCATACCATGCTCGGGGTGCCTGTTTTAAGCCATATAAAGCTTTCTTTAATTTGCAGACAAGGTTGGGATCTTCACCAATTTGGAAACCATCTGGTTGTTCAATATAAACCTCTTCTTCAAGTTTCCCATTTAAAAAAGCTGATTTTACATCCATCCGATAAACTCTGAAATTCTTATAGACTGCTAAGGCCAGAAACATTCTGATTGCTTCTAGTCCTGCCACTGGTGCAAAAGTCTCCTCAAAATCAATGCCTTCAACTTGTGCATAACCTTTACAAACCAGTCTTGCTTTATTCCTAACTACCTGTCCGTTCTCATTCAATTTGTTTCGAAATATCCATTTGGTGTCGATTACATTCTTATTTGTAGGTCTAGGTACTAATTCCCAAGTTTTGTTCTTTTCAATCTGATCTAATTCTTCATTTATTGCCTTCATCCAACTATCATCTTTGCTTGCCTCAGCTATATTTTTGGGCTCAATGCTGGATAAAAGAGAGTAGTTACTTACTACTTTCCTTCTTGTCTGAACACCAGCTGTGGGATCTCCAATTATTTGATTTCTAGGATGATTTTTCTGCCAGCTGCCTGTTTTGAATTTCTTATTTTCTTCCACCTCTGAGTCATCAATTAAGTCATCTGAGTCAAGTGTTGGTTTCTTTTCTGTTTCATTTTCCTCATCACCTTCAATGACTTCTTCATAAATTGGGTAGTTTTCTTCAAAGTTAACTATTCGTTCCCTACCTTCATCAAATTTAACATCGGCATTGTCCACAATTTTCTTGAGTCTCTTGTTGTAGCATTTGTAAGCTTTGCTTTTTGATGAATAGCCAACGAAGACACCTTCATCTACTCTATTTTCAAACTTCCCAAGATTATCTTCAGTTTTTTTGATGTAACACTTACAACCAAAAACTTTGAGGTGTTTTGTTGTTGCCTTTCTACCGAACCACAATTCATAAGGAGTTTTGCTTTCATGTGTTCTCAGCATGTACCTGTTTTGGATGTACACTGCAGTGTGGACTGCTTCTTTCCAAAATCTGTCTGCTATTTTGTTCTCAACCAGCATAGTGCGTGCCATTTCTGTACTATTATGTTCTTTCTTTCTACCACACCATTCTGCTGGGGTGTTCTAGCTGCTTGAATATTGTCTCTTGATACCATGTTTTTCACAGTATGTTGTAAACTCATCTGAAATGAATTCTCCTCCTCTATCTGATCTTAAACATTTGATTCTTTTTTTTGTTTCATTCTCAACTAGATGTTTGAAGGATCTGAACATTTCAAAAGCTTCTGTTTTATTCTTTAAGAAAAAAATCCATGTCATTCTGGAATAATCATCAATACACAACATAAAGTATTTGTCACCATTTATGCTTTGTGTTCTCATGGGTCCACATAAATCTGTATGTATAAGTTCCAAAGGTTTGCTAGTGTGGTACTCTTTTGTTTTGAATGAGACTCTGGTTTGCTTTCCCTTTTGACATGAAGCACAAATGCTATTTGAAGGTTTTCTAATGGTTGGAATATCTCTCACTGCCTGTTTCGAGCTGATTTTCACTAGATTATCAAAACTGATGTGTCCAAGCCTCTTGTGCCATAGCCAGTTTTCTTCTTCCTGTCCAATGAAACAAGTACCTTTTGATGTTTTTGAGAGTGTGTACAGGTTTCCAGACGTCCTTGATCCAGTTGCTATCAATTTTCCACTGTTTGTTTTTCTGACTTCACAACCCTGCTTCATAAAGACTACTTCATGACCTTTATCACAAATCTGACTTACACTCAATAAATTATGTTTCAACCCATCCACAAATAAGACTTCTTCTGATTTAATCCTTCCATCACTAATTTTGACTGAGCCTTTGCCGACTATCTTGGCTCCATCATTATTTCCAAATTTTATTGATCCTCCTTCATATTTCTGTAACTTGTCAAATTTTTGTTTGTCACCTGTCATATGATTGGAGCATCCACTATCTAGTATCCATGGTACATATTTATTCTGTGCTTTGAAAGTAGTTTGAACAATTAAGGATTCCTTTTCTTCCTTCAGTTGTTCTTTTCCTTTCCACACTATTTTGTTAGTAGTTTTGGGCTCTTGTTTTGCCTTTCCCTTATCAGTAGTTTGAGCATGTTTTTCAGAAAGCTTTCTATTTTGACTCATCCTGTATGGTTGAAATTTTCTTCCCTGAAACTGATTTGAAGTAAATGTGTTTCTACAGTTTCTTGCAAAGTGCCCAAACTTATGACAGTTATAACATTCCACTGTATAATTCATCAGAGGAGAAAAGACATTTCTACTGGTGAAGTTCCTTGGTTTTACATTATATTTGCAGTCTACGATTTTATGCCCATAGCCATTGCATTTAAAACAAAAACCAGAGAAAGGATAATTGAACCTGGGTGATGGTCTTTGCCATGTTGCCGTAGGAGCCATAGGTCTTCTTCTTCTTTGATGTGTGACTTTGGTGAATCCATCATTGTCAATTCTCCCATCGTGCCTGGTATGAATGCTTTCTCTTTCATGAGACGTTTTTCCTTGATCAACCTGTTTCTTAGCTTCGTTCTTTATGGACTTGGCCTTTGATCCACTTGATGATTCTCCTTCGATGAAGCCTAGACCAAATTTGATGCCTGCAGGTCTTTGGTCATTTAAGATCTTATCCAACTTCATAGAACTTTCTTCACGTTTGTGATAACAACTGATTTTCTTATTCATCTCTTCTAGCTGCATTCTTAAACCAACAATCTCTTCTTCTAACTTGTTGCAATGATCTATTTTCATTGTTAATAGCACTTCGAGATCTTCGGAGATTTTCTTAGATTCTTCTATCTGTACTTTTAAGCTGGTTATGATTCCATTTGCATCCTCAAGCTTTCTTGACAATTTCTTATTCTTTTTCTTTTCTATCTCCCACTCTTCAAGAGCAGATATCAACTCACCTTCTAGATCTACTTCAGCCTCGAGAATCTCACCACAAACTTCAGAGGTCACTCCTTCCTTTTCTGGTTTAACTTCTTCAAATGCCATAAAAAGAGCTTCATCTCTTTCTTCTTCAGACTCTTCATCGGAGCTATTTTCTGATGAACTAACATTCTTGGATATGAAACTTTTCTTTTTGAAGTTGCCTTTTCTGAAATTTGTTTTCATCTTCCAGTCACTTCTTTCTTGGTGGGATCCTTCATCATTTTTGTTCTTCTCTTTAAGTGGACATTTAGTCGCAAAATGCCCAATGCCTCCACAGTTGAAGCATTTAAATGGAAGCTTCCCTCTGTATTTTCCTTTCCCCTTTTTCAGTTTTCTCACAAAGTTTGCTTCCATTTCATCTGATGTCTCTTCTTCCTCGGACTCTTGTTTTGTGTTTTTATTCTTAAGGGCTTTGAAAGCTGCTTCTCTATCAGTGGGTTTAGATCTTCCTATCCTCATCTCATATGCAGTTAAAGAACCATACATTTCATCTATACTAAAAAATTTAGATTTTTAGCTTCTTCTATCGCTGAGACTTTGGAATCAAACCGTTGAGGAAGAGATCTTAATACCTTTTTCACGACAACGAGTCATCGATATCCTCGCCGAGTCCTCTGATCGCATTGATGATTCCATTAACTCTCAACATGAATGCCTCAATGTTTTCATCGTCATTCATCCTCAATGCTTCGAACTGAGCTCGATGTGTCTGTAACTTGGCTTCTTTGATCTTATCATCTCCTTCATGAACACTCTTCGGTTTGTCCCATATTTCTTTTGCCGATTTACAGTTCATGACCTTTACTAGTTCATTGTCTGCTAATCCGCACAAGATGGCATTCTTTGCTTTCGAATTATTCTCAAATAGTTTCTTTTCATTCGCTTCTTTTGGAGGAGTGGTGGGAGTTGTGTATCCACTAACTACTGAGTTCCAGATGTCGTATCCCAAGGCACAGAGATATGTCTGCATCCTGACTCTCCAGAACGCATAGTTAGATCCGTCAAACAATGGTGCTTTGTTTGATGAGAAACCTTCACCACCTGCCATTGTGTCACTTCCAAGATCACCCTAGCTGGTTAGGCTTGTACAGGGACTTAGCTCTGATACCAATTGTTAGACTCACAATGGCACTGAGAGGGGGGTGAATCAGTGTAGCTCTTTAACTATGAATTAGCAACTCTTAATAATAAAGCAATTAAAACTCAAGAACAGATACAATAAGTTAACAACAAGAGAACATCACACAACACAAGATTTAACGAGGTTCACCAATGTGGCTACTCCTCAAAAATGACTTCTTGGACTACCATCCAAATCCAGCCTTTGCAAAGCACCAACTTTACAAACAATTTACCAGCACCAACTGGAAGGAGCACCAACCCCTGATTTATCTACACCAACCCCTGATGCCAAGCACCAACTTGGACTTCAAATCTGGAACTAGAATATTGATAATAAGATACCTTTGCTTTTGCTAGACCCTAACTGGTCACCTTTGTTTTCTCTATGTGCTCTACTTTTCTGCGTAAGCACTTCACACTCTGCTGCACCTCACAGTCATCTTCTCCTTGTTGCGCACTCTGCTTCCTTAGCGAAATTCCACACTTTGAACGATTCGACACGACTTGCTCTCTGCGCTCAGGCGATAGTAATTCACACTCTTCGACACACAAAATTCTTCAAACAGCCCTCCTTTTATAACAAACTTTTCATGATGAAAAATCTAATCTTAGTCAGCTGAAGAACCCTAATCTTAGTCGACTGCAAACCCTAAACTTAGTCGACTGCAAACCCTAAATTTTGTCGGCTTACATCGGTCTTCGTCGGCCTCAACTGCCCCTACAACTCTTCTGTTGCTGTTGCTATGAAAACACAACATGTCATGATATCATGACACTTTTTGTCTCCGTACGCTTCCTTTTGGATTTTGTCATGATATCGCGACACTTCTGCCTTTGTCGACTTCAACTTTACTTTTGTCATGATATCACGACACTTCTGCCTTCATCAGCATCAATTTTGCTTTTGTCGTGATATCGTGACACTTCTCCTTTGAAGACTTGCTTTCTGATCCTATCGTGAAATCATGACACTTTCTACATCCGTACGCTTTCTTTGCCTTTCACCCATGAAAATGAACATGTCATGAAATCATGACATTTTTGCCTCCGAACACTCTATCTCCTTTTCGGGTCATGAAAACCTGACATGTCATGAAATCGTGACACTTTTTCTCCTTGGCGCTTTCTCTTCGAACCTGTCATGAAATCGTGACACTTTTTCGTCCGTACAGTCCTTCTTGCAAATTGTCGTGAAATCGTGACACTTTTCTTTGCGAGCTCTTTCTCTCCAAACATGTCATGAAATCGTGACAATTTTCTTTGCTTGCACCTTCTTTCCGAACATGTCATGAAATCATGACACTTTTTCGTCCATACTGTCTCTCTTGCAAATTGTCATGAAATCATGACACTTTTCTTTGCGAGCTCCTTCTCCCTAAACTTGTCATGAAATCATGACAGTTTTCTTGCAAGTGCCTTCTCATCGAACATGTCATGAAATCATGACAGTTTTCCTCCCTTGCACTTTTTCTTTCAACATGTCATGAAATCATGATAGTTTAACCTGCTTGCGCCTCTACTTCGAACATGTCATGAAATCATGACAGTTTTTCAACTTGCCTTCTTCTTTTCCAACATGTCATGAAATCATGATAGTTTTTCAACTTGCCTTCTTCTCTTCCAACATGTCATGAAATCGTGACAGTTTTACCTGCTTGCGCCTCTGCTTCGAACATGTCATGAAATCGTGATAGTTTTTCAACTTGCCTTCTTCTCTTCCAACATGTCGTGAAATCGTGACAGTTTTTCAACTTGCCTTCTTCTCTTCCAACATGTCGAAATCGTGATAGTTTTACCTGCTTGCGCCTCTCTTCCAACATGTCACGAAATCGCGACAGTTTTCTCTGCTCTTTCTCTCTCCTCCAATATGTCACGAAATCATGACATTTTTCTTTGCACTTTCTCTCTCCTCCAATATGTCGCGAAATCGTGACAGTTTTCCTATTTTCTGAATATGTCGCGATATCGCGACACTTTCCTTGTCTTTTTCTTTGAATTTTTGCATGTGGGCCACTTAGGTCTTTTTGGAAAAACATTGTACATATTCTGAGAGATCTCTGAACTTCTTGTTTGTTGCATCTGAACTTCCTGTTGTTGCACTGAATCAAATGATCTAGCTGATTGTGTTGACAACAATGACAATCTTGTTGCTGCACTTTGCTCAACGGGCTAATTACATCACTTCTCTATGTGTGGTTTGGACCAAGTTCAATGCCAATAATATAGTCATTTAATCTAAGGTAGAGGATATTAGTTTACTAGTATTTATTTGGAATATCTCTAAAAATAATAGCCTCTTACCATTTTCATCTACCTATATGTGCAAGCAAGCAAGAGTTACAAAATGTATGACAAGCTTATTATTGGTAAGGCCCTTTATTTTATCTTTTGATTTCTATAACTACCCTTTGTATTTTATATTGTGTTATCCAGGATGGTTTATTATATAAAATTATGACTGAATACAATGGATGATTGACCCAAATATTATAAAAACTTTAATAAGGGTCATTGGTTCTCTTATTGGCAAGCCTAATGTAGCAATATTATTGGACATATCCATGCAATGGTGATAGTTAGAGAGGTTTAAATTGATTAGCCAAAGAATGAAAACCTATAAACATAGATTATGTGGATGATAATATGTCTAATGGATCTATTTAATTCATTATTTGGGATACACATCATGTTGGCATAGCTAGAGAAGATGATTGATTGGTGGAAATAACAATGGACCATGTTATTGCTTGAGATGAGAGTGAGGTCTAAATGGTTGTAGTAGGTATAATGGAAGTGGTAATGGGAGAGATGGAGGATTTTTATGATGAAGTGGATGGCGAATTTGATGCCACAAATAATGAGGTGATATATGGACCTATGGCCATCATTTTTATACTTGCTAAATTGATAAATCATGAAGTGGAAAGAGAAAAAAAATGATAGATTGAAGAGTTGCAAATAGAATAAGTGATAGTATACGTTGTAGCAATGGGTAAGGAGGTGGATGTGTAGATATGATTGGATGTAGAATAAATAAGAGATGATATCTTCCATAGTTAAGTCCTCTCATTTAAAATTTTTATTTCAACAACACTTGGACCTTCTTCAGTGACAACTTTTTAAGGACTTGTTTTTTCTTTTATCACCTGAGGACCTTACCTTTCATAGTTTTTCTTTCTCAATTGATCCTTATTCGTCTTCTTCTTCATTTGAAACTAGTGGAACAATTGATAGCTTTAATTTTCTTTTCTACTTTTCCTGGATAATTCTTATAATATATTTTATCTCCTACTAGGGAATTTTTCTTATAGCACTTTGCCATATTGTAGTTATCATCAAATACAAATTTATACATAAGTCAAAAATATTTAACTACTAATCCTTTTTTCATGGAAATATCCATAGGCTATGATAACACCTATCTCACAACAAATAAATTGATTAAAATATCTAGAATTTTATTGCCTTTATCCATATAATATTAAACCTTAAATATGCATGTTGCTATAGGTGACTATGCTTCTACTTCTTAAGATGTCATCACTATATCTTGTCCATTTTAGTGATTTCCATAGGATATATCATTAAATTTGCTTGGGTTATAAATAGTGAGAGTTGTTGTCAATAGTAATGGTGGTATTGTCTTACCCCAAATTGGATAGCCCTTGTGAATATATCTTCTAAAACTTAAACCAAATTCTAGATCATTCTTTGTTTAGGTATCCTTACATAATATTCTCACCTTTAATGTTAGTTTCAATCCTCACATGTTGTCATGCAAATATTTTATTAAAGGTTCATTTGTACTTTAATAGATATATTCTAATAATTTATCTTGTTAAGGTCTAATTTGAAAGCCTTGAGTACATTACAAAGCATGGAAATTACTTTATCTACATTATTTGAACCTCTTCTTCCTAGGTCATTTTTTAATTTATCTTCATTCCATATTTCTCTCTCCTTCAAATAGTCTATTTTCATAGATATATATCATTTCATGCCTCTCCACTATAGCATTTTGAAGAACATGGTTTCACATTCATATGCATAGTAGTTTGGCAATTTTTATAACCTAAATTATTTACTTCAAACAAGTTGGTGCATAACTTTCCTTAAGAGGTTATGAATAATACTTCTTTCTAAGATTATAGAATGACCCTTTATTTTGATCTTTGAAGCACTTATGACCAATATAATTTCTTTATTCCTATCTAGGCTCTTTTCTAAAAGAGAGTTTCACATTACACCATTACACCATTAATCCTTTGGTACCAATATTGTGGTGCCAATTAGAATTTTACCAATGTTTATAAGTTGATAACCAGTGGACACTAACTACATGCATAATTATTTGGTGAGATACTAACAATGGAAATTATAGTGATTGATGAATGACACCTATTTTTAAGACCACTTTATCCACTTTTTTAACAGGTAACTAGCACTATATGTAGAGGAAGATAAAGAGACAATTCACAAATAATTTTAAAACTACTTATAAATTAATAATAATCTAAAGTAATTCATCTTCTAACTAATTTTTAACTTATTTATAAAGTATGTATAAAGTTCATAATAAGATTTATATTCTCTTAATTCTTTTTTGGTCTTCCTCCTTCCTATTACTCTTTTATTCCTAACTTTCACTTTATCAATAGTTTATTCCTACAATCACAATAGAAAAACGTGTTATGCACCCTCTAGCATCATACTCTTGTAATAAATATCTTCATAGTTGTGTTATGCTTAATATAAAATCCTTGTACTTTGAAATGTATTTTCATCATCATCATCTATAATTATATATCTTATTTTGTATTAGGTAAATTTTTTCATTGGTTATAAAAGTAAAAAATCAATGCACCCTACTTTTCATAGAGTAACTCTAAATATATAGCACCATAAGCTATTTTTGTACATAGTCCTTTGCACCATTACATCCTTAAACCTCTAATGCAAATCAACTATTCTACTTTGTATCAATGCAGGAACCTTCTAGCAGGAACCTTAAAATATTCTAGTAGATATGTGATCAATTATGTTTCAAATAATAATATTCTATAAATATTGATGAATGTGATGGTTCTATATAACATTGATGAATGAAATATTCTTCTAGCAGGAACCTTGGTACAAGCATTCTACTTTGTATCAATGCTAGAAGAGATTTCATGAGTCAAATAGAAAGGCTTGATATCCATACCATATAGAGTTAATAACAAGAAAAATGATATCATCTGAATTACCACCTATGGAATTAGCTCCTAAAAAACACTTACCATAATGCTAAGCATTAGAGATCATAAAATAGGTAATTATTCTATCTTAGACATATTTGAATAATAATACATCTTATTTCACATCTATTATTGGTTAAAGGGTTAGCCTCTCCATTTCATCATTGATTTAGTTATAAGAGCCTTAGATTACAAAATGTGTTTCACCCATAACCTTATTATATATGTTCTATTCATTCAAGGAAGGATATTAAGGATCAACACCAATATACCCTTCAGTATATGGTACATGGCACCATTGTACAATTATAATGTTCTTCTAGGAAGACCTTATCTCTTTGATCATCAAGTGATCTACCAAGCATATCTATAGAACTGGTCTTGCATATCAAATAGATTATGTATAAGCATATGTAAATGCTAGAAACAAAGATAGGATAAGTAGATGCCTATTTACCAACATGTGGAGTCACATACCATAAATGGATGGGGATAAAGATAAGGTTGAATGTTTATCATAAAAAATAGGGTGTGTCTAGCTTATAATAAAGCTATGAATATAATAGATTCTTTTTAGATGTTATTCAAATAAAATAAACATAAATTTGAAATCTAAAAATACAAGTCTTGAGTGACAACTAAGAACTTATCTAAATGCAATGGAAATAAGAACAAAGTATTTTATTTATTTTCTTTTCTTTAAAATGCAAATGTCGTAGGGGTAGAGAATGTGATCTAAATAATCTTTCTATTTAATCTGAAGGTGTAAAAAATTTAAGGACTATACAATTTTATGATAATTAGAATGTACAAATAGTTGGTTGTTCAACATCCAAAAACTAACATGTAATCTAGATAGTGATATAGTGCTTTGAACTAGGTCCTATAGTCAAATCCATTTATGTTTTAGTTTTTAGAAATTTATAAGTAGCAAGTTGCACTAATTGAGTCATAATTATGTAGACAAATACCAAAATAAATATTATGCTATTCTATAAGTTGAAAATGCAAGTTCTAGGATATCACTAGCTTCCTTAAGGATTGAAAATAGATCAATTCTAGTTTTCATATTAATAAACACAGACATATTGACAAATAAATAGAAAAGATATTTTCTAATTCAGATGCAATATAAAGGATGGGTATGAGTGTGAAATTTTATTTCCTTTAGTACAAATATATGTGAGTAGATAAAATACATATTTTTCATTAATGACAAATATGAGTTTAATGCAACGAGTGTCAAGAAATAACATGCAACACTAAATAGACTAAATTCAAATAAAAGAGATTAATATATGGACATACTTGATTTGGTGCTTGAAAAGGTTTTGAGCATTATCATATATCCATCATTATTTGACATGGCTTTGCATATCTTGATCTTGATTCGCTAATCATGCACAATAAAACACAAAAATATGTTAGTCGTGGATCGTGAGATCTACCTTAGCTAAGCATGTGATGCATTTAATTTCTTGGACAAATATTTTTAATCAATTATGAAAATATAATTAACAAGACAATATTAAAGAAAATATATAAAATGATTGACTTTGATCTATTGATAAGATTCTAATGGAGCATGTTTTTAGTTCCTAGCTAAAAGCATGACTAATGGTATTTATATTGTGTGACTACCTAGTTGTTTTTTTAATAAATAAGAGATAAAGGATGCAATAAAAATAAAATATAAAAAATTAGAGAGTTGATAATATGCCTAATCATAGAAAAATATGATTATGATAGAGATTTTTTTAAACAAGTTTCCTTATTTTTAAAGCTTAAAAATTTTGAAGAAAAAATATTCTTATCAAAGACATGACTATGTAAATAAAATCATGGCTAGAATATAATGCTACCTTATATGCAATTAGAAGCAAATATTAGGGTCTCTAAAAACTCATTCTATATTTTAAGCCTCATAAAATTGATTGGAATGTTTCAAATTCAATAAATAAAGCCTAGAATAGAATAAATTTCTTCAAGATAATCAATACCTAGATGATGAAAGCTAATGAAAATTTTTAAATTTGCAAAGAGGTTAAGAAATCCCACTAATATCGTATTACCATATAAATTTATATAGTAGAAGGTAGGAAGACCCCTTCCTTCAGCTATAAAATCTATGAAGACAAAACTTATCCAATGGAATTCTTTTATTCCTTAGCTCCAAAATATTTGATGTTATTTTAGAAGGGTCTCCCCCTACCAAACAAAATTTTTACAAAATACCAAAAGTGGTCATAATTTTACTTCTAAAATGCCTATTTCTCTAATTAATCTCATGATCTTAGATGAACTAGAGGGTCTACCAAATTGTTCATAGTTCTCAATTAGTAAGCTTATTATTTGCCCTCTTAGTTATGTATAATTTCTAGATTGAACTCATGATTCACCCTACCAAAGAGTAAACCACCATGCAACTTCATGATTAACCAATCCTAAAACTGGACATTAGATTATGTGTTTAGTGATAGTAACCATTCGAGTTACCTAGAGAGGTGGCAGTCAAGTTGTAGGTGTTAGAGAGATGTAGCAGTCAAGAAGAGTGAAGAAGGTATGAAGTGTAAATTAAAATAATATTTAAGGTTTAGTGAGGGAAATAAAGTATCAATAACTAATGATCCAAACACATAGACCATTGAATATAGGATACCAAGGAATTTGCATAGTGTTGGAGTAGTCAATTGACTATTTTTTAGTACTCTCATAAAAAACCCACAACTATGAAAATATTAGTATTTTTACACAACTAGAAAGTAGCATGGATTTGCTAACATAAGCACAAATGCACTATCATCTAAGGATGCAAAGATAAGGGCATTGATATTGATGAATTTTAATGACATTTGACAAGGATGATTTAATTAAATATTTTCTAATTATCCATTTTGAGTACCTAAATTTTATCTCATTCTAATATGCTTATTGTCAAATGATTGTATCAAAAACTAACTCTTAAATTTCCTAACATTAACTTAATGGTTGATATCAGATTTTACCTTGGTTCTAGACAATAGTCATTTGCTTGGACTAAATTGGTTTTAATTTAGTTGATCAATTTGATTTGGCTTAGGTCAAAATATGAAGGTAACTATTGACCTTTTATGGTGACATGTTTGGATGTGTTCCCCTTCATGTTTTTAAATAAATGACCCATCAAAAACAAGAAAATGTAAACTACCTAACTCACTAGCTAGAGGAGAGAGTAAAAATATTGTAGTTTTACCATGAGAGATATAAAATAGAGTTCCATTCCTTTGATTTTAACATAACTTATGATGGATTAATACCTATGTCGCATTCAATCAACCTTATTTGAATACAATGCTAGAATTAGTTGGTGTTGCATAGGTGTGATATCAAGAGTTAAGAAAATTTTGACTTTGAGTTTATTTTAAATTTTTTAATTATTTTGGCACTTTTGCATAATACTAGTACACTTGTGTGGTACTAATGAAAGGTAATCACACTATTGTTTTGAAAGCATGACCAAAAATCAAAAGCACCAGTGATTTTTCCAATAGGTTGTGCATTTATTACCAAAGAAAATTTTGATAAATTTGATGAAAAACAAGTGATTAGGGATAATTTGAAGTAATTTGAAGGATAATTGATAAACGCTTTGGTTAAAATTTTGAATGACAAATGATGGGGGATTGTTTAAAAATATTAGTTTATAGACTTGTTTGATGTGAATGATAAACAATAATCTAAAGGAATAATTGTAGGTATTTGTTAAGATGAAATGAATCGTTTGACTTATAAACTAGATTTATTGATAAGTTATACTGATACAGATGGTTGGATATTTGATTGCATATGTGATTTCATACACTTAAGATGTGAGAGAGATGATACCATATGCTAGAGCTAGTGTTGTAGATCAAGGACACGTCCAATTATAGACTCCTATTTATGGTTGGGATCTACTATGTAACAATGATGCCAAAAGTAAATTTTGATAGAGTTCTACTAAAAGTGATCATAAATAGATGATATTCAAAGATGAATACCTTTTAGTTGCTAATAGGAGAGATTATTGTCATATTGGAGGATGTGTGGTGAATCATATTGATGTAAATTCATAATGACCTACTAATAACTATTGGGATGTGATGATGATGCCTAAAGGGATTGACTAGTGGCCTACATTTCACATTGATATGATCCAACATTTATGTGAATGTTGCTTATCTATATTAGCACTATTGGAGCTAGGAGATATTATTGGTTCCATTTATATTTTATGCACTCTTGTTGAACATTAGTGAAGTAGTTTTCCCATAGTCACTAGGATATATAATGGTCAATATGATCAACCACCTAATTGATTTTATTAGGATCAAACTATTCTAGCCAACTTATATCATGAGCTACACTAAGTGGCATATATGAGAGGTAAGAATTTTTTGTTTTGCAATGTTATTTAATTTTGTGTATGAGATCAAAAAAATTGTAGTTCAACCACTAAGGTTGTCTAAAAATAATGAGAATCAATGGGTTCCTTGAGTGCATAAATGAACAAGTTCATTCTAGGTAGGACACACATGATGCCATAGGATAACTTTTATATTTTCCTATAGATATCCTTAAAACTTGTAAATTTAGTATCATCTAAGTACACCTATAGAGGTGCCTAATTAGGATGAGGATACGTGTACTATTTTAAGTTTAGGAAGTGGTAATAGTTTGTTGGCTTATGTGGAGATCAAAATTTTTTCTAGAATAAATGCATGATCCAATAGTTTAGAATATTATAGGATGTGTCACTAAACATTATATATTATTAGTGAGCAAGGAAAGACAAAGTAAACCCTCAAGCCTAGATTCCTATTTAGAGGTAAATATTGATGATCCAAGTATTCATGTATTTATAGTAGATGTTACACTATCCCTAGATTGTGCACCATCAAATAAGCAATGACTAAGATATTGAGATGAAGGATGGGATTACCTATGTTAGACCTAATGGATTAGTGGTAGCAAAGAGGATAGGCTAGAGAGACTATGATAGTTACAGAATAATCACCATTGATGGGAGGGGATTCTAAAGGATTTATTGTACAACCTACACTACCATTAGAAATGGTTTAGTAGGGTATCTAAGGTTACCCTATCTATAAAGAGGTATGTCATCACATAGAAGAGATAATAGTTGATAGGTTAGGTTATTAACCTACAAGATACTATGGTGCCACTATTGACTAAACATGACTAAAATGTCATATAGAGATATTAAGTGACAAGTTAGGTTTCTCTCTTATAGGATATTGTGGCATTACTCACTTTCAAATAGGATCAGAGGACCATAGATCATGATACTATAAGTGAATATAGAGAATTAATAATAGGTTTTTGGTCTATAGGATATGATTATGATGCTAATAATTGAGCATGATTAGGTGAGATAAATAGCAATATATGTGAGGTGTAGTGACTTAGGAGATACTAGATAGATGATGGGCTTCCTACAGAGTTAGGCCTTGAATAATCAAGCCATACAATAAGCCCTTTAGGATGAGTTTTATTTATCACAAGATGATCTAGTAGCTATTGATGTTAAAGAAAAATATTATAGAACAAATTATCATCCAAATATTCTTGCTAACTAGAGGTTGCCATCTCTTCCTACTACCACGTGTTCAAGGAGTAGATAGTCAAATTGGACACATACATAGTCATTTGCAATGGAATTATGATACAAATGTGGTAGAGATATTCCTACCCTAGATAAAATAACTAGGACATGAGGGAAATGATACCTTAAATGATGAGATATTTTTATGAGCTCTATGTTTTTGGTAAATGACGTATATATTTTTGATGTATAGATATATACATACACACATGCACATGAATATATTTCATTGATGATATATCTCTCTCTCATATTTGGCTCTTATTGTTTTTTGTATTATGTTATTATGAGATGATAATGTGAATGATTTTTTGGTAAAAATAGCTATTATATTATATCGATCATCAAATCATATTACATATTTGTCCTTTCTAGGCTATTAAGATTTTCACCCATATTTTGACATTGGATACATCAATTTTATCTATCTCAACCATTGTACTAAGAACCAAAATTCCTATCAATAAAAAAGTGTCACAAAAATTGAATCTCTACACATTACAAAAAAAATTATTATCAATATATTGAATATGTAAAAGCTTTTTTCTTATTTCATATGCCCACCACTCAAGAGGGTGTCCATAGAAAATGAGGTATCCTTTGTTCAAAGCTCAATTTTCCATACCATCATCTACATTATTCTACTCTCTTGGTATATGGGTACATATCACCTCTACAAAACTACTTTACATTTGTATGATTTTTTCTACGATCCTCTAAATTTTAGGATTTTTATCTTTTTTATTCGTTGTTCGAAAATATTCTCAATTTTAAAGTATTTTCAGTTAACAAGCACAGTAAAAAATCTAAAACTAAGGCATAAAAATAACATCTATTTTATGCTCAATGCATTGTTATTTACATTCTAAAAAAGCACCACAGGTTTCTAAACTCTTATACACTTTTATGTAGTTTTTATTTGATTGGGAAAAATGCAGTGTTGTTTCCTATTAGTGTTTGTAAAAATTTCATGTTTATTTCTTAACAGTATTTCCTGAGTTGGTTGGAAATATAGTTGAAGGACAACATTTTCTATAAGAAATACATCTTAAGAAGCTAGTAGGAAATCTGGGGATAATGCAATCCAATAAGCTATCAAAATACAGGTATACAATAGGTCAAAGTGAAGCATCTCCTTGTAATATTATTAAAACCCTAGATTGGTTGCCAAAGGGTAAATGGAAAGGGATGGATAACAGATATCTAAACTCACATGCATGGAAGATCTAAAGGTACAAATATCAAGTATGAGAATTCATTACATCTTTAAACTATACCGTGGATGTGTGAGTGTGAGTAGGTTTTAAAAAATATATATTACATCTATTTGGAATATTAGATGTATGTAGATGGTATCTATACTATAATTAATTAAAATCCTATTATTAAGAGATCAAGGGAAAAGAAATATGTTATATGGATAACAGAGATCTTATCACATTCACTAAAATCCTATTACTCTATGATATGGATAACAGAGATCTGAACTCACATGCCTGGAATATATAAAGGTACAAGGTTCAAGGTATGAGAATTCATTACATCTTTAAACCATACCATGGATGTGTGAGTGTGATTAAGTTTTAAAAAAAAATCATTATATCTATTTGGAATATTAGATGTATGTATATGGTATCTATTCTAAAATTCATTAAAATCCTATTATTTTTGAAGTAATATTTTTTCTCAATTATTTCCTTTGGATTTATTAAAGAGTGATATGTTAGTTGTGATTGAAGAGGCTAAAAATATGGAGGCTATAATAAGTGAGCTTAATGCTAATTTTACTACCTTGGTTCCTAAGAAAGGTGACACAAAATATTTTTTTAATTTTTGTGCAATAATCCTTTGTAATATGATTTATAAGATCATTTCAAAAATTATGGAAAATATGTTGAAGGGTATTTTAGGTTGTCATATCTCATAGTAACAAGGTGGCTTTGTTCATGGTAAACAAATTCTTCATGGTATAATTATTGCACAAGAGGTCATAGATTCTCTTCATTCCATGAAAAACCTAGGTATGCTTTTGAAATTAGATATGAACAAAGCATATGATAGAGTTTCCTAGAATTTTCTACATGTTATTCTCATAAAGTTTCGCTTTTATTATAGTTGGTGTGAGTGGATTAAATGTTGTTACAACACTGTAAAATTTTCTATTTTGATCAATGGTTATCATATTGATTACTTCAATTCATCTTGTGGACTTCATCAAGATGATCCACTTTCTCCTTATCTAATCATTATTCTTGTAGAAGCATTAGGGAGAGCTTTTTTAAAGGAAAAAACTGAAGAAAAAATCAATGGTATTCAAGTTGCAAACAATAGTCCCTCTTAATATCATCTCCAATTTGTTGATGATACTATTCTTTCGGGTCATCCCTCAGTCAGTGAGGCCATTAATTTAAAATAATACTATCATGCTATGAGAAGTCTATTGGATAGTTGGTAAATACTACAAAATCCAAGACTTTTTTAGTTAATACTACCTTAGATTTAAAACAAATTATTGTGATTATTTTAGGGTTTAAAGTAAAAATTTTCCATCAACCTAAATGGGTATTCCTTTGTTTGATAAAGGAAAAAAAAAAAAGCTTTGGATCTCTTTTTTGGATAGAATGAAAGCTTTCTTGATAGGTTGGAAAGGTAAGTTCTTAACCATGGCAGGAAGGCTACAACTCATAAACACTAAATTGCAATTCATTCCTATATATGATGTCACTTTCAAGACTATCAATAGGTATTTACATCAATATTTGATAAAATAACATTCAATATTTCCTTTTCCCAAATATTTTCTTTGGAAGAACATTTGGCCATTAATGGCTCTCCCTAAGGCCTCAACATTTCTTTGGTTAGCAATTCAAAGTAATATTCTTAAAAGAGAAATTCTACAAAGAAGAGGATATTATGAACCCTTCAGATGTGCCTTGTGTAAGAAGGATTTAAAAACTTCAGACCATTTGCTTCTTTATTGTTCATTTTGCTCACACCATTTTGGGTTATTTTTTAAAAATATAAAATTATATTGGGTAGCTCCATCAACATTGAAAGAGTTGATACAATGTTGGATAGATTATTTCAAAGCTAAAGCATTATGTATTCTTTGAAGGATTTGCTTTGCCATAATTTGTTAGATTCTATGGCCTGAAAGAAATAATAGAATTTTAAAAAATAAATCTCAAAATCATGCCTAAATTTGGAACCATATCATTGTCTCTCTTGCAAAATATCTACAAATATGGTGCTCATCATGGGAAGTCTCAAATTGCAAAAAAATAGGTGCGAATAACTTGATTACATGATTTGAACATACATGGAAGATTCATATGTGACAATGGAATTAAAACAAAGGATCTACTTTGATCTATGGTAAAATGAAAATGTTCAAATATTGGGTTTATCAAAATTAATCTTGATGATGCTTCTAAAAAAAATCCAAGAAAAGCTAGTGGAGGTGGTTTTTTTAGAAATAATGAAGGAAAAATTATCCTCACATATTCAAAATCATATAGAACTTCAACTAACAACTATGCAAATGCTAGGGAACTTCTTATAGGTATTAAAATTATAGTAGAAAAAGGATGGAAATATATTTCAATTGAAGGGGACTCACAAATTATTGTCAATGCTATTAACAAAAATGGATGTGGAGACTAGATAAAAAATTATATTATTGCTAATATTCATCATCTATTGCTAGAGATAATCTCTTGGCAGTGTGAGCATATTTATAGAGAAGGAAATTGGGTAGCAGATAAATTAGTGAATTATGATGTTGATTTTCATCCGAGTGAAATTCAAATTTTAGAAGGGAAATGACCAAGTGAGATTTTATGTCTTAATGAAAATGATGTCAAAGAGCTGATTGTGGAAACATAGCACTTCTAGGAAGTTGAAAAATATATTTAAGAGAAAAAAGAAATAAAAAACTTTGATAAAAAAGTATGTTATAGTAAATGTAATATTTTAGTATTTTGATGAAAGTAGCCCCAATACAAATCTCATATAAATTTACGAAAAATATAAAATTAAGTTTATAAATTTTAAATTTTAAACCTCAATGCTTTAGTTCTATAACATTATAAATAATATAGTATTTAAATCTACTTATTTTTAATACCAAATAGTTAAAATACATAATTAAACAAAGAAATTTTAAGTTAAATTATATATAAATAATTAAAATGAATCCCACTCTATTATATAGTGACCAAATAATATATTACAATATACAAGTACAACTAGAAACTTTTTAAAAAAATAAAAAGAATGCTAATTATATATTAAGCATGTCAAGATTGTAATGTGACATTAAATAAGCTATTTGTTATAAATGAATAAAAGAGCTTTTGTATTACATTTTAAAAATTAGAATAAATTTAAAAGATAAATTAATGATAGTGATACAATAACTATTATACAAAGTGATAGGAAAATTTTAATACATATAGGCCATATGCTTAGTAGGCCATACAGGTTGTTTGTATTTAAAATTACGGAGATTTGAAATAAATGTAATAATATCAATAAGATTTTGGACTACAACTTTGGATAACAATGTTTTTGGACAAATAAATATACATAACAATAAACATTAAGAGGTAATTTAAAAATAGAAAATGCTATCTTCAATTAAACTAACACAACTTGATATAAGGCCCATGGGGTTTGGGAAAATAGTAGGAATAAAGAGTTTAGTACTATAAACCAAGGTTCCAATCTTATGGATGAACCTTATTATTATCAAAAGCCATTAGCTCAACCAGTTAGATTTCTTAATATTTGAGGAGGAGACTTAAATTCATATATTGTCAAGCAATACATAGGTAATATCCAAGCTATTTCAATACCACTAAGTGGTGATGGTGTTGTAAGAGAGGGTATGAATCAATCTCATATAATCACTTAAAAAGAACACAACTTAACATAAAGTAACAATATAATATTGAAACAAAAAAAAAAAAGTAGATTCCTTAACATTCAAGGAAGAGACCCAAGTTGAAATCTTGTCGAGCAATACTTGGATAATATCCAAGTTATTGTAATATCACTACTTGGTGAAAATATGACGCTAGAGGAGTATGAAACAATCTTATATAACCAACCGAAAAAATAAAAATAAACATAACTTGATCTAAATTACCAATATAGCATTGAAAGCGACAAACAATAATATCAATAGGATTCTGGACTACAATTCTCAACAATAATATCAATAGGATTCTTGACTACAATTCTCAACAATAATATTTTTAAACAAATATGCCAACAATAAACATTAAGAGGTAAGCCTACTTTTAAGCTTCATAAATAACAAAATACTATCTTTAAGTAAACCAACACAACTTGATATAAGATAAAACCTCAAGGGAGTCTGACCCACCGACCATGATGGGTCAATAACAATGAGATGGAATAGGTTTAATTGAAGCAGCCCCTATGATTTGAACTTGTGTCAGTTACTAAAAATAGTGTGGTTTTGACCAACTCTCACAAAAATAGTGTAGTTGTGACCAACTCTCCTATGTAACCAAAAATATATATTTTTAAATATTTTTAAATAAATACTTTGTAAAAACAATAAAATATTAATTTAAAAATTAAAATTATAAAAAAACAAAAATACTTCAATTTAAATTATAAATTATTGTAAACACAAACCAAACATAACAAATTTAAAAAAATTAATGAAAATAATATAAAAAATTACACAAACTAAATAAAATTATCAAACAACAATGTTCATATAAATCTTATAATACTCAATATATAGCTCAATATATTATAATTGACATGACAATCAACAAACTAACTAAATAAATGTTAAATAATATAAATAAATATTTGTTATTTTTCAAAGTATTATATGAACGAAACAAAATAGTTATTTTTCAAAGTATTGTATCAACAAACAAATTAATTAAACAAATATTAAATAATATAAACAAATAAATATTCACTATTTTTTAAATACTTTATTTTTTAATATTAGAGATCCTTAAAAACAGTTATAAAAATTATATAAACCAAATAAAATTAACAAATAAAATGTCTCCATAAACCCAATGACAAAAGTTACCTCCATGAGGGTGAATGACCTTTGAAAGCTCTTTCCAACCAAGATGAGTGTTTCTCTTTTGCAACAGACGACGGCTTCCAACCAAGATGAGTGTTTCTCTTTTGCAGCAGACAACAGCTCTCCTGGACGAATATAAATATCAGAGGCTTTGGAAGAGTATAAAAAGCTCCTCGATGGTGACAGACAGGAAGACCCAGCAGAGGTTGCTGCCCCCGATTTGGGTGACTCCCTTTCGTCTAGCCAACTTTGGCTCCTCCTGCCTGGCCTTCTCTGTGTGCCCTTCTTTTCGTTTTAAGTTGTTTTAGGTTCTGACTGTTTGGAGATTTTTTCCTTTTTATCTTTGTGTAAGTTCTAAAAAGTTAGAGGTTTTTAAAAAAAAATTATTAATAAAAAAACAAATAAAATTGTCTTAAAAATATATATATAAATATACGTAAGCAGTTTAAAATTAACAAGTTAAAACCATCTACAACAATCTTATAATGGTGAGTAAGCAGCTCAACATAATATAATAAACCATCACCAAACAAATTAAATACCATATAAGTCCCTCTTATAACACCTAATGCAGATGAGTTCCTTTCATAACACTTCAACTTATGTTATTAACGTTTTATTTTGGTTAGGAGAAAGAATTCCTTTTACTAGCTTTATATTACTTTTTTTAAAAACAATAAAAAGACAGATAAGGGGGTAAACAAAAAAAAAAAAAAACAATGGCAGATAAGGGGTAAGCAACTCCTTTAATTCCTTTCTAATATTAAAGATCCTTTATAACAGTTATTACATGCATATGTACACCTGCCAAAAAGAATCCTCGAGTGAAACACTACATTAGCTAAAAAAGGAAAGAAAATATTATGGAAACTGCCACAGTGATAAGGGAAAGAATCTTCATTCTTAAATGGAAAGAATAATTTAACGTGCCTAAACACGCATATTTGACAGATAAGTTCAAAAAATATTCTAAACAAAATAAATTATCCATGATTGGATAAACATAAAGTTAAACGAGAGTATAAAAATAATAAAGCATATGTGACATAAAAAAAATAATACATTTTATAAAATAATAATTAAAAATAATAGTTTTATAAAATATAAATGAAAAATTATCTTACGTAAAATAGAAAAAATTTTAAATAATAAAAATAATTGGAAAAGTAAAATTAAGATTTTATTTAATATTATTTTGATTGAATAAAAGTATATAGTTGTAGGATTATTTATAGATTGATTAAGTTCAACTTAACATAAAGTAAATGAATACATACTTTTAAAATGATAGATACAAAATTTTGAAAAGATGAAACTCTTATAAATAAAACCTTATATATAATTTAAAAAAAAATATTATTGTTCAATAATTTATAAGAAATGAGGCAGCAATTGCCAAAAACACTTTATGTCCAACATTAAAATATAAACCTCTCCAGTAGCCTCGGAGCCTAGGCTACATAGCTCATTATGTAATTACATAGCACCATGTGGGCACTTTTGTAAAAGGTAGTGACTATGGAAGAAAGGGTGCACAACCACTTGTTGAAGTCATGGCATCAAAACACTATTGCAGCCTTTTCATAAGTTGTCCATACTCATCATTAGACTTATTACGTCTTGCTTTGCATCTTATACCATACATGTATATTCGACATGGTGAGCATGAAAATTCCTTAGTTTTTGGTAAGGATCGTGATGATGATGCAATAGAGGCTAAGGGATGCAAAGGACTCCATCATAGTAAGGTTGTGAATATTGGGTCAGTCAAATGGTCATGGCCAAGATGAGGTATGACAAAGTGAGGAAAATCCACTGTGTTGCATGTGCATGGTGGGACAAAAGGGGAGGCAATTCATTTATAGAGGACACATGTTCTATATTCAAAGTATATTCTGACTTAAGGTCAAAGCCAATATTGTAAAATGTAATCTTGTATAGGTCTCAGGGCAATCATTGTACAATTGTATTTATCTATTGTAATATTTTATTATGTAAGCCTTATGAGTTGCGATCAACCTTGTTATGGTTAAACTCATCTTATAAAATGT
Source organism: Wollemia nobilis (assembly GCA_028583015.1). Taxonomy (NCBI): domain Eukaryota; kingdom Viridiplantae; phylum Streptophyta; class Pinopsida; order Araucariales; family Araucariaceae; genus Wollemia; species Wollemia nobilis. The sequence goes on along the minus strand of JAQPPZ010016955.1, from coordinate 14,029,869 downwards.
AACTAACCTTAAAGCCCTCTTGTTATGGTAGCTTAAATGAAACTCATTTATGTAATTGGGAATTTGATATTGGTATAAATATCCTCCATCACTCTATTTTATTTATGGATAATAGAGCAATTATTTATGGTGCACACTATTGTCCACTATATCTTTCTTTCTTTTTTTTATGCTTTTTGTATAATATTTAAGTGGATGGATTAATTTTGTCCATTTCTGAAATAATGTATAAATTTCAACATGGTATCAGAGCAAGTATGGAGCAACATTGCTTAGTAACATAGAAAAATTATTTACAATCTACAATATTTTCTCTAAATTTTAGGGTGGATTGTTACTCAAAGCTTCATAAGCATATAAGCATCTATGGAATAAAAGGTAGAGAGAAGGTCCTATCTCACTTTTCTTCATTTGATTATCTAAAAAATTAAAGAAATTGTGTGTACTTGATGCAGGAGCATCCTTATGTTCATGCAATCTTGCATCGACCAAAAACATTTGTAGTGTTGTGATAGGTGTCGCATAGTTCTATACTCTTTGCACGTTGTCTATAACAGTCAGATTTTTGATGGCCAACATGACCGTTGCATTAATGTTCCTTGGATTAGGGTTCCCTGGATTCACGATGCAAATATTGCTTATATTTCTATATATGTAGCGTTTTTGTTCATTGTTATGGATCGGGTTCTATTTGGGTGAGATTTTGGTTCGATATAGTTTCATAGTAGAGTTTCATATTGGCTTGGTTGTAATGCAGAGAGTCTTTTTTATAGATCTCTAAGGTTTCATGGGTTGTAATATTTCCTTCTAGATAAGTAAATAAAGCTTTTTGTTTTGACTTCCATTTATTCTTCCTACTTCCATTGTGTACTCCTGCATCCACATGCCTATTATTAATTCAACCCATATACGATGTTGCATTAGTTGATATCATAGATTAGGCTCATGTTCCATGGTATTGGCTCACAAGATTTATTTAATCTGTAGTATTCGTGTGGTTGACTACATTACAGGTGAACCATAGATATGGCTCATAAACTTGAAAGAGGAGGTGGAAAAAATAATCCTGACCCATGTGTCGCTAATCTAGTTGATACGATGAGAGCTATCCTAGTGAGATTAGAGGTTATTAAGGTCATGAAATACAGAGGTGTTGTAGTGATGGGTGATATTAGTGAAGATAATATGGATGACCATGATGAGAGGAATGGTATCGAGGATGAGGGTGAGGTCATGCAAAAATTTATGATGGAAGAAAGATTTACGACTACCATAGTGAAGGCTATAAGAAAGCTGAGGTTTTATCTTCTGAGGCATGCAAGGAGCTTAAATCCATAATACTTGGTAGATTGGATCATCAAGAAAGAGATATACTTTGATTTTGAAGTAATCAAGGACCCTAAAAGAGTCAAATGCACTTCCATGAAGGGTATGCTCCCTTATGGTGGGACTCGATCCAAAAAAATTGTGTGCAATGGAACAATCACAAAATATCCACATGGGATAATATGGTGGTGAATCTCAGAGAAAATTTTCTACTGCCTAACTATACACATGATTTGTTCATGAAACTATAAAACCTATGCCAAAGAGAAACCACCGTGTAAGCATACATGAAGGAATTCTATAGACTATGCATTCATGTAGGACAAATAGAGGATAACACAGAGAAAGTGTCGAGGTATGTGAATGGTTTGTGCATCTCGATTTAGAATGAGATGTGTTTGTTTATGATCAACTTTTTCGAAGAAGCCTACCAGTTTACACTATGTGTAGAGGATAAGTTGTCCCATAGACAAAAAGGTGTATGTAGCAATAGTGGTAAGAGCAAGAATGTTGTGTTGGACATTTTGAGTCCCTAAGTCAAAGTTGTCATTGATGTCACCAGATGAAGTCATAATTAATATCAAGGACTTCGTCAAGAAACAAAGTTGTCAAGGTTGTCATTTGATATCCAGGAAGAAGCTTCAAATAACACCAAAGGTCAAGAGAATCAGTGCAGAAGTTAAAGGCAAAAGGGCTCCATAATATTTTAATTTTATATGAAAGCTTAGTTTAAAAGGTGTTTCATAAAAACCTAAGGAGGCTTATTGCAAAGTTAAAAGGAGGCCTAATATTTATTTTATAAAATATTTAAATTCAAAAGGAATTTAAATTTTATAAATAAATATCATTAATACCAAGTTGTGCAATAAGAGAAGGCCCTAATAAAACCAAATGTTTTATTAAATTAATTTATAACATTTAAAATTTAAATAAATTTAAATCACTTATAAATTAATTCGAACGCCGACGTCGAATAAGATTGGAGGAGCGCTGATGTGTTTGCATAAAGGATGAAAGGCTATATATATACCATGCCTTAAAGGCATTTTAATCATCCTTGCTTCGAACGTTATTTTGTATGCAAATTGAATGAAGAGGAGCTCATGAGAAAAGACAACAAATTCGTATTTTGTGTGACAACGATTGAGAACAAATCGAGAGTACCAAAAGTTTGAGAACCAGCTAGGCAGCGTGGCCTAATGGCGAGGAGGCATTGGCCAAAACATTGAGGCACTGAGTGGCCTACATTTGAAACGTGGTGGCAATGTTTGCATTGTGTTGGAAGTGCCAAGGGATGGTGCACATTTTTTATTTGGCAGAGAGAGGGAGGTTCATTGAGCACATTGTGCTCTCCACTCCCCAAATGAGCACTTAGCTTGAGTGACGGTTGGAGCCGCGGCAAATGCATTGGTCATGGGTTGTGTTGAAGGATCGAATCCCTCCAAAGGCAAGGTAATTAAATTTTGATTATTTTTAATATTGCCTAAATTTGGGAGTTAAAAGGGTTTTGCAAAAGAATATGAGTATCATTGTTATGTGAAGATTGATTTATAAGAATTTTTTTTTAAGAGAGTTGTTATGCAAAGAACTTGAACTAGGGTTTGCAAAAGAACATGAGTATCATTGTTATGTGAGATTTGTTGTTAAGCATTGTTGGAAACATTTTGAGTTGATGTTTACATGCTTGGACTAGGTTTTGTGAGCAAGGGTTGTTTCTTGAGTGATTGGTTGAGTAGAGTTGGTTGAGCCTAGTCAAGTGGGTGTGTGAAGTGTTTTTTCAAGTTCCATAAAACAAAATATCCTATATTTTGATTTGAGTTGAGAAAGTGTTTGAGCATTGAGTTGAAACATATTGGGTCTCTAAAAATTCACTTTATGTTTCTATGAGATTGGTTAAGTTCTGTGTGAGCTTATTGAGAAGATTTGGAAAGTTATGAGTGAGCTTATTGAGCAGGTTAGGACAAGTTTTGAGTGGACTTGTTGAGCAGATTGAGCAAGTTCTGAGTGGACTTGTTGAGCAAATTTAGACAAGTTCTGAGTGAGCTTGTTGAGTAGGTTTGAACAAGTTCTGAGTGGACTTATTGAGCAGATTTGAGCAAGTTCTGAGTGGACTTATTGAGCAAATTGAGCAAGTTCTGAGTGGACTTGTCGAGCAGATTTGGACAAGTTTTGAGTGAGCTTGTTGACCAGGTTTGGACAAGTTCTGAGTGATCCTGTTGAGTAGTTTGAGAAATTTTTGAGTGGACTTGTTGAGCAGTTTTGATCAGGTTCCGAGTGGACCTATTGAGTAGTTTTGAGAAAGTTCTGAGTGGACCTATTGAGCAGATTTGAGTAGGTTTTGAGTGGACCTATTGAGCAGGTTTGAGTAGGTTCTTAGTGGACTTATTGAGAATATTTGAGCAGGTTCTAAGTGGACCTTTTGAGAAGATTTGAGATAGAGCTTTGGAGGTGACAAAGCAGAGAAGACAGTAGTCTCTAGTGGATAGAGATTCATTAGCCAGGGCAATGAAGATAGGTCTTTTGAGTGGATACAAGTGTCTTCAGTGGAGAGACATCCACAAGCCAGTGTAGTGGAGGCAGTAGTCTTCTAGAGGATCACCAGCCATAGCAAAGGAGAAGGAGTTCTCCTATGGATAGAGATCCATGAACTTGATCTAGAGGATTGATATCTCCTTTGGACAAAGATCCATAAACATTATAATAGGGAAGGATTCCCAAGATATTTATTAAGAAAATTTTAGTAAAATATTTTCTCCGTGGAGTAGCCCACATTGGGTGAACCACGTAAATTGTGGTGTCTCTATTATGTATGGTTTTTTGTACATTGCTTTGATTATTGATGTTGATATTGCTATCTATACATTGCATAATATTGATTAGGAAATAAAAGTAAAAAGTAGTCTTATATTGTTCACCCCCCCTCTAAATATAATCCTGCGTTCTTCAATTGGTATCAGACCGGGTTCCTTCATAAGAGTTTAACAGCTTGAAGGAAAATCTAACAATAACACAATGGATCCTAAGAAGGTGTCTTCAAATAATTCAGCACCTGTATTTGATGGAAATGACTATATGTATTGGAGTATGATTATGAATATCTACCTGATGGCACTTGGCAATGAAATTTTGAAATTAGTAGAATTTGGATACGATCCCTTAATTAATCCTCCTACATATAAGGAAGGTAAGCTTTTCTAGAACTATAAGTCAAAAGCAATGAATGCCCTTGTGAGAGGTTTATGTAGAACAAAGTCTATGAAAGTTATGCATTGTAAAACTACAAAAGATATGTGGGATAAATTATAAAATGTATATGAAGGAGATAAAAGTGTCAAGAAAGCAAAGAAGAAAAATCTTAAAGGATAACTTGAAGCATAAAGAATGGACGAAGAGGAAAATATTAGTGCTTATCTAATTTTAATTGATGAGGTTGTTAATGATATGCAAGGTCTTGGAATAAATATTGATGAATCAGATGTTTGTGATAAAGTCTTAAGAACTCTTCTAAAAAGATTCAGTGAACAGGTTTCTGCTATAGAAGTATCAATGGATGGTGATACTTTGAGAAGAGATAAATTTCTTGGTATACTCATAGCTTTTGAGATAAGAACAAAAGATCATATTCCCCAGAAGGAAGCAACATTAAAAGCAATCAATAAGACAAAGGGTAAGAAGTCAGAATCAAGCAATGAGTCATCTAGTGACAAAACAGACAAGGAAAGAAGTTCTTCCAAAGGCAAAAGAGGAGCTACTATGTAGATAAGGCAAGTAAGTACTCAAGTGATAGTGATGCTAGTTTTTCAAACAATGATAGAAATGAAGTCTTTTTTATGATTGAAGAAAAAGAGCAAGTTAAGAAAATGACTCTAGTAATTCTCAAGTGTTTTAGATGTGGTAACTTCGGACATCTTGAAGATGATTGTACAAGGAATGGTTATAGTTTTAGTGATAATGAATATGAAGATGCACTTGAAAGACTATATGAAAATCTTCCAATGGCATTAGAAGAAGAAGAAAGTGATCCTATAGAATACAAGCCAATAGAAAATAAATATGAGGACAAAGGCAAACAAATAGAGGAATACTCAGAAAATAATGGTTATGATCTCAAGGGAGAAATTATCTATGCTCTTGACACAGTAAAGAAGGTAAGGAAGCAACACTCTAAAATTGAAATTCAGTTTCAAGAATGTGATGAAGAGAGAATATTGCTCATAGAGGATTTAGAAAAATTAAAAGCTAATGCAAAGAGGTTCAAAGATAAGTTAGAATCAAAGATCTTGTAATGTGAGAAGTTAGCACAAGAAGTGGCACTACTAAGATAAGATTTAGAATACTCCAAGGTCAACATGAAAGGGTTCAAAAATAGCTCAAATAACTTGGATAAGTTCATCAAGATACAAAAGCCTACATCGAGCAAAACAGGTTTTGGATTTGAACAGGTTCAAAAGAAATGGGAAGGAGAGTCAACTTCAAGTTTTGGAGGAGAAGAAACTTCAGATGAAGATACTTTAGAAAATATAGTGTAAAATATAGTGATACATCTGAGGATGATTTGGACAATAAAGAGTTCAACAAAAATGGGAACAATGCACAAAGAAGATACAGATGGAACAACAATCATAATAGGTCAAGAGAGACTAAGAGACCAATAAGGTCAATACAAGAAAACTTCAATGGAAGATACTTCTCATGTCACAGGTTTGGGCACATGGCTTCACATTGCAGGACACATGAAAGACAGGAATATGGGAACAGATAGCCTTTCCATGGGTATTGCTACTCATGTAATCATTTTGGTCACAAGGCAATGAATTGCAGAGTTCATGACAGAAGAGGATATGGCTTCACTAGGAGATATTCTAAGACATTTGCACATCCAAGGAATAATAACATTAAGTGTTATAAGTGCAATAATGATGGTCACACAGTAAAGTGGTGTAGAGCAGACATTCCAGAAATAGGTATGAACAAGAACAGGAACATTGATATAAACAGGAACAAGAATAGGAACAGGAACATGGATGTGAACAATAATAGGAATAGGAACAAGAATGTAGACATGGACAAGAACATGGACATGGATAGAAATAGTCAAAGGAATCAAAAAATTTAGATAATAAGAAAAGAGTATAAAGGTAAAGAACAGTGCTTTCTAAGAGTAGAAATACTCCCACCCCATGTGATAGTTGACATAAAGGTGATAGATAAAAATTTGAAGAAACTTATGCCTTTGGATCATCCTTTGATGTGCAAGTGGTCAAAGTCATGCTTGATTCTCTGTGTCTAGATATATGGTAAAGTGTAGACAATGAAAGAACTTTTGCTATACATCAACTAATGTGAAGATCTTATCAATAGGTGTTTGCACTCACCCCTATTGCACCGCTTGACCAAATGTTAACAATCTATGTCTGCACATGGTGGTACCTTCATGCTAGTCATGGTATAATTAATGAGGCAAGCCCTTAGTATGTTAGCTCACCTTGATTGATGGTGATGAATCCGTGTTACATATTTTTCTAGTGAGGTTCGATTAAACATACTTTTAATCCGATTCAATTTTCCTTTTTAAATATATTTAATAGGCTTACTTCATGGTTTTGCATCAATGGTAAATTAAAATTAGATTAATATTATTAATAATTTCATAATATTTAAAATTGTGATTCCTGATATAGCTCCTTGGATAATTAAAAATCCTTATGATTCATGGTCACAGTATAGCTTTTAGTTATGTCTTAATTTGCCTATGGTATACTTCATCCACGAATGTCGCCCATGTGTAATATTTATCCCTATGATCGAGTATGACTTGTTGGTTTAGTGTCGTACTTTCGTGTTTGCATGAGGAGGATATACCTTCAGATTTGCTACCTCCATTGATAGGCATGCATTCTTTGATGTTTTTTATTCCTTCCTAAGACCAATTACTCATAAATATTCACACGATGTTTTCCAAAAATCCACATCATGCCCTATGCTCCTGATGTGCTATCAATAGTCACCATGTCAAATTTGTGCATGGGTGTCTTCTCACAAACTTGCCAACTCTTGCTTACTTGGCGTTTAATCCATTGCATGTGACTTCCAAGGTTAAACCCGTGGTTTGATTTTTCAGCCCATAGCTTACGAAGTGAATTTTTTAAATATCCATGCCATGGTTTTCATCGTAAAAAATTGAATGTATGCATGTCCTTATAAATAAGAGATAATAATATCTTCCTTGAGGTGTCTTGTTATGTTATGACACGTGTCTTACATCATGCACAAATCTTCCAGCCAACACTTCAAAAAAAATTGTGAAGTTGCATCTACGAAAACTTACTACGAAAACAACTACAGAAAATATCTATGGAAACTATCTACAAAAGATAACTACAAAAATCTAGTTATAGGATCATAGGAATATTTTACCTGATTTCTTCCCACTTTTTTTTTTCTTTTTCTCCCCCAAACTGTATCATGGCGTTTATTGCATTAATCTTTTACTTCTTCCCCAAATTGTATTTTTGGCTATATAGCCAAAACATGATAAGGAGAGAAATTTTTGTTTATAAAGGCTTATATTGTGGAAAATATTATTATATATATTATTATTATTATTATTATTAATTTTTATTTTAATTAAAAAAAATGTAATATTATTTTATTTATTTAATAATAATATGGGGGTGCTTACTTATATACCAACTATTTATTCAAGCCAAGTCATCAAATAAGTTTGTAGGATGATAAATCATCTTAGAATGGAATTGTTTGTTTTCAATAGCAAAGATGTTATGCAAAACATTAATTCCTTTCCTGACCTTTTAATAAAAGATTCCATAGTCAAATAACAAATATTTCTAATATGCCAGAGAGGTCAATTTCTTGTTCTACTTCCTTTAGCCTCATTAAGGAGTTCTATGTGAGAGAAAGATAATAATGAATTTAAACCAATATCAATCATCAATACTTTGGTTTGCAAAATAGGTCTTCATCAATGGTTGGACATCCTCAAAATCTGTTTTGGAAGAGGAGAAATAAGATAGTCATTCTAGTATCAACTTTGTTTTACCATTTCATAGCCCATTTTTCACATAAGTATACATGTATTTATTTGTTTTTATGGGGGGTGCAAAGCTTTGGGGAATCGGATTCCCAACCACTCTATCAAAGTCCTAATGGGAATTGTCACCCTATCCTTACTACTTTGAACCTTTCCCTCTTTTTTTTAAAGAAATATATGTATGTATTTATTTTAAATTTTTAAAGGTGTATAGCTTTGGGGAGTCGGATTCCCAACCACTCTATCAAAGTTCTTATGTAAATTACCACCCTATCATTACTACTCTACTCTTTTAAATAAGAAGATTTAAGGCTTTGGAGATTCGGATTCCCAACCACTCTATCAAAGTCCTGATGGGAATTGTAACCCTATCCTTACTACCTTCTCTTCTATTTAGGGAAGATATTAGAATTTTGGGGATTCGGGCTACATATCCATCTGGATGGAAGTGTAGTCCTATCCTTACGATCATTTTTCTTCCTTTTTATTGTTTGTGGGATATGAAACAAGGTCTTTTATTACCTTGCTTTTATTAATTGGTGATACCATCATGACTATATATTCTTCATTCTATAAGGTAAGAGTATGTCTTCACACACTGAATCTGACTTCTTCCTTAAAACCTAATACTGTGATTGAAAAGTGGTGAATAATAAGATGAAAGCATTATATATTAGAACTCCATTATGAAACAAAGGAAGCATATTTAAATAACATAGAATGATCTTCTAGTTTATTTTCAAGAAATATTATTGTTCTATAGTAATCTTCTTTTCATTGGCCAAGTAGTGTAAATATTTTTGCCATCCATCTTATTTACTAGTACCTACTCATCCAAACAAGAGGACTGATTATGCTACATTATTTTTAATGATTGGACTTATTTATTTAATATATTAGATTATAGAGCAACATTTTTATTTAGTAGATATTATTTTGTGCTTTAACATAGAAAAGAGAAGTTTTTATTTAATAGTAGTTGATTGCATTTCAGAAATGAACTACAAATCAACATATTGTTTAAGATGGTTTAAAAAATTAGTTTAGACAATGGCTTCCTATAGATCTTAAGCCTATATTCATTAACTAATAATCTTCGTGTTGAATCATCAATAGGATTAAGTTTAATTGTACCATTCCCAAATATTTCTTTGAGTCCAAGTCATCGCATCCTTAGCTTTTCGTAGCAATTATGGAAGCGAGAATCAAAGGGCAAGGCTCAATCTCCTCAAAGAAATGTTCTTGGTACAATATGTTTATCATGCCATTTTTCTTTTGTATCTACATTAGTTTTATCCTATGCAATGCCTTTAATCTTTTTTTTTAATTTATATATATTTTTTATTTTTATATATATTTAAAATACCCAACTCTTTTGATGTTTCCCTAATAGTTTCAAGATGCTCCCACAATTGACTCCACTCTTTCCTAGATGACTTGTGTCTTTGTTCAAAAAGTAGGTTGATTTTTTATTCTAGAAACAGTTTTCTGAGGTCTATTAATGCAAACTGAAAATAACCTTTTATCATTAGCAACTTTTACTTCTTTATTCCTTTTTTTATCAATTTTTTTTTTTCAAAATACAGTTTGAAAAAAATAGATTTTAATTAAAACAGTCTTGTTATTATTAGGACCAGGTCTGAAATTCACAGCTAATCTTAACACAGCAAGGGAAAGTAAAATTACTATTCTAAAATAGTTCTTATTGCCACTAAAACTAGGTCTGAAATCCACAACCAATTTTAGCACAATAAGGGAAATTATAATTATTCTAAAATAGTTCTTACTGCCACTAAAACCAAGTCTAAAATACAATAGCCAATCTTAGCACAATAAGGGAAAGTAAAATTATTCTAAAATAGTTCTCACTGCCACTAAAACTAGGTCTAAAATCCACAACCAATTTTAGCACAGTAAGGGAAAGTAAAGTTTTGTTGTTACTACTTGATTTTAAGGAACACTTCGGTATGAACTTGTCACACCTACTACTTGTTTTCACAAGTTAAATAACCTAGACCTAAGTAGATAACAACCACACTGTGCTGAAAATAAATGTGCTAAGATAAAAGATTAAATTTTTATTACTACTTGATTTTAAGGAACACTTCGGTATGAACTTGTCGCACCTACTGCTTGTTTTCACAAGTTAAAGAACCCATACCTAAGTAAGTAACAACAACCACCCAATGCTTTGAAAATAAATTTACTGAAAATAAAGATGCTAACTAGGAAGTTGTCGACACCAAAATACGACACCTTCTAAATCACATTTACCACCCCACCATCAAATCCCGCATGATAAAAAGATATTCCTAAGTTCTAACTTAGGGGTATAAAATCCTACACATTATCCTATTTTTTCAATTTAATTAATTTGGAAAATCACCTTAGGATACCCTGTATACCCATTGGACATGTGTCCTGGAAACTTCACCCAGCATATTTGCCACATCTTACCCATTCTTGTCCCCTGGTCTTTGCACATGGGACAGATTCCCAACACCCATGCCACATATCCTCCACCTTGTATCCTTTGTCCCTTCACATAGGACATGATCCCACGTTTCACTCCACTTGCAGCCACATCACCTCAGTTAAGTGAGGAACACTGAATGACTCATTGTAACTGCCCCTTCCACCTAGCATTTCATATTTGACACTTGGCAAGTCAGACTTACCACCTCTCATTTCCATTCAGAACCCCAAGAGGCCTATAAAAGCACCATCATTCCACCAAGAAAAGGGAGCTAAATTTGCATACCAATAGGCTACCAAAATACACTTGGACCCAACGAGAAATAATGAGCATGAGCTCAATTCTGACCATTGGTTTGAATCTTGAGGTAACCTTTTTTCAGCCCAAACCGCCCGTCTGTGGTTTCACAGTCACAAATGCATGTCCGCGATTTCATAATCGTAGGTCCGTGGTTTCTAGTTCACCATCGTGCATTTGCGATTCCATAGTCCCTAGAGCAAACATCAAATAGAGATCAGTAATCTATTCATTTGATTAGCAAGGCATTTTTAGTTTAATTTCTATGTTTCCTGCAAGCATTCCTTTCAAGGGTTTTCATTTGAATTGATTTTCAATCATTTATACAGGTGCTACTAACCCTTGTTCGAATTTCATGTGTGCAGGAGGTAGGTATTTGGAGAGCAATTGAAGCTGGAGTGGTCCCCTCATTGGATACCAAAGCCCACTCACCACTTGGATTGGAGTGAAAGAAGACTGAAGACACCACCGTTCATTAACGCACCAAAGAGACCTCACTTCTTTGGTCTTGTTTACTATTTCATGAAGCAAGCAAGCATTGTAATCTAACCCCTCATACTTTGAGGCAAAATAATTGTAACAAAAAATGAGGCCAAGGCTCCTGTGTATTTCAAATACAAATTTAATACAAAAGATCATTTCGTTGCAATTGCTTGTTTTCATTATTCTACTTGCAAGGTGTTGTCTTATTTTGCTTACAAAATGGCAATCACGATGGGATACCCTAAGGGTTCCATTTTTTTAGCCTTGCATTTTGAAAATTTTACTAATTTCTATTTTGTTACACAGGTTTCGGGAGTCCGAGGTGCGTGTGGGATTGATCCTGAATTACAGGCTGAAGAAACCCTACATTCAAAACAAACACTGCGAAACCGTAGGTGCGCAATTTTTGTTTGGAGAAAATGCATGCAGGTGGTTCTTTCTGAAGAAACGCAGACCCGCAGTTGCAGACATGGAAAAATGCAGATTGACGATTGACAGCTAGAGGGAGCGACGAAGGATCACAGGTCTGTACCTGTCACTTACCACTCTTTTCTATACATTTCTTTGTTTTGCTTGATGTTATTAACTAGATGCATTTAGGGTAAGATAGATAGTCTAGTCCTCTTTGCCCTTGTCTACATATAGGTCTTAGGATAGGATCAATTAGCTTAAGTCTTGCATCCATTAATACATAAATGAAAAAAAAGAACTGCATCTGCATAGTAGGTAAAAAAAACCATATTGCACGTGTTGAGTTAGGAATAACCCAGACACTATATTTTCAAGTTTAGGTCTATCTCGGCCCTATCCTAATGATAGAAATGACCCATGCATCCGTTTTTGGGGTTTCCCAAACACAGACATGCGGTTGGCAAACTGTGCATCCGCAATTTACTAGAACCAACCGCCCACCGGTGGTTGGACCTATTAAGTAGGATTTAGCCTAAAAGCTTACCTAAAAGTGGCATTTTGCCCCTGACCTGCTATTGTCTATTGTGTTTCTGCTTTCTATTTTTTTGCATTTAGGCATTGAAACAAAATTGCATAATAGTTTTGCATACCACAATAATTAAACAAACCATCACACACTTGCACTTAAACATTGGAAAATGGTTGGATTTCATCACCGTCGGGTTTGTATTTCATCATCGAACCACCAAAATTATACTCTGATTTTGGCCAAGGTCGGTTCCAAGATCCATCATAGCTTATAGGTTATAGCACGCATTTCTCTTTGGAGAAGTGTATCGCAGACTACGGGTGAACTAGGTGAGGAACTGGTAGGACCTGTGCTCCCTGGCCGTGTGTGGACTTCATTAACACATATTATAGTTGGGATTACATGACCTGGAGTTCATAGCCATGTTGTTGAGCTGCAAGTATATAAGTGAAATCCTAGATTCATATAGGTCAAAACATTAAGCACACGTCTTTTCATTTTTAAAATGATTTGCAAAAAAAAACTAATGAAAATCTAGCACAAAAAACTTTATGTGTTTGTTTTCTTTGTGTGTTGTATTGCATCGTACTGTCATTTTATTTACATAGATAGTTGCACTTGGAATTGTACCACATAGTAGTGTATGGTAGTGACTCGTAGTCAAGCTAAGAAACTAGTGTCAAACCAAAGTCAGTGGCCTTCCCCCATGGCCTCTCAGTCTGGAAACATCCCTCACACTTCGGTGGTAGGACAAGTAGGCATGCCCTCTTCTATATCCCAAAGTCTTAATGTAGGGCCTTCTAGTAATGCCCCTAATAAGGACATAGACATTATGCATAGGGCTACTCACGCAGCCATACCTGAGACACCTAGGAGTGAACCTCCTGTAGTGGTAGATAGTCATGTCACCATGTTCGACATGGATACTGTTAGAATATACTTGAATGTAGTTAGAATGGTCTTCCCATAATTACCACCACTCTCCATCCCATCCCATGTTATACCATCATTACAACAAGAGCTCGCATATACTTACCCACAACAGTCGAAATAAGTTTTTACAAATCCTCTTTTTGAGTTGGCTACTGTAGCATTGGCTAACCAACCATCATCATCCAACCAACCACCCCACACATTACCTCAACAACTCACCATTTCCACTAATCCCTTGTATGAAACAATTCCTGTTGTTTCACAAACCCTAACATCCACTCAACCCACTACCCTCATAGGTTCTACATATCATATCATACCACAGTCAATGGCTTACCCCCCACTCACTTCCACTACCATGGTTGTTCCACAACCAACCCAGCCTACCACATCACAGGTGGCGGTCCCTACTTCAAATGCAATTGCTATGCAACAGGATTTCTTATAGCTACAACAAATGATTTTAGATAACGCTAACCGTAGCGTAAATCCTGACCCCAACCAACATTTGCAAGGGATTGAGCACAACTTCCCACCTACATCTCACCAAACAAATGCCTTCATCCAAGATCCATCTTGGGTAATGCACCCTCCATCCACCACTATGGTTCATAGTCAACCTCCACATCCATATGCTAATATAGTAGGTCAACATACCATCATACCTCCATCACCCCATCCGTATCATAACATCCATCAACATCCTTACCATAACACATTTCATCCAACCATACCCTATCACCCGTAGCCTACATACAATCCACCACATTACCAGCAGCATCAAGTACATTCGAGTGTCAGTCCTATGGATGACCCTAGATACCAGTTCTTACAGAGTCAGATTGATAGTCTTGCCATGCAAACTCCAGGTTTGCAATACCAAAAGCCAACTTTAAGGCAACTACTCAATCATCCTATTCATGCTTCGGTGCCTGAGCCACCATATCCAATGGATTTTCAAATACCCAAGCTTGAATTTAAGGGGGAAGAGGACCCTCATGAACATATAACTAGATTTGTAAATGCATGCTTCAAAATCAAGAGCAATGATGCACTATTGTTACATACCTTTCCTTAGACATTAGGGGGAGAAGCCCAAGATTGGTACAACCACCTACCACATCAAAGTGTTTTTACATTTGAACAACTAGCGGACCAGTTCTTGGAAAGATTCACCCTAAATGTCAAAAAACAAACCACATTGACTGATTTGATTTATCTAAAACAATATGATGATGAATCGGTCTATGACTTTGGAAATCGATGGAGGTCAGTCATGATCAAGTTACCATTTTCCCTCCCTATGTCAGAGATAATACGAATGTTCACGAAGAGTTGTGCTAGGCCCATCTCTTCGTTACTACAGCTACAGTAGTATAGAACATTCGATGAGGCACTCACCCAAGCAAAGCTAATAGAAGAGATCAAAATTCATGAAGGTGAGATAAAGCCTAAAAAGAAAGAGTGGCACAATAAGAATCAAAAGGGGAATAACCACGGTCAGTCCAAGACCGCACAGGTTAACTAGATAGTTTTGGGCCAACCATAATTAAATCAACCATCCCAAGCACAAATCCAACAACCCCAACAACAACAACAACCGCAACAATTGAATCATCAAGTGGTTCCACCCCCACAGTAGGCACAAAATTAGACACAACCTGTAGAAAGGCAACAACATCATTTTAAGCCAAAAAGAAATTACACACCAGTACAAGAGCCATATTCATTAGTCTTCCAAAATTTGTATGCGAAAAAACTCTTTACATTACCAGAAATGAAACCTGAAGATCCTAACAAACCAAAAACAAAAGGTTACAAAGAACACCTCTTTTGCATCTATCATAGACAAAGAGGACATGATATTGAAGGTTGTCATGGTTTCAAAGGAATTGTGCAAGATTTATTAGAAGCGGGTACAATCAAAGTTGACAACCCACTAGCCCAAAATAACCAAAACCTAGGCATCTATCAAACACCTTTGCCACATCAAGAGGTAAATCAACAACCAACGGGAGCATCAACTTCTACAGTTCCTCCCAATCAGGTTAATTATGTGTCTCAACTACCACAAGGTTTTGTAGGAGCTATCAGTATAGTTACCCATGGACAGAGGTAAGCTAATCACACAACTCAGCCTCCAGCAACACAACCAACAAATGTGCCCATACAACTTGGACCAAGCATTCCACCACCACCTTTCCATAATCGCCCAGTTGTCACCTTAAATAGCCGGTTAACACAAAGTTTAAAAATGGCTTCAAAAAAATTATCAATTTATGAGCTAATACAACAATCAACACCCCACAGGGAAGCATTGATGGAAATCTTAAAGTCTATACAAGTACAATCAGAAGACCCCAATGCATTCAATTCCTTTGTGGGGAGTGTGCAAAAGTGTATGGAACCCTCGATAGTATTTTATGACTTCGAGGAAAAGCAAATTTTGACAGATTCACCTGATCCACCATTGCACATAGTAGCTCACATCGACAGGAAGCCATTCAAGAGAGTGCTTATTGATATCGGTTCCTCCATCAACCTCATCACCACACCTACAATGAAAAATCTCAACATCCCATCATCTCACATCACAACTTCCACCTTCACCCTTAGGGCTTTTAATGACGCTTTATGCTCAACTGTGGAGAATGTTGTTCTTCCCATCATCGTGGGGGTGAAAACAATACATGTTCTCTTCCACATCTTGGAAGGAGAAATACAATATAATATACTTCTTGGATGCCCTTGGATTAGGGAAATGAAGTGTGTGCCTTCAACATTGCATCAATGCTTAAAATATGTACATGAAGGAAAAGTACATTGTATACCAGTTGACACATAACCTTTCAAGTACTACAACTTAATTTCAAACCCGTATGAGCCCTTGCTTCCATCAACACACCTAACTATCCAGCCACTCACCATTAGGACCATTCCACCTAGTAACACTTCATCAAAAGCACCCATTCAAGAGGAATTGCCTATAGTTGACCCAACTTTTGCATCCAAAAGCATCAGCTCAATTCAGCCTTCGAACACTGCATATCACTTTCCAATCACACCAAACCATCCTACCAACCAACAACCAACTCCATCTAGCGCACTTCCAGATCCACAACAACCATTCATATTCATAGCACAACCCACTCCATCCATCAATAAACCACAATCATCACAACCCGTAGTCTCGCAAATAGGGCCACCTATTAGAGATAATCCACCACCACCATTAGAGCCGCAACCAAGTGCAGAAGAACCCTCTTCATCCATCGAGCCATCAACCTCCCAACCTTCTCGAGTTGCAGTACATCTTGCCAATCCTGGTATTGGTGAGTATATTATTGAAAGTGTCACAATTACACCGCCTATTGAGTCAATAAGAGATTATGGTCACCCTCGGGACCCACCTTTAGCCATAGGTGAGATATACAAAATGGGTTCACCGTCAAATGCAATAAATTTCATATATGGGGGAGTCGATTCTTCATCTGGTCCATCTCCTCCAGAGGAGGACCATGTAAAAGAGTTCAATGAGAACATTGATTATCTATCTAACCCATCATTCCCAGTGAGATATTTTCAAAGGGTTAATTGGCAAGGATATGGACTTGGACGACATGAACAAGGTCCTCACCGCATTATTGAGCCAGAATATAGAGATCCAAATGACCGCTCAAGTCTAGGTTACAAACCTTCCATCGCAAGCTCTTCGCTAAGTCAAACATTCCAAGAATTGGATATTGAGTGCGAAGACAGAGAAGGAGAAAGTGACAAAGAGGATGAACCTAATGATGAAGATGATGATATAAATGGTGAATACCTAATCTACAATTTTTACCCTCATGTGTTTGGAACTTTCTCAGAACAAGCCTTATAGCAAGAACCAGGATACGAAGATCCAACAAAAATGGCCGACCTTAGGCCAGATTACACACAACTCGTTCTGGGACCTCATACAAATGCTAACGGCTTATGGATAAGCGATGATGATTATGAAGATGAGACAAAAATGATATTTTTGAATCATGAGCATGAAATGCAAGCTAGAAGAATACTACAAGCAGAGGCGCATCATGAACAACATAATCAAGAGGTAGAAGAACCTAGAGAGGAGTTAATACATGCAAAATCTATTCGAAGAAATGACTGGTACCAAAATAAGTTCCCAATAAACCGAACTCTCTTTCAGCTAAGCAAAAAGCATGAAAGTCCTAAACCAGAACCTCCTCCACCACCTTGGCCACTCCTGCAACACCGCCAATCACACACATTAGGTCAGTTGCAACCTAGGGAGGATGAGTCATCGCCTCTCGAATCGCAACCACACCATCTCCATCAAGTCAACATGATTTCTGTTGATTTGCTCACCCCACTCCACAATCCATATGATGAGACAAAGCCGATCCATATCGACACTAGCCTCATTGCCATGGACAGGATCTCATCCCCACCATCCATTGCCGAATTTATCCTGTCCGAAGAATTACTGCGTGCTTCAAATGCATATATTTCACAGCAACCTTCATCATCAAACAACTCAGTTTTTCAAATTGAAATAGAGGGGGAAGCCCTTGAGACATTTGAAAATGTGGTGGATGACATCCATCTCATCCCAACTCCACATCAACTAGAAGAAGGTTCTCACATGCTCATTGAAGAGTCTATAGATGTGAACCTTAGTCAAGATGCGAATAATCCCCAAATTGTCAAAATCACAAAAGAATTATCCACAGAAGAGAAAGAACGCATAATAAGCATGCTAATGAAAAAGAAATAAGTGTTCGCATGGTCATATAAAGACATGCCTGGTTTAGATCTAGACCTGGTAGTCCACAACCTTACACTGGCACATGATGCAAAGCCATTCAAGCAAAAGCTTAGGAAAGTCCATCCAACAGTCACATTAATTGTAAAAGAAGAGCTACAAAAGTTATTGGATGTACACTTCATAGTACCAATTGATTACCCAGAATGGCTCTCAAATATGGTACCCGTTCACAAACCGAACGGAGGGATACGTGTGTGCATTGATTTTTGAGACTTAAACAAAGCGTGTCCCAAAGATGATTTTCCTTTGCCCAATATCGATCAACTAGTAGACTCTTGCGCTGGTCATGAAATGCTTTCCTTAATGGATGGTTTCTCGAGATACAACCAAATTCGAATTAATCCCGAAGATCAACACAAGACAACATTTACAACACCCTGGGGGACATTTTGTTATAGAGTGATGCCTTTTGGACTCAAAAATGCAGGAGCTACATACCAACGAGCTATGACGTACATATTTCATGATTATATGCATAAGATCATCGAGGATTATGTAGATGACTTGATTGCTAAATCTAAAACACGTCTTGAGCACATCGATGTACTAGAAAAAGCGTTCGATCGATTGATAGAACACAAAGTAAGGTTAAATCCTAAGAAGTGTGTATTTGATGTCACATCAGGAAAGCTTCTAGGATTCATTGTCTCCAAGCGAGGCATTGAAGTGGATCCAGGTAAGGTAAAAGCCATATTAGAAATGCCACCTCCCAAGAAATTGAAAGAGTTGCGTAGTTTACAAGGAAAGATCCAATCTATCCGATGATTCATCGCACAACTCTCAGATAAATGTAGGCCTTTCAATCGCCTATTACAAAAGGGGGTGACATTTTCATGGACAACTGAATGTCAAGAGGTATTTGATGACATAAAGAAGTATCTGGCATCACCACCAGTTCTTACGCCACCTCGAATAGAAGTCCCTTTTTACCTATACATATCTGCAATAGATTTTGCACTAGGTACAATGCTTGCACAAAAGAATGAAAATCATAAAGAGCAAGCAATTTACTATATTAGTCAAACATTGGTAAGTTACGAAACAAGATATGCTTATGTCGAAAAGTTATGCTTAGCAATGGTTTTCACCACTAAGAAACTTAGACATTATATGTTAAGCAATACTACCTATGTCATAGCTAGAGAAAATCCTTTGTGATACATGATGACTCGCACATACAACAACACCCGTACTGCTAAATGGATAATGCTTTTAACCGAATTTGATCTCAAATTCGTAAGTCAAAAATCCATAAAAGGTCAGGTGATAGTTGATCAACTAGTTGAAGCTCCACTAAATAATGACAAACCACTAATCATTGAGCTTCCAGATGATTCAATATTCTCTGTCATAGAACAAGAAGAGTTGGTTTCTTCTGAGGATGAAGCAGATATGACAATGTTCTTTGATGGATCTAAATGCAACAAAGGACAAGGTGTTGGAGTAGTGTTTTATACACCTGAAGGAATGCCAATTCCTTTATCATTCAAACTCGACTTCACATGCACTAATAATAATGTAGAGTATGAAGCCTTAATATTAGGTCTTCAATCAGCTATAGCAATGGGCATAAAGAGACTAAGCATTTTTGGTGATTCTCAACTAGTTGTCTACCAAGTAAAAGGAGAATACCAATGTAAAGAGACAGTCCTAAAGCAATACCATGAAGTAGCAACAAAGTTGCTAGAAAAGTTTGACTGGTACGAAATTAGTAACTTACCCCATTCGACAAACAAATTTGTGGATGCAATGGCTTCTTTGGGATCTCTCATCCCTAAGAATGAACATGGAGAAGTACAACCGCTAATCATAACAATAGTATCAAAACCATCAATTCAAAGAGCAGAATCTATAGGTGAGAAAAATATTTGTTTGATACATGTTGAACCTTACAATTCTTACCTTGATGAAATAAGAGACTTTCTCAAGTCTGGAACACTCCCAATAGAAATGACACGAACTGCAAAAAGAACGTTCAAACAAAAAGCAATTCGTTTTACTCTACTAGGGGATGTGTTATATAAACGTGGTTATGATGGAATATTATTATGATGTTTAGATCCGGTTGAAGCAGAATGAGCCATAACACAAGCCCATGATGGAACTTGTGGTGGCCACTTTAGTGGAATGGCTATTGCAAAGAGAATACTATGCATGGGATATTATTGGTCGACAATGGAAAATGATTGTTGCAAATATGTCAAAAAGTGTCAAAAGTGCCAACATCATGCAAATTTGACTCATGTACCATCACACGCTTTACAACCCATTCAAAGTCTTTGGCCATTTTCACAATGGGGCCTCGATTTGATTGGAAAAATATCACCTGTTTCATCAAGACAACATAAATTCATCATAACTGCTACAAAATACTTCACAAAATGGGTGGAAGCAATTCCAATGACCACTACGACTGGACCTCAAATAGCGGAGTTCATACTTCAGCATATTATCTATCATTTTGGAATACCCTCAAAAATAATTTTTGATAATGGGAAGTCATTTAAGAATAAGGATGTTAGAGCATTGTGCAACAAATTCAAAATTCAACACAGTTTCTCAACACCTTATTACCCACAAGCAAATGGGCAAGTTGAAGCAACCAACAAAACAATGGTATCCATTCTCAAGAAACTGGTCAAAGAAAATCATCGAGATTGGCATACTCAACTTCCTTTGGCACTATGGGCTTACAGAACAAGCATCAGAACGCCAATAGGAGCAACACCATTTTCATTGGTTTACGGTGTTGAAGCTATATTACCTTTCGAGCTCGAGATACCCTCCTTGCGAATTGCATTACAGGAATTCATGGATGATGACACTGAAATACAAGCACGTCTTGACCAATTGACACTTATTGATGAAAAATGCATCAACGCTCTAGAGCATTTGCGAGTATATCAAGACAAAATCAAACGTGCTTACAACGCAAAAGTCCATCCTCACGAATTTCAAGTAGGGGACCTAGTGCTCAAAGAAAATCAACAAAATACCAATGCATTGCCACACTTGAGAGATAAATTTGTGGCTAATTGGTTAGGCCCATATATTGTAAAGCAAAAATTGGGACCAGGAACGTATAGACTTGCCAACTTAGAAGGAAAGTTGGAGCCAGAGCCACTAAACATAATGCACCTAAAGGCATTTTATGCATAAATCGACTTGCAATATATGTATATATATGTACATGGCTAAAAATAAATAAATAAATAAATAATTTATATTTCTACATTGCATACATTTTACATTGTACATAGAAATGTCTTTACTAACATTTCGCATATTGCATTTGCATATTACATAAAAATATTCATATCACAAAAAAAAAATCAATTTTTCATTACATAAGCATATCACAAGCAATAGTAGCATTACACTAATCATATAATTGCATTCATCCCATCCCATGTTCAGTAATATTTTGTAGTGGTGATGATACGACCAAATAAAACAAAGTTCCAAGAATTGGGGGTGCCCACCTAAGACTTTTTGCAATTCAACAAAAGTTATACCCGACATGTTTTGCTTACATATACAACCAAATTTTCAGTCACTCAATCATGTCTAGTGAAAAACCAAATTTCAATAATATGTCCAATTTTCTTTAGGACCAAAGCACTTTTGTCACATTAAGAAAGTCTTGAGTATGGTAGATTGACCCCAAAACAATCTTGAACCAAATACACTTTTACAAATCTTAAAAGCATTTTGAGTAAGAAAAGGACAACGCCAACTTGGGTACACCTTGAAGCAAAAAAGTAAAATTCCTCGCTTACCCTATCACGCAACATAGTCCAAAATAAAAAATAGTGGTTTTCACCACTATCACAATAATGCTCCAAATTTAAACAAATATAGAGTAGTAAGGATAGGATCACATTCTCATCACACTTCGGTTGAGAATCTGATTCCCCAAAACTCTATAAAAAATTAATTCCAAACACACACCACAGATCCCTAAGGCAAAAAGGATCGTACTACATTCCCCTAAGAAAGTTATGTAGTCATCCCAAAAGCTTAAAGATCATATCATTGGACTATGGAGCAAACCTCCACCGAGGCTATAGACGCTTGACTGGCAGTGGAGTAAACTCACGTAGGGCGACATGTCTCTCTCCTAAAAAGGAGACCTCTGACCGCACATACGGGTAAGCTAGCTAATAGGTAAACCCATAACAGGTACCATCCAATTTACTCATGATGGGTCAATTAACTTCACAATCACATGCACTGGTTCTTGATTGCTTGTGGTCATCGCCAACTCAAATATTTAGTAAATAAACTCCACTTGCACACACCTTGGTCCTAAAGAAAGTTAGACAATGGTCAAGAAAATGGTCTACATTACTAGAGTGTTTGAGTCTTTGAAAATCCTCCACTATTAAATATCAAACACCATACCATCTTCCATATCACCATCAACATATTCATCCATTATCACATACATATCCACCATACATCACCCACAAAAAGTCACCAAGATTGGATACCCCCAATTGCAACAATGAACAAGTAATGGTCAACTACTCTGAGCTATAAAATATTACATGAACATCATGCATGCCATCATATAGTTACATGAACAAATAATTAAACTGCATATTACATATTAGTGTGCATTCATATCATTAAAAACATAAAAATATTTAGATTGCATCATATAAGCAATAACAAAGCATTAACAAGAAGCATGCATATAAACATTAACACATGACATAACCAAAATAAAGGCCATGTATATATATAAATATGGAGGTCACAAAGTACAAAATGCCTGAAGGTTGTATACATTAGAGCACCAAGGCTCATAGCAAAAATGGATATACCACAAAAAACAAAAAGAGACAAAAATTGCTACAACTAACTAGCACCGCCAAGGTCCCTCCGAGGACCCTGTGCAGTAGAAGCCCCGTGAGAGCTCGACGATCGATGAGTCCTATGACTCGTCTCAGTACCTTGGGTAGCAGTAGAAACTGATGATGAAGGAGGAATAGGTAGAGGAATCTATCGCTCGTGTAAAATGTTCTCCAACATCTTAATATAAACAGCCTGCTTGCATAGGCTCCTCAAATCAGAACCCTATCGGGCTACACGCTGAGAAATATCTGATCGAAGAGCAACAATAGTAGCTGTAGTGTCACCTCCACCTGATCCTAACTGTAACTGGGTGAGCTCACCCTCTAACCGAGTCACCTCACCTCCAAGCCTAGTAATCTCAGCATCCTTGGCATCAAGGGCATCGTTGCTAGGTCCACCCTACAAACTGTCAACCTCAGCCTGAAGGTGAGTCACCTCGCCCTGATACCAGGACAACTCACCCTTTAGGTGAGTCACCTCTAAATCTAAGCTATCATGCTCCCCCTATAGCAAATCCTAGTCCTCCTCAGTCCATCGAGGAGGGTCATCCCCTTCTCCATCCCCCTCACCGCCAGCATCCTCCGGCTACTGTGCATCAAAAACCACCTCGGCCCTCGAAGTGCTACCTCATCGATGCTTCATCGACCAAGGCACCCATCCTCCCACCTCCGCCTCATCACCACTCCCCTCATCATCAACAATGGCACTCGACATCCAAAGAGGCTGAGTGGCTAACCACGCATCATACTCGAGAGTGGTACCCACATCATCCAAATCAGCAACCTCTAGGTAAAAGTCATCAGATGGGTCATCAACTCGCCAAAATTTAGGAGCAATAGGTAACCCCAACTCGTCACCCCATCGCCTATAGGTCACAAGTGCATCAGGCACACCCTGTACCAAACTAAACTAACGTTGCACCCGAGAAAATTGAATACACTCCATCTCCCTAAGATGGGCACCAACAACCCATCGACATCGCCTAATGCGATGAAGCTCTACCGCATCCGTCACCCAATCCAGGCCCCTCCAAGGCCACCAGCTCATAAAATCTCTAGTAAGCGAGCTCAGGATATCTCTGTACTCTGATACCCCCACCACTGAACGACTGAGCTCCTCACTAGGCAGCCACCTGTAAGCTCGAGGAGAAGTGGCATCACAAGTGCAAGGAAGACCAACCGGCCATCCAACAATGATGTGCTCCCAAGACCACACTTGGAGCACCAAACTGCAACCGAGCCCCTTTCGCCCCCGCCTCTTCACCTCGTACAACTCACTATAAATCTAGTAAAGAAGAGCGGGAGCCCATGCCAACCATCGAGGATCAGATATAAGATCAAGAACAATAGGAACCTGGTTCCATGGGATCCTCGATCCCATGGAATTGGGCAACAACATGTTGCTCAATATGTACATCAAGAAGGCTGGAATAGCTCCCAAACTGCCAGCCGTAAAGAGATCAAGGTAGGCAATACCTCCCCTACTGTAGTCTACATCCCAAAGCTCACCAAATATAGGGAACAAAGCCTCCTTCTTATCGAGGCCAACGCGGACAACAGGACCCTCGACAGGAACACGGAGAATCCGGTAAATATCCTCCAAGGTAATAGTTAGCTCCCCCGTAGGAAGCTAAAAAGTACCCCTATCAGGATCCCAATGCTCAACAAGCACCGACAAAAGATCCTCGTCAGCTCGGATGGTGCCAAGCCACCCGCAACCATCAAGACCAATGGTCTCAAAGAAAGTCCAATCATCATCAGTAAGAGCCTTGCGCACTTTGCGAATAGTGCGAGGCCACCTATGTCGGGCATCAAGTAGCTTAACCTAAAAAGAAGCAAACATGAAAAATATTAGAACGATCAAAACAAAAAAAAACAAAAAAAAAAAAAAAAAAAAAAAATTTCACCTACCCCTAGGTGATCATGAAAATAAAAAAAAAAAAACATACAAAAAAAAAAATAAAAATAAAACAACAAAAAAATTCACCTACCCCTAGGTGAACGAAAATAAATAGACAAAAACAAAAACATACAAAAAAAAAACAAAACAAAAAAAATTCACCTACCCCTAGGTGAACAAAAATAAACAAACAAAAACAAAAACATACAAAAATAAATAAATAAAATAAAACAACAAAAAAATTTCACCTACCCCTAGGTGAACGAAAATAAATAAACAAAAACAAAAACATACAAAAAAAAAACAACAAAATTTTTACCTACCCCTAGGTGAACGAAAACAGACAAAAACAAAAAAAAACAAAATAAAACAACAAAAAAAATTTCACCTACCCCTAGGTGAATGAAAATAAACAGACAAAAACAAAAAAATACAAAAAACAAAATAAAAAAAAAAAAATTCACCTACCCCTAGGTGATCGAAAATAAACAGAACAACAAAAACAAAACAAAAAAAAACAAAATGAAAAAAAAAAGATTCATTACCAACCCCACTTAATTAAAAACAAAACAAGCAAAAACAAAAACAAACAAATAAACAAGAAGCAAAAGAAAACAAAATCTAAAGGGCAAGACCACCTACCTCGGCATAGCGGATGCCAGCTTTCGCTCCAACCGAGCCACCAGCACCAACATCAAAACCGCCATCGCTTCCCTCACCAACCTCCATCTCACTCATTTCTCTAAATTTGCAAAATCACAAATGGAAGAATGGCAATGAAAGCGACATCAAGCCTTTAAATAACCGCTTTTAGCGATGAAAAACGTGCACATGCATTTTCTCGACGTGTAAACGCAGATCCACGGTTTGTGGTGGAAAAACCGCACACCCGCGGTTTGCGGCATAAAAAAATGAAAACCCGCGGGTAGCGCCCTAAACCGCAACTCAGCGGTTCCTAAAAATGTAAACCACGATAACGCGGTTAAACAAAAAAAAAACAAAAACATCTCTTTGAAAGCGCAAATGAAGGCCTTACAGCTAAAAATGACAATAGCCAAACAAAACGACCCAAGGTTAAAATTGATGCCCACTCCGTGAGGTTACAAAACACGGTAATGATAAATCAATTTGCACTAAGGAATTGCTAACAGTCACTGGGACAGGCACCTAGGATGATTGGTTCCTTCAAATCACAAACATGCATGTCAATCAAATCAAACGGTAATTTTGAATGAATAAAGTACACCCAAAGCTTGGGGCAGCTCATTTGCATAAACAATAACAAACAATCATAAAATACCTTTCATCAATTGGTTCTTGGGCTTCACTATTTACCCATTTACCAATTGAGGGGGTAAAAAAAAAAAAATGAGTCCATCCATCCAATAAATTTAGATGTCATTAGTTTTTGCACCGCATTGTGTTGTACACAACGCAGTACAAAAAGGGGCAACTGTAGACACCAAAATATGACACCTTCTAAATCACATTTACCACCCCACCATCAAATCCCGCATGATAAAAAGATATGCCTAAGTTCTAACTTAGGGGTATAAAATCCTACACATTATCCTATTTTCCCAATTTACTTAATTTGGAAAATCACCCTAGGATACCCTGTCTACCCATTGGACATGTGTCCTGGACACTTCACCCAACATCTTTGCCACATCTTACCCATTCTTGTCCCCTGGTCTTTGCACATGGGATAGATTCCCAACACCCATGCCACATCTCCTCCACCTTGTCTCCTTTGTCCCTTCACATAGGATAGGATCCCATGTTTCACTCCACTTGTAGCCACATCACCTCAGTTAAGTGAGGCACACTGAATGACTCACTATAACTGCCCCTTCCACCTGGCAGTTCAGATTTGCCACTTGGCAAGTCAGGCTTGCCACCTCTCATTTCCCTCTAGAACCCCAAGAGGCCTATAAAGGCACCATCATTCCACCAAGAAAAGGGAGCTGAATTTGCATATCGATAGGCTGCCAAAATCATTCTAGACCCAACGAGAAATTACGAGCACGAGCCCAATTCCGTACCGTTGGTTCGAATCCGAGGCAACCTATTTTCAGCCAAAACCGCCCGTCCATGGTTTCACAGTCAAAAATGTGCATCCACGGTTTCACAACCGCAGGTCCACGGTTTCCAGTTCACCACCGCACGTCCACGGTTCCACAGTCCCGAGAGCAAACATCAAACAGAGATCAGTAAGTTATTCATTTGATTAGCAAGGCATTTTTAATTACTATTTCTATGTTTTCTGCAAGTATTTCTTCAAGGGTTTTTATCTGTACTTGTTTCTAATCATGTATACAGGTGCTACTAACCCTTGTTTGAATTTCATGTGTGTAGGAGGCAGGTATTTGGAGAGCAATTGAAGCTGGAGTGGTCCCCTCATTGGATACCAAAGCCCACTCACCACTTGGATTGGAGCGAAAGAAGACTAAAGACACCATCGTTCATTGATGCACCAAAGAGGCCTCACTTCTTTGGTCTTGTTTATTATTTCATGAAGCAAGCAAGCATTGTAATCCGACCCCTCATACTTTGGGGCAAAATCATTGTAACAGAAAAGGAGGCCAAGGCTCTCGTGTATTTCAAATACAAATCTAATACAAAATATCATTTCGTTGCAATTGCTTGTTTTCATTATTCTAACTTAGGGGTATAAAATCACATTTACCACCCCATCATGATAATTCCCACCGTGATCGAGAATTTGTATGCATAAAAAGTAACACCATTGCAATAAAAATAACACATTTTATTAAATTCGAGAAAGTCCCTTTTGATACACTTTGATCCTTTTAGGGTGCATTTTACAAAGAGATGTGCCAAAGGGGAATCCCTTTTACAGATCAAGGATGGTGTCTTCGTCTCTTCATGCTACAACAATGTGGAAGGTGGGTTTGTCGTGACCACTATGATGAGCTTTGATCTTGTTGAATCCTGAACCTGAAATCTACACACATGCAAATGGACAAGGGTTTAGTAGCACTTGTCAACATGAAATGCAAATAGAAAATGAACAATGATTATGATAAAATGACTAAATGCATAATGGAAATAGAAAACAAGTATGATTATTATGATTGCTTACATAGCACAATTTGGGTAGCATAACATTAGCATTCCCCCCTCCTCCTTTTCCTTGGTCATGTGATGGTGCCTAGAGATGCCCCTTTTTGTTCATATTTCAACATTTAAAAAAAATAAAAATAAATAAATTTATTTAAAACATCAAAAAAAAAATCAAACTTTACAAAATAATACTAATAAGTAACATTCAAAATAAATTCAAATATATATATATATATATATATATATATATATATATATATATATATATATCAAAAAAATACAAACAATAAAAAAAAATCAAAACATTAAAAAAAAAAACAAATACAAAAAATTCAAAATAAAATTGAACTTAAAAAACAAAAAAAGAACAACAAAACATTCAAATAACAAAAAAAAATAACATTTTAGGTTTTAATTTTGTTTTCAAAAAAAAAAAAAACATTTTGGTTTTCAACTATGTTTTCAAAACAAAAATATATATACATGGCTCATTTCATTTTTTAAATTTGCAAAACAAAAGCACAAAAAAAAAATTGTTGTTCAAAAACCATTCAAAAATAAACAATAAACGCTTATAAAAAATATATACATTCAAAAACATGTTAAAAAAAAATGTCAAAATTTGTCAAATTGCATACTCTTTGTGTTACATTGCATTTTTGTGCATCCAAAATTGAATTGCATCCTAGATTGCATTATATCTTGCTTTGCTTTACAAAAACAATAGAAAACGAAAAACCTTCACACACTTGCACGTTTCATAATAACATTGGTAGGTTGGATTTAATCACCAACCTCCAATTCAGACCGATGACGTTGGAATTCATCTCCTTCCACCGGCTTGCCCCCTAGATATCCTTAGACAGAATAGGGAACTCCTTAAGTTGGTATAGGTCACTTGTGTTCAAGTTGTCTCCCACTGTTGGAACGATTGTTGAATCAGAGTGGAAGAGCTAGGCGAACCCCCCACTGGGATTTAAGCGGTGTACCCTAGACTCTTTTGAGAAATCATGCTTGGCACTAGTGTTCCTAATCACCATCTTAATCGAGTTCCTTTATTCTAATCCAAAAAAAAAAAACTTCTTCAAAATTCCAACAACATCAAAACACACTGAAACTCAAAACAAAAAAAATCAAAAACCTCAAAATTACAAAAAAATCAAAAACTTCAAAAATCCAAAAACAATAAAAAAATCAAACATCGAAAACAAAATTTGAAAAAACTTAGAAAACATTGTTTGTTTATTTGATTTGTGTGTTATTCATTTGTATTTCCATCACATTTTCACACACATACCTTCACATTCGCCACCTCATTTCACCTGAACCACCTTCCACATTCATATCAAAATTCAAAATGCAAAAAAAATCAAAAAAGGCTCCAAAGGAACAAAACCCTTTGGTCAATTCAAATCAAAAGGCTCCAAAGGGGACACCCCTTTGGTCAAATCAATCAAAATGCTCCAAGGGGGATACCCTTTGGTCAATTCAATTCAAAATGCTCCAAAGGGGACACCCCTTTGGTCAAATCAATCAAAAAGCTCCAAAGGAACCTAACCCCTTTGGTCAAATTTAAATCAAAAGGCTCCAAAGGAGACACCCCTTTGGTCAAATCAATCAAAAAGCTCCAAAGGGGACACCCCTTTGGTCAAATCAATTCAAAAGGCCCCAAAGGAACCTAACCCCTTTGGTCAAATCTCATTTCAAAATGCTCCAAGGGAGGCACTCCTTTGGTCAATTTCCATTCAAAAGGCTCCAAGGGAACCAACACTCCTTTGGTCACATGAAATTCAAAAAGCTCCAAAGGAACCAAACCCCTTTGGTCACATTTCATCTCAAAAACATCAAAAGACAAAAAAAAAACAATAATAAATATAAAACACAAAAATATTTTCATACACATTGCATTTTTAATAAATCACTTTCACAATCCATCTTCCATTGCATTCACACATTCCAACTTTCATAGCATTTGCACATTCATACCATTCGTATTCATTAAAATCAAGAATAATTGATAGTGCACTATGTCTTGTTGCCTTAATCAGGGGCACCTCACATCAAACATCACCAAAACCATCACTCATAATAATCCATTGCTTCCTAAGCAAAATCCTAATGTTTTCAATCACTCAACCACTCCTAGTGTCTTAAGCAACCTCCAAAAAATATGTCGAATTCTTTTAGGACCATTGCACATATATACACTAAGCAAATCTTGAGTATTGGGAATTGATCTCAAAAACATTCTCGAACCAAACACAATTTCACATCTTAAAAACATCTTGTGTCAAATAGGGATAACACCATACTTGGTAGGAACCTTGAGGTGAAAAGGGTCATCCTTGCTTGTCCCATTATGCAACATAGTCCATGACAATAGTGGTTTTCACTACTATCACAGTTGCTTCAAATTCAAAAGATAGAGTAGTAAGGATAGGGTACAATTCTCATCACACTTAGGTTGAGAATCCGATTCCCCAAAGCTCTAAATCTTTTACATCACACACCACTGATTAATTGGGTTGTAAGGATCGTACTACATTTCCAGTCAAACGGTTAAGTAGTCATCCCCAAAATTCAAGAAATCAAAAACAAAAATCATGGACTATGGAGTTAGCCTCCACCGGAGCTATAGATGCTTGACTGGAAGTGGAGTACACTCATGCATGGTGACATGTCTCTTTTAAAAAGAGACCTCTGAC
Organism: Wollemia nobilis; assembly: GCA_028583015.1. Lineage (NCBI taxonomy): Eukaryota > Viridiplantae > Streptophyta > Pinopsida > Araucariales > Araucariaceae > Wollemia > Wollemia nobilis. The sequence continues at coordinate 13,998,981 of JAQPPZ010016955.1, read as the reverse complement.
CGCTCATACGGACAAGCTAGCTTCTAGGTTCAAACCATAACAGGTTTACCCAATTTACTCAAGATGAGTTAATGAACTCAATTGCACACACACTGGTTCTTGATTGTCTCGGGTCATTACCATGCTCTTGATTCGGTAAATGAATTCACTGCACACACATTTGGTCCTAGAAGAATTAGGCAGTTTTAGTGAGTTTGTTTGAGATCACTAGGATGTTTGAGTCTTTGCAAAACAACTCTAGATCCTTTATCCCTAAGGACAATAAAGTCATAAGCAAGCCTCCATTCCATACCACCATCACATAGTCATAAATATCATAATCCATTTCATCCATGTGGTCATACTAGTAGTATCATATTGGTGCCCCTGATTAAGCAATAAAGGCAAAGTTTGCTAAATAATGGTTCAAAAACCTCTTTGAACAATGATCAATAAAAATACCATTCATTCAAATGGTTCAAAATCTCTTTGAACAATAATCAATAAAGCAACACCATTCATTCAAATGGTTCAAAATCTCTTTGAACAATGATCAATAAAGCAACACCATTCATTCAAATGGTTCAAAATCTCTTTGAACAATAATCAATAAAGCAACACCATTCATTCAAATGGTTCAAAATCTCTTTGAACAATGATCAATAAAGCAACACCATTCATTCAAATGGTTCAAAATCTCTTTGAACAATGATTAATAAAGCAACACCATTCATTCAAATGGTTCAAAATCTCTTTGAACAATGATTAATAAAGCAACACCCTTCATTCATTTGCATTCATTCATAACATATTCATTTCATAACATGTACAAAAAAAACAATTTGAACAATCAATCATTACACATATACATAAATAATCACAAAACAACTTGGGGGGTTCAAGGTCTCACACCTTCCCCATCAATCACATCAAACAATCAATCAAACAACTTGGGGGATTCAAGGTCTCACACCTACCCCAATAATCACATTAAACATTCACATTTCAAATAATCAAATTCAAAAAGCTCCAATGGAATCAACCCCTTTGGTCACATTCAATTAAAAAAAAAGCTCCAAAGGTAACACAATTTCTTTGGTCAAATTCAATCTCAACAAGGCTTTCAAAAATTGAAATGCTATAATCTCAACTCCCTAAGAAAGCCATGCGGTTGGACTGCTCCATGGGATAGAGATGCACATTTCCTTCTTTCACTCAGCCTTAAGTGATCCTTGTATCTAGTGATTTACTCTAGCACCCTAGCGGTTGTAGCGATTGGCTATCCATACAATCCGGTAGGAGGAGTAGATTACCATAAGGACAATTATCATTAACACAATTCAAAAAGCCCCAAAGGCATAAACCCCTTTGGTCAAATCAATCCAAAATGCTCTAAAGGTACTCAAATTCCTTTGGTCAAAAAAAAAAGTCAATCATCAAAACATAAAAATACAAAAAAACATCTTGTGCTTTCTTTCCATTTCAAAAACATCAAACACCAAAAATATTTCCATACATATTTTGTCTTACAAAACCATAAAACAACAAAAACATTGCCATGAATATTTTGTCATATAAAACATAAAACACCAAAAACATTTCCATGCATCTTTTGTCATACAAAAACAAAACAAAAACACAAAACAATCATGCATTCTCCAAAACAAAAAAAAACAAAAAAAAAATCCAAAGATATCTCAATTCCTTTGGTCAAAAACAAATTCAATAGGCTCTTGAAAGAATAGAAGTGTTCTCATCTCAACTCCCTAAGAAGGCCATGAGGTTGGACTGCTCCAAGGGATAGAGGTGTACATTTCCTTCTTCCACTTAGCCTCAAGTGATCCTCGTATACAATAACTTATCCTATATACCTAGCGGTTGCAGCGACTAGCAATCCATGCAATTCGGTAGGATGGATAAGTTACCATAAGGCCCTTGAAAAGTGATTCACCTCATGCAAAAAAATGAATTGTTATCATCTCAATTCCCTAAGAAAGCCATACGGCTGGACTGCTCCAAGGGATAGAAGTGCACAATTATCAACAATGGTCAAAATCATAGTTGAAACAAAAACAAAAACATCCATCTCATCAAACCATTATCATTTGTTTCATCGCTTTCATCATTTCATATCTTCTCCATCGACTCATCGCTTGAAGGGAAAGACAAAATCAACAAATTCAGTTTCATAATCAAAGTCAACACTCAAAACACTCAATCATGCAAATTACACTCATTAAAATGAGCATCTTTTCCATGATTGGGGCAACACAAGTTGACTTTTATTTGTGACCATCTTACACAACTCCCCTTCAAATGCAAATGGCTACAAAAATATTGTAAAACCCTCCAAATAATCATCTCACATCATCATCATCTCAAGTGAACCTTGTACCTAGTGATTTACTCTAGACACCTAGCGGTTGCAGCGATTGGTTGTCCATGCAATCCGGTAGGATGAATAAATTACCATAAGAACACTTATTCAAAATCATTTCACATCATCATGTTTGAAATTAAATCAGGTTGATCCTTCAATTTTTGAGTGACTTGTGTTCAAGCAGATTTGTCCAAGGTTGTCATTGACGCCTACTCCGTGGGGTTACAAAACATGGAAAACTTATACTTCATCATTTTGCATTAAGGAATTGCTAACAGTCACTAGGACAATGAGCTCCTAGGGTGATTGGTTCCTTTACTTCATCATCTTGCATGTCAATCAAACCAAAAGGTAAATTTACGACAACATAAGTCCACCCCAAACTTGGGGCATCCAACTTGATATTGATTTCCAACATTTACATCAATCACATCATGCATTTTTACAAACATCATCATCATCATCACATCATTTAGTGAACCTTGTATCTAGTGGATTACCCTATACACCTAGCGGTTGCAGCGACTAGCAATCCATGCAATCCGGTCGGATGGGTAGCTCACCATAAGGAAACTCATTCAAACATTCAACATCAAATCACTATGACATTAAATCAGCTAGGTCCCTAAATATTTGAGCTTAGATGTGTTCAAAACAGATTTGCACAAGGTTATCCTTCAACCCCTTTTGTTGGGTCAAAAGCGAAAAACAACCAAAAACAATTTGGTAATAATCAAAAATCACTCGAGTATCAAATTCCTGAATGACTGGTTCCTTGAACCCATCATTTGGAAGGAATTGCTAAAGTCACAGTGGAACAAGAACTCCAAACGTGGTCGAAGATTTTACCACACATTTTGCACATCAACGAAACCAAAGGCAAATTTGCAAGAACACAAATAATCCCAAACTTGGGGCATCAAGTTGGTCAAAATGACATACATTTGCATCACATCCACATCATTCAATCAACCACCTCCTTTCATCATCCACATTTGGTCAATTGGCTCATGGGTTTCATCCTTTACCCATTCGCCAATTGAGGGGGTAAGCAAACAAATCAAAATTTTCAAAAAAAGTCATTCATTCTTTGCATCGAGAAGATTTGAGTCCATTCCTCCATCAAATAAAACCATGTGTCTTTTGTTTTTGCACCACATTGTGTTTCACACAACACGGTACAAAAAGGGGCATCTGTAGACACTAAAATCTAGGCATTTGCATTTCATCACATAATTTTGCATATTAAATTATATGCCTAGGTCTAAACTTAGGCATATAAATTACTGCACATTTCACCCACATTGCACATCACAATTCTGCATAATAATATATGCCTAAGTCTAAACTTAGGCATATAATTCCTACACATTATTCATCCACATTGCACATTTCAGTTCTGCATAACATTATGTGCCTAAGTTTTGACTTAGGCATAAAATCCTACACATAATTATATTTTCTAGATTTTATTAAATCTAGGAAATATCCTCCTAGGATACCCTCTCTCCTCACTTGACATGTGTCCTGGCCACATCACCATCACTCCTTTGCCACCTCTCATACACCCTTGTCCCCTTTGTCCCTTCACATGGGGTAACCCTCCACACTTCACTCCACTTCCACCTACCCACTTGCCACATCTCACACCTCACTCCACATTTCACTCCACTTCCACCTACCCACTTGCCACATCTCACACCTCCACTTCACTCCACTTCCACCTACCCACTTGCCACATCTCACACCTCACTCCACACTTCACTCCACTTCCACCTACCCACTTGCCACATCTCACACCTCACTCCACACATCACTCCACTTGCACCTACCCACTTGCCACATCTCCCTAGTTAAGTGAGACACTTCTAGTGACTCACTGCAACTACCCAGGATAGGTGGCTACCCAGTCCCTGCCACTTGGCAGCCCTGGCTTGCCACCTATCCTTCCCTCCAAAACCCTCAAAGGCCTATAAAGGCACCATCACATGACCAAGAAAAAGGAGGAGGGGGAATGCTAATGTTATGCTGCCCGGATTGTGCTATGTAAGCAATCATAATAATCATCTTGTTTTCTATTTCCATTATGCATTTAGTCATTTTATCATAATCATTTTCATTATATTTATCATATATCATTGTGACAGGTGCTACTAAACCCTTGTCCATTTGCATGTGTGCAGATTTCAGGTTCAGGATTCAACAAGCTCAAAGTCATCATGGTGGTCACGACAAACCCACCTCCCACATTGTTGTAGCATGAAGAGACGAAGACACCATCCTTGATTTGTAAAAGGGATCCCCCTTTGGCACATCTCTTTGTAAAATGCACCCTAAAAGGGTCAAATTGTATCAAAAGGGACTTTCCCGAATTTAATAAAATGTGTCATTTTTATTGCAATGGTGTTACTTTTTATGCATACATAAGTAGTAAAATCAATCCTAATAAAATGGAACCTGGAAGTATTGAGATGAAGACACTTTATGGAACCCTATTATCCCAACCTTGAACTGCATGAATGTGGGACTTCTTTCTAGTCATGCATGTAGTCTCCTTCTCACCTCAGCAGTCTCTGATAAAAATTACGACACTGTTCTCCCTGACAACGACACAAAAATGTTGAGCTATAGTCTCTTACATTTAATTTGTCAATCCAGGTTAGATTTAAAGAACAATAAATCCCATATATATTATTCCATAATTCTTGACCATTAACTTTATTTCGTTTCCTTAGTTTCATTTGCAAAAAATTAAATTAAATTAAATTAAATCAAATTGTGCTTAATGTAAAAAAAAAAAATTTATGACTTAGTCTAAGTTTGTGTGGATCCACGTATGATCTAATAATGCATTAACTATTTAATATATTTTATAATTTCTATATTATGTAAATTAATTAATATTTATGCTTCTAAGACTTATTCTACATCCTAATTCTATCTACCATGTTTTTGGGGGAAGATATTTAGGGACTAACCTTTCGGAGTGGGCCTTGCCTCCTCAAGGTTAGTATTAACCTCCTCCCCTTTCTCTACTCTATTTTAACTTCAGTAAGCTATTTTCATTAAATTAATCTAATGCTACTTATTTCATGGTTGCAGGAAAGTAAGATGGAAGTTATAGAAGCAAATAAAACATAAAATAAATATTTAATACCATTGCTAGACTCATGGAAGAAAATACTGTTGATTTATTGATGAACTTTAATTCTCCATGCGTAAAAACTATGTAGATAGACTTATTTAAACATTAAGCGATAAATCTCTTCCTAGCAACTAGCAGTAGTGGTAGCTAATAGACCTTTTCAAAGGTCTTTACATTGTATTTATAATGCCACATGGGACATTTACAATAGAAGTCTTCCACATATTCTGTTACATCTCAAACATTTACTAGTTTGGATGCCAATATTGTATAGCAACAATATTCTAAAATTAAAATGATTTGTAACTACTTTTAGACCTATTACAAGTAGACTTGTACAAGTGACGTAATGACAATCATACAGGACAAAAACATACAACTATATAACAAAATACATAACTAATTCAGATTACATTACATATTCGTAATATCAAATACCTTTATTAGTTTAAACAAAATTATAGAGTGGATAAAGGATTATACAAAAAGTGTTGAATTATGTATACAATGCCATCATGTCAAACAATCATGTTAACTGTATAAGCCACATGGTTTTGCTAATCTATCATCATCTATGAAACTCCAACACATTAGATGGGTTTTATAGGGTCAAACTTTCCCATAGACCCTTTCCATAGGTGTTTTCTATAAACCCTTTTTGTAGGTATTTTTCATGACACATTTTTATAACCTGTTATTTACACACTTCTTACGAGTTGTTTCATCTATACTCGGTCTGTGTTTGGCTATAACACTACCTACGGAATACCTGCAACGTCCATCTATTGAAAACACAAAAATATTTGCACAATTTTACGTGAAATCACCATTATTTGTTATATAATGTATTATAGAGAAGATATATCAAAAATAACATAAATAGTGTAAAATATGTATAACATCTACCAAAATCACATCATAATCATCAGGTGTGCGTCTAAAACTAGATAAAATCTTGCATAATATAAGCATAATTTATCACTCATCACAACCTACATAAAAGTCAAGGTTGAGAATAGAATAAAGCATTCAAGAGAAAACCTAATTATGGGATTATAAATTTAGTTATAACTTTAACATGGAATAACCTTATTTAAATATTTGTGTTATACACTAGAAATAGAGAAAATTTTCAAAAGTTTTATTGATTAAATTTCATAAGAACTTTTATTTTTTAGTAACGATATACAAGTTATTCAAATTTTGTTAAAATAAAAATTTAAATTTTAGTGATTGTTGGTGGGCTAACTTGATTGGATTCCCTTCCCTGGATGATCTGGGTCTTATTGCCTTCATATTTACCTAGCGAACTAGGGTATATAGAGGTTTTGATTCTTTGGATGGTCGAGGTCCCATTGAATTCATCTTTACCCAAACTAGGGTTTATAGAGGTTTCCCTACATTTATTTTTTGGAATATTATGGACTATACACTATGGTATATTTTATTTTGATTTATTGAAGGCTTGGACATGATGATGAATGTTTAGGGTGCTCTAGACAAGATGTCCAAGGTTTGAATTTAATGGGAATAAGGAAGAGGGTAGATTATGTACACCCTCTAAGTTGACACCACAAGACACATTCCTCCTATTAAGAGTGGACTCAAATGAGTATGGAATAGTCTCATATGGTTAATGCTCATAGATCTTAAAATATTACTTTATTTAATTCAAAATGAAGTGAAATTTTAATTTATCATATAGTTTTTTAATCTCTAATCATTGCATTTTAAGGTACACTTTATATATCAATGAAGTTACATGAATAGTAGACATGATTTTTTTTTATTTATAAAATTTTAAAGATATTTTTACAAATTACATACAAGACAAGTTTTTTCAAAGAATGTGTCTTCATGGTTTATAATAACAAAATAATTTTTAACATATTTAAGCCAAAATTTTAAAGTCATAAAAACCTTTAACAAGTTGTGTATATAACATACTAATTCTAAAATATATTTTTAAATTTATTATAGGATTGTAACAACCAACAAAATGTACTTTTAGCACATAACTTTATGACTTTTTAAGATTTACCATTTATGAGTGATTTTTATAAAGTTTTAAATTTTAAATTATTTATATTATTTGGAATTTTCAATTTTATTTTTGGGATAAGAGGTGGAGGTAGTAGCATCACATGCCAACCAATCATATTGGTGATTTTTTAAGAAATATTTTTTATGAATGATTTTGGATAAAGTTTGAAGTATTTATTTTTATATTATTTAGGATTTAGATAATGAAGTAAGGGGTAGAGGTAGGCACATTATAATATAAATATGTATTGAATATGTGTCATTGCTTTTAGGATAATGGTTTATTTTTCCATGGTTTAAAGGAGAGAAAGATATAGTGGACACCCATTGGTACCACAAATAATCACTATATTATCCATAGATAAGAATAATAACACTTTGATACAATGAATCAAGTGGTAGTGGGTATATATACCAATACCAAATCCTCATTTGCATAAATGTGTTTAACCTAAGATAACATAACAATAAGGTATAATGATTAGTTACAAGTTCTAAGATGGGTTTAACCATAACAAGGTCAACTATAGCCCATAGGGATTATATAATAAAATATTACAATAAATTGAATACAATTGTACAATAATTTCCCTTATGCTTATAAAAGATATATAACATCATACAACGTTAACCTTTTTCATGAGTTAGATTACACGTTCAACACCTCCTGATAGTCTAAAATGAGGGTCCAAGGGGAGAAGACACTAATGACAATAATATCTTAACAACATAATGAATTCTCTAGTGTGCTTTTGCACTTGAGGAAGACTCGTAAGACTCCAATTGAGGAAAAGAAGTCAAGAGTACCACCTTTAAAGAAAAATTGCTTCAATATTCTATAGTCACATAAGGTAGTACTTGGAGGTATAACTTTCCCATTTATAGCATACATCATCTTATTTGGAAAATTTAACTTGTCCTTAGACCACCTAATTTTTATCACCAAAAGAGGCTTTGCATTGGCCTATTTATAGAAAGAGCCATTATAAACATCTAAGAGTACCTAGATAAGTAATAGAAGAAGTAAGATATGATGATTAGAGCATCAAGAATAAGATGAATCAATAGCCCAAACTAGGAAGAGAGATTGACTAAAATAAATTTTGAATCCTTTTCCTGTATGCCTCCAAAAGACTCAGAACCTATTATAACTATCATAAATCCAGTTGCAACTCCTAAAAAATCAAACATATTCTAATTACATAAAATATGGTAAAATTTTCCTTTCAAAATAGGCCAATAGGCCTTGAGGACTATCCTATATAATCTAGCCTCTAACACTATAACAAGTCTATAAATTGATGTCACCAATGCGTAGACTTCAAAAATTTGTGTGATTTGAAAAAAAAAAGAGGCTCAAAATGCTTTGATATGTAAATGTTATGACCTCTAAAATATTTTTCTAAAGATCCCTAAAAATACAAAAATTAATTCCTCAAACCTTAGGAAAATGATGTCCAATCTTAGTCTTCCACATGTTGTTTGTTGATTCAAAATTTTTCCACTTGATCTGTACCACCTGGATATTTTCGAATTAACACTTGGTCTAGGATTGGGACAAATGTTAATGATATGTAAATGTGTTTAAAATGTTGTTATATGACATTAAGAGGTGCCATGCCAGCTACCACATTAGCCAAGAATACATTTACTTGTTCTAAAAAAGTCCAAAAGACTATTACATGGGATTTAATTTTGAGTATTTATCAACCTAATATGCTCATGCTAGCTAACACAATATGGAATTTGTTGAGATTCTTATTTCACCTTCATCTATATATAGAGTTCCAAAGAGAAGTGGAATTGGAGAGACACTTTACAAAAATGCCCACCAGAGCAACTTGAAATTTTGTTGTGTAGATTATTTTTTTTATCGGTTAAATTTTTAATTAAACACGGGTTTTAACAGGTACCCAAAACCTTATTACAACATAGAAGAGAAGGCTGAAACCAGCTACAAACCTAGAAATGTAAGGATAGGGAACACAGTCCCTCAAAACTAGAAATGCCACTGAAGATACCCTTGAGACGTAGACAAAAATAAATAGGGGGCAATACAAAGGATACCCTTGAATTGAAGAAGACACTAAGGGCGATACAGAGGATGCCCTTTACAAAACTCCAACAAGAAAGGAAGCCCCTAAGCTTCATCATTAGGATCTGCACCAACTTAATGGATCTCATCATTTGACTCATCCATGTTGACATCTTTATCCTTGCCTTTGTTATCCATAGGAGCAACAGTAACCTTGACATCTTCCTTGATAGCATAAACCTTACTACCATCCTCAGAATAGGATTTCTTGAAGAAGAGCAAGTTCAACGCGTTGTCGAGATCTACCAACTAGGACATGCAATTGGAAACAAAATTGATTATAAATTGTTGCAGACACTGATCAGGGACATCCTTCTCATCATCCTTGAAGTTGATGATTAGAGATTTATTTTCTTACACAAATTTATGTAGATGTTTAGAGGAACGAATACTCTTCAACTCAAGGGATTCGCTCTTAGCTCTTTTCCTCAATATACGAACAGTATCTATCATCACTCTCTTTTTGACAGATAGAGTAGGAGAGCTAGAGGATGGAGGAGTGGTTTGGGAGATATTGGGTTGGATAATGCTAGGTTTAGCTTTGGGAGCAGGAGCAGGGATAACACCCTAAGGACAATGACTCAACCAGTGGCTATACAGGACCTTACCAACACCCTGATGGGAAGGTAACTTATTGTTGTTTTTCTTGCAAATGTGGTCTAAAGTGTAGCTGATAGAGTTGAAAAGGAACTAGAGAATATTCACAAGATTGACATCATGAAAATTTTTGAAGAAAGTGAAATGGAAGCTTCATAAAACCTTATCAGGGTCATCCACAGTGATTGTTAGAGTTACTATGCTACAGTAACTATGATTATTACCTCATTTGGTAAATTGTAAGATTCACCTAGGTAGATTTTATTTACCGCATGGTAAAAAGTAGTTTGTTACTTTTTACTATTAGTATTTACTATTTAACCTAGATATTATCTTGGTTAGTAGGTTAGTTATCATAGATTTATTGACTACGTAATTAGGTTAGTTGTTAGCTACCTTTAGGGCGGCTACTTATTATGCGTTAGTTAGCATTATTTTAGGATAATATTTTTATATTATTCTAAGGCTATTCCTAGCCTATTTTGTATTATTTAAGCATAGATGATTAATATTATTTCACTAATGCTTACGCTCGATATCTGTTATCATTGGTATCAGAGCTTTGGGAGCTTACCTAGGCACTTGGAGCACATCAGGACAAGGTGGGCAATGACCCGTTCCAACTGGACCAGGGACCCAAATCCTGAGACTCGAGACCCCCTGGACATGTACGCATCCTAAGGTGATCTCTGGTTGCACTTTCCTACTAGATTTACATGAAATTTGAGGTGTCACAAAATCCTTTGTCGAACCAACCCTTAGCACATTTATCGAGGCAGGATCTAATAGACTCTGATGTAGACAAACTATGTCAGATTGACTGACATGAACTGCTAGACTCTGACGATGATAGACTGGCCGAATGGACATCTAAAAGTGATCGACAGACAGGACATGCAGTTATACAAGTTGTAGATAGACCAGATTGCTAGAAATGGGATATGCAACTAGATAAGCTATAGATGGGACACGCAACTGTATAAGTTATAGATAGACCAGACTGCTAGATGCTCAACAGATCGCACGGTCGGCTAGATAGCAGACTCATACCTAGAGACACTAACAAGACCCCTTCAAAGCAGAAACTGACAACTCAAACATTGCAAACAACCGAAAGATAGCCACACGAATTTAGAGTAAATTTTGGCATGATCTCTTGGAATTCTGATAGTAAGCATGAATCATGAAGCTTAGCGTAGATCCCAACTTGTGTATGTCACCCTGCACATGATTCACTGTTGACATGAATCTCGAGACAAGCATATGGTGGGATGGTTGGCAACTGACATGGCAGACACCTAGCACTAAGATGGCAGACGATACATTTTTTGAGGTGACATATGGTAGGCACTGACCTGCTGAGCTAGTGACTGGTTGGACCTCTGTTGATGTGGCGATGACATGCAAACTGGTGGATATGTGGATCGAGGTAGCCACCTAGACTAACACGTGGTAACTGACCTGCTAATCTAACTCACCCTAGTGATGTGACAGAAGGACAGGAGGTGTACACTTGGCAGGTTCTGATTTTTTTGCTCGCACGGACGTATCGTCATCGGTAAAAGGTTGGCTTCATTGATTTCCCGAAGGTAATAAAGAAACAAAGGGTGAGTTTACCCACCAGCATCCATTCTAAGTCGTTGCCCACTAGCGTCAGGATTTTGAGTCCCGATGGGGACTCAAAAGCTATTTGTTTTGCATTAAACTCCACTAAACTTTGATTTTTAATCAATTACAAAGGTAAACATACAATTTTTTAATTATTGTTGTATATTTTTTTTTCTTTTTTTAGTTTTTTTTAATAATTTAATACACTTTTTGTATATAAAATCATTTTTTTATAATTAAGTGGTTTTTATTATGAAAAAGTATTTTATTATTAAAATTATGCTAGAATTTTAATAAAATAATGCATTAAATTTGAAAATCAAAGGTCCCATTTTTTTTGCAACACCAACAAAAATATGCTTTTTTTCTCCTCAAAAGGGGATATAAGACTTTTAATAGCACTATTTTTCTTGCAAAATTAGGGAACCTAAAAACTTCTTCATACCTTGTAATTTTGCAAACAATAAAGCATCAAACTTGAATTCTTTTTTGCCAAAATTGTAACACAAGGAGACAAAATTTTGTAAATTTCAAAGGCAAAGTGTGCATTTGTTTTCTCCAAGAAGGGATATAACACAAGAAATTGCACATTTTATTTTTTGCAAAACTATTGATCCATCGCTCGTAAGCTCACGGTGAGAAGAGATTGAAGACCTTGGGTCCACTAAAACCAAGTTGTGTGTCAACTGGTTCTAGATAGCCTTTCAAATGTGGGTCGTGTGTTGACTTGACTTGAAAGGAGTGCTACTTTGTTAATTTTGCAAAAAAAATGGGGGAAGACAATAAATTGTATTTCTTTGCAAAATTATAACACAAAGTGAGCACTTAAAAATTACAACTTGTTTATTTTGCAAAATCAAAAAGAAAAGGTAATTGTTTTATGCCACATTCTTTGCAAATTTGAAAAACAAGAGGAGACTTTGAATATCAAATTTTTGCATAAAATAAATCAAAAATTTGTTGTAAAAGTTGGTAATAAACATGAATTTTTGATATTACTCGACACCTTTATTACAAATTGGCAAATTAGGTGCATTTTTTATTGCATCCGACACCTATGTGATAAAAATTTTGTGGGAACTCTTTGATTTATTATTGCATTTAATTTCTTTTTCTTTGCAATTATAATTCATCAAAATCAAGAGCACTCAAAACCCCAAAATTTCATAATAATTTGTGTAATTAATTGCACAAGTATAAGCCACTTTTTAAAATTGATATTCTCTCCATACAACCCTAAAATTCACTTTTATTTGTTTGGATCAATTTCCTCAAACTGATTATCTCTGTTCAAGAGGATTTTCAAGCAGGTGCCATTAAATATTTTTTTAGTGAATTCTCTTTTATTTCTTATTTGTTTGGCTTAAATATCCTCAAATTGATCATCTTTCTTCAAAGAGAGTTTTCAGGTAGGTGCCATTAAATACCAATTAATAGTGAAAGAAAGATCATTTTAGTGCAAATTCTAGAACCTTCATCATGGCAACTATCAACAAATACCTAAATGATAAATAATTGCTTAAAGTTCCTAAATATTTAGCATGGAAAACTAAGATGAAAGCCATACTGATTGTAGACGAAATGTGATATTTAGTATATGGCACTGAAACAAGAGCCACATCAGTAGGAGTAGATCAGAAAGCATGGGATAAAAATAACAATCGTCTTCTCATGTTTATTCTCCTAGCTACTACTGATGAGATCCAGCCTCACATAAGTGAAGCTAAAAATAGTAAATATTCATGGGATATATTTTATACCATTTTTGGAGGTAAGAATCAATTGACTATTCTAAACCTTCAACACAACTTCATACACTCCATATGAAGTCAGCATAATCGGTAGAACTATTCCTCTGTAGAGTAGCAAAACTGAAGTCAAAGATGAATGATTTAAGAGCAAAAGTAGAAGATACTATTCTAACTTCAATAATATTGAGGGATCTTCCAGAATCCTATAAGATGTTAATCACATCCCTTAATGTATCTCAAAGAACATTCACCTTTGTGGAGTTAGTTAATTTGCTTAAAACGGAGGAAGCAAATCAGCTCCAAAGCGATGAAGTGTCAAACAATGCACTATACTCGAACAATAAGGGTGGAAAGAAGAAAGGAAAATTTTAGAAGGGATGATCATCTTCAAAAGGTAAGGGAAAGCAACCTCAAAAGAAGTTTTGCTTACATTGTAAAAAGGACAACCATGAGACCAATTGATGTTGGTGTAAAAACAAGAAAAACAAAAATGATAAAGGCACATCACAAAGAGGCAATGTTGCTAGTGAAGTGTCTGATTCTGATTCTGATTCTGGTTTAGAATGAGCACACAAAGTGCTCATGGCTAAAACGACATTGTAGATTGAAAAAAAAAATTCACCTTAGGCAAGAACCATTTACACTCTCTTTTTAGTCTCATAAATAGCATAAGTTTTGGTTTGAAGTACTTGTAATAAAGGGGTGATTGTACCTCTTTTAGGCTTCATAAAATAGTAAACTTTTTTTTTGAAGTACTTGAAATCAAAGGGGGGATTTTCTGGTGTAAATTAGGAGGTAATCTTTGTAAAATCCTTAACAAGATTCATGAGTTGCATATCTTTTGCAATTAAAGGGGGATAAACATTTATTTTCTACTCCACAATTTTTTTTAAAAAGGGAGGAAGACTTATAAAGGTGCATTTTTGGCAATGACCGACACCTTAGTCACACTTCTTGCAAAAATTCCATTACAACATGTTTTGCAACAAGGGGGGAAACTTATAAGGGTGCATTTTCGACAGCAACTAACACCTTAGCTACCTTATCAAAAATATTGCAAAATCATATTGTAAACTAAATGAACCTCATATGTAGTGATCTACTCTAATACACCTAGCGGTTGCAGCATTTGGTTACCCATGCAATATGTTTGGATGACAATATTACAATAAGGACATTCGTTAATGTGAAAAAAAAAGTGAGAAATGACCCATTTTTTTCTTAGAGAAGCCAGAGCACTATGACAGAGCCCAAGCCAGAGCAAGAACCAGCATATCAACATCTTCTTCATTATATTGGGGAAGTTATATACATTACCCAAATAATGTAATAAGAGGGGATGTTAGATTTACTATGCTATAGTAACTATGATTATTACCTCATTTGGTAATTTGTAAGATTCACCTAGGTAGATTTTATTTACCGCATGGTAAAAAGTAGTTTGTTACTTTTTACTATTAGTATTTACTATTTAACCTAGATATTATCTTGGTTAGTAGGTTAGTTATCGTAGTCATTTTGACTACGTAATTAGGTTAGTTGTTAGCTACCTTTAGGGTAGGATACCTATTACGCGTTAGTTAGCATTATTTTAGGATAATATTTTTATATTATTCTAAGGCTATTCTTAGCCTATTTTTGTATTATTTAAGCATAGATGATTAATATTATTTCACTAATGCTTACGCTCTATATTTGTTATCAATGATGAACTCCATAATGGGATTCATGACGTTGTTTCAGGGGAAGGGGAGATCCTCTCGATGCATTCCCATCTGAGCCTTCTTACATAGGTCCTTCTCTTTGGTTTTTTAAGTTTGACCTCCCAATTATGTTTTTCTCGATGAGTTGACCTCCCTTTTACCTGCTTCCCTATAAACTCGACCAGAGTTTTGATGTCGACTTCAAACATCTTGTCTCAGATCATCACCCTAACATTGTCCCAAGTGCCCAGAAACACTGCAATGATTTCAAGATCCACTCCATTGAAACTCTAAAAAAATGGAAGGAAACCCCTAGCAGTGAGGATAGCCTCTGCAATAGAATCCATGACAATGAAGGATGGCTCGATGAAACTCATACTGGTAGAAAAATAGAGGCTCTGAGAATGAATTTGGAAAGGACAATGATGGAGGTGAGAGGAACAAGGACTGCTATAAAAAGAAGTAGCTTTGGGTTCAATTTTGGAAACAATGCAAACTCCATCTCGTCTAGGGAGCTGAGTGAATTGGGGAAGGGAAAGTCTACATGAATTGAGGTGACCATGACATACCTCGCTTGAATCATCTTGGATATGGAACATGTGAAAATCCAACCCAATCATCCACATGATGAAAAAGGCGTACTCGATGATGGAATCAATAGAAAAGGCACGAGGTGAGAGGTATACGTCGATGGAATATGGAGGGTGTGGGAAAGAGGGAACGAGGGAAATGGGTTACCCAGTGGCGATGGGTTAAAAAGAAATTATAGTATTGGGGAAGAGGGGGGAGTGGATGACGAGAATGTGGAGGCCAACATGGCAAGGATGGATGGCGAGGCAAGCAAATTTGAAAAAACCACAAATAAAAATTTCTTGAAAAGCGATGGACAGAGAATTAAAATTGAAAAAACCAATAAAATTGGTTAAACCATGTAATGAGGTTACATGGGAATCAGTGGAAATGGAAAAAAAATCAACGAGCATTTAATTCATTTATGGAAAATCTGACTTGCTCCACGTCAGCATTGGTCTCATTTGAGGATATTTTGTCTTGCTCCACATCAATATTTGTCTCATTTGAGGATATTCTATCTTGCTCCATGACAACAATTAGCTCTTGAGGAAGGCCACTTGTCCAAGTCATCAAGCTTGTGGAATGGGCACCAATATTTATAAGCTTGTCAATGGTTTTATTGCTTTCCCTGAAAGCATGTTGGAAAATAATCTCTTGAAACATTTGACTTAAAGACCTGGCTTCATCAATGCAGTCCCTAATCCTCCATGAGGGATTTTTGGAATTATTTAGATAATTGATAATAGTTAGAGAATCCCCTTCGACCATGAGTCTATCTAAAAATTCTTTTGCTGGGAAAATGCCTTACCACAAGGCTCTGGCTTTAGCAACCTGATTCGTTTGATTTTCCAAAAATTATGTATAGGCAAGGATGACCCTGCCACTACTATCTCTAAGGATGCCCCTAGCTCTAGCTAATCCAGGGTTTCCTTTGGTAGCACCATCAAAATTTAACTTGAGCCAACCTGAAGGAGGGGGAATCCACTTAGAATGAGCCCTTAGATTAGAGGGAAGATTCGACTGATTATCTACAATGGGAAGATTGAGAGAGGCCCAAGGAAATCTCGAACTGAGATGTGGGATGGGATGAAAGAGGATAGAGGGAAGCATTCTCTGTAGCAAAGGAAAGAATTTTTTTCAAAACACAGTCTCGGCTTAGTACCTTGTTAGAGAAAACTCTAAGATTTCTTTCTAGCCAAACTTGCCATAGAAAATGATGAAGGTAAAATTTCCATAGGAATTTAAGGCAAAGGTTGCAAAAAGGATTCGACCATTGGGCAAAGAGATCAAAAATAGAGCATGTTTCAGCCCAAAGGATGTGGAATAAATGGAAAAAATTATTAAGGATAGATGAGGAGAATGCACATGAAATAAAAAGGTGGGGGGGGGATTCCCAATCATATAGGCATAGAAACCATCTGTTAGGGATGGTCATACCTCTTTTGAGAAGGTTTTCAATGGTAAGAATCTTTTCTTGAATGGCCACTCAAGCAAAGAGGGCTATTTTGGGAATGAGGAATTTGGGCCAAATAATACTGAAAGGGATTAAGGGCTCTTTTATTGTGTATATAGTAAATGATATTACATATTTTACACAACCAACTCAGTAGATGTCCTTCTAGTTTTAAAACATCAATGCTCTTGTATATGACATTGTCTAAATTGTGTACCAAAAGTGTGCAAAAGAAATATGATATGGTTTAAACTTTGAACCTCCTTCCTTCCATGCCTAAGAGATACCTCTGTTGACTAGTGTGGCACACACTCAACATGCAACAAAGACATAATTCATCTTTTTTTTTTGCACTCTATTGTGCAAATTTATATGTGTATTTTTTTTTTAATTTTTTTTTTAATTTACATGGTGGAATCGGTAGTTGCCACGAATCCATGTAGGTTGTTCGACTTTTATGGCTACCATAGTATTCTACATTGTCTGCCCCATAAGTTGCTACACAGTTCTTCGTGCAGTCCGCCCCTATAACCACCATGCCACAATCATTTTAAACCTTTTACACCACTGAAAGCATCAGGAAAGGGACAAGCGTTTAGTCCAACGAGGCCCGAGATTTGAACCTTGGACCTCTACCCCCTTACGGGGTTTGGTCGAACCAATTGGTCTACACCTCGGATCTATTTATATGTGTATTTTAACCCACAATAAATAGTTAAAAAATTTCTTTAGCACACATCTAGCCACCTTAGATCTTTCTTCAAATAGAAAAAATTGTTCATTATTTCTATAGAAGACATCTTCATAGTCAGCCTAAAAGAAGAGCATCAAAAACATGGTGCACATTGTTATGAATTCAAATTTAAAAGTTTAGCACCAAAGCTTGTTCTTCCTTCTAATTAACATGACACAACCTCTATACAAATGCTAAAATGTATGATGCTAAACTTGATTCATATTTGTATTCAAGGGTCTAGAAATGCTTTGATGATAACAAAACCAAACAAGGAGTAGGTACAATTCAAAGGATGGAGTGGTGGGACCTATTTATACCAATACCAAATCCCTAATTACATAGATGAGTTTAATTAAGCCGACATAACAAGAGGATTTAAGATTAGCTACAAGTTATAATATGAGTGTAACTATAATAAGGTTAATTACAACCCAAAATAATTACATAATAGAATATTCTAACAAATTAAATACAATTGTACTATGTTTACCCTTAGGCCTATACAATATTACATAATATAATGTTAGTCTAGGCCATAATTCAAATTACACTTTCAATGATTTTGGGTCGGGATGTCGATGGGCGGGAAGTCGTCTGCAGGGGAGCTCGGGAGCGGCTATGGTTCGGTTCTTGGACGCAGCGGAGCAATCGGAGGGCACCAGGAATCCGGTGGTGCGGAAGCGCCCGGGCCCATTGAAGATGACCGGGCTGACAACGGTGTTGGTCGAGGTAAGGACCCACCAGACAAAGGGGGTGGTGGGGCTCAAAAGTCTTATGCCCAGGCAGCGGCCTCAAAAACCCTAAACGGGTTTTTTACCAAAGAGTTGTTTTCGGTTGGGGATGAGCTGGACATCCCGACGGAAGTCCTTTCAAGCTTCATGGAGTTTGAGAAATTTACCCTAATAGGCAAATTCATTGGAGGTCGTCCCGACATGGAAACTATCCGAAAGTGGGCAGCAAGCAAATGGAGGACTTCTGGTCATTTGGAGCTGGCGGCCCTATCCCGAGGTTTTTTTGCCATTAGACTGAACAATAAGGAGGATTACTGTAAAATTTTGGCTGGCGGGCCATGGTTTCTGGGCCGCAAAAGTTTATTTCTTAGGAAGTGGGACATGGATTTCAGTCCTGATACCCAGAACATCAACATTGCCCCAATATGGGTTAGGCTCCCGAATCTTCCCCTCTTTGGCTGGCATGAAAATGTCATAAGGGGTATTGCGCGCTCCATTGGGGAGTTGGTCACCATTGATCCTCCCACCCGAGCTCGAACAAGGTTCGTCCAAGCCCGTTTTTGCGTTCTGGCAGATTTGGAGGCGAAACTCCCAACTTCCATCACTCTTCGGTCTGGAGGTACCATTCTTCATAAACAAGCTATTGTCTATGAAAATAGACCAGCTTTCTGCCCCCAGTGTCGGTCCCAAGGGCACCTCCAGTCCCAGTGTCCTCTTCAAAAACCAGGAAAATAGAAACGTGAAAATGACAACCCCCTAGAGCACAAGGAAGGTCAGTCGAAGCAACCAAATCTTCCAGACGCGAAGGGCCATGGATCCCCAGGCCCCTCTAGAGACTGCGTCGGACTCTCTCAGCCTGAAGAGAATCCCACTCTCCAATCGGACCCCGAGCAACTTGAGGCTGACAACCAGCAAGGAACAGACTCCCACTTGGAAAGTGAATCGCAGGAAGAGAAGGAACGGACCCCATCCCAAATTATGACTCAGGCTGTTTCTCTGCTCCAAGATACGGGTCATCCCGATTTCAGTCAGTCGTAGACGCTGCTAGAAGATTACCTCTTAGGAAGGAGGGGTGAACAGTCCGGTCACATTAGCCCCCGAAACACGAGGAGCCGAAAGCAAAGTGTGGATTTTGGTAGTGAGAGGAAGCAGGGTCATCCTCCTAACAAGGACAGGCGAGACAAAGAGACAGCAACTGACGTTGCAAATGGAACCCAACATTTGCTGGTTCTGGATGACTGTGACGCTCAGTCGAACGAAGCGCATGCATCAAAACCTCCCCCTCAACAAGGAAGGGGAGGCAAGAAAAACCTCAAACTATCTGGATGAAAGTCCTCTCATGGAATGTGAGAGGACTGAACGGTGCAGCCAAACGAAGGTTAGTGGCTGATCTCCGTAGGAGGACTAACCCTTCCATCCTTATTTTGCAAGAGACCAAGCTTGATGCTATCTCCTCTGATAAAGTCGCGAAGGCCATTTGGGCCAAGGCAAATTGTCTGTCCAGCCCTGCAGTGGGAACAATGGGAGGACTCATGGTTCTGTGGGACCCTTCGAGGTTTGAGGGCAGCTCACTGTCAACTTCCAACAGAATCATCAATGTACTGTTCCAGTCCAAAACCACCAATTTTTCCTGGATTCTGTCCAACGTTTATGCTTCAAATTCTGCCACAGAGAGAGCAGAAATGTGGAAAGCTATCTCTCAGATGAGGGAGAATTTTAGTAATTTTCCTTGGGTTCTAGGGGGTGACTTCAATTGTCCCCTTCATCCTTCAGAGAAAAAAGGAGGGTCCGACCACTCCAGCCATAGCTTGGAAGACTTCAGAGATTTTGTCTCTACTAATGGCCTGCTCGACATCGAACTCAAAGGGGCTTCCTTCACATGGAGTAACAGAAGGATTGGGAGCGGTTTGATTCAAGTCAAGCTCGACAGATTCTTCATTTCCCCAGAAGCCATTCCCATCCTTGGCGGGGCTATCCTTTCGGCTCTTCCAAGGATTGGGTCTGACCATAACCCTATTTTCTTGGAGGCGGACGATGGGCCTGTTTTTAAGACCCCTTTCAGATTCGAATCCATGTGGATTTCTCACAAAGACTTCAAAGGATTGGTTTCAGCGTGGTGGCAATTGAAGGTGGAAGGAAGCGCTCCTAAGAGGGTGGCTTTAAAGCTCAAAATGGTCAAAGAAAAGCTGAAGGTTTGGAACAAAGAGGTTTTCGGCAACATTTTTGAGTCCAAAAAATCCATCTCTGAGAACCTGAAGGTTTTGGAGGAAAGGATGGAACTCGAAGGTTACACTGAGGGTCTCAGGGAGGAAGAGCGGAGCCTTTTGGTGGACTTTCATTCTATTCTCGCTAGGGAGGAAACGTTCTGGCGCCAGAAATCTCGTGACCTTTGGTTGAAGAATGGAGACTCCAACACGAGGTTTTTTCATGCGTCTACTATGAGGCACAGGGGGGCCAACAAGATCAGAGAAGTGGCTTGTAAGGATGGGCGCATTACCAGGGAGATTGAGGAAATCAGGAGCGAAGCGGTTGATTTCTTTCAGGATTTACTTGGCACTCCTCCGGATAGCAACCTTCAGGTCCAAAAATCTATGCTCGCCAATTTTTTGACTAAAGTTCCCCATGAGGTAAGCATTAAGCTTCTGGAACCTTTTTCCTCGTCCGAGATTAAGGAAGCATTGTTCTCCATGCAACCAGATAAGGCCCCTGGGCCCGATGGTTTCCCCCCCGATTCTTCCAAGTCATGTGGGAGGTCGTGGGCCCGGATGTGTGCGATGCTATTCGGGTTATCCAAGCTTCCAGATCCATCCACCCGAAACTCAATTCCACCTTTCTTGCCCTCATTCCTAAGTCTCCTTCCTGCAAAATTTTCTCTGACTATCGGCCCATCAGCCTGTGCAATGTTTTTTACAAGATTCTCACCAAGTCTATAGCCAATAGACTCAAAACAGTCCTCCCCCTCCTGATTGATCCTTGTCAGGGAAGCACTGTTAAAGGCAAAAACATTCTTGATGGTGTTATCACTGTCCATGAGACCCTTCACTCCACTTACCGCTCCAAGAATGCTGCTCTTTTTCTTAAGCTCGACATGAACAAAGCCTTTGACCGAGTCGATCAAAATTTTTTGTGTGCAGTCCTCCTCAAGTTTGGCTTTCATCCCCACTGGATTGACCTTGTCTACAGCTATATATCCACTCCCTTTTTCTCTGTCTTGGTCAACGGGTCCCCAGCTGGGTATTTCCAAAGTGCCAGAGGCCTCAGACAGGGCGATCCTCTATCTCCCATCCTTTTCATTCTTCTGGCGGAGGTTCTGAGTTGGTCCATGAAAGAGGCTCTTCGTCAGAACAAGATTTTTGGCATCTTGCCGACTTCTAGAATTAATCCTGTCACTCATCAGCAATTTGTGGATGACACCCTCATCTCCACTGGGGCGTCCGTTGCTCAAGCCAAGTCGCTCAAGAGGATCTTGTCCCGTTATGAGCAAGCTGCAGGGCAAAAGGTCAATTACATTAAGAGCAAAATCTACTTTATTAACACTCCCCTACGCAGACAACTTTGGATTGCTAGAATTCTTGAATGCACTATTGATTCCCTGCCTACGTCCTATCTGGGGTTGCCTCTATCTTATAGCGGGCGGGCCAGTGGGGATATGTGGAACACGATTCTTGAGCGCCTTCACAGGAAACTCGGCACTTGGAAGGGCAAACTCCTATCGCAAGCTGGGAAAGCCACCCTTACCAAAGCTTGTCTTCAGGGGATCCCGACCTACTTCATGTCGGTGTTCATGCTTCCGAGTGCAGTCCACTCCAAAATTGAGAAGATTCAGAGGACCTTTCTTTGGTCTGGCAACGAAGAGAAATCTAGACTTCCCCTTGTTGCCTGGGACAAGGTGTGTTCGAGGATAGATCAAGGTGGTCTGGGGTTGAGAAGATCAAGACTTATGAATTTGGCTCTGATCGCGAAGCACGCTTGGAGGATTCTGTCTAGCGACCCGGTGGAGTGGGTTAAGCTGGTTAAAATGAAGTATCTTGGCCCCACTTCCTTCTTGGATGTTGAAACATCCCCCGTGGCGTCGACCTTTTGGAAATCTGTGCTCCAAACCCGGCATTTGATCAGTCTGGGAGCCCGTTGGATTTTGGGTGATGGCAACTTCATTTCCTTTTGGAAGGATAGGTGGGCGACTGAAGAAGCCCTTGGGTCGAGGGCGGACCTTGCTGGGCTGAGAAGTTTGACCGACCCTAACTCCCAACTCAGGGTGGCGGATTTCATTGACCGGAGCACCCGTTTTCCTCAGTGGAAGTTTCCTATTGTGGAGGGGTTTAATAATGAGGTTACCTTTCTTGCTAATATCCTACAGCCGGTTTTAATTCCTTCTGCCAGGAGGAATGACAGGATCATATGGAGTGGTACGGAGGATGGGCATTTTTTTGTTAAATCAGCTTATGAGTTTCTCACCACCAAGACTGCTCTGGACTACAGGTGGAATACTGTTTGGAGGAAAGGAGTTGTCCCTAAAATCAACTTCTTCACGTGGATTGCTTTCCACAACAAAGCCTTAACTATTGACAACCTTCACAAGAGAGGTTTTGCCTTCCCCAACAGGTGTTACCTGTGTCTAGCAGATTGTGAGACGAGGGATCATTTATTCTTGCATTGCCCGTTTTCCCACTCTGTTCTTAGTATTGTCCTATCCTCCTTCCAAATCCTTTGGTGCTCTCCCCGTTCCCTGAGAGATGCTTTTCACCAATGGCCCAATCCTTTCAAGAATCCCAAACTCCGCTTCCTCCTCGAGGCATCCTTCCACCATTCAATTTGGCAAATTTGGTTAGAGAGGAATGCCAGAATATTTGGCAGAGCTCCTAGAGGGCCCCCTTCTGTTGCTCAAAGGGCGTTATCTTACGCCATTGAGAATTCTATTGCTGTCCCCAGTCCCCGTCCCCACCTTTCGAGCGAAGAAGCGATTCTCAAAATGATGAATCTCTGGCCGTTTTTGGAGGTTGTTAAAGAGCCCTGTCGAAGGAATGTTGTTTGGACCAAACCCCCCATGGGGTGGATTAAATTAAACTTTGATGGAGCGGCTAAAGGGAATCCTGGGCCCGCTGGCGCTGGGGGGGTTGTCCGAGATCATGATGGGAATATCGTGATGGCCTATTGTGAAGATTTGGGCTCCCAGACGAATCACTATGCCGAAGCCCGAGGCGCTCTGAATGGTATTCGGATTCTCTCTGAGGACCCTCGGCCTCTAATCATTGAGGGTGACTCGCTCAACATCGTGAATTACCTTCTTGGCACCAAAAATCCATCTTGGAAAGTCTACAACATCATCCTCGAGGCTAGATCTCTTCTCTCCTATCGTGGTAGGTGGAAAGCAAATCATATTTTGAGAGAAGGAAATCGCGTGGCTGACCACATGGCCAACAAAGGGCTCGCGACCACGTGTCCGGTCGTGTGGCGGTCTCGCTTCCCATCCGAGGTGGAAAGGTTGGCCAGAGCAGACATACCTTCCTGATGTTTTCCTTGCGCAGTTTTTGGAAAGCCCCTTCCGACGTGTTTTGGGGTGGCGTGGCATTTTTGTCTACTCCCTTGGGCGAGTGTGGGCACGAGTGTCTTGTGATGCGCACCCCTGTTCCCAAAGCATTTTGTTTTTCAAGTCTCCAGGACACACCAGAGTTGGCGCCCTATAGGCTCTCTACTCTTTTTTCTCCACCAAGGCGGTTTATCTGGTTTGTCCGATCCTGGCATTGGTTCGTGGTTGGCTTTTCAAAGTACCCCTTTCCAACGATGCCCATGTGTGTGTGGATTATTGGCGATGTACGGGAATGCTTGGGCTTGGATCTTGTCAAATCCTTGCCTTGGATTTGGCACGCTCCTTCCAATCCACCCTGTGCATGCAAGACTGATGATGTTACGACTAAAGGGGTGGCGAGACCGCGTGGCTTTTTTAGACAAAGGAGAGGCAAGTTCGGGATCTGCGTGGCACCTTTCTTTTGTGACCTTGGCTTGCGGCATTGGATCCGGGTCGACTGTGGGAGGTGGCTCACGGTCAGATTTATCCTCCCCCATCCCATTTTTTATATTCGTCTTTTTGCTTTAATCTCTGTTATTGGAGTTTTCTGTAGGTGGGTAATTATGGCTGGCCCCTTCATTGAGCCATCTACCCTGTCCCTTAGTGATGAGGCGTGCATGTTCATGAAAGCAAAGAAGCTGCTGCCCTTCCTGGAAAAATTTGTTGGCCCTGACCAGGAGATTACGTAGAGCTTCATTGACACTTGGACCCAGGGTGATGTGGTCGTGAAAGGTATTAACATCCACGTTTCGACTGCGTTCTTGGCGGAGATCACTGGTTTGTCGGCCCTTGGGCGGGTCATCAGGAGAGATAACCACAATTGGGCTGAGGAGCTGGAGCAACTCCCTGATAAAGGGAAAAATCTTGGATGGGATAGGTCGTGTCTCCTCCGGTCTGCCCTCCCTGAGCCTTATAGATCCGCCATGATTCCTATCATGCAATATATTACATGTGACGATCCCGACAAGACTATTCGAAGCTTTCACATTAGCTTCTATAACCACCTCCGCGATGCCAAACAAGTGAGTTTCCCAGATTACCTCATGTACTCCCTTGGCCTTGCCATTGATAAGAGCCAAAAAGCGAATTCCCCTCCCATCCATCAAGGCCTCATGGCAATCATTTACAGGCATGCTCTGGCCAAGCGCCCTCCTCCTCAGGTTGTCAACCCGCTGAATTCCCAAGCCCCCTGTGCGTCCTCTCCTGCCTCCAGCCCCTCCAGAAATAGCCCTCCCAGCGCTGACGGGCCCTCTCCCTACAGCCGCTCCGCTCGTTCTCGGCCAAAACGCAGCATTGGTGGCAAATCGTCCGTTCCTGGCAGATCTTCCCAGCGCCTGCGAAAAGCCAGAAAGGTTGAGAAGGGCGTCCTTCCGTAGCACATCCCGTCGGACACGGAGAGCGACAAGGAGAGTCATGGCAATTCTCTCCTGGACCTGGCTGCTTCCATTCTTACTACTGTTAACTCCATGATTACAATCCTGAAGCAGAACCAGAAGCGCTCAAATTCGGAAGGACAGGAGGATCGTGATTAGCTGTCCATGGTGTTTGTCTTTTTGTTTTTGGCCTCTATTTGGGTTTCTCTCGGGTTTGTCCTGTTTCTTTTTTGTTGTTGGGTTTCCAGGCCTAAAAGCCCTTTTTGTTGTTTCCAAGTCTTTAGCATTAGGATGGCTTTACTTACAATTAGACTTATTGTTATAGCCAAGAGGTATGATGCATCATTAGAAATTTGGCTAATTTTGTACATAAGGTTTTGGGATCCTCTATAAAAACCCACTGTTAATATATTAAAATAATTACCAAAAAAAAAATTACACTTTCAACATCCCCTAATAATTTAAACTAGTCATAACAACTAGATCGTAGTCATCACCTCCACTATTAGATACTCCTATACATATCCAAATAAAATTTTGTCTAAGACTCCAAATGAGGAAGATAAATCAAGAGTACCACTTCTAAAGAAAAGTTGCTTCAATCTTCCATAGTTACATAAGGTAATACTTGGATTATCTTTCTTTTTTATAGCATACATCATCTTAATTGAAAACTTCAACATACGCTTAGACCACCTAATTTTCATGATCAAAAGAGGCTTTTCATAGATCTATTTATGGAAAGAGCCATTACAAATTTCTAAGAGTACTCTAAGAAGAAATAGAAGAAGGACGAGATCATAAATGCTTAGATCTTAATGAATAAGTCAAATCAATAGCTTAAAGGAGAAATATGGATTGACTAAAGATCATTCTAAATCCTTTTCCTATATGCCTCTAAAAGACTTAAAACCTGCTATAATTGTTATAAATCCAATTGCATTTCCCATAAAAGTAGACCAAAAAAATTAATTACAAAAATCTAATAAATTTACCCTTTTAGGGCAATAGACCTTGAGGACTATCCTGCACAATTCAACTACAAACACTATAAAAATTTTGTAAACTAATGTCACTAGTGTGTAGAGCTCAAAAAATCATACAATTTGAAAAAATGGGCTCAAAATGCTTCCATATGAAAAAACTATGGCCTTTGAAAGATCTACCCAAATAACCCCCAAAAATGCAAAAAATAAAGCCTTAAACCTTAGAAAAATGACATCCAGTCTTAGCCTGCCATATATTGTCCACTAAATATCAAGTTTTTGCCACTCGATTTATGCCACCTAGACACCACTAAACTAACACTTAGTCTAGGATTAGGAGAAATATCCTCTTTTCATTGTTCAATGACATGTAAATATATTTAAAATGATCTTATGTGGTATGCCAAGGTGCCATATTACCACATCAACCAAGAATACATTTACATTTTTCTAAAAATATTAAAACACTATTACAAGGGATTTGATCTTGAGTTTGCAATGGCCTAAGACACTCATGCTAGCCAAAGAAATAGGGCATTTGTTGATATTTTTAATGCACTTTTATCCATACATAGAGTGTCAAATAGAAGCAAATATATGCTTTGTAAAAATTCCCAATGAAGCAACTTGAATTGGGTTGCATAGCTTACAAATGATTTGCATATTTCACATAACCAACTCGCTAAATGTCCTTCTGGTGTTGAAAAAATCAATGCCCTATGGATGATATTGTCTAATTTGTTACCAATAGTGCATAAAAGAAAGGGCTTTGTAGTTTGAACTCCAAAAATCCTTCCTCCTATGCTTAAAAGATACCTCTCTTGACTGGTATACCATGTGCTTAACATGCAATGAAGCCATGATGTCCATAAATTATTTTGTACTCTACTATGCAAATTAATACAAAATCTTAACATGGATTTGAACCCAAAATAAATAAATTATTCAACATGCATCTATCTACCTTAGATCTTCCTTCAAACAAAACAAAATGCTCATTGTATGCATTGAAGATGACATCATAGTCATCCCAAAAGAAGAGTGCCAAAACTTGGCATGTTGTGTTGCAATTTCAAATTTAAAAATTTAGCACCAAAGTTTCTTCTTCCCTTCGATCAACATGTCATGGCCTTCCCGTGAAGTCTAAAGAGTATGATGTTAAACCTAATTTAAATTTACGTTCAAGGGGTTGGAAATGATTTGATGATAATAAAGTAAAAAATAAAGTATTGATGTAACACCGTATACGGGTTCAATTAACAACAAGCATGCAAGCGTAGGAGTACACAATGGAATCAAGAAGAATCAATGGAATTTGAAACAAATATTTTTATTTACTTGTGTGAAAGGAAAGATTACAATAATTTATGAAACCTTAGAGATCTATATTAGAGACTCTCTGCGTTACAATCAAGCCAATCTAAAACTCTACCCCAAAACTATCCAAAATCAAAATCTCACCCAAATAGAATTTGATCCATAACAAAGAACCAAGACGCTACTTTGTTGGTCTAGTTTGTAAATTTTTAAAAGGTTTTGGGACCCTTTCAAAACCCCTTCTTTTCTACCTAATAAATAAAACCAAGACACTACATATATAGAAAGATAAGTAATATTTGTGTCGTGAATCTAGGGAACCCTAATGCAACGGTCATGTCGACCACAAAAAAATTGATCGTTCCATACAATGCACAAAGACTACAAATTGTGTGATGCCTATCACAACGCTATAGATGTTTTTGGTCGATGCAAGATTGTGTGAACACAAGGATGCTCCTACATCAAACACCCTTGCTAAAAATAATGTGAGCTTGGGGCTTACATTATGATTGTGCAAACAATTACTTTGGCCACCCAAGTAAGCTTACTTTAGCTTCAAAAATAATTTACGTTCAACCATACAGATCAACTCCACAATATAACATAAAACAATAAATCGAATAATAATGCAAGAATTGGAAATTAAATCAATAATCAATCTAAATCCTTTTCCTCTTTAGGAGGGAAGATCCCTGCCTCAAATGGATAAATCACTACGAATACACAAATGAATTACTTGATAAAAGATGATAGATTATTTTCTACACTTGGATGTTAATGTATAAATATAAATTAAGATGACTTTAGTTCATATAGTCAACAACTATTTTTGCAATGTAACATGACTCCCCTCCTCGAAAAGCTTTGTCCTCAAAGCTGGAAATGTCTGGAAAATACTTTCAGGTTCCCATGTAGCCTCTTCTTCTAGTAGGCCCTACCATTTGATGAGAAATTCTTGGATGTGATGAGATCTCAGTATGCGTGTTCTACTTTGTAGAATGGCTTCCGGCTAGAGATATATACGCCCTTCTACATCTAGTATTTGTAATTCTGACTAAGATTTCACTTTCTTGTCAATCACCTTCTTGAGACACCGTCTGGCATGGTCATAGGATCTTTTGGGAGGTATTCCATTTAGTTCCTGGAAGACCTCATAACAGGTGTCCGTAATATTTTGTAGATCTTCTGATTGGATTTCTGGCATGTCTTGTGCTTGCATTTCCATATAATTAATTTGAGTGAAGAATCCATGACTACCTTTGCTTACTATTTTTTCCATGTTGTGTGAACTTACTATCTTTGATGGAGGTGTTGGAATTCCTTGGAGGCGAATGGTCTTCCCATGTTCTTTCCATTCAACAAAGTGCTTCTTGTAATTAAAATTGATCGTGGTTTTGATTTGTTCTAACCATGCGACTCCCAAGATAACTTTTGAATTCCCTAAATTCATAACAAAAAGAGGAACCTGTCAAGTATAACTTCCCATTTGTAATAAAATTGAAGATGGTTTACTTCTACATTGAGCGCTACTCCCATTTGCAGTTCGAGCTTGAAATTTATCTTGATTGGAGGAGTTGATGTGCAAGTTTAATGCCTTGGCAAGCCTTGTGTTAATAAAGTTGTGAGTACTTCCTGAATCAATTAATACAGTTACCTTCCTTATTTGAATGAATCTTTCTACTTTGATTGTATGGTGAGCTGATGACCCCATAAGAGCATGTACTAAAATTGCCATAGTATCTTCCCCAGCTACAACCACCTTGTGTTCAATTTGGTCATCGTCTAGGGAATTATCAGGTGAGTTGTTCTCCTCTATTTCTTCATCTTCCTTGTCAGCATATTCAATTTGAAATCTCTATCGTGGTACACATGCCTGATATTTTGGATGGTGATTGCGACATTTATAGCAAAAATAACTTGATGGTTGATCATTTCTATGAAAAGAGGTGTTGTGATATTGAGGTTGACCATATGAATCACGTTGTATGGATATAGCCATTTGCACCTTTTTTTCAACCAACTTGGCAATCCTTATACACTCATCTATCTTGGATGGATTTTGTAAGTCCACTTCAACTTTAATATTCTCTTTCAACCCATTTCTAAAAGCAGCTACCACCACATCTAGTTGTAAGTGTTTTGCATAGTGAAGCATACTAGTAAATTTTGAGATATAGTCAACTACCAATCCCGTCTACTTAAGTGACAACAACCGTACCATGTAGGAAACTGTGGGGCCTTCATCAAATCTGTGAAGAAAGGCATCGATGAAATCATTCCAATAGATGTTGTTTTCCCTCATGTTTGTACCATGTAAACCATTGATAAGCTTCAGTGCCCAATTTGGTTGCAGCAAAAGGAACTTTTTTTGAGTCTTGGAATTGGTATAAGTCTAAAATGCCTTCCATTTTGGCTATCCACCCATGTGGATCATGACCTTTAAAGGTGGGCATTTCAATACGTGTAAAATTGACTCCAGTAGGACCTCTTTAGTGGTAAGCATTGTGCCTATCTTGGTCCTCATTATTCCCTAGTCTATGGATGCAATTTTGGGAAGGTCTACCAAAACCCCTTTGTTGCTCAAAAACTTCTTCGTTTCCCAGATCCTCATTATTTATTTGTCCATTGGGATTTGGGGGATGACCATTATGACCTCTTTGGTGTGTATAGTCTTCATACTGATGCTCAGTACTCCAGTGGTTTGGGCTAGGAGGATTTGGTTGGGTTTGTCTGGCGAATAGTTGGGACATGTTGGCATTCATGTTCTTAATAGTCTCTACTAAGGCTAGTAAGGTCTCATTAGTGACCTTGGGGCTTCCTGTTTCCTCTTGTGTGAGGTTCTCATGGGAGGAATTTTGGGAGGTATTGGATGCCATTTTGTTAAACAATGGATGACCTAGGTTAAAGCTAGTAATTCCTGAATTATGTGTACCTTTGCTTTGAGGAGGTCTTCTTGGTGATTTCAGGCTCCCTTGGTTGGAGTTATTCGAACTTGAAAATCGCTCGTTTGGTCCTTTTGTCCACCTTCCGCTCATGCACTCTTCAAAATTTCCTACTTTAGAGGCTCTTGTGCTTCAATTTTATCTACAAAATTTTGATTGGCTTTGGCAAAAAAATTGTTGTTTTTCGCTTTATTGTCGCTCCAACTGCAATGCGGATATAGTTGGCTCTCCCCTTTTTGACACCAATGTGATAGTTTGACACTTGATTTGACAGCAATGTGACAGTTTGACACCTGATTGTGACAATTTGACCTAGATTTTATGTGACACAACCGTAATTTGACACTACCATAGAACTGACATTTTTTTATTGATGCAACACATATCCATGCAATGGACACGATACTAACCACGACGAGACACTAACCCAAATTTGACATGAGATCGAACTGACACTGATGTGAGAGATTTACCACAATGAGACATTGACCACAAAAGACCCAGGGACCTGATCACGATGATACACTAATCACGAAATACCCGAGTATGTAAGGACAAGACGTAGACATGAAGGACCCGACGATGGAAAGGACCGAACACAAAAGAACTCAGGACACTATGCGAATGAACCAAGATAGATCATATCGGAAGCACGAGCTGGGACACAACGTAGAAGAAGGATAGGACATGAGTTGTGAATAATACCAATGCAAGACCCAAAGCACAACAAACTACAAGGACAAAGACACGAAAACTAGTGAGACACAACGCTACCCTAGGACGGTGACACATAGACAAATAGCCCAAATGCCACAAAGACTACGACATTAAAAACTTATTCATGTGAAGGGGACAAAGAGTGTGTGTGACTGAAGTCACACTCCTTTGGTGTGCTCTCCGCTTAATAAAGATCTCAACACCAGAAACACTGTGAATGTGGGATAATCGTCACTGTGGAAAATTAATATTAGCCCTCACCTTAAGTTAATGCCTTTTTTCGCAACTAAATACTCGACACTTATTTGAGGGTTTTCACCGATGTCTCACAATATCTTTCTATTGCATTTTAGGAACTTGTGGACTGTAACAGGTGATTAACCTTCGTGTTTCTTTTGTCTGTCTTGTTTTAGGGCTGGACAGGTGAATCTCTCGCCTACTTCCCTCTATTTTGGAACCCAGTGATGTCTGTTGTAGGCATTTTTATTTGTTCTTGAGATGTCTTAGCCTCTCATAAGGTGGACATAGCCTGCAAGGTGGAATGCAATCACTGTGATGTTTGTTGGAGCATAATCGATAGCATTGCCTACTGTATTCGTTGTACTCATTGATCGCTTGTGGTTGCCCAAATTTCTATATGTGTTTAGAATTTTTCCCTGTAGATCATAACCATCTCTGATACCACTTGGAAGGCGATGCCTTCCCTTAACCTTGATGATAATTCTATAATTTACGTTCAACCATACAGATCAACTCCGCAATATAACATAAAACAATAAATCGAATAAGAATGCAAGAATTGGAAATTAAATCAATAATCAATCTAAATCCTTTACCTCTTTAGGAGGCAGATCCTCACCTCGAATGGGCAAATCACTATGAATATGTAAATGAATTAATTTATAGAAGATGATAGATGATTTCCTACACTTGGATACTAATGTATAAATATAAATTAAGATGACTTTAGTTCATATAGTCGACGACTATATTTGTAATGTAACAAATATCTTTCGAACTAGGTGCACATTTGGAGGAAAGGTATGTAAGATGATTATTTATAGTGGTAATTGTGAAAATATGGTTTCAAATGAAATGGTTGAGAAACTTAACTTGAAGTGTGAGAAGAACTCGTATCCCTACCGCATATTGTGGTTCAATAAAGAGAACGAGGTAATTGTAGATAAGAGATGTCTGGTTAAGTTTTCAATTGGGACTACCTACAAGGATGAAGTGTGGTGTGATGTAATTCCAATGGATGCATGTCACTTATTGTTGGGGACGTCATGGCAATATGATATGAAGGCTACCATTATAGGAGAAAGAATACTTACACATTCTATAAGGATGGAGTAAAGGTTGTCTTATTACCACATTAGGAAGAAGGATAGAGTGAAATTCTATTGATGATTAAGAAAATTATCACAGGGATGAAAGAAGTTAAGGTTTATTATGTGTTGGAAGCAAAGAAGGTGGATACTAAGGATGTCACTATACCACCTGCAGTAGCAAAGTTGTTGAAAGAGTATGCATATGTCATACCAGAGGAGTTACCAAATG
This sequence comes from Wollemia nobilis, assembly GCA_028583015.1. NCBI lineage: Eukaryota > Viridiplantae > Streptophyta > Pinopsida > Araucariales > Araucariaceae > Wollemia > Wollemia nobilis. Next base: position 13,965,723 of record JAQPPZ010016955.1, on the reverse strand, counting down.
GATTACCCCCAAAAGGGATATTCAACATCATATTGATCTAAGTCTAGGATTGGCTCTTCTAAATTAGGCAACCTATAGGATGAGTCCCATGCAAACAAAGGATCTGAATAGACAAGTGATAGAATTGATAAAGAAGGAAGTTATTAGAGAAAGTATGAGTCCATGTGTGACTCTTGCACTATTGATGCCAAAGAAATATGATACAAGGCAGATGTGTGTGGATAGAAGGGCAATCAATAAAATTACAATCAAATATAGGTTCCCAATTCCAAGACTAGATGATATGATGGATGTTCTAGCCAGAGCACAATGTTTTTATTAAAATTGACCTACATAGTGGATACTATCAAATTCAAATCCAAGAAGGAGACAAATGAAAATACACTTCCAAGATAAAATATGGATTGTATGAATGGATGGTGATGTCATTTGGATTATCCAATGCACCTAGTACATTTATGAGGATGATGAATAGAGTATTGCAAGAATATATTGGTAAGTTTGTAGTTGTGTATTTTGATGATATTTTGATATTTAGTAGGAATGAAGAAGAACACTTGTTGCATTTGAAATTAGTGTGAGTTGTTAAGGAAGGAGAAGTTGTATGTCAATCTAAAGAAGTGTAGATTCCTTCATAAGAGTCTAGTGTTCTTGGGATTTGTAATCTTAGAGGATGGAGTTAGGATGGACAAAGAGAAGCTAAAGGTAATTCTAGAATGGCCCATTCCAAGGAATGTGATAGAGGTGACGAGTTTCCATGGCTTGGCAACTTTCTACAGGAAGTTCATTAGGAATTTTAGTAGCATTATTGCACATATAACAGAGTGTACGAAGGGAAGAGAATTTGTATGGACAAAGCCAGCAACAAAGAGTTTCAAATTATTGAAGAAGAAGGTGACAGAAGCACCTATTTTGATATTGCTAGATTTTAGCAAGTTATTTGAGGTTGATTGTGATGCCTCCCATGTGGAAATTGGAGTCATATTGAGTCAATAAGGGTAGCATGTAGCATTCTTTAGTGAACAATTGAATGAGGTATGGAAGAAGTATTCTACTTATGATGTGGAATTCTATGCTATTGTGCAGGCATTGAGACACTAGTGAAATTATTTAGTGTCTAAAAAGTTTGTGTTATTTGTTGATCATGAAGCATTGAGGTATGTAAATACCCAAAAGAAAATAAACAATAGGCATGCAAAGTGGGTATCGTTCTTGCAAGAGTATACATTTGTTTTGAAGCATAATTCAAGTAAGCAAAATCAAGTTGTTGATGCTTTGAGTAGACATGTAGTATTATTGACTACTATGGAGCATGAAGTAGTCAAATTTGAGGTAATTAAGAAAATATTTGAATATGATCCAGATTTTGGTAATATTGTGAAGTAGTGTAAGAATCCAGTGTTGGGAGAAGTTGGTAGTGATGTTTGTGATTATTTGATGCAAAATGGTTATTTGTTTAAAGAGAAGCAGTTGTGCATTCTTGTTGGTTAAATGAGGAAGAATATTATTAGAGAACTGCACAGTGAAGATTTGGCTAGGCACTTTGGATTGAGCAAGATGATTTCTCTTATAGAGAAGTATTATTGGTCGAAGTTAAGGAGGGACATAACCAAATTTGTGTTAATATGTGAAGTGTTCCAAATGGCTAAAGATCATGCATAGAATACAAGACTTTATATGCCTTTACCCGTTCCCATAGGACCATGGGTAAATTTGAGCATGGATTTTGTGTTAGGGTTGCCTCACACACAGCGATGTAAGGATTCAATTTTTGTTGTAGTAAATAGGTTTTCTAAGATGGCGTATTTCATTGCTTGCTATAAAACCAATGATGCTACTAGAGTTGCAAATTTATTTTTTAGAGAAGTTGTTAGACTACATGGTGTTCCAAAAATGATCACTTCATATCGGGACACAAGGTTTTTGAGTCACTTTTGGAGGACTTTATGGGGGAATATGGGTAAAAAGCTACATTTTAGTAGTGCATATCACCCCCACACTGATGGGCAAATAAAAGTAGTAAACCAAAGTTTAGAAAATCTTCTAAGATGTATTATTGGAGAAAAACCAAAATAGTGGGACTTAGCCTTACCACAAGTTGAGTTTACATATAATAGTTCAGTCAACAGGTCAACAGAAAAATCTCCTTTTCAATTTTTTTACGATAAGAATCCCAATGGTGTGTTAGATATAATTGATCTACCAATTCAGGGTAAAATCAGTGATGATGTAAAAGCATTTGCAGAGCACATATAGGAATTGCAGGAAGGTGTCAGAAATAAGTTGCAAGATAGTAATGAAAGGTATAAGGTAGTAGCAGATGCAAGTAAGAGATTGAAAGTGCTTGAGATTGGATATATGGTGATGGTTCACCTTAGGAAGGAGAGGTTTCCCAAGGGTACATACAACAAATTGAAGTATAATAATATTGGACCATGTAGAATTTTGAAGAAGATGAATGATAATGCCTATAAAGTGGAGTTGCTTGTTGATTTTGATATTTCACCAATTTTAATGTTACAAATTTGTATGTCTTTCATGGGGATGAAGATGTAGTTGAAGCAGAAGAGGACATAAATTAGGAATAGTAGATACCTAAGAAGAAGAAAGAAAAAGTTATGCAAGTACTTGATAAGAAGATAATCAGTACCAGGTAGGGAGACTACAACAAATACTTGGTACAATGGGAAGGTTTACAATAGGAATATAATACTTGGATTTTAGAGGGGGAACTAAAAAATATTGATAGCAAAAAGTTGTAGGATTTTGATCAAAGGTACTTGTAGGAGCAAAGTTCTTTTCAACCAGAGGAGAATGATGCAGGAGCCTATATTTCGAAGGGCATAACTTTTTATCCGATCATTGGATCGACTTGAAATTTTATGGGGAGCTGGATAAAGAGGTAGAAATACCATCACTAGACTACTATAGTCATCTAGATGATTTTTTAGGCTTTTATCAGGTCCTAATTCCTTCATCTAGTGCCCCAAAAAATGGGATTTAGTGTTTTTTTGAAAATATGGAAGAAAATATATTTGGAATAACTTCTTATTTAGGCATGGGTAGGTGTTGAGATTTTCTAGGAGGCTTAATATAGATGATACGATGGTATGTATTAATTTAGGGGGCTATCCAAGCTTTTTTTGGTGATTTAGCTTTTGGCACTAAAGACGAAATTGCCCCCCCCCCAAAATATTGTAATTTCTTATCTTTAGGGCTTTAAGATTTAGGGTTTTATTTTAGGGTTTCTTTTGGGATATATATTCTCTTGATATTGCATTGTAAGGGGGGTGAAATCTAGGAATGATAAGATAAAGCATTTTTCAGTTTGTTTCCATTTATTGTAGTTTTTATGTGATCGGAGGTTCTTGTTCTGACCTCTTGCAGCTGAATTTAACCAAGGAGAGAGGTGGATCTCAAAAAGCCTTAGAGAAAATTTTATAGTTTTTAGAGATGTCTTGTTATAGAGAGTAGATCATAACTGGAATGAGTTGTACGATATTTAGCTCATGTATTTATTTAAAAGTAATATGTTTGTAGGGGAATACATAGAGAAATTTTAAGTTTTAGTCACAATATAAAATGTTGGCTAATCATGTCTAAGACATTTATATTTAAAACATGAGGATAGAAATACATACTGAGATAAGGCTTTTTGAACCTAATACTTTGAAAAAGGTTATTATTGTATCTAGGAGAATAGAAGTTTATGTTACAACAAAAATTATTGGTTCTACTTCAAAGGGGTAACACACATGATAGATTTGGTATAGTGGATGCACAAAAAGATAAAATCAATCATAGTAACCATAACCATATATTTGATCAAAGGAATGCTCTCTAAAATCCAAATATGTGTCATGCATATTCTTAGACTTAGTTAGAGGGACATAAATGCAAACCCCAAAAAATGTATATGGCTATAGACACTTGCATTTATGATCTAGAGCCCAAAATAAAAATAAAAAAAGGAAGATTCACCTAACCACCAATAAAGTGACCTGGATGAATAAAATCACCTCTAACCAACCATTGAAAAGGGCTAACCTTCAATCCCTTTAAATGTAATGGTAGGGTTAGATCATCTCGATACATTCACTTTTGGGGGGTTTATAAAGAAGGCAAAGGCATCAGTGTTAGTGGATCCTAGAAGTACTTTGAATATTCTAGATAAGAAATATTCTGAGAAGTTATCCTACCTATAGATAGTTTTGAAAGCTTCCAAAATCCCTGGGCATTGTGTTATCCAATGTGAAGGTTCAATACATAATCTTGAGCTTTCTATACAAAATTATACTTTAACAGATTAATTTATGTAGCAGAGATAGGTGGAGTTGATATTGTTCTTATAGTGCAATGGTTATATTCTTTGGGAATATATTCCACTAACCATCAAGAATATTTCTTGAGTTTTCAAAACTATGAACATGAATATACAATTAAGGTCTTGCTAGTGAAGGAAATTAAGGTAGTAGATTCCAAGCGTATGTCAAAGCTATTGAAAAATGGCCACTTTGGATTTATGGCTAGCTCTATAGCATGGATGTTAATCTGTCTAATCAAGAGAATGATTCAACCATCTCCAAATTACTAGTAAGATATAAAATGGTCTTTTAGGATCTACCAATGAAGCTTCCCCTAAATTTTGGTCTTGAAAATGTGATAAAATTAGATCCATCTAAAGGACCTATGGTGGTCTGACCATATAGGTATGGCTATTTCCAAAAAAAAACAATTGTGAAACAAGTGCAAGAATTACTAGATTTAGGGATTATCACTTCAAACAAAATACTATATGTAGCACCTGTAGTGTTAGCAAGGAAGAAGGATGGATCTTATTGTCTTTATATAGATAATAGAGAATTGAATAGAATTACTATCAAGAATAAGTTTCTTAGCATTAATGACTTGCTAGATGAACTTTATGAAGCCACAATATTTTCAAATATTGAACTTAGATTAGACTATTATCAAATACCAACTCAAGTAGAATATGAAGAGAACACAACATTCAAGACTCACCAAATATATTATCGATTTAGAGTGATGCCATTCAATCTATGTAATGCTCAAACTACATTTCAGACACTAATGAATAGAACATTTGGTAAGTACCTCATAAAGTATATTCTTGTCTTCTTTGATGATATTTTAGTCTACAATAATTCACTTTAGGAACACTTGGAATATCTAGATATTATGCTTGAAAATGAAGTATCCATCCAAATAAAAAAACAAATTTCTAGTTTCCACCACCCATCTTAGACCTTTAATCACTAGATCAATTGATTTTTTTAAATATTTCTATAAAGTAGAACCATATGGCAGTGAGAATGCAATAAATATTAATATTGGGTTATTGGGCTCAATGTACATAGAATAATTATTTCCCATTGTCTTTAACTCTCTTTGTACAATATCTAAATTACTTTTCCCTTTAGAGCTAAGTTTGCATCCATAAGAACTCTTAAATTGAGACCTCCCATAGTTTTATCATCACACACATTACTCCATTTCACCATAGGATTTCCTTTTATCATGTAATTTTAACCACAAAAAGGACCACATAATATAGATAATTTCAAATCAATTTTGGCATAATATACAAGGATATATAATGTGTTGAAATGACTTGTAAGATTTATTTATTTAGCTGCACTCTTCCTGCTAATGATAACCATCTACCTTTCCATGATGATAGTTTATTTTAAACTTTGCTTATAACTAGATTCCACAATTCTATCATCATTCTTCCCTCAAATAAAGGTATCCCTAGATATGTTATTGGTAAATTTGCGTCCTCCATTTAAAGTAACCTATATATCCGAAGAACACAAGCTTATACTGAGAGGGGGGGTGAACAGTATAAGACCACTTTTATCCTTTTCTTTTAAAGCAGCTTTCAATTCAATAACATGCAGAATAAAGATAGCAATAACAGCAGCAGAAATCAAAACAATGCACAAAAACAATCCACAAAATGACACAGCAATTTACGTGGTTCACCCAAGGTGGGCTACTCCACGGATAAAACTTTTCTTCTAAAATTTATATCAAAGTCCTCTAGGAATCCTTCCCGATTACAATGTTTATGAGCCACATCTCAAAGGAGAAACCTTCCCCTAATTCTGCTTTGGCTGGTGATCCTCTAGAAGACCTCTATCTCCTATGCCCTTAGCAAGTGGAACTCTTTCCATAGAAGACACTTGTCTTCCCTGCTCTGGCTGGAGATCTCTATCCTCAACTCTATCATTGCAAAGCTGGTCCTCTTATCTGCACCAAAACACAGTCCTTCGGTCTGGCACAAATCTGTCCTCTTCCTCTTTTCTTTTCTGTTATAGTTGCACTTGGTCGAAACTAACTTTTCATAGTCTGCTCAAACACAGTAACACTTGATCAACTTATACTCTTCTACGAAAACTCAGCAGCACAGTCTTCGCGCATACAGCAGCACAGTCTTCCTGCATACAGCAGCACAGTCTTCGCGCATACAGCAACACAGTTTTCGCATGAACGGCAGCACAGTCTTTGCACATACAGCAGCACAGTCTTCGCATGAACAGCAACACAGTCTTCGACACTTAGATGATTCGATGAAATGCACTCTTATACTGCAATCGATCTTTGCACTCTGCTTTTTCGAATATCGAACCTTACTTTCACATTGCATCTACAAACGCCACTCTTCGAATGCACACTTTGATCGATGCCCAAACGATTCAAATAGCCCTCCTTTAATACTCATAATCTCAAGTTGAAATCTTGTTCTTAGTCGATTGTTTTACCCTTTGATCACGTCGGCTGCAAAACCCTGCGCTGCGTCGGCCCAGATTTAACTCTGTCGACTTCACTACCTCCCTGTTGCTTCTAGCGTGAAACTTCAACATGTCACGATATCGTGACACCTTTGCCTGCTGTACACCTTCTATAGCTTGTTGTAGTGATATCACGATGCTTTTGCTTTTGTCTGCTTCCTTTGCTCTTCTGTCGTGAAATCACGACACTTTTGCCTTTTGCTGACGTCATCTCACTTCTATCACAAAAATCGTGACACTTTAGACTTCAAGGCCTTCTTCTTCGTTTTTGTCGCAAAATCGCGACACCTTTGCCTCTTGCTGACGTCATCTGCAATTCTATCACGAAATCGCGACGCTTTAGACTTCAAAGCCTTTTCTCGGTTTGCACCAGCAAAAATGGAACATGTCGCAAAATCGCAACGCTTTTGCTACCTTAAGCTCTTTTCTGCCAAATGCTCGTGAAACTGGAACATGTCGTGAAATCGCGATGCTTTCACTGCCTTAAGCACTTTTTTGCCATATGCCCGCAAAACTAGAACATGTCACAAAATCGCGACGCTTTTGCCAACTGCAAGCTGCCAACTCAACCTGTCGTGAAATTGCGACACTTTCTGCATCTATACAACTTCTTTGAAACCTGTCATGAAATCGTGACACTTTTAGCTTTTGAAAGCTTTCTCTACTACCTATCGTGAAATCACGACACTTCCTGCAACTCAACACTGCCAACTCAACTTGTCACGAAATCGCGATAGTTTTGCCAGAACTTTCTCTCTCCTCAAACATGTCGCGAAATCACAACAGTTTTGCCTGCTTCGTCTCTGCCTTCCAACATGTCACAAAATCATGATAGTTTTGCCAAAACTTTCTCTCTCCTAAAACATGTCGTGAAATCGTGACAGTTTTTCCAACCGCCTGCAAACTTATTCTAACTTATCTTTTTTTTAGATCTTTTGCAACTGGGCTACTCTAATTTTCTTGGAGACTTACTGACCAGCTAAAACCTTCAACAAAACACATACTTAGACATAAAAACAAATTTCTCCAAGAAATCCTTGACATCAAAGACAACAACTACCAAGAGCTCCTTTGACATCAATGACAACAACTACACCTAAGCAAAGGCAATGTACTCAAGGTACCCAAAATTGCCAACAATCTCCCCCTGTCATTGATGGCAACCCTTTACTAAAAACACATCTTCAAGAGCCAAAATTGAAATCAATCTCTTTGAAGTTTTGCTCCCCCTGACTTGAAGCTTTCCTCTACACTTGAAGCTCTCCCCCTTACTCATATCTCTCCCCCTTACTCAAATCTCTCCCCCTTTGTCATCAATGGCAAAGGGTCACCTTTGGGGCTTGGTACTAAGAATGAGTCTCTTAGCTTAGTCCCTCCCCCACCTCCTAATGAGGTGAATTAAAATAGGGTTGGGAGTGGAACTCCCATTAGACACTCATCATCATCGGTGTCTACAATTTCTTTGCCAGGCCTTTCCTTGAGCTCTTTGTCAATGTTTTTGTTCATGGCACTTTTCTTGTTCTTGTTCTCATCTCTTTTCTTGTCCACACCTTGATCCTTGGACCTGTTTATACCACTGTTCCTATTCCTGTACCTTGGAAGATCAGCTCTGCACTGTCTCGCTCTGTGATCTGTATTGTTGCACTTGTAACAAACAACAGCATTATTTCTTTCAAGCATAGCTATTCTTTGAATCTGTCTGTTCTGACTAACCCAGTTCCTGTTATTTGCATTGCAAAAAATTGCCTTGTGTCTGAACTGATTACAAGAGTAGCAATACCCTTGAAATAACTTGCAACTTCTGAAATTATTGTTAACCTTCTTCATTTGAGACACGCAATGTACAGCCATGTGTCCAAACCTGTAACAAGCAAAACATCCGCCGTGAAATATTCTTTTAATCGATCTCTTGGGTCCTGAGAACTTTTGCTTCACATTCAAAAATATGTTTTCTGTTTCTGTGCATTCATCACTCACGAACTCATGATCTGAAGTACTTTCTTCATCATAACTATCTTCCTTTTGAAATCTCTTGCTAGATTCCTCAAACTATTTCTTGTGCGGCTCAACAAAACCGAGACCTATTTTATCTACTGGATTTCTTTGATTTTTGATGAGAGACTTAACCTTCTTGGAGCTATCCTGAAATCTGTAGAGCTTATCCTTGTAATCTTTATTTTCTTCTTTCAAAGAAGCCATTTTCTGCTCTAACTCATTATACTCAAGAATCTTAGACTCTAACTCATCCTTGAGTTCCTGAGTTACTCAAGAACTTTCTCTCTCCTCAAACATGTCGCGAAATTGCGACAATTTTGCCTGCTTCGTCTCTGCCTTCCAGCATGTCGTGAAATCGTGACAGTTTTGCCAGAAATTTCTCTCTCCTGAAACATGTCACGAAATCGCAACAGTTTTTCCAGTTTCCTGCAAACTTATTCTAACTTATCTTTTTTTAAGATCTTTTGCAACTGGGCTACTCTGATTTTCTTGGAGACTTACTGACCAGCTGAAACCTTCAACAAAACACATACTTAGACATAAAAACAAATTGCTCCAAGAACTCCTTGACATCAAAGACAACAACTACCAAGAGCTCCTTTGACATCAATGACAACAACTACACTTAAGCAAAGGCAATGTACTCAAGGTACCCAAAATTGCCAACAATATCCCTTCTTTGATTCTAGTTAGTGTGTTTAAGAAGTAAATTTTGGATTGTATCCTATTAACTTTCTACCCTAATGCTCTTTCATATTCCTTTAATAATTTATTCAAATATCTAGCCTCATTTTTCCTTGCCCTCCAAAAAGGGGTTGTATCATCTATAAAATATTTATGGGTGTCATTGTCGATGTTATTACTATACTTAAGTCTACTTATTAGCCCATATTTGTATGTCTTCTTCAAGTTCCTTCCCAATACCTTTGTCATAATAATGAATAGATATGGTGATAGAGGATTTCCCTATCTAAGACCCCTCTTGGATTTAAATGATTATGTTACTAGCCCATTGACCAACATTGAAAATGATACTATAAACACATAAGCTTTAATCCATCTAACCCATTTCTTCCAAAATCCAAACTTTTCTAATATTGCAAAAAGAAAATATCATTTAACTACATTATAGGCTTTATTCATATCAAGTTTTATATCATTGCTCTCTCTTTTATAAAAAATTTTGAATGCATTACTTCATAAGCTACTATAATCTCATCCAAAATTTATCTCCCATTCACAAATCCTCCTTGCTCTTTTGAAATAATTTTGGCTAATAGTGGTCTTAACCGATTTGTCATCACTTTGGAGATTATTTCACATGCCATACTACATAGGAATATGGGCCTAAATGAATCAAACAATTATGCATCGCTATTTTTGGAATCAAGGTAATATATGTTGTATTTATTTTATAAGGTATGTGTAGAGACAAAAATGCAACACCAAATAACAAGATATAAATTGAACTCAAAAGATAATATTGCACAATGAATGATTTTATATTAATGGGGGGAGCCTCAAAACTCCATTGTTACAATAAGAATCTTTGAATCCTTTGATACAAATATACACAATGCTAGGGTTCTCCGAAACCCTAGCTACAATGCTGGTGGTGTCTTCAAAATGCGTCCTTGCTCCCAACAAAAGTGAGTGGGCTTCTGATTATCCGATGTCGAGGCCACTCCAGCTTAAGAAGCTATCCAATGCTAGTGTAATGCTACTATATCTACACACAAGAAAATAGCAAATGAGTCAGTAATAACAATGAGGGCTCCACAGTGTGAGACCCTCAAAAATCAAGACTAAACCCTAGCTATGCAATAATAAAATGTGAATAGATTCTAATAACACAATAGAATATAACAAAATGACTTTGATTTACCTTGCTTATCTATCATTTTCTGATTTGATGTAATTTGTTCAGGGAATAGGTGTGGCGATGCCCTAGCATCATCCAAGGGCTAGGAGGGTTGTAGAACTCTGGTGTAAGATGCCCGTGGGCGCTCGACGGTAGAATAAAATGCTCGTGGGTGCTCAAGAATGGTGGAGGGAACCCAGAGGTGCTTGGTGGCATAGGAGAAGCACTAGGAGGCACTCGACAGTAACAAGGAGTGCCTGAAGGTATTTGGTGGCTGAAGGGAAAATCTGTAAAAGTAGATCTAGTTAGGCGAGAGGGGTGGCGATGGATGCGGGGGCTATGGCAAGCGAGGATGGAGGGTGAGAGTGCTTGGATACTCTAAGGAACTTAGGGGCAAATGGCTTAACAAAAATGACTTAGCACTCAGGATTCATAGGGTTGAGCCATCAAAATGGCTCCTATTAATAATCCACACTAGGGTATGTTAGGGTTTGAGCAACACGAATTGTGTGGCTCAGATTAAAACATAATGGAGGGTGGATATTAATTTTGGGTGTGTGGCATGGATTGATGTAGATGGATGGCTAGGATTAAGTTAAATCGGATGGCTGGGATTTATTCACATATATAATATTTATATTTATTAAATATATATAAAATATAATATTAAAATATTAATATTAAACATATATTTAACAAATATGCCTAAATATATGTAAATAAATGGGTGGAAATGGTGGGAAGACCTGGATGGATGACAAGTGGCTAGGTTTTGGTGTCTACAGATGCCCCTTTTTGTATTGCGTTGCGTGAAACACAATGCAGTGCAAAAACACAAGACACCTATTTTGGCTAGGTGCAAAAGCAACTTTCTCTTGAGATGTGAAATGTGAGCTTGAAGACAAAAGAATGAAAGAATTTGGATTTTGTGTAGCTTACCCCCTCAATTGGCGAGTGAGTTTGTGGATGAATCTCATGAGCCAATTGAAAAATCTATGCAAATGAATGATGTAAATGTGATACCATTTTTGCCCCAATGGTATGAAGGGGATTGGTGAAAAATGTGAAATGATGCATCTATTTTTGCCCCAATAGATGAAGGGTTTTGTGAAAAATGTGATGAAAAATGTGTCTATTTTTGCCCCAATAGATGAAGGGATTTTTGCCAAGTATAGATGTCATGATCATGTAAGATGTATCCCATTGTGGGAAATTCAAAACCAAATGTGGTTACCCCAAATTTGGGGTGATTCGATGTTGTTGAAGAATGTGCCTTTCGGCGTCATTGATATGCAAAGATGAAGATGCAAAGAAAAATAAAAAGAGTCAACTTTGGAGGGCCTACTAGTGACTGTTGAATAATTCCCATGATTGGAACCAATCATCCTAGCTAGTGCCTATCTCTGTGATGACTGTCAAGGAATTGTGAAATGATGAAATGTGATTTTTGTCCATGTTTTAAGCCCCACGAACTAGGCCATCAATGACAACTTTTGTGCAAATTGGTCTTGGCATAGTTTCACCCAAAATGTGAAGTACCAAATGTGATTGTGATTTTGAACAAGGAGATATGGAATGATGAAAATGACCAAGTGTCCTTATGGTAGGTTATTCATCTTACCGAATTGCATGGATGCAAATCGTTGCAATCGCCAAGTATATAGAATAACCCACTAGATACAAGGTTCACTTGAATGTTGTTTGACCTTGGAAAATATGCAAATTATGATATGGGATGATGTGAAAATGATGTATTAATTATGAGAATGATGATTATGATCATTTTGTGAAGATTTGGACCATTTTGGAGTGCTTTTGTAACTTGTTAAGGGGATTTACAATTTATGGTCACAAACAAGAATTATGCATCCAAATCAATTGGAACCTTCACAAAACCTATTAATATGATGAAACATATGCATGAATGCAATATGAAGTGATTTGGTGGGGATAAGCCACTATTTTGTAAAAAAATGTTCTTTTGTCAAAATTGATGCCAAACACCCATCAGTATTTGGGCAATTTGCAAACGCCCTGGGAAATACCCATGGGCATCTCAAGGCACTCAAAGCAGCTATAAATAGCTTGTAGGATAAGAAATGAAGCTCATTTGTGCATTTGTGAGTTTGAGAAGCTATGTCTGGGAGAGTTGGGTGGAGTGGAGTGGAGTGAGGTGAAGTGAATTGGGTGTGAAAGCTATGGTGGTGGAAGGAGCGAAGGTGGGGGCTAGAGTTGGAGTGTGAGTGGTTGAGGTAATGTCCTTTTTGTGCAAAAAATTTATGTTTTTGTATTTTTTTTTAACATGTGTAAATGATAAATATTTTGTGTTGTGTTGCAGCTTAGGATTTTGGAGGCTCGACACCGGTTCTCATCTTACATTCTTGGGATGAGGAAGGCACTGGTGGAAGAGGAGTGGGAGTTGTTGGAGGTTATGGGGCTAGTGGAGGTAGCCTAGGTTGATGTGATTAGGGTGGATGAGGGGTACCTCTCTGCCTTGGTGGAGAGGTGGGATCTGGATAGGGGAACTTTTTAGCTCCCCATAGGAGAGGTGACCTTGACACTTGGAGGATGTATATCGCATCCTCAAGGTGCTAGTGGAGGGGATTCATATCGAGGTTGGATATGATCGAGGTATAGATATGAAGAATATGTTTGGTGATGGTTGGTAGAGTGTGAGGGTGGAGAGTGGGGGTATTCCCTACTTGTCCATGTATGTGGACAAGGAGTTGGATGCCCTCCATGCTTTGGTGATGTTCATGTTGGCCAACATCGTGGCCTCAAATAGTATCGGGTGCAAGTTCCCTTGGAACTTGATAGGGTTAGTGAGCGATATGCTCACTATGCAGTAGGTGTATGCATGGGCTCCTACCTTATTGGTGTAGGTGTACCAGGAGCTCTATGAGGTGAGGAGGTGAGGGAGGAAGGGGTTAGGATGCAACTTGTTGCTATAGTGTTGGGGATGGGAGCACTTTAGTATGGCTCAATCGGAGGGCTTACTAGTGGTAGGCTTGGGTAGGGAGGAGCCCTATGCTAGGAGATGGGTGGTGGCCAAGGAGGTATAACGAGTCGACCTGTGCGGATGAGCCAGTGGTACCAAGATTTATGGGTTGGATTGACATCCACCCAAGTGATATGGAGGCCATGGTGGGGTAGTAGGTGGATCAGATATGGAGAGCATCTACGATGGGTGTGGTAGGCTAGGTGGGTGGTTGGGAGATATCAGAGTGAGGTTGAGTATTTTTAGTTCTCATGAGTACTCCGATAGTTTGGCTTGAGGTAGGGGATTTTGGAGGAGCTGATGCTCTATAGGAGGTATCGAGAGGAGATAGGGCTACCATGTGCGGAGCCATGGAGGGAGGTGTATGAGGATGATGAGGAGATGGATCTCCTCGATATAGATGATGTGAGGACTACTCTAGAGTATGATGCATGGTTCGCTACACAGCCACCATGGGCACCAACTCTAGTAGCAACTGATGGATATGGGGGTGAGGCTGAGGATGAGGGGACCCATGAGACCCCCAAGCAGGAGATGCCTTCGATCAGATAGTCAAAGGAGGAGGACTAAGGGTGTGACTAGGTAGGCTCCTAAGAGTGGAGGAGATGGTGAAGATGGAGATGATGTGGAGGAGACTTTGGATGGACCTCCAGATCAGAGCGAGGAGGATTGGGTGAGGCTAGAGCAGTAGGTAGCAGAGCGGGATGCGAGGATCATGAGGCTCTAGGTAGAGCTACTAGAGAGGGAGCATCGACATAATATCGATATAGCACACCTTCGGTCTCGACATAGGTATATCGAGGCATTGGAGGATAGGTTGATGGAGCATCATATTCCACTTCTTGATCCTCCAACCTCATCTGTATCCGAGGCTGCTAGGCATAGCGATTCTAGGCATAGCTCTAGGTCTAGGGCTCCTTCTAGGTCACAGGGGTCCTCTTGGAGGGTGTAGCTAGTGCTTAGATGCACTTTTTGTATATGAGCCTTGGTGCTCCATTGTATGTAGCCTTTTGGAATTCATTGTACATGTGATATTTATATATATATATACATGGATTTTACCTTTTTGTGTTATATGTTTTTGTGAATGCTTGTTTGTGCAATGCTTTTGTGGAATGCATGTTTATATGGATGATGAATGCATATGATATGTTATGGATGATTAATGCAAGGTGGAATGTATGGATGATTAATGCAAGGTATGGAATGCAAATTTTCTAATGATCATTTATAGTTTAGATCTTGCTTGGCCATGTTTCTAGCATTGTTGTTTAATCAGGGGCACCAAACTTGGTGGTATGTGGGGTGAATGACTCATGAAGTGACATGGATGTTGACATGGAAGAAGATATGGATGTTGATATGGAAGAAGATATGGATGTTGATATGGAAAATTGACTATTTTGCAGAGACTCGGACATACTAGTGGTATCAAACAAACTCACTAAAACTACCTAATCCCTCTAGGACCAAATGTGTGTGCAGTGAATTCATTTACCAAATCATGAGCATGGTAATGACTCAAGGCAATCAAGAACCAATGTGTGTGCAAGTGAGTTCATTAACTCATCTTGAGTAAATTGGGTGAAACCTATTATGGATGAATCCAAGAAGCTAGCTTGTCCTTATGTGCGGTCAGAGGTCTCTTTAAAAGAGATGTGTCACCATGCATGAGCGTACTCCATTGCCAGTCAAGCATCTATAGCTTTGGTGGAGGCTAACTCCATAGTCCATGATTTGTGTTTTTGATCTCTTAAGTTTTGGGGATGACTACTTAACCATCTGACTAGAAATGTAGTATGATCCTTACAACCCAATGATCAGTGGTGTGTGATGTAAAATATTTAGAGCTTTGGGGAATCAGATTCTCAACCTAAGTGTGATGAGAATTGTACCCTATCCTTACTACTCTATATTTTGAATTTGGAAGCAACTGTGATAGTGGTGAAAACCACTATTCTTGTGGACTATGTTGCATGATGGGACTAGCAAGGATGACCCTTTTCACTTCGAGGTTCATACCAAGTATGGTGTTATCCCTCTTTGACACAAGATGTTTTTAAGATGTGAAATTGTGTTTGGTTCAAGAATGTTTTGGAGTCAATTCCCAAAACTCAAGATTTTCTTAGTGTATATGTGTGATGGTCCTAAAAGGAACTTGACATGTATTTTGGAGGTTGCTTAAAACACTAGGAGTGGTTGAGTGACCAAAAACACCTAGGTATTATGGAAATGTGGCTTTGCAAATGATAATTTGGCTTTGTGGAAAAATGGATGATGATGTGAAGGTGCCCCTGATTAAGGCAACATGATTTTATTGGACCAATTAAAATCTTGAACTTAATAAATGATCCCTATTATGAAATTTGAAATGGGAATGGAATGTGTGAAATGAAATGTATGAAATGCAAAATGAAATGTGTTCTAATATAATGTTTTGGCATGAAATGTATGCAAAATGAAGTGCAATATTTTTGGAATGAAATGTATGCAAATGAAATGCAATGTTTTTGTGTATTAGCCATGTATATATAATATATAATATCATTATGCATAGAATGGGACCCTCGAGATGAGGAGGAGCTAAAACTAGTGGAGAAGCTAGATATTGCTTAATGTCATCAAAGGCTTTTTGACACTCATCTATCCAATAAAATGGCACCCCCTTTTGTAGTAGGTGATTGAATGACCTACATTTTTCAAAAATTTGCGCAATGAAATGATGGATCGATTGAATCTTTCCTTGTAAACTATGCAATTCCTTTAAGTTAGTTGGGGGAGGCATCTCCATGATGACCTTGACCTTGTTTGGGTCCACCTCAATGCCTCTTTTGGAGATAATGAATCCTAGAAGTTTTCCCGAGGTAACACCAAAGACACATTTCTTGGGGTTCAACCTTACATTATGTTCTAGAAGTCGATCAAAAAATTTCTCCAATACACCAATGTGCTCTTGTCGAGTTTTAGATTTAGCCAAGAGATCATCCACATAATATTCGATAATATTATGCATGTAGTCATGGAAAATGTATGTCATGGCATGTTGATAAGTGGCACCTACATTTTTAAGGCCAAAGGGCATCACCTTGTAACAAAAAGTTCCCCAAGGTGTAGTGAATGTTGTTTTGTGTTGGTCATCAGGATTTATTCGAATTTGGTTGTATCCTAAAAACCATCCATGAGTGAAAGCATTTCATGGCCAGCGCAAGTGTCGACAAGAGTATCAATGTTTGGGAGAGGAAATTCATCCTTAGGACACACTTTGTTAAGATCTCAAAAGTCAGTGCAAATGTGTATCACCCCGTTAGGCTTACGAATGGGTACCATATTTGAGAGCCACTCGGGATAATCAATGGGTACGATGAAACCCACATCTAGAAGATTTTGGAGCTCTTCTTTGACCAAGAGGGCAATGGTAGGATGCATCCTTCTAAGTTTTTGTTTGACCAGTTTAGCATCAGGATGTAAGGTGAGATTATGGACAACCAAGCTAGAGTCAAGACTAGGCATGTCTTTATAGGACCATGCAAAAATGCCCTTTTTCCTCTTGAGGAGAGCAATTAATTGCTCTTGTTCTTCGTTAGATAAGATTTTGCCAAGCTTGACAATTTGGGGATTGTCTTTGTCTGAACTAAGGTCCACATCGATGGTATCTTCAATGGACATATGGGAACCTTCCTCAAGTTGATGGGGCGTAGGGATCAGATGAATGTCATCTAGGATATCATCAAACTCTTCTGACTTATCCTCATCTATGTCTTCCTGGAAAACCTCGGGATTCGAAGGTGAAGGTGAAGGTGAAGGTGGAGGGGATGGAGGAATGTAGTTGGTTGAAGCCCTTAACAATTCCTCAGATAAGACAAACTCAAAAAAGGATGGAGGTGAGGAAATCTGGTCCATATCAATGAGACTTATGTCAATTGGAATTGGTTTAGCCAGATCATATGGATTACGGAGTGGGGTGAATAAATCAACAGGATTCATGTTGATTTATGGGCAAAGTGGATAAGGTTGGATGGAATGGATGGAACCTAAGAACCGGTGCTAGGAGCTTGGTAAACCTGGATAGCAACAAGCAACATAAATACATTTAACTAAATGATATATACATGCAATGCTAAAAAAGAAAATATGTTTTTGTTTGATTTTTTATTTTTGATTTTTTTTGTAGTGGTGAAAACCATTATTTTTGTGTTATGTACATATGTTACAAGTTTGGCTTATGAAATGGATTAATGAAGTGGGGGTGGTGGTTCACCGGTAGGGTTGGCTCGCTCTTGTGGAAGAAGCAAGTGAAATATGGGCTCATGGATGGGGAACATTTTGAGATAAAACTCATCTTGTTCGGTATGGGGAATAATGGGCTTCGATTCTTCTTCAGATTCATCCAAAATTATCGATATAAGTTTGAATTCTTCATAGATTTCATCGTCAGAATCATCGGGATGGAGGGCTTCTTCTCCTAAATTTAGATTAAGCCTTTGGAAGGCTTGTTCAAGAGAAGAGGTGGTGGAAAGTGGGTGGTAACCTAGACCTGAATGGTCATGCACTTCTTGATATGGAACATCAATAGGCTGAGGCACTCCCTGTTCATGCAATCCTAGGCCATGACCTTACCAATTAACTATGTGAAAATAGCGAGATGGAAATCCCAACATGTTTGGAATGTTGGCAAGTGTTGGTTCCTTGGGTTCCTCTAGGGGAGCTAGATTTGATGAAGAATCAATCCCCCCATATACAAAATTTATGCTATTTGGAGTTGAACCCATGTTATATATTGCTCCTATGGATAAAGGTGGGTCACATGGGTGATCAAAATCCTTAGCATTAGGAATGGTGAGTGGTGTGATGGTGATGTCTTGGACCACATATTCACCAATACCGGGATTAGTGAGGTGGACCTCGACTTGGGATGATGTGGAAGGATCATGGTTGGATGATGGCTTAGAGAATGGTGAAGATGAAGATGTCTCACAATCTATCAACTCGACTTGTGAAACATTAGGTGATGGAGATGGATTGGATTTCTGGATGGATGATGATGATGAAGTGGAAGGTAAAGATGTGGATTGACTTTGACCACATGTGCATGTAGTCAATGATGAAGATGATGAAGGATTGGTGATAAGGGAGTCCTCAGGAATGGGAGCCTTTGATGAAGAAATGGGTGGAGTGGTAGATGGATTGGCTGATGGTGATAGAAAAATGTGGGTGGAAGGAAGCATGGATTCATAAGGATTTGAAATGAAATTGCAATACTTGAATGGTTCGACATCCATTGGTATGCAATGTACTTGTCCCTCATGAACATATTTTAAGCATTGATGTAAAATGGAAGGGACACATCTCATTTCCCTCATCCAAGGTCTTCCAAGGAGTACATTGTATACCATGGATCCTTCCAAGATGTGGAACATAGTGTGCAATATTTTGACCCCTACTTCAATGGGTAAAACAATAGTGCCAACTGTGGAACACAAAGCATCGTTGAATGCTTTTAGGGTGAAGGATGACTTGGTGATATGAGATGGAGGAAGATTCAAATGATGAAGGGTAGATGTGGTGATGATATTGATGGAGGAACTGGTATCAATTAGAACTCTTTTAAATGACTTCTTGTCAATTAGAGCCATGATATGCAATGGAGGATCTACTGATTCCGATGAGATTGGCTTAATCTCAAAGTCATAGAATGTAATGGAAGGCTCCATGCATGTTTGAATGCTCCCTACAAAGTTGTTGAAGGCATTAGAATCTTGAGATTGTAGTTCAATGGATTTGAGAATATCCATTAATGCCTCATGATGTGGGGGAGATTGTTGAATTAACTCATAAATTGACAATTTGGTGGAAGCCATCTTTAGACTTGTGGTTAATCGGCTACTCAATGAGATGATTGGTCATGGTGGATGATTGATGGGTGGAATTGGTGGATTTGATTGGCTAGGAATGTGGATTGGTGATGAAGGATTGGGGGAAATTTGGATGGGAGGTGATGTGGGAGGTTGTGACACACTTGCTTGAGGTTGTTGCCTTGCATTTTGTTGATTGTTTCTTTGACCTCTAGTGACCACATGGATGGCCCCTACAAACCCTTGGTATTGTTGGACATGATTAACTTGGTTAGGAGGATTTTTGGTGTTAGCCCCTCCTATATTTGGTTGCACCTCCTCATGGTGAGGAAGTGGTGTTTGAAAAATACCAAGGTTTTGGTTTTGTTGAGCAAGGGGGTTGTCAAGCTTGATGGCCCCCAAGTCAATTAGGTCTTGAACGATGTCTTTGAATGTATGGAAATTATTAATATCATGCCCATTTTTCCTATGGTAAGGACAAAATAAATGTTCTCGATAATGTTTTCCACGTTTAGTGGGATCATCTGGTCTGATTTTGGGTAAAGCAAGTTTGTTTGTGTCATACAACCTTCAAAAAATGGAAGCATATGACTCGACCAAGGGGTGTATTGGTGATTTTTTTGGATAGACTATCATCGGGGATGGTTTTCTATAGCTGGCACTATGTTTTGCATGGCTTGAGTTACCGAGGGTACCGCATGATAAGCAATTTGTTGTGGTGATTATTGCATTGATTGTTGTTGAGCCATTATCGGTTGGCTCATGACCACTTGATTAACATGATTAGGCTGATTGGTTGAGTGGCCTGTGTTGATTTTGATTGGCTAGAATAATTGCTTTTATATTGGCCCTTGTTTTGCCATTCCTTTTTCTTAGGCTTAAGTATGCCCTCTTGGATTTTTATTTCCTCGATGACACTAGCATGTGCTAGAGCTTCTTCAAATGAATGATAAGTCTATAATTGAAGCATCCAAGAGATAGGTTTTAAACAACTCTTGGTGAATAGTTTGATAAGCTCTTCCATTGGTAGGGTGAATGGCAACTTGGTGATGACGACCCTCCAATGGTTTCCAAAATCATAGATAGACTCATCATCATGTTGTCTTAAAGCATAGACATCATAAAATGAGACTTTCTTTCTAACATTTAGGATAAAATGCTCAAATAATTGGTCAATCAATTGTTCAAAAGTATAAATACTATGATTGGGTAATTGATTGTACCACTCTATGGCATCTCCTCCTAATGTTTGAGGAAATATTCTGAGCATGAGAGCATTGTCATTTTGGATTCTAAAACATGAGTGTACAAACGTGCTCACATGCTCTTTGGGATCCTCAGTTCCCTTGAATTTGTCAAACTTAGGCATCGTGAAATCTATCGAATATGGTGGTGATGGTATCAAAGTATGAATGGGTTGGTTGATCAATTGATGTAAGGTTGGCTTCTAGTTTTTCAAACTAGGAGTATGTTGTATCAATTGATCTATTTGTTTTTGCATGGCCTTAATTCGAGGGTCTTCCTCAGGAATGTGGAAGCCTTGAATTACTTGATGATTTTGAGGTGAGGTGGAAAAATGTTGTGGGGTGACCAAATGATGATGAGATTGGTGATGATGACTAGGTGAATTTGATGGAAATTGATGGATGGGAGATTGATGATGAAAATATGGAGAATTTTGGAATGGGGTCAATGCATGAGGGTTATGGCTGGGTTGGCCAATGGGAATAGGATGGGTATTGGTATGACTTGGTGGAGGAATAGGGATAGAAACCATAAAATATTATGGTGTCCATGATGGACCCTAGTTAATGAGGATAGTCTGAGTAGAGTTTGGTAGAGGCTTAGGGTTCACTTGCACTTGTTGTTGAGCATTTTGATGTTACTTAAGCAATTTGTTCAAATGTTCCCATGCTTCATTAATCTCTCTATCATAAGTGGAGGGTATGGAAGTAGATGGTATGGAAGATGTGGCTGGGGAACAAGTTACACTTGGTATGGTAACTTGTGAGGCTAAAACTTGTGAAGCAACATTTACATGTGCTTCATACAAGGGGTTAGTGTATGTGGATGTGTATGAAGTGCTAGGAGCACATGAGGGTTGGGGAATGGACATATGAGAGGAAGGTGCAACTGATGCCTCAAAAAGAGGGTTAGTGTACACTTGGGTAAAGTTGGATGGTGGCTGGGAATAAACAAGTTCCTATTATAAAGTAGGATCTTGTCTAGGTGAGTTGGGGATTGACTCTAAGACATAGTTAGAAGACTTCATGAGAGCTTCTACTCATGCCATATCTATGTGGGTAATGTGGTGATCAATGGTTGGTGAGGTTGACTCTACTTGGGGAACAACCATATGAAAGGTTGTGGGTGACAAGGAATGTGAGGGACCTACAGACAAATCTACCTATGTCACATTTAGGGAATCTACCATAGAAGTGGTGGGGAAGGTGGATGAAGGTTCCATTGAATTGTCTTGATTTAATGCTTTCTTTTGTTTTCTTGTTAATACCATAAGCAATTAAACCAAAATATAGATTATGCAATAAAATGAAACACAAAATTAAAATTTCACAAGAAAAATAAACAATCAATGCTAAGTTTATTCAACAAGTGTGTCTTACCTCATTCATTGATTATCTCCTTTTAATGTGAATTCATTCTCTTAGATTTTGATCTTGTGTGTTTCAATGTGCTAATCTGAATTAAATGAGGTGAATCCTATGGCTTGGATGGGGCAACGAGATTCTTGTTGGTGATGAAATCTAGCAAGTTTGCTCGAGGGTAATCTAAGGTGTCTAAGGGTAGAGATTGGTGGATGGAGATGAAAGCCACCGTCACCTAATCTCAAGCAATGGTTGGTGATGAAATCCAACCACTACTATTTAATGTGAAGTGTGAAGTGTGTGATTCTTTTTAAAGTTTTCAATTCTCTATTGTGTACATACAATGTTAGAAGAATAACTACTTTCGATAGTCTAAATCAGAATCCACTACTCAAAATACCAATTTTTCCAAAGGATGTAAAGTACACCACTTAAGACCCACTCTAGACAGTTGGGGGGTTCATCTACTCCTCTGTATGGAATCACCCAAGTACATGGATACTTTTGGTATATAAAAAATGTTCCTACTTAGACCTACAAAAATAGAAATCTCTAACCCTATGATGCAAACTAATAAATGCACTTAACAATTCAAATGCAAGCAATAATGCAACACACCAAAAAATTAAGAAAAATTTAAATAGAAAATGTGTGGATGAATGCAATTATTAATATAATGTCTAAAATGCAACTAACATGATTTTTTTCCAAATTTATTAATGATGTTCATTTTAATCCCAAAATCTAAAAAAATGTAAAAGTGCTAGAATACGTAAAAATAAAAAGTTAGGGTTTGATAGTAAACTTACACAAAAGCCTACGTTTCTACTCTAACTCTCTGTAAAATACCTTTGGGTATTTTTGAAATGCACCTAGGCATTTTTGGATGTCCCTCGAGCACCGTCGAGCGTTCGCGCACCTTCTGCAACCTTCTGCAAATCTCCAAAAACCCTGATCCAGCGAAAAACTGTGAATTTTGCGCTTCTAGAAACCCTGCAAGATGACACAAAAAATAGCAAATTAGTAAACAAGGTAAATCAAAGTAAGAAACCCTTAGGGGGTCCCACCATGATCACCATTTGTAGAGACAAAAATGCAACACCAAATAACAAGATATAAATTGAACTCAAAAGACAATATTGCACAATGAATGATTTTATATTAATGGGGGGAGCCTCAAAACTCCATTGTTACAATAAGAATCTTTGAATCCTTTGATACAAATATACACAATGCTAGGGTTCTCCAAAACCCTAGCTACAACATTGGTGGTGTCTCAAAATGCGTCTCTGCTCCCAATAGAAGTGAGTGGGCTTCTAGTTATCCGATGTCGGGCCACTCCAGCTTAAGCAATTGTCCAATGCTAGTGTAATGCTATCAGATCTGCACACAAGAAAATAGCAAATGAGTTAGTAATAACAATGAGGGCTCCACAGTGTGAGACCCTTAGAAATCAAGACTAAACCCTAGCTATGCAATAACAAAATGTGAACAGATTCTAACAACACAATAGAATATAACAAAATAATTTTGATTTACCTTGCTTATCTGTCGTTTTCTGATCTGATGTAACTGGTGTAGGGAATAGGTGCGACGATGCCCTAGCATCGCCCGAGGGCTAGTAGGGTTGTAGAGCTCTAGTGTAAGATACCCGTGGGCGCTCGACGATAGCAAAAAATGCCCGTGGGTGCTCGAGAATGGTGGAGGCCATCCAGAGGCGCTTGGTGGTGGAGGAGAAGCACCCAAAGGCGCTCAAGGATGACAAGGAGCACCCAAAGGCATTCAATGGCTGAAGAGGAAATCTACAAGAGCAGATCTGGCTAGGCGAGAGGGGCATGATGGATGCAAGGGCTATGGCAAGCGAGGACGGAGGGAGAGAGTGCTTGGATACTCTAAGGAACTCGAGGGTAAATGACTTAACAAAAATGACTTAGGACATTGGATTTAGGGGTTGAGCCATCAAAATGGCTCCTATTAATAATCCACACTAGGGTATGTTAGGGTTTGAGTGACACGAATTGTGTGGCTCAGATTAAAACATAACGGAGGGTGGATATTAATTTTGGGTGTGTGGCATGGATTGATGTAGATGGATGGCTAGGATTAAGTGAAATCGGATGGCTGGGATTTATTCACTTATATAATATTTATATTTATTAAATATATATAAAATATAATATTAAAATATTAATATTAAACATATATTTAACAAATATGCCTAAATATATATAAATAAATGGGTGAAAATGGTGGGAAGACCTGGATGGACGACAAGTGGCTAGGTTTTGGTGTCTACAATATGTACTATTTTACCCTAGACTATTCCATTACCACCAATAAAGAATCCTTTACTATTTCCCAATTATATTGGTAGAATGTTGATGAGAGCCCATCTATAATTGGGTATTTATCCTTATCAAAAAATAAAAGAGCTCAATGAACTTCTTCTAGAGTAATAGACTTCATGAGTTTGCTATTGTATTAATTTGTTATAACTAAAGGTACTTGCGGTACTTTATCATTAAGAACTTCAATATCCTTTGATCCTAGAATATTCTAGTAAAAAAGCCTTACCTCCTTTCTAATTTATCTTTGGTCTTTGATCCAAACCCCTTCTATTGATTTAACTCTACTAAATCTAGATGTTGATCTTTGTACTATTGCCATCTTATAAAAAAATGTATTTTTATCTCATTCTTTTAACCAAGTCCATCTCGATTTTAATCTCCAAAATTTCTCCTCCTTACTCAAAATATTATGATATTCACTAACTCCATTTCCTCCAAGCTTGAATTATTGTGCTTACATTTTTTGAATTAAAAATTTTCTCTTTTAGTTCTTCTTCTCAAAAATATTTCTAAAAGTGTTATTGTTCCATTCTTTTAATCTAAATGTCATTGATTTAATTTGTTTTAGAAGTGTATACAACCCACTATTTCCTAAATAATTCCATGTCTATGCTATCATATCAACAAATTGAGGATGGTCTTCTCACATCTATTCATATTTAAAATATGATATTTTTTAAATTCACTTACCACCATTTTAACTCTTATTGGCTAGTGATATAAACCAATTCTTATCAAGGTATTAATTTTAGCACAAGTCCCTTCATCTAGCCAATGATCTAAGAGTATGCATTTGATTATTTTTTTTGCTATCAAGTTTTGACCTATTCTATTGTTGGTCCATGTATAATTGTCCTCTTCAAACTCAACCTCCCATAGACTATTGTTTTGAATAAAAGCTAAGAAATCTCTCATAGTTTGGTTTATTTTCCTAATTCCTCCAAATTTTCAATCTATCTTGGTTATGGCATTAAAATCTCCTATGATCATAAATCAAGTTTTTTGGTCTTTACTTCTCATAAGGCTTCAATCCCACTCCATAATTCTAATATATTGACTAATTTGGAGGTCCATCGACATTAATAGGATTAAATTAATATATGCATGTGACCAATGAGGCTATCAAGTGCCTACTTTTATGAATGTTTTAACAAGAGGTTCTAACTGGATTTCAACATGTTAGAATTCTTCTTGCTAATCCTTCTGAATCCACAACATCCCATTCACATGTTGTCCATACTACTTTCATAGTTTTGGAAACTTCTTCCTTTGTCATTTTAGTTTCTTGGATACAAAGGATATTACACTTATTACTTAAACAAAGGTCCCTGATACAACTCTACTTTGAGAGGGCACTAGCAACCCTTATATTCCATGAGATGGTAATCATGTCATTAGGGTATTTTGATCCCTTCTACGAATTACCAATATCATTTTGTTGTTTGATAAAGAGAAGTTCAACCAGCTTAGATTGTGTTCCTTTATTTATATTTGCTCTTGCTTCCTTGGGGCTCACTTGATAATTTACAGGTTTTCCTATTTTTTTCTTAACAATATCAGGAGTAGGTCTTAGTATTCTATTCCTCAATTTTCTTTCACTTCTCTTTTCATTACACTTATCTTCTCCCGGTTCTACTAAGGAATATTTTGACTTATCCAACTCATTTTATGGTATTTTCTTATTAATAGTAGAGGTTTTAACATATAGCACTATATTTCTCTACCCCTTTCCTTATCCTAGATGGTGCATGGTACTTCAAAAGAGTCTTCAAAATTTTATGAGGCACATTCCTTAGGTTCAACAGGAATGTTCATCCCTAAATTAGGATCATACTAAGTAGACAATTCCTTGTTAATATTCTAATCTTGTTGTACCATGTCCTCTAAACTCTAATATGTTTTTTCTTCATAGGCTAAAGCCTTAAAAGAATTGGTATTTCTTCCAATATCCTTACTTACCGGTATCCATTGTTTATTTTCTTTCATCTATCTAGATCTTATTTTGGAATTTGAAAACCATCCTCATCCATATCAATTTGTAAGTTTCTCTCACAATTTTCTACATATCTTTTTTTTGAACTCTTCTTAGGGAATTATCTCTCAATATGCCCCACTTCATGACATCTTCTACATCTAAAAGATATATTTTCATAATCCATGGTTAGCGTCCACAAATTACCCCCATACTTGAGAATGAACGATTGTGGTAAAGGTTTACTAATATTAATCATGACAAATATCTAGACATAAATAGCTAAGACTTTGTCTTTTGTGTTTTGTAAAATCTCAAGCAATTCTCCCAAAATGTTGCCTATTGTCTTGAAAGTATCCATTTCTCATAATTAAATGGGTAACCCATACATCTTAACCTAAACTAGTACTAGAGATAGATTTACATTTTTAGGTGCAAAGTCTTGATATCAGTAGGTAAGGAATAGTCCTACTCTTCCCATAAACCAAGGACCCCTTTTGAGGATTATATCTCTTTCCTCCATATAATAGAAAATGGCTAGGAATAAAAATTTGGGAAGAAAGGATAGACTCGCTTTTGAAGACTTCCATCTCCTATCAAACCATTTTCTTAGAGTTAAATCCCCTAGCCAAGACCTATTAAAATCATTAATGACTACTTTATCTTTGAGCAACAAGGATCACTTATCAATGATGTCCTCCCTAACCTCTACTATTAGGGATGATTATAAGAATTTAGCTATAATTTGGTCTATGAAAAGGAAACTATAACTCGATATCTACTGAAATTTACCAATATATCCTACAGCGATTATATTATTTGAAAATAAACCTACAATAATTTGTATGTAGAACTTCTAGGATTATGAAGGGATAAATGAAACTTATCTAAACAATTATATTCCCAAATAGAATGTTTTGCCTCATTGATTATCTAACCCTCTATTGCTCCTTCCATCATATGAACCATGGTTGATAGATATCTAAAATTTCATTTTTTATGACCTAAAAAATCATCACCACCCTAGTTTTGGTTGGTTGAATTCACAGGGTCATATGCTTATTTTAAATATCTTAAAATTCTTCAAAAATTGGTTCAAGAATCATCTAAATCAATCAACCCTTTGCACAAATATGGCTCTTGAAAGATAAGATTTTTTTTTTAAATTGCCCTAACGCTGCCCTTATTTTGGATGGTTGTCTTCACATGGTCGTATCTCCCTCAATACTGCTTGGAATATTTCGTATGACCACTCATTTCAAAGCTCTTCAAATTTTGCACAAAATAGTGCATTCAACAAGATAATGTTATATCTTCTTCCTAACTTTTTCCCACATAGTTGCTCTAGTTTTTCTTAGCAAATGACTTTATTTTTTTTGTTATCAGTTGGACATTCATCCATGTTTATAATTTATTTGTTCATTCGTTTGTTTTTTTCTTTATTCTCAATTTATTTCTTTTGTTTAGATCTTCTTTTATTACAACTATAGGCCAACTATTTGCATCCATCTATTATTTTTTTCTAGATATTCTAAAAGACAAACTAGTTGTCTCTATAGGAAAGGTGTGTGTTCCTAGTATAATAATCTCATATAAAATGGGTGCTTTTATTTTACATTTGTAATCAAATGTTTTAGAATACTTTCTATTTTCCTCCATATATGTTTCTAGCCTACACTCCACACCCTTACAATATCACTAATACTAGTATTATCCCAAACAAAACCTATATAATATTTTAGTTTCATAGTTCAATCTCTACTTTTATTTTGTAATACAAAAAGTGCTTTGCATCCTCCCAATGTTCTCTTCATTTTACATGTTTTTCAACTAAGCTTATTATTGAAGTCTATCCCAAGATTTTTGTACTTTGTCACTTCTTTTAAAATACCTTCAAAACTAAAATTTAAGTGAGTCTTTATTTTGGTTGGAGAAGACCATGATCTTGGTTTTTTGGGTATTTACTTGCATGCCTACCTTTTTGGAAAAGTGATTTGAGGCCTTTAATCTATCTCTCAAACCTTGTGTTAACCTTACAATCATAATGAGATCATTTGCATACTAAAAAAAACTCACTACATATTTTCCCAACTAAACATTGTCATCTCCTCTCAAATTTAGCCATTCTTTTAATTTGTTAATATATAAACCAAATAAGGTAGAAAATAATAGGTATCCTTGTTTGAATCCTATATCACTTCTAAAGCATTCTGAAAGGCCTACTTGTATTACAATTTTAGCTTAGATCTTCTCATAAACTCTATGAACTTTTTTTCTATACTTTTTTGATATATTTAAGCATTTCATTCTATTTTATAGTTTGCTTCTAAATATTTTATCAAAGACTTTCTTAAAAAACTCAAATAAGTGGTCTAAGGTTTGAATCCAATACTTTGATGCTTTGCATTATCAATTGGTAGATATTTAAACACATAGAATGCCTACATTTGGCAGAACAACCTATAACTAAATATATAACTACCCCTATCCCATAGTGCATGCAGTGATGGGTGGTTATACCACTTGCCATTTCACATGGGCTATGATGTAATAATTTCTTACATCATAGTCATAGCTCTTTATAGGATTTTTCTTGATGATGTTATAGGGTAATGTTGGAATTTGAGAGAGAAATTCCCACCTTAATGTAGACTTTCTACTATGAAACTTAGGAGTGTCAGGTTCCACCAATCATGCACTCTAAAAAAACACTTATTACAAATACTTATTGAATATTTAATGCTTATAGATATCACTATTGATCCTTAATGCTTGAATTATGGTCCTTATCTCGCTATCATTGTTGTTGACAGGAATATGCTTGTTCTACATGTTATAATTGTAGTAGAAGTTGAAGTGCTTCTTTTCTTCCTAGATTCACTTTCTTGAAACATTTCAAGGATTTGAGTCCTTGAGGTATTTCTGCTCTTTGTTGTTTCTTATCTAGTATTCTTGGATGATGTTTTTGATAGGTTGTTGTATTAATCTATCTGTTGGAGTCACATTGTCTCTGTAGCCTTCAATTGTTTTTCTTATGGTTGAAGTCTTTGCTTTTCTATAGTCTTTAGCTCCTTGTGTCTCTGCTTGTTGTCTTGAATCTTCTGACAAAATTCATTCTATAAGTTCTACAATGTTTCTTTTACATGTTCCTTTGCTTTTTTATGAGCTTCCTTGTTTGATTTTATTTCAAACTTTCTTCTTGAAAACTTCGATTGTTTCAAGGTTTTTGCTTCAAGTTCTTCTATGAATTTGGAATGAACATATTCAATATTAGGTGCTTGAATCTACTTTATTTTATCCTTTTTGTTCTCCTTTGGATTGGAGTTATTAGCTAGGTTCTTAATGTTTGTAGTTGCATTATATTGTAGAGATATTTTTATAAGACTTGGATAATTTGAATGAATCAAATTTTCTTGACTTGTGATATATTTGGTTGTTTCCACATTGTACCAAACTTGATCTGGCTAACTTGGTAGTGCTTGTACAACAAATACTTCCTCTTCTTCTACTTGATATTTTTTCTTCTTCTTTAATATGGTTCTCTTTGACTACATTATTTTGCTATTTTTTTTCCAAAATTAATTTATCTTATCTTATTGTTTATTCATTTCTAGTGAAAAAGATCCATTTTTTAATGGACTATACCAATATTCCTTCACAATGTGGTAATTTTTACAATAAATTTTACACATCCTTTGTGTGTGAATTTTTTTTTTATCATTTATTTGATTCAGATATCCTTGAGAGATATTTCTTTGTTGGAATCATTATGGAGGTCTTGTGCCTCTTCTAAATGGTTGCTTTTCTTTCTGATTTGAAAGAAGTATTCTTCATCTACTGTATGTGAGACCTCTACTTTTTGAAGTAAGTTCATCAACTTTTCAAATCTTGGTGTTTTTTTAGTGATATTTAATGTTGTCACATAAATGTTTTATTTTGAAGGGAGATATATCAAAATAATTGGAACTAATATTTTTTTAGATACTTGGTTTCCCAGTTCTTGTAATGATGCTCGTAGTTCAACAATTTTTCTCATGAAAGATTCTAGTTTCTCTCAACTCTTCATCTTCAAGCAATGGAGTTGGTTAAATACTAAATGTATGCTTGTACTTCACCTGCTATTCTGAACATGATGATTAACCTTGTCTTTATATATGCCTTGTCAAATTTTATTTGATCTTCATTTTATTCTTTGGGATTGGTAATGGTTTTACTACAACTTGCCACACTTCTTAAAACTCGAGCTATGTTAAGAGTTTGGTCTTTTACGCAACATAGTTATTCCCCCTTAATAGTTGGGAATTGAGCAACAAGAATTTTAGTGCTCCACTTTCCATAGTAAACTTTCAAAAAATAAAATATTTTCCTTTTATTGAATCAACCTCGAAAAATTGTTTTCGATGAGTATATACTAGTCTATACTCATGTTTTGATTGTTGCCTCAAATTGCAAAAATTCAATCTTGCCTCGAAAAATGTAAATGGTGGAGTTTCTTTCCCACTTGAATATTTCAAAGGAATATTCTTCAAAATTTTCCAATTTCTTCTAAAAAAAATTTAAGTATTTTACAATTTAATAAGGAGAAAACAACTAATCTATTTACTTCTAGATATACTCTCACTTAAAAATATGGGATAATTAATTCATTGGTTTTGATTAGAGACGTTTATATGCTACATTGTGCATGTGATTTTGGGTTGAGTATATGTTCCTTGATTTAAAAGACATTATATCCTTTTCAGACGTCAATTATAATAACATTATGCTAAACGAAGTATGATTGATGCTTGTTTTAATGACAATACCTTTTTCCTTTGAATGTTGTAGATATTTAGGTCATGTAGAGATGGTGCACCATATGTAATGCTCATATTTTATGAGTCTTCTCACCAGTTAAAATGTCTTTCTTTCACTTCCTTGGTTGCTAACACCCGTTCTTTGAAACTTCACATATTATCCCATATTATTCTCAACTCTATTCTTGCTTTATAGGAGGTTTGCATCTAGAATAAATCATAGGATTTAATACATGAGCGAGGTATTCTTGGCATTTCCCCATGGAAAAGCCAAATTCTAATATGAATGAGTCAAATTTTCTTCACTTGTGATATATTTGGTTGTTTCTACATTGTACCAAACTTGATCTTGCTGACTTGGTTGTGTTTGTACAACAAATATTTATTCTTCTTCTACTTGATATTTTTTCTTCTTCTTTAATCTGTTTCTCTTTGACTACATTATTTTGCTATTCCTTTTTCTAAATTTAATTTATCTTATCTTATTGTTGGTTCATTTCTGGTGAAAGAAATCCATTTTTAATGGATTATACCAACATTCCTTCACGATGTGGTCATTTTTACCATAAATTTTACACATCCTTTGTGTATGAATTTTGGTTGTTGAGAATCATTTATTTGATTTGGATATCCTTGAGAGATATTTCTTTGTTGGAAGCATTATGGAGGTCTTGTATCTCTTCTAAATGGTTGTTTTCCTTTATGATTTGAAAGAAGTAATTCTTCTTCATCTACTGTATGTGAGACCTCTACTTTTTAAAGTAGGTTCACCAACTTTTCAAAGTTTGGTGTTTGTTTAGTGATATTTAATGTTGTCACAAAAATGTTTTATTTTGAAGGAAGAGATCTTAAAATAATTGGAACTAATGTTTTTTTAGATACTTGGTTTCCCAATTCTTGTAATGATACTTGTAATTCAACAATTTTTCTCATTAAATATTCTAGTTTCTCTCCGCTCTTCATCTTCAAGCAATGGAGTTGGTTGAATCATAAATGTATGTTTGTACTTCATTTGCTACTCTGAACATGATGATTAACCTTATCTTTCTATCTGCCTTGTCAAACTTTATTTGATCTTCATTTTCTTCTTTGGGATTGGTAATGGTTTTACTACAACTTGCCACACTTCTTCAAACTCGAGTTATGTTAAGTGTTTGGTCTTTCAGGCAACATAGTTATTCCCCCTTAATAGTTGGGAATTGAGCAACAAGAACTTTGGTGTTCCACTTGCCATAGTAAACTTTCCAAAAAATAAAATATTTTCCTTTTATTCAATCAACCTCAAAAAATGGTTTTCGATGAGTATATATAAGTATATACTTATGTTTTGATAGTTGCATCAAATTACGAAAATTCAATCTTACCTGGAAAAATGTCAATGATGGAGTTTCTTTCCCACTTGAATCTTTCCAAGGAATATTCTTTAAAATCTTCCAATTTCTTCTAAAAAAATTATAAGTATTTTACAATTTAATAAGGAGAAAACAAATAATCTATTCACTTCTAGATATACTCTCACTTAAAAATATGGGATAATTAATTCATTAATTTTGATTAGAGATATTTATATGCTACATTGTGCATGTGATTTTGGGTTGAGTATATGTTCCTTGATTTAGAAAATATTAACTCCTTTGTAGACGTCAATAATAATAATATTGTGCTAAACAAAGTATGATTGATGTTTGTTTTAATGACAATACCTTTTTCCTTTGAATGTTGTAGATATTTAGGTGATGTAGAGATGGTGCACCATATGTAGTGCTCATATTTGATGAGTCTTCTCACTAGTTAAAATGTATTTCTTTCACTTCCTTGGTTGCTAACACTCGTTCTTTGAAACTTTACATAGTATCCCATATTATTCTCAACTTCGTTCTTGCTTTATAGGATGTTTGGATCTAGAATAAATCATAGGATCCAACATATGAACAAGGTCAAAATTCTTGGTATTTCCCCATGGAAAAGCCAAATTCTAATCTGAATGAATCAAATTTTCTTGACTTGTGATATATTTGGTTTTTTCTACATTGTACCAAACTTGATCTTATTGACTTGGTTGTGCTTGTACAAAAAATATTTATTTTCCTTCTACTTGATGTTTTTTCTTCTTCTTTAATCCGTTTCTCTTTGACTACATTATTTTTCTATTCCTTTTTCTAAATTTGATTTATCTTGTCTTATTGTTGGTTCATTTTTGGTGAAAGAGATCCATTTTTTAAAGGATTATACCAATATTTGTTGGATATTTGAGTCCTCTAAGTCAAAGTTGTCATCGATGTCACATGATAGAGTTATCACTCATATCAAGGAATTCGGAAAGAAATAAAGTCATCCAAGGTTGTCACTATCATCCAAGAAAAAGCTTCAATAGTGCAAAAGTGAAAGGAAAAAGGCTCCATAATATTTTAATATTATTGGGAGCACAGGTTAAGTGATTGGTTCATAAAACCCAAGATGGGTTATTGCCAAGGTTAAAAAGGAGGTTTAATAATTATTTATAAATTATTTAAATTCACAAGTAATTTAAATTTTATAAATAATATTCGTTACACCAAGGTTGTGCATTAAGACAAGGGTCCAAGGTTTAATTAATCTAAAACCTAAGGTTGGTCTAATCTAATTTATAATATTTAAATTTAAATTTAAATTTATTATAAATTAATCAACCATGCTGATGTCGAATTAAATCGATGCATCGACATGATTGCATGGAAGACAAAGGCATTATATATAATGCCCTAAAAAGCATTAATCATTTTTCATCCTTGCTAATTCATTTGGAGTGCATGTGAATTAAGGCTCGTGTTTAAAAGGCTTGACGATTTACGAAAAGGTTGAAGCAGGGAACGTTCAGGGTTTTTAAGCACATAGGCCAACTTGGCCTAGCGGTGCGTTGGCTTAGAGAGATAGAGGAGATCCCACGTTCGATTTGCTTGGAGGTTGCTTGCAAGGTCAAAGCACTCGAAACGTGTTTTGATTATTTCGAAAGGTACCAGTTCGTGAAGTTGTTGATGCAGTTCATGCCTTTTAGGCAAGTGTGGGTGCGTGGCCCAACGATGGCTTAACCATGGTTAAGGCGTTGGGAAGGAGTACGTCGAGGGATCGAATCCCTCCGAGAGGAAAGGCAAGTTAATTTTTGTATTTTAATTTTTAATAGCCTTAAGGAGAAATAAGGGTTATGTTATGCCCTATAAAATTGAGATATTTTTTATGGTTTTATTTTTGGAAGGGTAGCATATTATATATCGTTGGAAAGCATTTTTCAAGGGCTATTTGATTAACTTGCTTAGAAGGAGAAATAAGGTGTGTGTAAAGAGATATTTTCGTTTTTATAAATGGGTTCAAAAGTAAGTTTGATTTATTCTTTTTCAAAGGGGATTGTTTCTTTCATGAGAGGACATGGTGAATTTTATTGAGTAGGAGTAATAAGGTGTTATTGGGATATTATTTTTATTGTTGTGATATTACTCAAGTCCTCTAACCTCTTTGTG
This sequence comes from Wollemia nobilis, assembly GCA_028583015.1. Lineage (NCBI taxonomy): Eukaryota > Viridiplantae > Streptophyta > Pinopsida > Araucariales > Araucariaceae > Wollemia > Wollemia nobilis. The sequence continues at coordinate 13,930,986 of JAQPPZ010016955.1, read as the reverse complement.
ATTGAAAGGAAATATTTGAAAGTGTGTTGAGTTTGACAAATTTTGTGGACAACTGATTGGCATCAAAAAGGTATGGGCAATATTTTCCATTGACTTAATTAGGTGATTGATTTTTGAAAATATCATTGGAGATAAAAGGATTGATTTGAAAGTGGTTGGTTTAATGCATCAAGGTTTTCTAGATTGAGAGTTGTGATTAAACTTTGTTTTATAAGCATTGTTGTTGAAGCCAATTGGTTATGCAAAGAACTTGAACTTGAGTTAGAAAAGAACATGAGTATCATTGTTATGTGAGATTTGTGGTTGAGCATTATTGGAAACATTTTGAGTTGGTTGATACATGCTTAGACTAGGGTTTGTGAGAAAGGGTTGTTCCTTGAGGTGATTGGTTGAGTAGAGTTGATTAAGCCTAGTCAAGTGGATGCATGTGGTTTTTCAAGTTCCATGAAACAAACTATTCTATATTCTGATTGAGTTGAGATTGAGCTTTGAGAATATAACATATTGAGTCTCTAACAATTCTCTTTATGCTTCTATGAGATTGATTTGAGTTGAGATTGAGCTTTAAGAATAGAACATATTAAGTCTCTAAAAATTCTCTTTATGCTTCTATGAGATTGATTTGAGTTGAGATTAAGCTTTGAAAATAGAACATATTGAGTCTCTAAAAATTTTCTTTATGTTTCTATGAGATTGATTTGAGTTGAGATTGAGCTTTGAGAATAGAACATATTGAGTCTCTAACAATTCTCTTTATGATTCGATGATATTGAACAAGTTTTATGTGGACTTGTTCATATGATTTGAGGCAAGTCTTTGAGAAGGCTTGTGGACTGATTTTGTGTAAGCTTTGTGGAAGCTTGCAATGCAGATTTGAGCAAGTCCTAGAGAGGACTTGTTGAGCAGATTTGGACAAGTTCTGAGTGAGCTTGTTGAGCAGATTTGGACAAGTTCTGAGTGAGCTTGTGGAGAAGATTTGGACAAGTTCTGAGTGATCTTGTTGAGCATATTTGGACAGGTTCTGAGTGGACCTATTGAGCAGATGTGAGCAGGTTCTAAGTGGATCTATTGACCATATTTGAGCAGGTTCTGAGTGGGCCTATTGAGCATATTTGAGCAAGTTCTCAATGGACCTGTTGAGCAGATTTAAGCAAGTTTTGAGTGGACTTGTAGCAAATTTGAGAAGGTTCTGAGTGAACCTATTGATAGAGATTTGAAGGTGACAAAGTATAGAGGACAGAGTCTCAATGGATAGAGATCCAATAGTCAAGATAATTGAAGATAAATCTTCTAAGTGAGGAGTATTCAAGTGGAGAGAGATCCACCAGTCAGTGCAACAGATAGATAGAGTCTTCTAGAAGATCACTAGTCAGAGCTGAAGGAGAAAGAGTTATCCTGTGGAAGAGATCCACGAGTTTGAGATTTAGGGGATTAGCATCTCCTTTGGACAGAGGTCCATAAATATTGTAATTGGAAAGGATTCCCAAAATATTATTTGAGAAATATTTAGAAGAAATATTTTCTCTGTGGAGGTAGCCCACATTGGGTGAACCACATTAAAATTTGTGTCTCTATTGTGTATGGTGTTTTGTGCATTGCTTTGATTACTGCTATTGATATTGCTATCTATACACTGCATAATATTGATTTAAAAAGAAAAGTAAAAAGTGGTCTTATATTGTTCACCCCCCTCTCAGTATAAGCTTGTGTTCTTCAATTGGTATCAGAGTGGGTTCCTTTAGAAGAGTTTGACAACTTGAAGGAAAAGCGGTATAAGAACACAATGGATCAAAATGATCAAAAGGATGGGTCCATCAATAATGCAGTACCAGTCTTTGATGGAAGTGACTTCTTGTATTGGTGTGTGCTGGTGAGATTTCACTTGATGGAACTTGGCAATGAAGTTTGGGATGCAGTGTAATTTGGATATGATTCAACAACCAATCCTCTTATAGATAAGGAAGGTAAGCTTTTTAATGCATGCAAATCCAAGAGCTATGAATGTGATTATAAAAGGATTGCGTAGATCAAAATCTATGAAGATTATTGATTGTAAAACAACACAAGATATGTGGGAACTATTACATACCATATATGAAGGAGATAAAGGTGTCAGAAAAGCTAAAATCAAAAATATCAAAAGAGAGTTTGAAAATTTGATAATGCGGGATGATGAAAACATTCGTGACTATCTCAATAATATTGATGAACTTATACATGAGATGAGAGGTCTTGGAATGAAGGTTGATGAGTCTGATGATTGTGATAAGATCTTGAGAATTCTTCTAAAAAGGTATAGTGGAAAGGTTTCTGCTATAGAAACATCAATTGATAGTGATTCTTTGACAAGGAATTCTTTGCTTGGCATGCTTACTACTTTTGAGATAAGAACAAAAGATCCTATTCCTCCGAAAGAAGTTGCATTCAATGTGGATAAAAATAAAAAGGGTAAGAAGACAGAATCAAGTAGTGAGTCATCTAGTGATGAAGAAGCAAATTATGGTAGAAGAGATAAAGGTTCCAGAAGACCTATAGATCTAAGATCTGTTAAGTGTTTCAATTGTGGAAAGTATGGATATTATGCAACAAAGTGCAAATAACCCAAAAGCAACAATGATGAAGAAAAATAGGATCACAGGTACAGGGAATCAGAAAGACACAGGTACTAGAAGAAAAGCAAGGATGGACAAAATAGACAAGGGAAGAAGTTCTTCCAAAGGCAAAAGAGAAGCTACTATGCGGATAATGCAAGTAAGTACTCAATTGATAGTGATGCTAGTTTTTCAGACAACGATAGAGATGAAGTCCTATTTATGGTTGAAGAGAAATAACCAGTTAAGAGAAAGACTCCAATTATTCTCAAGTGTTTTAGATGTGGTAGATTTGGACATATTGAAGATGATTGCACAAGGGATGGTTATAGTTTCAGTGATGATGATTTTGAAGATGCACTTGATAGACTAGATGAAAATATTCTAATGGCATTAGAATATGAAGTGAATGATCCTATAAAATACAAGCTAAAAGAAAGAAATGATATGGACAAAGGTAAACAAATAGAGGATTATTCAGCAGAGAATGGCTATGATCTCAAGGGAGAACTTATTTATGCCCTTAACACAGTAAAGAAGGTAAGAAAGGAACACTCTAAGCTTGAAAGTCAGTTTCAAGAATGTGATGAAGAAAGATTATTACTCATAGAGAATTTAGAAAAGTCAAAGGCTAAGACAAGCAAGTTCAAAGATAAGTTAGAAGCAAATATTCTGGAATATGAAAAGTTAACACAAGAAGTCGCACTACTAAATAAATATTTAGAGGATTCCAAGAATAAGCTATACAAGTATGTGAACAGTGCAAAGAGTGTGGATAAAATAGTCAAGATACAAATAAGAGCAACAAACAAGATAGGTCTTGGTTCTAAACAGGTTCAAAAGAAAAAGGAAGAAGAGTCTACTTCAAGTCTTGAAGAAGAAGAAACTTCAAAAGAAGACAGTGTAAGTGGGAGTGAGACATCAGAGGATGAGTTGGACATCAAAGAGTTCAACAAAGATAGGAACAATGCATAAAGAAGATACAAATGGAACAACAATCAGAATAGAATACCAATGAGGTCGAGACAAGGAAACTTCAATGGAAGATGTTTTTCATGTCACAGGTTTGGGCACATGGCTTCACAGTGCAGGACACATGAAAGACAGGAATATGGAAAATGACAGCTTTTCCAAGGGTATTGCTACTCATGTAATGAGTTTGGTCACAAGGCAATGAATTGCAAAATTCATGACAAAAGAGGATATGGCTTCACTAGGATAAGTCCTAATACAGTTGCACCTCCAAGGAATAATAACATTAAGTGTTATAAGTGTAATAATCATGGTCACATAGCAAGATGATGTAGAGCAAATATTCCAAAATCATGTATGAACAGGAATAGAGGCCAGAACAGGAACAAAAACAAGGATGAGAACAGGAACAAGGATGAGAACATGAACAGGAATAGGAACATGGATGAGAACAAGAAAAAAAATAGGAACAAAAGTGATGACAGGAACATGGATTATGACTTGGAAAGAAACAGTCAGAGGATTCAAAAAACTTAGAAAAGAAGAGAGAAAGATAAATTTAAATAACAGTGCTTTCGGGGAGTAGAAATACTCCCAACCCAGAATTAACCATCTCATGTGGAGGTGGGGGAGGGGCTAAGCTAAGAGGCTCATTATTAGCCCCGAGCCCCAAAGGTGGCCCTTTGCCATTGATGTCAAAGGGGGAGAGATTTGTGTATATTGGGGAAGATATTTGATATGGGGAGAGATTTGATATTTGAGAGAGCATTGAGCCAAGGGGAGCAAAGTCCTAGGGGGAGCAAAAAGAAGGTTAGGTTTCAGTAAAAGGATATGGGTTGCCATCAATGACAAAGGGGGAGATTTTTAGACATTTTGAGTTCTCTAAGTCAAAGTTGCCATTGATGTCACCTTATAGAGTTATCACTCATATCAAGGAATTCGACAAGAAATAAAGTCGTCCAAGGTTATCACTATCATCCAAGAAAAAGCTTCAACAGTGCAAAAGTGAAAGGAAAAAGGCTCTATAATATTTTAATATTATTGGGAGCATAGGTTAAGTGATTGGTTCATAAAAACCCAAGATGGGTTATTTCCAAGGTTAAAAAGGAGTTTTAATAATTATTTATAAATTATTTAAATTCACAAGTAATTTAAATTTTATAAATAATAGTTGTTACACCAAGGTTGTACATTAAGACAAGGGTCCAAGGTTTAATTAATCTAAAACCTAAGGTTGGTCTAATTTAATTTATAATATTTAAATTTAAATTTAAATATATTATAAATTAATCAACCACGCCGACGTCGAATTAAATCGATGCGTCGACGTGATTGCATGGAAGACAAAGACATTATATATAATGCCCTAAAAAGCATTAATCATTTTTCATCCTTGCTAATTCGTTTGGAGTGCATGCAAATTAAGGCTCGTGTTTAAAAGGTTTGACGATTTACAAAAAGGTTGAAGCAGGGAACGTTCGGGTTTTGGAGTGCATAGGCCAGCTTGGCCTAGCAGTGCATTGGCTTGGCGAGACAGAGGAGGTCCCGCGTTCGATTCACTTGAAGGTTGCTTGCAAGGTCAAAGTGCTCGAAGCATGTTTTGATTATTTCGAAAGGTACCAGTTCGTGAAGTTGTTGATGCAGTTCGTGCCTTTTTAGGCAAGTGTGGGCGTGTAGCCCAATGACGACTTGGCCGCGATTAAGGCGTTGGGAAGGAGGACATTGGGGGATCGAATCCTTTTGATAGGAAAGGCAAGTTAATTTTTGTATTTTAACTTTTAATAGCCTTAAGGAGAAATAAGGGTTATGTTATGCCCTAGAAAATTGAGATATTTTTTATGGTTTTATTTTTGGAAGGGTAGCATATTATATATCGTTGGAAAGCATTTTTCAAGGGCTATTTGATTAACTTTCTTAGAAGGAGAAATAAGGTGTGTGTAAAGAGATATTTCTATTTTTGTAAATGGGTTCAAAAGTGAGTTTGATTTATTCTTTTTCAAAGGGGATTGTTTCTTTCATGAGAGGACATGGTGAATTTTATTGAGTAGGAGTAATAAGGTGTTATTGGGATATTATTTTTATTGTTGTGATATTACTCAAGTCCTCTAACCTCTTTGTGATTGAAAAGGAAATATTTGAAAGTGTGTTGAGTTTGACAAATTTTGTGGACAACTCATTGGCATCAAAAAGGTATGGGCAATATTCTCCATTGACTTGATTGGGTGATTGATTTATGAAAATATCATTGGAGATAAAATGATTGATTGTGGTTTCCTTTTTCGAAAGTGGTTGGTTTAATGCATCAAGGTTTTCTGGATTGAGAGTTGTGATTAAACTTTGTTTTATAAGCATTGTTGTTGAAGCCAATTGGTTATGCAAAGAACTTGAACTTGAGTTAGAAAAGAACATGAGTATCATTGTTATTTGAGATTTGTGGTTAAGCATTGTTGGAACCATTTTGAGTTGGTTGATACATGCTTGGACTAGGGTTTGTGAGAAAGTGTTGTTCCTTGAGGTGATTTGTTGAGTAGAGTTGATTAAGCCTAGTCAAGTGGATGCATGTGGTTGTTCAAGTTCCATGAAACAAAATATTCTATATTCTGATTGAGTTGATATTGAGCTTTGAGAATATAACATATTGAGTCTCTAACAATTCTCTTTATGCTTCTATGAGATTGATTTGATTTGAGATTGAGCTTTGAGAATAGAACATATTGAGTCTCTAACAATTCTCTTTATGCTTCTATGAGATTGATTTGAGTTGAGATTAAGCTTTGAGAATAGAACATATTGATTCTCTACCAATTCTCTTTATGCTTCTATGATATTGATTTGAGTTGAGATTGAGCTTTGAGAATAGAACATATTGAGTCTCTAACAATTCTCTTTATGATTCTATGAGATTGAACAAGTTTTGTGTGGACTTGTTAAGATGATTTGAGGTAAGTCTTTGAGAAGGCTTGTGGACTGATTTTGTGTAAGCTTTGTGGAAGCTTGCAATGCAAATTTGAGCAAGTCCTTGAGAGGACTAGTTGAGTAGATTTGGACAAGTTCTAAGTGAGCTTGTTGAGCAGATTTGGACAAGTTCTGAGTGAGCTTGTTGAGCAGATTTGGACAAGTTCTGAGTGAGCTTGTTGAGCATATTTGGACAAGTTCTGAGTGAGCTTGTTGAGTAGATTTGGACAAGTTTTGAGTGAGCTTGTTGAGTAGATTTGGACAAGTTCTGAGTGAGCTTGTTGAGCAGATTTGGACAAGTTCTGAGTGAGCTTGTTGAGCAGATTTGGATAGGTTTTGAGTGGACCTGTTGAGCAGATTTGAGCAGGTTCTAAGTGGACTTGTTGATCAGGTTCGAGTGGACCTATTGAGCAGATTTGAGCAGGTTCTAAGTGGACTTGTTGAGAAGATTTGAGAAGGTTATGAGTGAACCTATTGACAGAGCTTTGGAGGTGATAGAGTATAGAGGACAGAGTCTCAATGGATAGAGATCCAACAGCCAGGACAATTTAAGATAGATATTCTGAGTGAGGAGTCTTCAAGTGGAGAGAGATCCACCAGTCAGTGCAATAGAGAGGCAGAGTCTTCTAGAAGATCACTAGTTAGATCTGAAGGGGAAAGAGTTCTCCTATGGAAGAGATCCATGAACTTGAGATTTAGGGGATCAACATCTCCTTTGGACAGAGGTCCATAAACATTGTAATTGGGAAGGATTTTGAAAATATTATTTGAGAAATATATAGAAGAAATATTTTCTCTGTGGAGGTAGCCCACATTATGTGAACCACGTTAAAATCTGTCTCTATTTTGTATGGTGTTTTGTGCGTTGCTTTGATTACTGTTATTGATACAGCTATCTATACACTACATAATATTGATTTGAAAAGAAAAATAGTAAAAAGTCATCTTATACCGTTCACCCTCCCTCTCAGTATAAGCTTGTGTTATTCAATATTCCTTCACGATGTGGTCATTTTTACCATAAAAATTGCACATCCTTTGTGTGTGATTTTTTTTGTTAAGAATCATTTATTTGATTTGAATATCCTTGAGAGATATTTCTTTATTGGAAGCATTATGGAGGTCTTTTACCTCTTCTAAATGGTTTCTTCCCTTTCTGATTTGAAACAAGTAATTGTTCTTCATCTATTGTATGTGAGACCTCTACTTTTTGAAGTAGTTTCAACAAGTTTTCAAAGCTTGGTGTTTGTTTAGTGATATTTAATGTTGTCACAAAAATGTTTTATTTTGAAGGAAGAGATCTCAAAATAATTGGAACTAATATTTGTTAGACACTTGGTTTCCCAATTCTTGTAATGATGCTTGTAATTCAACAATTTTGCTCATGAAATATTCTAGTTTCTCTCCACTCTTCATCTTCAAGCAATGGAGTTGGTTGAATCCTGAATGTATGTTTGTTCTTAATCTACTACTCTAAACATGATGATTAATCTTGTCTTTCTATCTGCCTTGTCAAACTTTATTTGATCTTCATTTTCTTCTTTGGAATTGGTAATGGTTTTACTACAAATTGCCACACTTCTTCAAACTCAAGCTATGTTAAGTGTTTGGTCTTTCAGGCAACAAAGTTATTCCCCCTTAATAGTTGGGAATCGAGTAACAAGAAATTTGGTGCTCCACTTGCCATAGTAAACTTTCAAAAAAATAAAATATTTTCCTTTTATTCAATCAACCTCAAAAAATGGTTTTCGATGAGTATATATAAGTTTATACTCATGTTTTGATAGTTGCCTCAAATTGCGAAAATTCAATGTTGCCTCGAAAAATATTAATGGTGGAGTTTATTTCCCACTTGAATATTTCCAAGGAATATTCTTCGAAATTTTCCAATTTCTTCTAAAAAAATTATAAGCATTTCACAATTTAATAAGGAGAAAACAAATAATCTATTCACTTCTAGATATACTCTCACTTTAAAATATGGGATAATTAACTCATTGGTTTTGATTAGAGATGTTTATATGCCACCTTGTGCATGTGATTTTGGGTTGAGTATATGTTCCTTGATTTAGAAGACATTAATTCCTTTGCAGACGTCAATAATAATAACATTATGCTAAACAAAGCATGATTAATGCTTGTTTTAATGACAATGTCTTTTTCCTTTGAATATTGTAGATATTTAGGTGATGTAGATATGGTGCACCATGTGTAGTGCTCATATTTGATGAGTCTTCTCACCAGTTGAAATATATTTCTTTCACTTCCTCTGTTGCTAACACCCGTTCTTTGAAACTTCACATATTATTCTTAACTCCGTTCATGCTTTATAGAAGGTTTGCATCTAGAATAAATCATAGGATTCAACACATGAACGAGGTCAAAATTCTTGGCATTTTCCCATGGAATAGCCAAATTCTAATATGAATTAATCAAATATTCTTGACTTGTGATATATTTGGTTGTTTCTACATTATACCGAACTTGATATGGCTGACTTGGTTGTGCTTGTACAACAAATACTTCTTATTCTACTTGATCTTTTTTCTTCTTCTTTAATCTGGTTCTCTTTGACTACACTAGTTTGCTATTCCTTTTTCCAAATTTGATTTATATTGTCTTATTGTTGGTGTATTTTTAGTGAAAGAGATCCATTTTTAAATGGATTATACCAATATTCCTTCACGATGTGGTGCTTTTTACCATAAATTTTACACATCCTTTGTGTGTGAATTTTTTTTGTTGAGAATCATTTATTTGATTCAGATATCCTTGAGAGATATTTCTTTCTTGGAAGCATTATGGAGGTCTTGTGCCTCTTCTAAATGGTTGCTTCCCTTTCTGATTTGAAACAAGTAATTTTTCTTCATCTACTCTATGTGAGACCTCTACTTTTTGAAGTAGGTTCACCAACTTTTCAAAGATTGGTGTTTGTTTAGTGATATTTAATGTTGTCTCAAAAATGTTTTATTTTGAAGGAAGAGATCTCAAAATAATTGGAACTAATGTTTTGTTAGATACTTGGTTTCCCAATTCTTGTAATGATGCTTGTAATTCAATAATTTTTCTCATGAAAGATTCTAATTTCTCTCCACTCTTCATCTTCAAGCAATGGAGTTGGTTGAATCCTTAATGTATGCTTGTACTTCATCTGCTATTTTAAACATGATGATTAACCTTGTATTTCTTTTTGCCTTGTCAAAATTTATTTGATCTTCATTTTATTCTTTGGGATTGGTAATGGTTTTACTACAACTTGCCACACTTCTTCAAACTTGAGCTATGTTAAGTGTTTGGTCTTTCAGGCAACATTATTATTCCCCCTTAATAGTTGGGAATCGAGCAACAAGAACTTTGGTGCTCCACTTTCCATAGTAAAATTTCAAAAAATAAAATATTTTCCTTTAATTGAATCAACCTTGAAAAATGGTTTTCGATGAGTATATATAAGTTTGTACTTATGTTTTGATAGTGGCCTCAAGTTGCGAAAATTCAATCTTGCCTATAAAAATGTCAATGGTGGAGTTTCTTTCCCACTTGAATTTTTCCAAGGAATATTCTTCAAAATTTTCCAATTTATTCTAAAAAACTTATAAGTATTTTACAATTTAATAAGGATAAAACAAATAATATATTCACTTCTAGATATACTCTCACTTAAAAATATGGGATAATTAATTCACTGGTTTTGATTAAATATGTTTATATGCTACATTGTGCATGTGATTTTGGGCTGAGTATATATTCCTTGATTTAGAAGACATTGACTCCTTTGCAGACGTCAATAATAATAACATTATGCTAAACGAAGTATGATTTACGCTTGTTTTAATGACAATGCCTTTTTCCTTTGAATGTTGTAGGTGATGTAGAGATGGTGCACCATATGTAGTGCTCATATTTTATGAGTCTTCTCACCAGTTAAAATATCTTTCTTTCACTTCCTTAGTTGCTAAAACCCGTTATTTGAAACTTCACATATAATCTTATATTATTCTCAACTTCATTCTTGCTTTATAGGAGGTTTGCATATAGATTAAATCATAGGATTTAACACATGAACGAGGTCAAAATTATTGGCATTTTCCCATGGAAAAGCTAAATTCTAATATGAATGAATCAAAATTTCTCGACTTTTGATATATTTGGTTGTTTCTACATTGTACCAAACTTGATCTTGTTGACTTGGTTGTGCTTGTACAACAAATAATTCTTCTTCTTCTACTTGATCTTTTTTCTTCTTCTTTAATCCGATTCTCTTTGACTAGATTATTTTGCTATTCCTTTTTCCAAATTTGATTTATCTTCTCTTATTATTGGTTCATTTCTAGTGAAAGAGATCAAATTTTTAATGTATTATACCAATATTCCTTCACGATGTGGTCATTTTTACCATAAATTTTACACATCCTTTGTGTGTGATTTTTTTTTAGTTGAGAATCATTATTTGATTTGGATATCCTTGAGAGATATTTATTTGTTGGAAGCATTATGGAGGTCTTGTGCTTCTTCTAAATGGTTGCTTCCCTTTCTGATTTGAAAAAAGTAATTGTTCTTCATCTACTGTATATGAGACCTCTACTTTTTGAAGTAGGTTCACCAAATTTTCAAAGCTTGGTGTTTGTTTAGTGATATTTAATGTTGTCACAAAAATGTTTTATTTTAAAGGAAGAGATCTCAAAATAATTGAAACTAATGTTTTGTTAGATATTTGGTTTCTCAATTCTTGTAATGATGCTCGTAATTCAACAATTATCCTCATGAAAGATTCTAGTTTCTCTCCACTATTCATCTTCAAGCAATGGAACTGGTTGAATCGTGAATGTATGCTTGTACTTTATCTGCTACTCTAAACATGATGATTAACCTTGTCTTTCTTTTTGCCTTGTCAAACTTTATTTGATCTTCATTTTCTTCTTTGGGATTGGTAATGGTTTTACTACAACTTGCCACACTTCTTCAAACTTGAGCTATGTTAAGAGTTTGGTCTTTTAGGCAACATAGTTATTCCCCCTTAATAGTTGGGAATCGAACAACAAGAAATTTGGTGCTCCACTTGCCATAGTAAAATTTCAAAAAATAAAATATTTTCCTTTTATTGAATCAACCTCGAAAAATGCTTTTCGATGAGTATATATAAGTCTATACTCATGTTTTGATAGTTGCCTCAAGTTGCGAAAATTCAATCTTACTTGAAAAAAAGTTAATAGTGGAGTTTCTTTCCCACTTGAATCTTTCCAAGGAATATTCTTCAAAATTTTCCAATTTCTTCTAAAAATTTTATAAGTATTTTGTAATTTAATAAGGAGAAAACAAATAATCTATTCGCTTCTAGATATACTCTCACTTCAAAATATGGGATAATTAATTCATTGAATTTGATTAGAGATATTTATATGATACCTTGTACATGTTATTTTGGGTTGAGTATATGTTCCTTGATTTAGAAGACATTGACTCCTTTGCAGACGTCAATAATAATAATATTGTGCTAAACGAAGTATGATTGATGCTTGTTTTAATGACAATACATTTTTCCTTTGAATGTTGTAGATATTTAGGTGATGTAGAGATGGTGCACCATGCGTAGTGCTCATATTTGATGAGTCTTCTCACCAATTAAAATATCTTTCTTTCACTTCCTCAGTTGTTAACACCCATTCTTTGAAACTTCACATATTATTCTCAACTCCATTCTCGCTTTATAGGAGGTTTGCATCTAGAATAAATCATAAGATTCAACACATGAATGAGGTCAAAATTCTTGGCATTTTCCCATGGAAAAGCCAAATTCTAATCTGAATGAATCAAATATTCTTGACTTGTGATATATTTGGTTGTTTCTACATTGTATCAAACTTGATCTGGATGTGGTTGTGCTTGTACAACAAATACTTATTTTTCTTCTACTTGATATTTTTTCTTCTTATTTAATCGAGTTCTCTTTGACTACATTATTTTGTTATTCCTTTTTCCAAATTTGATTTATCTTGTCTTATTTTTGGTTCATTTCTGGTGAAAGAGATCTATTTTTTAATGAATTATACCAATATTTCTTCACGATGTGGTCATTTTTACCATAAATTTTGCACATCCTTTGTGTGCAATTTTTTTGTTAAGAATCATCTATTTGATTCGAATATCCTTGAGAGATATTTCTTTGTTGGAAGCATTATGGAGGTCTTTTGCCTCTTCTAAATGGTTGCTTCCCTTTCTAATTTGAAACAAGTAATTGTTCTTCATCTATTGTATGTGAGACCTCTACTTTTAAAAGTAGGTTCAACAAATTTTCAAAGCTTGGTGTTTGTTTAGTGATATTTAATGTTGTCACAAAAATATTTTATTTTGGAGGAAGATATCTCAAAATAGTTGGAACTAATGTTTTGTTAGATACTTGGTTTTCCAATTTTTGTAATGATGCTCGTAATTCAACAATTTTCCTCATGAACTATTCTAGTTTCTCTCCACTCTTCATATTCAATCAATGGAGCTAGTTGATTCTTCAATGTATGCTTGTACTTCATCTATTACTCTAAACATGATAATTAACCTTGTCTTTCTATCTGCCTTGTCAAACTTTATTTGATATTCATTTTCTTCTTTGGGATTGGCATAGTTTTAATACAACTTGTCGCACTTCTTCAAACTCGAGATATGTTAAGAGTTTGGTCTTTCAGGAAACATAGTTATTCCCCCTTAATAGTTGAGAATCGAGCAACAAGAACTTTGGTGCTCCACTTGCCATAGTAAACTTTCAAAAAAATAAATGATTTTGATTTTATTGAACCAACCTCGAAAAATTGTTTTCGATGAGTATATATAAGTCTATATTCATGTTTTGATAGTTGCCTCAAATTGCAAAAATTTAATCTTGCCTGGAAAAATGTTAATGGTGGACTTTCTTTCCCACTTGAATCTTTCCAAGGAATATACTTCAAAAATTTCCAATTTCTTGTAAAAATATTATAAGTATTTTGCAATTTAATAAGGAGAAAATAAATAATCTATTCACTTCTAGATATACTCTCACTTAAAAATATGGGATAATTAAAAGGCAGAAATATAATAAATATTTGAAAGGCAGAAAAGAATCGTTGTTTGAATAGAATCGCAGTTTGTATTGAAAGGCAGAAACCCACAATATAATAAATTAATGTTCTTGGATGATATTTGGAGCATCCTCCTTGTCCTATTTACATCTATCTAAAAGGTGTGAATGGTGAAGGGATGTGTCCCTTTATAATACAATATAATATATAATATGATTAAGAGTTACATTAGGAGGGTCCTAACATGCCACCCTCCTTTGAAAAAGCTTTGTCCTCAAAGCTGGAATTGCAAAAATTGTTGTTGAATCTAGTGGAGCATCTCCCACGTAGCATCCTCTAGAGGTGGACCTTTCCATTGAATCAATACCTCGGTTATGGTGTGGTTACGGAGGCGGCGCATACGTTGGTCTAGGATAGCTTTTGGTTCAACCACAAGAGCTCCATTATCTAAAAATTATGGAAGTTGAGTTTGCGTAACGATGTTAGTGCATATTATGACTTTAAGACAAGAAACATGAAATATCGGATGGATTTTGGAAGATTCTGGTAATTCAAGTTTATATGCAACAGGTCCAATACGTTGTAGAATTTTATAAGGGCCATAAAATTTTGGTGCTAATTTTTGCGACCCTTTTATTTTCAATGAAGTTTGACGATATGGTTGGAGGCGGAGAAATACCATATCCCCTTCTTGAAAAACCCTTTCAGTCCAATGTTGGTCCACTTGTTGCTTCATGCGGTGTTGAGCGATATGTAGATTGTCCTTCAGAGCACGAATGATATTATCTTGAGTGACTAGCTCCATCTCTACAACTGGTACTTTTATACTTCCTGGAAGATAAGAGGTTAGATATGGGGGTGATCGACCATATAATGCTTTGAAAGAGGTCATTTTTATGGTTGTGTGATATGTGGTATTATACCACCATTCAACTAGTGGAATCCATTTAACCCAGTGAAGGGGTTTGGTGGAAATAAAGCATCGAAGATAGGTTTTTAAGCACTTATTGACAATTTCATTTTGACCATTCGTTTGTGGGTGGTAAGCGGAGCTCATCCGAAGTTGCGTACCTCGAAGTTTAAATAATTCCTTCCAAAAATTACTAGTGAAAGTGGGATCACGATCACTAACGATAGTAGAAGGAATGCCATGTAATTTAAAAATATTGTCAACGACGATTTGAACAATGGTACTAGCGGTATAGGGGTGAGCTACTGGAAAAAAATGGGTGTATTTAGATAAACAATCTACCACCACTAGGATCATCATTTTTCCTGCTTGATTTTGGAAGACCTTCAATGAAATCCATTGAAATATCCTCCCATGTCCTGGTTGGTATGGGTAGAGGTTGAAGAAGGCCCGGTGTTGCTACTGTTTCACCTTTATTTATTTGGCATGTTTCACATTCATTGACGAACTTCTTGATATCATTTTTCATCCCTCGTTAATAAAATGATTTAGTCACTCTTTTGTAGGTTTTTAGGAATCCAGAGTGGCTTGCAGTAGGTGTAGCGTGTAGCTCATGTAGAAGCTTTGGACGATAAACCGATGTAGGTGAGAGGACCAGACGTTCTTTGTAACGGAGCATGTTACCTTGCCAAGAGTAGTGGGTTTTACTCATGAGATTTTTTTGTAGCTGTTGAATTATGGTGTGTATAGTAGGGTCCACATACCATTCATCCTTGACTTATTCGATCCATGTGGGGATGGGGCAGGAAAAAGCATGTAATTGTGAAGTTTCTTCGAACTTTCTGGAAAGTGCATCCGCAACCATGTTATCTTTCCCTTTTTTGTAGATGATTTCATAATCATAGCCTAATAGTTTTGTTACCCACTTTTGTTGTTTTGGAGTGGTTATCTGTTGTTCAAGAAGGTATTTTAGGCTATGGTAGTCGGTGTGGATAATGAAATGTTTTTCAATAAGGTATGGTCTCCAATGTTGGATAGCATGGACCATAGCTAACATTTCTATTTCATAAGTGGAACGTGCTAAATTCTTTTTGGAAAATGCTTTACTAGTAAAGGCTAAGGGCTTCTCATTTTGCATGAGCACCACTCCCATTCCCAATCCGAAAGCGTCGCTTTCAATAATTAATGGTTGGGAAAAATCTGGCATAGCTAGGACGGGGGTGGTACACATGGCGTTTTTCAAAGTCATGAAAGTTTCATTCGTTTTTGGAGACCATATGAAGGCATTCTTTTTAAGTAGGGCTATTAAGGGTGCTACTATTTTCCCATAATCTTTAACAAATTTGTGATAATAGCTCGTTAATCCTAAGAACCCACACAACCCTTTTAGAGTTTTTGGAATTTGCCAATTTTCCACATCTTCAATTTTTTGGGGTCTACTTTAACTCCTTCCTTGGAGACAATATGTCCAAGATATTCAATTTCCTGCTTTCCAAAGGAACACTTTGATCTCTTTGCGTATAATTGATTTTCTTCCAAGATTTTGAGTGCTTGTGCTATATGTGTTAAGTGCTCTTCCCATGTCTTTTTGTAAATCAAAATATCGTCAAAGAAAACTAAAATAAATTTTCGAAGGAAGGGAGAAAATACCTTATTCATAAGACTTTGAAATGTGGATGGAGTGTTGGTGAGGCCAAAAGGCATCACTAAGAATTCATAATGTCTCTCGTGGGTGCGAAAAGCAGTTTTGGATATATCGCTTTCCTTAACTCGAATTTGGTGGTAACCTGATCGTAAATCGAGTTTAGAAAAATATGCGGCTCCATTTAGTTCATTGAGTAGTTCATCAATGATTGGAATAGGAAATTTGTCTTTAATCGTTATTTTGTTGAGAGCGCGAAAATCCACGCATAAGCATCATGATCCATCCTTTTTTCTTACTAGTATGATTGGCGAAGAGTAGGGACTTCTACTAGGTCGAATGACCCCTGCCCTTAGTAGGTCTTGTACTAATTTTTCTATTTCTATCTTTTGTAAGTATGGATATCGGTAAGGTCTAATATTTGGAGGTTGGTGTCCCGAAAGTAATTGAATAACATGATCATGGCTTCGTTGTGGAGGTAATCCCTCTGGTTCTTTGAATATTTTATCATTTTTCTCTAGGAGTTCTATTAATTCGGGTGCCTGTGGTTGCTCTTCGGTGGTGTTTTGCAAGGAAAATAGTTGGGCAACCATGCCTCTTCCTCCTTTTCAAAGAATATTTTCCATTCTATGGGAACTTACGATTTGTGTGGGACCTGTTTTTAAACCTTGAATTGTGTATGTTTGGTTTTTTTGTATAAATTGCATCCATAACTCTTCAAAGTCCCATTGAATTTTGTTGAGCGTTCGTAGCCATTGTACTCCCAAAACAATATCACATCCTCCTAATGGTAGTACATACATATCTGCTTTCATGTTATATTTTCCCATCTTGAGTTTGATATTCCTGCATTTGCCTTTACATGTAATTTTTCCTCCATTGCCAATCATGACTTCGAAGTTATTGCAGGGATATATAAAGCAATTAGCTTGTTTGGCCAAACTGGGGTCTATAAAATTGTGAGTGCTACCAGATTCTAAGAGCACAATAGGGTTTTGTTTCTTAAAATACCCTTTTACCTTCATTGTTTGTGGAATCGAGTATCTTGCTAATGCGTTAAAGGATATTTATGTTTTATCTTCTTGGTTTTCTTCTGCAAACCTCAGTTATTACTTCCACTTCTATGTCATCCTCCTATTTGGGAGTGGAATCAACTGTGTCCAAAATATATAATTTCGGTGAGATGCATTTGTGGTTGGGGGTAAACTTTTCATCGCAATGGAAATATAGGCCCTTTTTTCGTCTTTATTTTAGCTCTTCTTGGCTAATTCGTTTAATTGGCATGACCTTATTCAGTTTTTGGCTAGTGTAGGTATTTGGTGTTTTTTCTAAAAAAACTCTTCCTATTTGCCTTTCGTTATTGTTCTTATCTTCTATCATTTGTGCTAATGCCACTGCATGGATCATATCGATAGGATTTTGTATTTGTACCTCCATTCTAATGTCTTCTTTTAGGCCACTAATGAAACAACTTTGGAAGAATGATGCATCTAGTCCTGTTGTAAGGTTCGCCAATTTCTCAAATTGTGCTTGGTATTCCCTTACGGTGGAGGTTTGTCGCAGTTTAGTGAGGGCTCCTGTGAAGTCTTCAAATTTAGTGGGGCCATATCGCAACATTAAGTTTTTTATGAATTTGATCCATGTGGGTGGACCTTTTGTTTTCTCATACCATTGATATCACTGGGTAGCAATTTGTTCCAAGTGAAACGATGCAATACGAATTTTTTGAATCTCTAAAATTTGATATAAGGCAAAATATTGGTCTGCCCTATATATCCAATTTGTGGGGTCGCCTCCATCAAATTTTGGAAAATCTATTTTTGTGGTATGGGGAAGGATTGATGTATGTGGTCCCCCTATTAATGTTTTTTGTGGTGGCGTAGTGTTCTGTTGTCCATTTTGCATGAGCAACAAATTTTGTTGTACTAAGTCCATGGAATGGGTTGTAGCATCCAATTTAGTGGATATATTTGTATTCGATTTGGTGATGTTTATGGTTAGGTCTACTATTTTGGTAGCGATTTTATCTTCTAAATTGTCCTTACAAAATGCCATTCTTTGCATCATGTCTCTCATTTCCTTGGAAAACTGTGAGAGTTCTTTCGTAATTTCTTTTGAAACCTCCTTCGCAATCTCCTTCGTTGTGTCTTGAGATCATCTTCCCTCGGCCATTTAGGGTGTGGTTGGTTTATAAGTGAGTTGAATATGCAGAAATTAGTTTTGTCAAAAAAAATTGTCTGTCTCCGCCGCGTTTAATTTTACGTACTTGCTGCTCTTTGTTCACACCGAATGATATTTTCCTCGCCTGTACTCGTTGTTGGGGTTTTCTAACTCCGGTAATGCGTGATGTTGTCCAAAAAATTATGTATGCTACCTTTGCTGGCGACTGTGGCCTATTGTGTAATAGTTTCATCAATAATGGTTAGAATGTGTGCTGAAAAGAAAACGTTGCCGAGTAATGGCCTGTCAGTAACTAGAGCGGGGTGGGGAAATTTTTTTAGGTCTTTTTAACTCTGATCCAGTTGTTATCAACCTGCAACTTGAAATATGAATTGAATGCAGAAAAGAATTGCTTTTTGAATAGAATCGTAGTTTGTATTGAAAGGCAAAAACCCACAATATAATAAATTAATGTTCTTGGATGATCTTTGGAGCATCCTCCTTGTCCTATTTACATCTATCTAAAAGGTGTGAATGGTGAAGGGATGTGTCCCTTTATAATACAATATAATATATAATATGATTAAGAGTTACGTTAGGAGGGTCCTAACAACATGTGATTTTGGGTTGAGTATATGTTCCTTGATTTAGAAGACATTAACTCCTTTGCAGACGTCAATAATAATAACATCGTGCTAAATGAAGTATAATTGATGCTTGTGTTAATGACAATGCCTTTTTCCTTTGAATGTTGTAGATAATTAGGTGATGTAGAGATGGCACACCATGCATAGTGCTCATATTTGATGAGTCTTCTCACTAGTTAAAATACCTTTGTGTCACTTCCTCGGTTGCTAACACCCATTCTTTGAAACTTCACATATTATTCTCAACTCCATTCTTGCTTTATAGGAGGTTTGCATCTAGAATAAATCATAGGATTCAACACATGAACAAGGTCAAAATTTTTGGTATTTTCCCATGGAAAAGCCAAATTCGATAATTTTATCTCCATTTGAAGCTCTCAAGAAGACAAAATTGAGAAGTTGCCCAAGCTTCTACGATATTTTTGTCAACAAATCCTAAATACACCTACAATTGTGAAAATGAAATCCTAGTTCTTTCAATAATTCTAAATCTTCATTATGTCAATCTTCTCAAAGGTTCAATGATATACCTATAACAGTAGTGATCTCCTCCTCGATACTACTTGAGCATGTTCACTTGATTTAGAGTCGTGCATAGCTTCTCCTAGGACATAATGGCGGCATACTTTCTATAAGGAGGATGATCAATTAGCTTCTTTTCTTGCTCTTAGAAAATTTGACCCTTCTACTAATTATAAGTTTGAACTCCTCGTTTCCCACATGAA
Source organism: Wollemia nobilis (assembly GCA_028583015.1). Taxonomy (NCBI): domain Eukaryota; kingdom Viridiplantae; phylum Streptophyta; class Pinopsida; order Araucariales; family Araucariaceae; genus Wollemia; species Wollemia nobilis. The sequence goes on along the minus strand of JAQPPZ010016955.1, from coordinate 13,911,335 downwards.
GTTTTGCTAAATCTTGGTTGTTCACGATTGTCAAGCTTGAATGTTTACCAAGATTGAAATCATGTGAACCTTGCACTTTAGTGTAGTCTAATGTTTGTTCTATTATTACAATATTCATTGAATAAGCTCCAATTCATGTTCTCCTTCTTCTTCTCGAACTGATTACTCCTTGCTGAAGTGTTTTTGTCTTCTTGTTTGCTCATGGATTTGTTATGTTCCTTTGGAATGTAATGTTTTTTCCTATTGGGATATGCCTCATGCCTTTGTTGCCTTTCTTGGAATAATATTCTCCTTGTTTTTTCCATGTTACTTGATGTTCTTGAATGGCATATGCCTGCAATTTCTAAAACTATATGCTTGTTCTTGGAGGAGAGATGATCATTTTTGCCACTTTTCAAGAGTAGTGTCAGAGATGAAATTCTTTCTTTTGACAATGATACCTTTTCTTACAATCCTTTTGAGGAGCTTTTAATGGTTTCCTTAGTGTCTTCAAAAGAGCAAATGATTCTACAAGGGGAACTGATGACCTTATTTTTTCTTAGCTTTGGAGCACTTTGGTTCTTTCCCTTTTGCTTGTTGAATATCTTGTGTTGCTAATGCTTAGATGTTTTGAACACCTTCAATATTGTATGACATAATTTTTTTACCTGAAGCTAATCTCTTTAGGATTTCTTATCCTAAGATTGCTTCTTTTGCTATGGTTTATCCTTAGCAGAAATGATTTTTAACAAAAAATTTGTGGATTTTTCTTCATGGAGAAGATGATCATTGCTTCTTTAGAGGTTAATCGAATCAATATTTTTTCAAGGTTGTTTACCTTTGAAAACTTCTTTTAAAACAAAGTGTTCTTTGTGGATTTTTGTATCAAAGCTTGAGAAGGATCAAAGGGAGAGATTACTATTCCTTCTACTTGCTCTGATACCATATGTTAAAACTCAATGCTTTAATGCTTTGTATTATCAAATGGTAGATATTTAAATACATAAAATGCCTAAATTTGGCATAACAACCTCTAACCAAATTTGTAACTACCCTTGTATAAAACTTGTGTTGGGTGGTTATACCACTTACCTCTAACCAAATTTGTAACTACCCTTGTATAGTACTTGTGATGGGTGGTTATATCACCATTTTACACGGACTATGATGTAATAATTCCTAACAAAGTTGTATACTTTACTTTGATAACCATATATTGGTTGGATAAATATATATCAGATGAATAACATCCGCTATAAAGATAGTTTTATATATCCTATGATCTCATGAACATTAAAAACTACTTCAATTTTACTTTTATTTTGTTTCAAAATGAGTATACTTTTGTTTTAATATATATATATATATATATATATATATATATATATATATATATATATATATATATATATATATATATATATATATATAAGTTTTATTTTTTATATTTTAAGAAAAACTTTTTAGAAAAGAGAACCGACTAAATATATATAGTAAATATCAACTACTGGATAAAAAAATAAAAAAATTGCACTTGGGGGTGTAGCGCAACGGTTTGGGCTTTGGCTTTTGTTTGAGAGGTCCAAGTTTCAAACCGTGGCATAGTCATATAATAATAATTTTTACAAATTTTTTAGTATTTAAACAAATTAAAATTACAATTTTAATAATTATAATATTTTTTTTAAATTTAAAAAAAAAATTCAAATTTTTATAAAATACAAATATTTAGACCTTCCTAAAAAGTGCCATTTGCTACAAAATAGACTTTACTTGAGAGAACATCTATTAAATATGAGTGTTAATGGTCACAAGACAGGGTAATGGTCCAGACTTTAGTTATTTTTTGAGAGGTTTAAAGTTCAAATCGCTAGGTGTGTGAGTGTAAATTTTTTATTTATTTATTATTATTATTTTTTTGATTTGGTTAGTGTAAAAAAACTCTACAACCAATAATGCTTATATATTTATTTATTATTATTATTATTATTTTGATTTAGTTAGTGAAAGAAAACTCTAAACCAATGCTCATAGGCATTTATTTATTTATTATTATTACTTTTTTGATTTGGTTAGTGTAAGAAAACTACAACCAATGCTCATAGGTGTCCCATCCCACTATGACCTCTCATTAAGAGGAAAGTTGGGCTTATCAATAAGAAATTTAACACAACACAGTGTAGTTTAAACTTTTATTTTTTATTATTATTTTTTGATTTGATTAGTGCAAGAAAACCCTACTACCAATGCTCATAGGTATCCCCATCTCACTGTGACTTCTCTGAAGGAGAGTTGAGCTTATCAATAAGGAATTTAACACACAACACACTCCAGTTTGAACTTTGGTCTCAAGAGCTAAAGCACAAATTGTTACTCTGCCCTCAATATATGTGGTAATCTTCTATGATAAGCTTAACTCCCGCCTGTAAAAAAAAAAATCAGGACTAAAATAAAAATGTTTAACCCTAAATATCAATTTTAAAATTTTTCACATTATTTAAAAAATAAAAGTAAAAATAATATGGTAATGGAGATATCACATATATAACCTTAATCTCATATAATATTAAAAAATATATTAGCCCTTCGAAATTAGAAATAAAACACAAACCTACGCGAACTCAGAGTCCTGAACTGTTGGAACCTTAAGCTCCCGCAGGTCCGACGATCGAATTAAGGAGAGCTACCTGAGTAACCCTTAGGCGTTGAAATTCCGTCGAATATGACGAAGAAGAACAGAACCCTCAACTGTGCTGCGCTCTGCATCAACATCTTCCTCGCCCTATTTTCGCTTCTGCTCGACTCTGCATCGGCATTGCCGGCCACCAGGTTCCATTAATCTTTTTTTAAATTTTATTTTGCTCGTTGACTTTGTTAAGCTGGATTTCAAAGTACGGCACAAGTTTGAATTTAAATCAAATCCGTCTTTGATGAAGTAGAATGAAATTCTCGATCGATACTCTGTAGTGCTATCAGATTTTAAATATGAATGCCGCAAGTACTTAAGAATTAAACTGATCTTCTTTGTTCTATACAATCGTATATGTTGTGTTTTCTCTGACGTTCCCAAATTATTCATATTTGCGGTATTTATGCTACAAATCCCCGGGAATGCAGTGTTGCTTTGATTAGGGTTAATATGTGGTTGCTAGCTTTATAGAATTTTTACGGCGAGATTTTGTTCTCTTCGGAGGTTATGTCTTAGGTTCCATATCTCACAGGTCAATGATAGGACCATTTGATTAGGTTAAACCCTTTTGGCAGCTACGCAGAGTGAGATATTGAGCTTTTACCATTTGCACGGAGATTTCTCGTTCGCGGAAGTATAATTTTTGAAAGATAGCTATTTTCGAAAAATATTGGATAGTTTATTATATGTCTTTCTTAAACAATTGTAGACAGTGGAGATATGAAAATGTAAATAAGCGTAAGCTTCCCAGCATTTTCAGGTCTCTGGTAAGCAGTGCATATACCCTGCTGGAGAATTTTGAAATAATAAAGGTTTTAACCGAGGCGTCCTAAGAACTGTGAGCATTTGAACTATAAGCCTTGCCAGCTCAAATTCTTATAGGCAAAATAAGCCCTGGGATCGCGAAAGGGGAATTTTAAGCAAAAGATGTTAATGGCCTGAATTTCCAAATGTCATTGAATTTGCCCTGGCAGAGGATCTACTTAAAGGAATACTGGGATCGGTATTCTATAAATTCGACTATATTTGCTGGTAGCTGAGGTGTGGAAAGGCATTACTTCGCAAAACGAAACCCTGAGTATAATGTTGTTTTTCCCCCTTTCGTTTTCAAAACGTGGGACATGCCAGAGACAACCCCTCAGTAAGGAATCTGATTTACTTTATTTTGCTTGTTTAGATTTTAATATTTCTTGGGCTTTATGTTGCTGAAATTTTTGTGACGTCTATTCCAATTCTATTGTAAGATGCTGGAATTTCAAACTTATTTTGAACTACAATAGAGCTGATCTTATTTATGCATTTAATATGTTTAACGAACTTTTCGGGATAGGGATGGGAGGACACATCTCTTTTAGCGAAGTGGGATGGAATTTAAGTTAAAAAGATAAGAGAGATATATAGAGAAAGAGAGAGATCTATCCTGCTTACAACCAATAAACAGAACAGCCCAAGCTAGTAGGTGAGCCACTCCAGAATCAAGAAGACTACCAATCTTCTATCGTCTCCTGTGAAAATAGCAATTCTCTGATTGCAAAATGATCCCTTATTCATGAAGTGCTTCATGCTTATATACGAGGGAGTGGTTTATTCAAGGTTCCACGAGCTTGGGGGACCAGGGACGGCGGGGACGGCAGGCCGATTTTAGGGGATGGCTGGGGACGGATGGTATAATAGTATGAATTTTTTTAGAAATTTAGAATAATCTACAGATTCTACACACAACGAAAATGAAAAATACTAAATACTAATAGTTTACAATAAAAATAGTCTACAACAAAAATATTTAGAACTTAGAAGCCATTAGATTCTTAGAATAATTTAAAAATTAAATTTTACAACAAATGTCAAAATGAAAAATAGTTGCAAAAATACTAATAGTCTCAATGCTCATTTACAAGTTACAACAAGAAGAGTGAAATACAAAGAGAACAAAAATACAACAAAATAGAGAAATCAGAAGTACTAATACAACAAAAATACTAAATAGTCTCATTTCTATGGGCAACGGTGGCATACTAGAGGTTTGGGTTGATTCTTGTGGCTGTTTTGAGGAGGCTCCAAAGTCACCTCTAGATGATTGACCAGCTGTAGGAAAAGGCATGCCTAAACTTTTAAATTTGGACTTCTGCACAAGCTTATTGGTTTCAGAAACTTGTACCCGGGTCATTTTTTTGCAAGCCCTAACCCCTGTTCCTTCTTTATCAGTGAGATGAGATTCAACCCTAGTATAGCTGCCCTTAAACTCAGTTTACAAAAATTACACAGCCATGTTCTTGAGCTCCCAGAATTTTTTTTTCCCTTGGTCACAGTTGGTTACAAATTGCAGCAGAGGTTTTTTAATATTGAATGGACCCTTGGCATATTCTTTTAATAATGGTGATGGACAATCAAAACTAGTCCTAGAAGCAGTGCTGTCCCCTTTGGAAGTTTGAGGTTGGATGGTAGAGGCAGAATCCCTAGCAGCATGAATATTTTGGTTTTGATTTTCACTTTGGTTTTCCCCCTCCATATGAATGTTAAATATGTCTCTGATTCACTGCTGGTCATGTTGAATGTAGAAAAAAAAAATGAAAATTTCAAAAGATACTTGGATGAGGTAATGAAAATTGGAAAACTTAAAAAACAAACTTGGACTTTTGCTGCCTGCTATTTCTGCCTGTTGTTGCTGTCCCTGCTGTTGCTATCCCTGCTGTTGCTGCCTCCTGTTGCTGTCCCTGTTGTTGCCGCCTCCTGTTGCTATCCCTGCTGTTGTTATCCCTGCTCTTCTTCTTTTGTTATCCCTGCTCTTCTTCTTCCTCACTGCTGAAAGGCTGATTGAGTGTTTTTTTTTTTTCACTTTTAACTTTTAAAGTTTTTCTTTTTACTTTATAGTGTTAGTTTCTTTTAGTTTTTAGGGTTTTGGGGGGGGGGTGAGACTTTCATGGGTCCCACCCCCTACTTTTTTTTTTTTTAAATTTAATATGCTAACTTTTTTTATGTTTTAACTTTTGCTTGGGACGCCCAGCCATGGGGACGGCTGATGGTCTTTGGGGACACTTGGGGTGTCCCCTCAAAGGGGATGTCCCGGGGACAGCTGGCTGCAGGCCTCCATGGTGTCCCGGGGACGGCTCCATGGCATACCTTTTGTCCTCGATGCTGCCCCCTGGTACCGGGGACGCAAGGGGCGGGGGGACGCGTCCCCGTGGAACCCTGGGTTTATTCTATTCTTGTTTGATTCCTCAGCTGTACTTGCTCTATCCTTCCAGCAGTGCTTTTTTTTATTTTCCAGCTGCATTTTCTATATTTCTTCCCAACTGCACTTGTGTTATTCTCTTATCTGAACTTGTTATTATTTTCAACTATACTTCCTTTATTCCCCAATTTTATTTGCTTTATTCTCTTAGCTTGCTTACCTTGTCCTATCTTAACTGTGCTTTCTTAATTTTCTTAAAAACTAGTTTTTAAGGTGGGGTCCCATGCAATGGCTACAGGATCTTAAAACGCAGAGAAGGTAATCCTATAGAAAAAAACAAGTTGCTACAGGAAAGATTAGAATCTTTCCCTGAAATGCAGAGCACCAACAAAATAGGCAAGAAACCTTCAGTGGGTGCTCAAGAGGAGGGGGGGGGGGGGGGCTGAAGGTTTAGAGTATCCCTAGAGCTATTTTAGGACCACATGACATTTTATGGTTGGTCTAGCTTTTTTCTCCTTCCTCTGCAGTTCTTGATTTTCCTGAATCAAGATGTGGGGTAAAATTTTACAAAAACATGGGGACCAAATTTCTGCTAAAAATTCCTCAAATCTCTCTGTGGGTACGCACTGAAAATTTAAGCTTTCCTGTGGCATGAGACCCCCCCATGCAATATTTGAGTTCATTAAAAGTCTGCTTCGCTAAATTTGATTGGTCCCCTGTAATACATTGTAATGATCACATAACCAAGGTCTCTTTTCTGATATCTTTTTGCATTTTATGTGTTGAAATCAGCTTACTTTTTGGAGGTCTGAACCCTTGAATTTGATGTTCTTTTGAATTCTGCATAAACTTCATGGACAGCTCCTGGAAATTCATATTATTAAAGCCAAGTAGTCTCAGCCATTGGATTCCTAGAATTGCATTAGCACCAGTGGCACAATATAAAAACCAGAGTTTACAAAAGAAGTTCCCATGTGAAAGGTGAAATTATTAGTGCATGTTTGAGAGTGGATTTGGGACTCATCAGCAATAATAATGACAAAAGGAAGACATTCTATACTTGATAAACTCAAAGCAAAATATAATTTGGAATCCGGGAAGTTATGAGTACTTCTAGAAGCCTTTCTTCCTTTGATAATATCTTCTACATACAAAGTAGAACAAACAGATATACTTCTTATAGTTGCTAATGATGCAATGGGATGCTAGGTATTGTTCTTTTTATCGGTATCCTCTGGTTCTTCCTCCTCACATTCACATTGTGAAGAATCATCAACAACCTCTACCAAGTGAATCTGACGTTTAGCACTTTTATGGTCTTGGGACCATAGCTTCTTACATGAGAAGCAATGTCCTTGCTTAAGGAGATCTTCGTGAGCTGTGTTATTTTGGTTGAGGCTACACACTATGGAATTATTCACCTCATTTGAGATAACTTATTTGGAAGGATTGTTCTGTACTTCTGTGGCAGCAAAGAAGACTTTCATTTTGCTTTGGCTTTTGAGCATTCTTTCATAAGCCTTTGCCTGTGAGATGGCCCTGTCGAGGTCTGTTGATCGAAGAGCTTCCATATGACCTTTTAATTCCGCTTGCAGTCCATCAACAAACAGGTACATCTGACTGAGAGCTGGTCATACCTTGAACTTGCATGCATAGGCTTTTGAACTTTGTACTGTATCCTTCTATGGACTCTGGTTGTCTCTGACGTAGATTACGAGGTTCAAAAACTTCTCAACAACTGTCTTTTAGCTGAAAACAATAGTAGTCAGCTCAGTAAATACCTACCGGGTAAATAACTCATCACATTGACCATCCTGCACTTCCAGATCATAATGGTGCTACCATTCATAGGCATCTCCCTCAAGATGAAGCAAAGCAAACTGAATTTTGTCCTCATCATTCATGGGATGCATGCAGAAATATACCTATAATTTATGCAACCATGCTTCTGGAAGAATTTTCAGTGTACCATCATATTGTGGAACCTCAACCTTTGGCATGTGAGGTTGTGGCCCCATCCTAGTATGGTCTTGTCTACAAGCATTGCATTGTAGCTATTGAAATCATATATTGGACTAAAATCTGCATCATTAGCCATGTAATCCCTTCAAAGCCTTCAAATAAGATCATCATTGACGTCTCAGATTTCCCATTGAGAATTCTGATCTAGAGGAGGATATGCATCATAGGCTAGCCTACACATCTTCCGATAGGAAGATGGAGGTGATATGGGTCAAACTATATGACGTGATTCATCTTCACGGGAAGAATGGCTGCATGTTGCAATCAACTTTTGAATCACTTGAGACATCTCCTTAACACTTTCCACCATTGGTCATATGCCTTCACTTACACTCTCAGTAACAGTTCCTGTGCATTAGCTTCCTCTTCATCATTCCTAGTGGACATGTTGGCAAAATCGGTGGCTTTGATACCACTGTTATGAACTTCTAAATATCTGAAACTAAAACTTGCTTAAGCTGATTTAAAAAAACTCAAAAATCTGAATTCTGAATTCTGGATTAAAACATACATTCCTCGTATTGAATCTTCAAAAAAAAATGCTGAGCTTAATCATACAATAATATAGATCTGAAAATAAACTCCTATTAGGAAAAACAAAAGAAATCTATTCTGTTTACAACCTAAAAACCAATGTTATCGGTTCTTTTTGGGTTTGGATTCGGGTTCGAAGAACCTGGTTTGCCGGTACGACAATTTTTTTTTTGTCTTGGGTTCGTTTTGGGTTCGGCCGTACAAAAATTAATAAAAATCATATATTAATTTACTAAATCAACATTTTCATTTACTAAATCAACATTTGCTAAGCATTTCACATTGGTACAAACACTATCACAATTGGGCTACTAGCATTTTTAATGAACCACATCAACACTATCACATATTGAAATATCAAATATTTTAATATTCATCTTCAATGTCTTCATCAGAAGCATCAACATCAACATGTGATTCATTAGAACCACAAGCAGTAGCAGTAACACTAGCACTAGCACTCCCACTCCCACTGGCACTAGCACCAGCACCAGCACCACTCGGTTGGCTTGGCGAAGCCAAAGCCTCTATGTCAAGTAATAAACCATGGGAGTGGGAAGCATCTAAATCAACATCTTCTGCCCTAACATCCCAATGCTTTGTTGGCCCTTCCCTATAGTTTGATTGCATATGCGATAAAAGGCGCAAGTTGGAATGCACGTAGACCAACTCCTCAACCTTCTTTGCTGCCAGCTTGTTGCGCTTCTGCGAGTGGATAAAGGAGTATGTACTCCAATTCCGCTCGGATGAAGACGAACTTGCAACCTATTAAGAAAATCACAAGTGAAATTTTTTCAAAACCAATGCAAAATAAAAAATTGAAATTATACCTATTAAAATAGAGTTCAAAATTTATAAACCTCTGATAATATTTTGATTGCAAGAGATTGCAAGGTTGGGGTTGTTTGCCCATGCAAATACCACCACATATGAGCATCCTTTTTGTATTTGTCGCAGAAAGCACTAAGGCTATGTCCTATAGAGGAAATGAAGTTTGCAAACTTAGTTGAAACTATGTCCTCAATCTCAAGATCGGGATATAGCCTTCTGAATGCTGCCTTGTACCCTTCACTAACTTCAATATCTCTATATGGTGCAACTCTACCGGGCAAAGAAAGTATTTCACTACCATAAAATCTGGGACTCAATGCGAAGGCAAGGAGATGCAAGGGAGTCGTCATTTTGTTCCATTGCTCAATTACAAATGATTGCACTTGTTTGAAAAATGTCTCATGGGGATCTTGCTCTTTTGCATTGATGATGGCTTTGATCTTCTCAATCATTGAGTCGATCCCATCATATACCTCTCCTAAACATGGTTGATCCATGTCTACAAATCGGATCATGCTTATGATAGGCTCAGTTATTTTGAGCAAGTAATCAACACGACCCCACCAATCATCAGTAAGGATCAACATCTTAATTTTTTGTGCCCTCTCAATGCTTGACTACCGCCATCCACTCCAAAGGTTACTAATAACCATACTTTGCAATCTTGCACTTTCACAAGTCGCCTCAAGACAATTGTGTGCGAGGCAAATCAAGTCTTAGTAACCTAGTAAAATAAAAATAAAATTAGACAACAAAACAAAAATGTTTTCAAAATTTAAAACAAACTAAACATCATTATACAAAATTCTTACCTTTAACACCTCCAATTTTGAGAATTGCCTGAAGATAGCTTGCGACATGTGATGGCTTGTCACGAACATTTGAATGTCTTCGGCCTCGACATAAATTTCTTTTATCCATTCAATTTGTTTCCCCAACTTTTGCAGTATTGAGTGAATGGGCAGGGCAGCACAAGGTGTCCAAAATATATGCTCGTACCTTTGCCCCCACCAACATCCCCGCTGCTCTACAGTTTTTGGCATTGTCCGTTATGACTTGGACAACGTTTTGAGAGCCTATCGATTCTATTGCTTCAATCAAAATGTTAGCAATGAATTGGGCATATTTCACTTGCCCTTCACAATCAACTGCTTTAAAAAACATTGCCCCCTTGGGGCTTATTGCAATGACATTTATCAAAGGGCGATTTTGTGCATCTTTCCATCCATCAGAAACGATGGACAACCCTGTTTCAACCCATGAATCTCTAATGGGCTGCAATGAATCTTCTACAATTTTTTTTTCCTTTGTCAACAAAGTGGTGCGCACCTTCTCATAATTTGGGCCTTGGTACCCTTTTGGAGCCTCATTAATGGCTTTCACCGTATCTTGCCAATATGGTGATCTAACCACATTGAAAGACAAGCCGTTGGCATACACGTAACGTGCAATCATCTGATCTGCAATGTCCCTAGACTTGTTTTGGAATGCCTTCTCCAATGGTCCCTTTGTTCTTTTCCGTGAAAGAGAAGAATCCTCTTCACTGTGGAAGGTGTGGCTGAAAATGGATGGGGTGCAACCACAAATGGGCTGCCAGCATGAGGTGGGGCAATAGGTGGCGTCTTCGATCGAGATCCTTTCTTTGCCAAAGGATGACTTGATTGTAAAGTAGCTAAAGCATCTGCGTCTTCTTGTTCTTTTATGTATTGCATGATCACAAATGTTGGCACTGGTGCATCTTTTGACCCTGGGCAAGCTCTGATGCCTTGGCCAGGTAGAGCACACAAATGAGCTTTCACTCGGCTGTATGAGCTGCTATACCGAACATTGCAGGTATTACAAACCCATATGCAGCCCCCATCCCCTGGAATCTGCTCTAACATAGTGACTTTTTTCCATAATGGGGCTTTTGGATCAATTCTAAATCGGGACTTGCCTATTGAGCTTGCACTTGTTGCCATTCTAATTTATACTTTGTAAGTGAAAACTAAATGTCTAAAAATCTGTCCTTTAACTGATGAACTTTGAACCTGAAATAAGGAATGGTAGCTAAAAAATTAAATTGGCAGCAAGGTGTGAAGAAAAATAATTTTTTTTTTCGCTTGGTAAATGATTTATAAATTTAAAATTTAAAATTTAACAAGTACCATAAAAATTAAAATATAATATTGAGACTAAGTTATAAGGTTTAATGGATTTACCAGTGGGCTAGGGTTTATAGTGACATTATCCAATGGTATTACCGATTCTTCTATGTATTTAAAAAAATCAATGTTAGAGTGCTCTTTTTTCGATCGGAATTACAGGAAGCTGATGGCTGGAGAGCGATGGCGAGCATTTTATCCCAGGTGAGTTCTGGCGGGAATGTATTGGGTGCGGTAGCGACAGGGAACCTCGAACCAGGAGAGATCCCCAACTTTACTATAGGGGAGGGCACTGATGGGTTAGATGCTGATGCTGAAATGGACCTTTCCGCTGGGCGGGAGAAAGACCCGGGGAGGGACCCCCGGACAAGAACGAGGGCTATCCCAAGGTAGGGGGGGCCGGCGCTGGGCCCTTCGGTTTTGCATCTTATCTAGAAAAGGTCACGGGTACCAAATCGCAGAAATCTACCAAGCATCGAAGCCCTTTGATAGCGGTCGGAGAAGACTTAGTGATTCCAAGAACCCTAATGGCCGAATATCTTTCCCTAGAAACACATTCTCTGATTGGGAAGTTTGTAGGCGGCAGACCGGACATGGAATCCATTCGGCGGTGGGCCACTACCAGGTGGAAAGTTTCAGGGAATCTTGAGATTGTAGCTCTCCCTAGAGGGTTCTTTCAAATCCGCCTTAACAATCCCGAAGATGCAACCTACATTCTAACAAGGGGGTCGTGGTTCTATGGGAAGAGGAGTTTGTTCATTCGCAGATGGGGGGAAGATTTCAATGCCGAAACTCAAAGCTTAAATTTTGCTCCTGTGTGGGTTTGTCTTTCGGGACTCCCTAGCCAATTTTGGCATGAAGACATCCTGCAAGGAATAGGCAGATACATAGGGGAAATGGTGGCCATGGATTCAACCACCAAAGATCGCACTAGGTTGACCCAAGCCTGAATATGCGTCAACGCAAATCTTGATTCCCAACTCCCAACTCGAATCAATCTAGTCTATGGTTCCTTCCGCTACTGCCAGGCCATAGAGTATGAAAACAAACTGACTTTCTGCATCAACCACAGGAAGTAGATTCTGGCAACCATCTCTACAGGAACAAAGACGTTCGCTTCCCTGGGAAGCCCCCAATGCAAAAGAACAGGAAAATCTACAGCAGAAACCCTCATCAGCAAGCACCAGGGCAAAACCCTATGGCAAACAAAGGAAAGCAAAAAGTGCAACCAGAACAATCAGAGGACCAAGCTCAGGTAAGCTCCCTGTTCGCTCATCCTAATCGATTTGATATTCCGGGAAATATCACCCACTCTGATTCAGAAATAAATGAAGGGTTATTCACTCAGGAAGAAAATGATATGTCGGATCCAAATGTCGACCTCCAAATCCCCACCATCGAAGAAATTTTGCAGTATCCCCTTCCCACCAGTAGCCCTGTCTTATCTCCAGTCAAGCTAGCTTCCCCTGATCCCCCCCTTGAAAATCTTCTTTCCCAAGAGGCTGCCGAGAAAAAAAAAGCAGATTTCAGTCCCAAAAATACTCGAAGCTCCAAAAAAGCCTGTGTCGATGTTGGCAATGACCAGAAAAGGGGAAGACCCAATATCTAAGAGCAAATAAGAAGCCAAACTGCCAAGGACAACCAACGGAGTCCAAACAACCCTTGTACCTGAAATGTTTACTCACTCGAAAGAAGATCCCAAATTACCCAAACCCCCTGTGCAACAGTCAAAAGGGGGCAAGAAATCATCTAAAGTTTCCAGATGAGGATACTCTCATGGAATGTGAGGGACCTCAACAGTGCGGCCAAGCAGAGGTTGGTTAGCACTGCTAGAAAAGAAACCAAACCAACAATCCTCATTATTCAAGAGACCAAGTTAGATCAGTCAAAAGCATGCAAGGTGGGCAACACCATTTGGAAAAATAGTGGAAGCATTTTCAGTCCCAACCAAGGTCCATCTGGGGGTCTGTTGTGCCTTTGGGATCCAGTGAAAGTGGATGGTAGAGTAATATCATCCTCGGATAGAGTTATAAATATCATGTTTTTTTGCAAAGACAAGGATCAATGTTGGATCCTGTCTAATATCTACGCCCCAAACAATCCCCTCAGCAGGAGTTCCTTTTGGGACCAACTAAGTCAAATGAGTCAGGCTTTCAGAAATTTCCCTTGGGTTTTGGCTGGGGATATCAATTCCCCCCTTTACCTGTCAGATAAGGCAGGAGGCAATGACATTCCTACCAAAAGTAATTAGGACTTCCATGGGTTTGTCACTGAGAATAACCTAATGGATATCCAGATCCGGGGAGCTCAATTCACATGGAATAACAAAAGAATAAGGAACAATTTGATCCAAGTTAAGCTAGATAGATTATTTCTATCTCAAGAAGCCATACCTCTGTTTGGTGATGCCTCCCTCACTTCCCTGCCCAGAATCGGATCGGATCACAGTCCTCTCCTGTTCAAAGCTAACAAGCCTCCATTTTTCAGGACCCCTTTCAGATTCTAGGCAATGTGGGTTCTCCATCCAGATTTACGTAATTGCAGGGTGGTGGCAACAACAGGTGGACGGATCCCCCATCGCTCAAACTCAAAATAATCAAAGGCCACATCAAAATTTGGAACAAGGAAGTTTTTGGTAACATTTTTGAAAATAAGGAGCAAATCACCAACAAGCTCAAAGCCATAGAAGAGCAAATTTAGAAAGGGCAGATGAGCATACAAATCAGGAATGAAGAGAAAAAGCTCCTTGTCGATTACCACAACATTCTGGCCAAGGAAGAAATGTATTGGAGATAAAAGTCTAGAGCCCTGTGGCTCAAGGATGGGGACTCAAACACGAAATTTTTCCATGCATCCACTCTTCGTCACAGAAGCTCCAATAAGATCAGGGAGTTAATAAACAGTGATGGCACAAGTGTGAGAGACATCCACCTCATCAGAAATGAAGCAGTCACCTTCTTTGGAAAAATACTGGGAACAAATTCCACTGTTTTCAAACAGGCCTAGGATCAGCTTCTTCAGCATATTCGAAATCTGGTACCCCCTGAAATGAACGACATGCTCATCAAGGACCTTACCAATGAAGAAATAAAGTAGGCTCATTTCTCTATGGCCCCTGATAAAGCTTCGGGGCCTGATGGCTTCTCCCCCAGGTTTTTTCAAACTTACTGGGATATCATAGGGGTTGACATTTGCAAAGCCATTATTCACATGCAAAAATCCAAAGCCATCCCCAAAAGCACCAACTCCACCTTCATCGCCTTAATCCCTAAAGGCCCTGAGTGCAAATCCATGAATGACTACAGACCTATCAGTCTATGTAATGTCATATACAAGATTCTTGCCAAAGCCCTGACAACAAGGCTCAAAGAAATACTCCTGCTCATTATAGATCCTTACTAGGGCAGCTTGGTCAAAGGAAGGTCCATTCATAATGGCATAATCACCTTGCATGAAGTCCTCCACTCAGCTTCCCAAAACAAGAAAGCAACCCTTTTTATCAAATTAGATATCAGTAAGGCTTTTGACCGAGTAAACAGGGATTTCCTGCTGGCTTTTCTTCAAAAAATTGGTTTTCACAGGGAATGGATAAATGTAATCAGAGGCTGCATATCCAACCCTCATTTCTCAGTCTTGGTTAACGGATCACCCACAGGTTATTTCCCTAGCGGCAAAGGCATCAGGCAGGGAGATCCCCTGTCACCCATCCTTTTTACAATACTCGCTGAATCTCTGGGAAGAGCACTTAAGAGTGTTGTCAGTGAGAAAACTATCACAAGGATCAGGGTTGCCTCGAGTCTAAACCCGCTGTCACACCAGCAATTCGTGGATGACACAATACTCGCTACCTATGCTTCAATAGTGGAGGCCAAGATGATCAGAAAAATCCTTGATTTATATGAGAAAGTGGTTGGGCAAGAAATCAACTATAACAAAAGTAAAAGCTTCTTCATCAATACCCCCCTTTCCAGGCAGATTAAAATTGGGCGTATTCTTCAATGTAGCATTGGTGAGTTCCCTACTCACTATCTGGAGCTTCCTCTTTTTTACAATCGTCCTAAATTGTCCATATGGAGTCATGTGGTGGAAAGGATAAACAAAAAGTTAGCTGGATGGAAAGGGGCTTTTCTAACCCAAGCAGGTAAAATCACTCTTACTGCAACATGCCTCCAAAGCATCCCAACCTATTTCCTCTCAGTCTTCAAAGCTCCTACTTCAGTTTACGCCCAAATCGAGCAAATACAAAAAATATTCCTGTGGGGAGGCACAGAGGAGAAGCAAAAGATTCATTTGGTTGGATGGGAAAAGGTTTGTTGGCGAAAAAACCAAGGGGGTCTGGGACTTGGAAGAATCAAGCATATGAACATTGCTCTGCTGGCTAATCAAGCCTGGAAAATTCACATAAGATTCAATGCAGAATGGGTGTCAATAATATAGAGGAAATACCTTCAGCACAAAGAATTCACTTATGAAGATATCCCCAAAGAGGGATCAACTTTTTGGAGGTCAATTATTTAGGTCAGAGAAGTTCTCCAGAAAGGTTCAAGGTGGCAGCTGGGAATAGGTACTGCCATAAACTTCTGGACAAACATGTGGGTCAGTGATCAACCCCTAGTTGAAGATGATGAGATATCTGTCCTAAAACCTATCCTTGATGGCACCATAGGCAGCAAAGTAGCAGACTTCATCCAAAACATCAATGGGTCTAAAAGCTGGAAAGACCTCAACATTAACTCAAATGATGGGCACATAACCAGGGCAGCGAGGGCTTTGGCCCTTATGCTGAATACTATAGTGATTCCGACAGATGGAAGAGAAGACTTTCTAATTTGGAAAGAAACAGATAGTGGATGTTTTTCTGTCAAATTTGCCTACCAACTTATCCTCAATCCACAACAAGCTCCCTTCTCTCCTAGCCAAATATGGATCAAGCACCTCATCCCTAAAGTGGCAGTGTTTTCCTGGCTGGCAATTCAAAACAAGATTCTAACCACTGATAATCTCATCAAGAGGGGGATGATGGTACCCAACAGATGCCACCTGTGCTATAAAGCTTGGGAATCCGTCAACCATATTTTCACTAAATGTGATTTCTCTTATACTGTGATGAGTAACTTACTGTCCAGTTTCCACATCAACTGGGTCCAACCCAACTCCCTGGTATAGCTTTTCACTTAGTGGCCCAATCCTTTCAAAAACCCTTGGTTGAAATCCTTGTGGAAAATGTGCACTCACCATTTCTTATGGCAGGTATGGCTAGAAAGAAACAACAGGGTGTTCTCTAACACTCCCAAGGACCCTACCTCCATTGCTAGTAAAATCATCATCTTTGCCACAGAGAACTCCCGACTCATCCCTTGCACAGAACCCCTTGATGTGGGATTGGAGCTTTTTTTGTTCAGCAGTCTAAATATCCCCAGGGAAGATAATCTTCATGTCACTCATCCCCACCCAAGGCACACCTCTTCTTGGAAAACCCCCTCGGTAGGATGGCTCAAGCTCAATTTCGATGGAGCTTCTAAAGGAAACCCGGGAATGGCAGGGGCAGGAGGACTGGTCAGAGATAGCAGCGGCAAGATTGTGGTTGCCTTTGCGGAGAACCTAGGCATTCAAACTAATCACGTAGCAGAAGCCCATGCCCTGTGGAGAGGTCTTAGCATCATCCAAAACACAAAGGGAACTACGAAATAGAAGGGGACTCTCTAAACATCTAAAAATAATATCATCAACAGCTCCAATCCTTCGTGGAAGGTCATGAATGCCATCAGGGAAGCCAGAAACATGATCAGAAGACATGGCAGCATGATATGCAGACATGTGTACAGGGAGACAAACAAATTGGCTGACCTCTTAGCAAATTTGGGAATTAGTCAGAATTCCTTGACTGTATGGGATAACAATCCGCCCTCAAACATTGTCAATGAAGCCAACCAAGAGTGGGCAAATCAACAATGAAGCACCGGAGCAGGAGATTCATCATCAGGTTGCCAACATCTTCATCAGCAACCTTATTAGTACTCTTGACAGCATTAGCGGGAAGCTGAAGCAGCTCATAAAGACTGAGGAAAGCACTGCGAAGAAGAAGGTGGCTGACGCATGATGCAGGGTTGTGGGTCTTTTTTTGTTTATGGTTCTCTGGGTCCTTATTGGGGTTTGTTTTCATGAGGGTTATTTTAACTTCACATATATTATATGCATCATTTCTGGTTTGGGTGTCTGCTGTCCATATATTATCTGTATTAATCCTGTTTGGGGTGCTGTCCATATATTATTTGCATCAATACTGTTTGGGGTGTTGCTATTAGGCTTATCGACTTTTAATCAATATATGGTGAACGATGTTTATCCATGTACGGAAACACTTTTTTAAAGTTTAGTCTTCTAAGCTGCTAGCCTCCTTTGAGGTTTTTGTAACTACTGGTTTTGGGATCCATGAAAAAACCCTTTAATATAAGCTACACTATTTACCAAAAAAAAAAAATTATAAGGTTTAACTTTTAAGTTTAGGTTTGTGATTTAGACTTTTAGTTCAAGAACAAAATTAAAGCATGAAAAGAATTAAGATAAGAAATAAAAAAATTAAATATGATTTAGATTAAATTATAAATTTATTTTTTAAATATTGTTAATTAAATTATTTTAATTTATATAAAGTTTTAAAATTTGTAATAACTAATATATCTATCTTCTTATAAACCATATATATAAATTATTAAATATTAAATTCAAATTATAAATTTATTTTTTAAATATTGTTAATTAATTTACTTATATAAAGTTTTCTTTTATATTATATCTATAAATTATATATGTTTGTATATGTTTGGCGTATGCCCCCATTTAAAAAATAAATTAAAAATAAATTTATAATTTAAATTTTAATTTAAATCATAAACTTTATAAATTAAAAATAAATTTATAATTTAATTTAAATCATAAACTTTATATGTTTATACGACATATATAATTTAATTTATATAATATAAAACACATATATAATTTATATATAAATAAAGTTTATATGACATATAATTTAATTTATATAATATATACGACATATATTATTTAATTTATATAATATATACGACATATATTATTTAATTTATATAATATATACGACATATATAATTTATATTATATATATAATTAAAGTTTATACGACATATATAATTTAATTTATATAATATATAGAACATATATAATTTATTATTTATATATAAATAAAAGTAGCATACTACGTGACTTCCCTATTTGAACTCAAACCTCAAAGAAAATAAAAATAAAAATTAAAGAAGCTACGTGTCTTCAAACCAGGTGAATCTCCTACATGGTGGATTATAAAATAGTGGCACATTCACAAGGTTACATTATTTACATACTAAATAAGGGCCAAAGGCGTTCGCAGAGGAGAAGGGCATTCGCAGAGGAGAAGGGCCGAAGGCATTCGCAGAGGAGTAGAGCATTCGTAGAGGAGAAGGGCCGAAGGCGTTCGCAGAGGAGAAGGGTCGCCTTAACTCGTCTTTCATTCTGTTATTAAATTTTTTTGAACTTGTTTAATGTTTGAAGGTTTTTTTTCCAAGTAATTCGTTCAGTGGAATTTCTACATTTTTATAAAATTTATCTTACTTTCTAATATTAATCTAAAATATTGTAGAGGAAGAACTAACATTCCTTATAAAATTTATCTTACTTTCTAATATTAATCTAAAATATTGTAGAGGAAGAGCTAACATACCTGATTTGGAGGAGTTCTTTACAATTCGAAGCACACTTTCACAAACACCCGCGAGCTATGGAGGAGTGCGAGTTATGGAGGAGTTCTCTGCGATTCTGACCCGCGAGCTAGGGTTTGGAGGAGTTCTTTCGATTCACTTTCACAAACATCGCGCCACGAATGGTTGAATTAGCTTAGAAAGTCATGTTTTTTACTTTGCGTATGATGCCACTTGCAACGGGAGTAAAGGGAAGTAGGTGGGAGTACGTGGGAGTAGGTGGGGTTTTAGGTTTTTACATTTTAATTTTTTATATTCGCATTTTATATAATATTATTTTACAGTATTTAATTTTTTATAATATTATTTTATTCAGGTAATATTTACAGCATTTAATTTTTTATAATATTATTCAGGTTCTTCTGTGGGTTCGTCCAGGGTTCCGCCCAGGAGACCCGGATAGACGGACCCAACCGTATCTGGGTCTCTCAGGCGGAACCTTGGACGGACCCATAGGCGAACCGATTCCAAGGTTCTCTGTGGGTCCGTCCAGGGTTTCGCTTGGGGGACCCAGATAGACGGACCCGGTCGTATTTGGGTCCCCCAGGCGGAACCTTGGACGGACCCACAGACGAATCGAACCCGGTTTCGGAATGGGTACGAGCCGTTTCAGGATTCGGGGGTCTACGGGGACCGAACCGATAACATTGCTAAAAACAGAACGGCCCAACCTTTTTCCTTTCCTGTACAATTACAAATTTTTGGTTTTGCAAAAAGATCTATTTTTACTGAAGTGCTTCATACTTACAGTTGAGGGAATGCTCTACTCTTTTCTTGCTTGACTCCCTAGGTGTACTTGCTTTATCCTTCCAAGAGCACTTTATGTATTTCTTCCCAACTACACTTGCTTTGTTCTCTTAGCTGAACTTGGTATAATTTCCAACTTTATTTGCTTTATTCTCTTAGCTTGCTTACTTATCTTGTCATAGCTGTACTTTCTTAATTCTTTTTCCTAAACACTATTTCTTATTCTTCTATTTTCATTATACATTTGCACCATATAAAACCTTGAATAATAGTGTTATATTTTTTATAACATTCAGTTGTGAAATCAGTTTTCTAATGAAGGTTTTCAATTTTTCACTTCACAAGGATTTTATGTTTTTTGATTTTTAAAGCTTTTAGGTGTAGCATAAGTAGATGTTTCGTATTTTTTTTGTTGGTTGCAATGATTAGGATTAAGGGGACCCTTGTGCCTCCCCCTGCTCATCCTCCTCCTCTTCCTCCCTTGAGTTCCATGGGCCATTTGAAATGGTGATTGTTCCCAGTGGCCTCTCAGGGACGTTTCCTTGGTTTTTGGAAGGGAGTAGATCAGGATGATACAATCCATCTCGGTATGCGTGAAATGTCTTGGAGGAAGGATGCTGAGATGTCCTTGAGATGTTTTAGTGTACTTCGGATGTCTCAGGGATATTTCCCCACTTAAAAACAAATGAGGACCGTTTCATATGTTTGCAAGCCCTCTTGACGTCTTTAAAATGTATTGGAGTTTGGAATGTGAAGGTGTAAAACCCATCCGTGCAATTTATTGCACTGCAGCGTTCGGTATTTGTGATACCTCTGGCCAGCACTTACAGGTAAAGCTGTCGTGATTTGGCTACTGTATCCGCCGCCTAATATAGCTGCTACAACGACGTCTGAGCTTGTTCTCTATAAATCGTCGGGGAGAGATAAGTTAGCCATTTTTGCATTTTTTTACTCCATCCACTACCCTTTATCGCACTTGTGTTTAGGCGTAAATCCTGACGAAGTATTCTTCATAGTGTTTAGGGGAAGTTACGCCCCACGCATGAGAAGAATCTTCTATGGTAGGTGCCATCAACAAGGCGATTCCCTTTCAATACCGCTTATGTTCCACGTATCGTATGATCTCTAAAACTCACCTATAGTCTCCCTCACGTAAGGGCGGGTGATTTTTGTTGATCTTTCTAAATACCTATAGTTTCCCTCACGTAAGGGCGGGTATTTTGTACGGTATATTGGCCTAGCAAAAGGTATATCGAAAGGGGGACCAATTGGTGATATAAGGAACCTTCACTATGGCCGCTGTTGCAAAGTTGATGACTGATCCGCATCAGTTATTGAAAGGTCCAAATTATACACCATGGAAACATAAGATGAAGGCAATTCTCCAAATGGAAGATTTGTGGGATATTGTTCTTTGGAGTAGCAACTAGGCCTTCACCAACGGCGGGATCCACGAGGTCCTTCCGCGAGATCGAGATAGCTTTTGACAAGAAAGACGGTCGAGCAAAGGTGCTCATTTTGTTTGTTGTTTCGGATGAAGTGCAACCTCATATAGGTGACAAAGCAAGTGGTAAAGAGGCATGGGATGCCCTCAGAACCATCTATGAGGGAAAGAATGATTCCACCATTCTTCATCTTCAACAACAACTTCATAACTTTGAGTTTGAGGCGGGGTGAAACAGTTGAACTCTTTACGTGCGAGTGTCCGAGTTGAAAGAGAAATTGAGTTCTTTGGGAGATACTGTGGACGAAAAGCTTCTCATTTCACTTGTGATGAGAGCTTTACCTTCTTCATTTGATATGTTGATAACCTCCATCCTGGTGTCTCAACGACAAATTACCTACATCGAGTTGGTCAATCTGCTTCAACAACGGGAGGCACGCCAACTTCACAAGGATGATTCTTCCAATACAGCCCTATACACCAACGAGGCGGGGGTTCTAGGAAGAAAGGTAATGGGCAAAAAGGAGGCAACTTTCGGAAAGGAGGAAATTCTCAACAGGATACGAAAGGAAAAGGCAAACAACCTCAAGAGAAGAAGAGGTGGTGCAAGATCCGTGAGAAAGACAACCATGACACCAACGAGGTGTTGGCATAAGAACAAGGAGAAAG
This sequence comes from Wollemia nobilis, assembly GCA_028583015.1. NCBI lineage: Eukaryota > Viridiplantae > Streptophyta > Pinopsida > Araucariales > Araucariaceae > Wollemia > Wollemia nobilis. Next base: position 13,889,332 of record JAQPPZ010016955.1, on the reverse strand, counting down.
GCCAAAACAAACCACAAAATAAAAACAAGCAACCCCGGGTGAATGTTGTTGTTGAAGAATCGACTCGGATTACGAATGGGCACACAAGGTGCTCATGACTACCACAGATTCCACAGAGAGGGATCCTATTTGGTATGTCGATTACGGAGCTAGCAAACATATGATGGCGACGGATCGTGGTTTGAATCATTTGTGGCCAAGGAGGGCAAACCTGTCACCATTGCTGATGATAAAACCTACGGGGGTTCATGGAGAGGGTACAGTTTCAGTCACTCTTCCTGATGGCAAGTGTCAGATTGACAAAGTCCTCTATGTTTCGGGATTGGCCAACAATTTGTTGTCAGTGACACAAATCTTGGATAGAAATATGGTTGTCAACTTTCGTGTTGAGAATGGAAAGAAGTGTTGTACCATTACCAGGAAGGGTAAGCAGTTGCAACGACTTCATATAAGCACGGCTTATTTGCACTAGATGCTATCTCTACTCCACATGTTGCCATGATTGTCTCTACCAAGGAGGCAACTTCCCTATGGCACAAGAGATATGGGCATCTTAGTTACGGCTACTTACTTGAGCTCGGCAAGTATGAGATGGTAAAGGGTCTTCCTTCCCTTTACGCCACATTGCCGGTGTGCTCGACTGCTTGCGGGAAAGCGGCATAGAGTACCATTTGAGAAGAGCTCTACAAGAGCACGAAAACCTACGGAGTTAATTCACACCGATCCGTGCGGTCCTTTCACACCCAACGGTTGTGGAGGGAAGAGGTACTTTCGGTTATTCGTAGATGACTACTCACGAAAGATGTGGGTTTTCTTTCTCCAAGCTGAAATCTGAAGCTTTCGCATTCTTCCGGCGAGTTCAAGAAATCCGTTGAGAAGGAGTCGGGAGCTTCTATTAAAACCCTCCGCTCGGATCGAGGGGGAGAGTTTACCTCTAATGAATTTTCTGCATTCCTAGATAAGCATGGAATCAAGAGACGGTTAACAAGCTGCCTATACTCCTCGGCAAAATGGAGTTGCTTTGAGAGAAAGGAACCGTTCTATCATGGAAATGGTTCGTTGTATGCTCACGGGAGCTACTCTTGGGCAACAATATTGGGCGGAAGGCTGTCACCAGCTGCGGTGTATCTGTTGAATAGGGCACCCACAAAGGCCCTAAAAGGAATGACTCCACAGGAAGCATGGAGTGGTCGAAAACCCTCCATATCTCATCTACGTATTTTCGGATGTCACGCTTTCATGCACATACCGAAAGAGAAAAGGAAGAAGCTAGATGAGAAAACACTGAGATGTATTTTTCTTGGTTATTTTGAGCACTCTAAAGGATATCGGTTGATAGATCCTTTGACCAAGAAAATTCATATCAGCAGAGATGTTGTCTTTGATGAAGCTTTCACATCACAGAGCACATCTAAAGTACACCAAGATATTGTGGAAACTAAGGAAGAGAAGATTCCTTCGTCAACACGAGACAGGGAGGTCCTTCTACATCTTCTTCAACTCCACCGAAGAAGAATCCTAAATGGTGTACAAATACAATCGAGAGACGCAAATTTATCCACTCCTCCCAATTTGAATTTGGATAGACCTCGTACACGGAGTATGGCTCAAAAGGAAAGAGAAGCCAAAGAAAGCTGGTGAGGTTGATGATATTTGTCAATCTTTTGAGGAACTTTACGTGACTCCAAGTACAGAAGTAGAGGATATGGATATTGATGATGACAGGGCGTTCATGTCTACCATAGATGGTCTTGAACCTGCATCAGTGCAAGATGCTCTTAGTGAGCCTCAGTGGAAGGCCGCTATGGATACAGAGTATGAGTCTTTGATGAAGAATAAAACTTGGAAGCTTGTTGATCTGCCGCATGGAAAGAAACCCATTGGCTGCAAATGGGTATATAAAGTCAAGTACAAGGGAGATGGAACAATTGATAAGCATAAGGCCCGTCTTGTTGCAAAGGGCTATGCTCAAAAAGAAGGCATTGACTACGAGGAAACTTTTGCACCTACTTGCTCGGATGACCACAATTCGGGTTATGTGTGCTATGGCAGCACAATATGGGTGGAAAGTTCACCGGATGGATGTCAAAAGTGCCTTTCTAAATGGTGATCTCCAAGAAGAAGTCTATATGACTCGGCTGAAGGATTTGAAGTGGAAGGCCAAGAGCGAGAAAGTTTGCAAATTGGTCAAATCCTTGTATGGTCCGAAACAAGCTCCTCGAGCTTGGTATATAAAAATGGACAATCACCTTATGCGGCATGGATTTAAGAGATGTCCGTCGGATGCAAACCTCTATTTCAAGAAACGGGGTTATGAGATAATGTTGCTTGTACTCTATGTGGATGATCTGCTCATTATAGGGAGTTCAAAAACTATGATCTCTACTGTCAAAAGAAACTTGTGCAAATCTTTTGAGATGACAGATCTCAGACTTCTCCATTATTGTCTTGGTACGGAATTCAGCCGGAAGGAGCACTCCATCAAAGTGTCTCGGAAAAAATATGCCAAGACATTCCTTGGAAAAATATCGCATGATCGATTGCAAGCCAATGGCAACTCCAATGGAGAATGGACTTCGATTATCGCGATATGATGATTCACCTCGGGTAGATGGTACTCTCTATCGACGAGTTGATTGGGAGTCTCATATATCCGACCAATACTAGGCCGGATCTCGTATTTGCTTGTCAACTATCTTTCGAGGTTCATGCGGGAGCCTAAGACCACTCATTGGAAAGCAGCAAAACGTGTTCTTCACTATGTCCGTGGTACTATGGAATATGGCCTAGAATACAAGAGGAACAACAAATTCTTCTTGCAAGGATACACGGACTCCGACTATGCCGGATCATTTGATGATCGCAAGTCAACTTATGGATACATTTTTCATCTGGGATCCGGTCCTGTCTCTTGGCACGGCAAGAAGCAACAGGTGGTTGCTATTTCATCAACGAGAGCGAGAATATCGCGCCGCACGTGAAGGCTGTGTGCGAAGTGATATGGTTACGTCGCATTTCGACAAGTATGGGCCATCCATCAAAATCTCCAATACACTTGTTTTGCGACAATCGGGGTGTTACGAACCTCGTCAAGAATCCGAGTCCATCATGAAAGAACAAAGCACATTGACACACAATGTCATTTCATTCGAGATGAAGTTCCAAAGCACCGAATTCAGCTTCGACACATTCCCACCGATGCTCAAGTTGCGAGACATTTTCACTAAGGCACTTGGACGTGTCAAATTTGAATTGTTTCGCAGCTCACTTTGTATTGCAAAATGATGTAAGGGGATGTTAGTAGGATAGCTATTAGTTATTACATTACCCAAATAATGTAATAAAGGGGGATGTTAGCGTACTATTACAATAGGTGTTATATTAGTTAATTTGTTATTTAACTTTAGCACCTTGTTGCAGCGGCATCCTGTTGAGATGCGCCCAACCCGGGCTAATCCAGGAGTGCTGTTTCTGCATGTTGTATTATTTAAACTGCTCTTCAATAATACAATGAAGTTCGCGTTTTCAACAGGTGTTCCTGAGATGTCTCAAAAATACCCAAGGAAAAGTCTTTGGATGCTATCCCTTTTTTAAAAAAGGAAATAATCTGAGATGTTTTTGAGTTGTCAAGATAGATTCAAAACCTCTCAAAGATGGGGATGACCAAAAAATGTCTTAAGACGTGTCCCATGAAGGACTTTTACATTTTTTTTTAATAAGCTATATGTGGCTTCTATTGGGGGCCACTCCCATTTAAAAAACAAACATAACATTGCTCTCATTGCATTGCTATCAAGTTAATTAAACCATATCCAACTTGCCTTTTTGTCAAAGATATTCTTCATTTGCCTTTCTATCAAAGATATTCGCCATCTTCCTCAAATTGCTAAGTTTCCACAATCAACTTCTTGATATCATTTTTATTAAGAGATAAAATCTCACTCATATAGTTGCCTTCTGAAATTTAAATTTTGTCAAGATGAAATTCAACATCGCGAATGGCTAAAATATTTGCTGCCCGATTTCCATATCTATAAATATATTGTCTATAACAACTTGACAATTTCTTAATACCTTTTTTTAGGGTTCTTATTCATACCCTTAATATTCCAAGATATCATTTTCATCGTCATTTTTTGTTTTTATTTGTGGGTTTAGCCCTACTTCTTGTTAACACTTGCAATATTTGCTTTTGTTTTCCCATATCAATATCCATTTGAGTTTTTTTTCTCTTTGTTTTTGTTTTTGGTGGCTTCCTCTCTTTTTATCATTTCTACCTACACTTTCATCTTCATCAAATTTTTCAATCTTCTCATACTTCTCATAGTAAGACTTATCATCTATAGGTTTGTCTTGCTCTAAAGGATCCAAAGTGCAAGGAATAACCTCAAAAGCACATTCTTCTTTATGTTGCCTTGGAAACCCTAAAGTGCAAGGACACTCTTCCATAGCAATTACCTTCTTATGCTGCCCTAAAAACCCTAAATTGCTAAGAATTTCCTCCATCCTCATTTGTGTTATATGCTGCTCTTGAATCCCTAAAGTGCAAGGGATAACCTCTACACTACTTTCTCTTTTATTACCAGGAGACAATTTTATACTACTTGAGAAAAATGAAGATGATTTACTTAGAATAAACTTGACCTCTTCTGCTGTCTTTGTTTTAGGATTTTCCTCCACATATTCCTTTGCACCTTTAATTTCTTCTGAACTTGAACTTACACATTGTACTTTCTTATCCCTTATATCCTTCTTTGTTTCTTCTAACGATTGATCCAAGTGAGTTGTGGTGTCCATGGCCTTTGCCATATGATGTTGTAGATAGGCTTTCTTTGTCTCTTATTTTGGAGTGGAATATCCTTGATCTGATCTAGCTTCTATTACAATATAATTTCCTTGCTTCGTCTTGAAGTTTATTTCATGACCAATTTTTTTTCTCTTTCTTCATAGTTTTTACTTTGCAATCTCTTGCCATGTGTCTAGTCTCATAACAATTATGGAATCGAAATGCGAGATTGTTGTAATTCACTTGTTGATCCCATTATTTTGATTCAGATTTAATCTTAATGGATTGTGGCAAAGGTTTTGAAATATCCATAGCAACACATATTTGGGTATATATAACATGCTTTCACTCCTTAATAGTTAGTCCCTCCTTGATGAATTCCCCTAGGGTATTTCCAATATTCTTCAAAACATCCTTATTGATAAGCTGATATGGAAGTACAAAAAGCCTAACCCACATCAGAATCTTCTTAATAGTTTTTGTCATTCCATGGTCTTAAATAAAGGGCATCTCTCCCCCCAAAACCATGGGCCACCACCCATTATTTTATCTATGATTTCCGAATTGGAAAAGATGATTAGGAAAAAACCTTTAGAAAGAAAAGTTATAGAGTTAATTTATATTCAATCCCCACTTCCACTTGTTGATCCAATTTTGAATTTCCAAAAACCTTGGCTAGTATCCATGGAACTTACATGTTAACCCTCTACTTTTAAGAACCATTATATGATGCGCGATCCTGTCATCCTTGATAATTACTTATGGTGTAACATTTGCTACCTAGATCGAACTTGCCATATATTTGCTCTTCTGCTTATCTCCAAGTTGGGCATCCGTACTTCTAGCTAGGGCATCCCAATTTCTAGTTAGGGCATCCTGACCTCCCATTAGGGCTTTCAAATGTGACTTTTCTTCCATACTATCTGGGGGGGCTCACTCCTGGCTCGCACTCCCTCTCGACATGAAAGACTTTTTGTTATTGTTGTAGTATTATTGTTTATTTTTTAGATAATTGTTTTTATTAATAGTGGAAGTTGACTTTAATTTATTTATTGTATGTGGTTTGGTACATGTTGGATGAGGTTATAGGCCATCTCATTGAAGTGAGAGGATTAAATGTTGGTTAAGGTTCTTTAGGAATGTAGTCATTTTTGTTGTTTGATGTCTTTGTCACATATTTACTATGGTTATAGACAACCTGCCAATGATGAGTCATGCTTCTACAAATTAATTTTTCCTTCCCTTTGTATAAGGCATCTACATATCAGAAAGTGGTTTCCATTATACATATCAGAAAGTGGTTTCCATTATGTTTATGTATGAATGGCCTTCTTTTTGTGAATGGTAGGAGATGATAAAGTAAAAAATTGAACCCCCAACCAAAATTAACATTGTATTAATAGATTTAATAAAGATGGATAGTTTTCTTTGCACAGCTCAATGATCAAACATTCAAATTTGACATAATCATTGAATATTTATTCTCAAAAAATACGTTGTATCTAGTCATACAATCTCAACCATACTGCAATGCATGAATATAAGTTATATTTGTATAACATGGAATTAAAATCAAATTTGCTTAATGAGAGAAAATATGATGACATAGAATCAAGAATATGGAAATGCATAACTTTGTTTTTGGGGAACAATCATATACTTTGTTAAAAACCAAAGGTTAAATTTTATAGCAAATAAAAGGTTAAGCATAACAAAAAAAAAAATTGCAGAACAAAAAACGGAAGAAAAGGGTAAACGTTGAGCAAGAAGAGTTAGGCCGGATTTTTTCAACAACCCTCGAAAAGAAATTGCACAAAGAAGGGTACCTACTACCTAGGAATCTCTCCTTAGGGTTTTCACAGAAAGGAATACAGTCAGGGAACTGACGAATTGCGCCAGGAAGTAAAGTTGGCCAGTAAGCAAGTCGCCGTACAAGCCATAAAACCTGCAAATTGACGAAGTGTTGGTGGTTTTGCTAGAAAATTTGTTGCAGAGTTGCTACCGTACAACGCGTTGCACGAAGGAAGCAAGCAAAATTGGCAAAATCACTTGAATTTGGTATAGTTGCAGTAGACAAGGAAGTGTATGGTTGTAGCAGACAAGAATTGTACGGTTGCACAAGGAGAATCATACGATTGTAGAAGAAGATCGAACGATTGTGAAAAGGGGAAATATGTACAGTCTAGATTGAAGGGAATCGTACGGTGGTACGATTGATTTGTGCAATAGCCGAGCAATATGAACATTGATGAAGTATGAGCAAAGGAAGGTATTTCTGTGAGCTCATATGGAAAATCAACGAATGAAGAATTGAGTGTTCACTAGGTCCATTGCAGTAGAGGGAATATTGGGCAAGAGAGGAAGATCCAAGGTTTACAAGAAGCTTAGAACCAGTCCAACACACATAGAGGTGAGGGCGTGGTTATTGACCTTGGAGATGATGTGGCTATCGGTCGTGGCAAGGATGTGGTGGTGGACGTGGTTATAGGATGGTAGAACAAATGCAACACTCGAGAGAGTATCAGAAGGAACCCCCAGATAACAATGGAGAGAACTTCGGAGTGAAGTTCACAAGGAAAAGATGCCAGAAGAACAAAGTGACCACCCGAGTGAAGAAGAAAAGGAACAAGTGGTGCTGAAAGATATAACATTCACTCAACCTGCAGGAGAGTTTTGTTAGAAATGGTGGCAAGAGAATCCAAAAAATCATAAATTAAAGGTGATTTTGGAGAAAAAAGGATTGAGCGTCATTGCACTTTTGTCCTAATTGGGAGTCGACATCTCAAGGTGGAATTCTCTACGGAAAATTTTTGGCGAACATCTGGGTTGCCGCAGGGTGGAAGTTTTGATGATCACGCTTTCCTTGAAAGCCGTGCCATAACAATGTTTATGACACATTGCATTTCCTTAGTCCTTAGTCAGGTTTGCTCGATTCCACATCCTCCTGGACCAAAAGACTTGGTGACATCCTCCTCAGGCTTAATCATAGTTGAATTATGAATCAACCTATGCCACTCAATTTGGTCCACGTCTTTTCTTTACTTGTCTTCTAGCCTGTGGCAACCCAAATGTTCATCGAAAATTTTTTGTGGAGAATTCCACCTTTTGGTGGTGATTCCCGATTTAGACAAAAGTGCAATTGTTTTTCATATCATAACATTGAATTATCTGCAACAAGTATTCATGGAAGAATTTTTTGTCAAAAACAAGAACTTGTGCAATGATGCTCAATCCTGCTTTCTCCAATGTTAACTTTAATTTATGATTTTTTGGATTCTTTTGCCACCATAGCCGACAAAAATCTCGTACAGGTTGAGTGAATGCTATATATTTCAGCGCCACTTGTTCCTTTCTTCTTCATTCAAGTGGTTGCTTTGTTCTTCCGACGTATTTTCCTTGTGAATTTCACTCCGAAGTTCTCTTCGTTGTAATCTGGGGGTTTCCTTTTGATACTCTCTCGGGTGTTGCATTTGTCCTACCATCCTAAAACCACGTTCACCACCATGTCCTTGTCACAACCGATAACCATGTCCTCTCCAAGGTCGATAACCACGCCCTTGCCTTTATGTGTATTGGACTAGTTTTGAGCTTTTTGCAAACCTTGGATCTTCCTCTCTTGGCCAATATTCCCTCTGGTGCAATTGGACTAGTTCTTAGCTTTATGTGTTTGATGATATTCCTTATGTGCTCACGGAAATTCCTTCGTTCATACTTCATCGACGTTCATCTTGCTCGGCTATTGCACAAGTCAATCATACCACTGTACGTTTCCCTTCAATCTAGATTGTACGATTTTCCACTTTTCACAATCGTTAGATCTCCTTGTGCAACCTAACGCTTCCTTGTCTGCTGCAACCTACGCTTCCTTGTTTGCTACAACCATAGCAAATTCAAGTGCTTTTGCCAATTTTACTTGCTTCCTCTATGTGATTGTATGACGACTCCACACATAGTACAATAGCAACGTTGTAGCAAGTTTTCTAGCAACAACACCAACACTTAATTTGTAGGTTTATGGTTGTATGATGACTTGTTTATTGGCTGGCCTTACTCCTTGGCGCAGTTCATCCGTACCCTAACTGTATCTGTGAAAACCCTAAGGAGAGGTTCCTGGGTAGTAGGTACACTTCTTTGTGCAATTTATTTACGGGGGTGGTTGATAAAATTAGGCCTACTCTTCTTGCCTGATGTTTACCCTTTTCTTCCGTTTTTGTTCTGCAATTTTTTCTTGTGTTGCAATTTGTTAAAAATTAGAGGTTACTTTGTATATGCATAATTATGACAAACTTTTAATGAAAAATAAATGATAAATAGCAAGGTTACCAGGTGCAGGGGTGCGGGTGCGACGGGAATCGCGGGTGCGACGGGAATCGCGGGTGTGGGTAGTTTTTAATATATATTAAAAAAAATAAAAAATAGAATAAATTATGCACACAGCGAAATAATTAAATAAATGATAAATCATACACATTGTGAAATAAAATAAATCATTAAAACACATTGCAAAATATTTAAATATGGCATCATAAAAACATATTGATATAATCATATATGATATTCATGTAAAAAAATGACAGGATGTCAAGTCATAAAGAGTCAAGAGATAACAATATACTATAAGTATATGCTATATAGTAGTGGACATGTACAAAGATAACATCAAATATCTGATATTTGACTCTCATTCGTCATATTCCTCATCATCATCTTCTAGGCCCTCTAGCAGCAAGTCTAATTATGTTCTATTTGTATGCTCTATAGGGATGAAACGGGATTAGAAGTTTTGAAAACTCCTTCAACTAAGGACTTTAAATTTGTTTTCTACAGGATTTTCTATGTATGCTATATTGTGTATAAGCATCAAAGATTAGTACTTCTAATCCTATAGGAGCATGTGATCATTGACACCCAGCTTTTGTCATTCACAATGGGAAAGTGATTCTGGCTTCTTGGTCTTGGATTAGGCTTGCATGTCTCTACTTTGTTTAAAATTATCAATAGTCCTTATTTAGAATAAGAATCCAGTCTTACTTTGGGTCTCACCACATCACATGATGCTTGCTTAAAGTTTACAGGCCTCTTGCTGAGATAATTTTTTAATAAAAAAAATGTTTAGCATATACTCACTAAAATTTAAATTATAATTTATAAAATGTTTTTTAATTTTTAATTTATAAGTTTAAACTTTTTAAAAAATTAAAATGTTTTTTAATTTTTAAATTTTAATTTTTTTAGCCCTTATGCGCTGGGTGTGGCTGGGCCCACCTAAAAAAGTAAAAAAAAAATTACCATTTTTTTCCTATGTTAATGCCCAAATAGGGGTTGGGTTTGGCTGGCTGACCCTTGACTGGCCACAGGGTTTGGCGTGGAAGGTTCGACCCAAGCTGAACCCTGTCAGAAAGGGTTCGGATGGGGTTCGGCTCAGCCGTGCCTGTTCGTGAACCTGTGCACCTGGTACGGGTGCGGGTGCGCGCACGCAGCCAACGGGGTGCGTGAACCCTGTTACATTGGTAAATAGGAAAAAAATGTTGAGGAAGAGGGGCTAAACAACAACTATTTAGGAAGTACTACACTCTTTCCCTTTCATAGTTCAATTTTGTGGAAGTGATACCGTTTTTTCTTTAATAAGGTGTATACGGTTTCTATTGGGGTCCCACTCCTATCAAAATCCAAAACATTTCTTTTGATCTTAGATCAGCTAGATTCTTCATTCCCCTCAAACATGAGTTTCCTCTATCAAGTTGATATCATTTTCATTAAGAGCTAAAATCTTACTTGGCCATTTGCCTTCTAAAGTTTGAATTTTACTAAGATGAAGATCAACACCACATGGAAGAAATACTCGTACCATATAAAAGAATAGTAATATATGGATGCTTTTTTAAATAATTGGTTATATGGGATTGACATGGGCCCCACCTGTATTATATCATGACTACATAGTGGTATTATAACAACTTGACAATTATGCATGTATCACTTGGCAAGATTTAAACCTGGGTTTCCTCCTTGAAAGTTGAGGAATTTAACCAGTTCAGCTAATGCCATTTGATAGGTATATATGAATGCTGAAACCGTAATAAGTCATCATTTTCTAAGGATGGGATATGCTATTAATGTTAAAATATTTAAACCTCCTGTTCAATCCCATCATTCTCTTTGTAATTTGATCCCTTTGGGTCAAGACCATTTGAGTAATATTTTTTTATATTTTTGTATCTTGTGTTTGAGGCTTTTTCTTGTAGACTTCACCACCATGTGCCTATATAAACAGTGCTCAATTTGCTCATTGTAATCACATTATGCATCTTGATATGTCATATCTTTATCACTGGAGTTATTCATTCCTGTTTTGCAAAGCATATTTTTTCCTCAAATTTTGGTGTCTTTCTCTTGAATGCTTGTTACTTCAAAGTTCAAAGTGATGGATTCTCCAACATGGTACAAGAGCCTAAGGTGACGAACCTTAGGACTTGGAGCTTGTTTGTTTTTCCAAGCAGCTAATGGAAGATTCTTAGTGAAGCCAAAAGATTTTGTGATCATGCTTTTGCCTCTTGAAAATGACATTTTAGCTTATAGAAACATTACAAGAGCTTACTTAAAATGGGTCTTCGTATTTGTTATATATTTGACTAAGGATCTAGGCCGTTGCACCCGATGGTAGGAACAGATTGAAGACTCAAGGAGGTTTTGATTCAAATGATGATGTATAACACTTCACAATTGAGGAGATACTTTGGTTTTTATGTTATTGAGAATCTATCTATCTATCTATCTATATATATAAGTTCAAGTCACATTTTGGAATCTGTTCGAAGATTAGAATCTATGCAACAAAAGGGGGGATCATAGGTTTGAAATTTTCTAGATCAACCATTTTACATATCAAAATTCATGATCAAAGTTTGGTCAAATTGGTTGTCATACCTAGGAGCTATATTGCACTTGAGCTTCATGAGGCAATAACTTTTCATCTTGAGAAGTTTTCAATGTTGTTTTCCCTGGCTTTGTCTTTTCAAGTAATATGGAGTGGTGCAATCAATTTTCAGCCATTCGTTACAAAGAATTTGTATTTTGGTTGGAACACCATGGACTTGCTTCATCAAATTGAGCTGTTTGATGGAGACCTGTGGGGCTAACTAGATGTGCAACTTGTTCATAAATTATGTTATATGGCAAGTTGTTGTGGGCCCTACTGGATATGGTAAGCAGCACATTTTACGAAATGAAGCATCGATCAAATTGATAATCTCCAGGACAAAGGATGAACACCTATAATCTCCAAGGGAAAGGATGAACACCTAATCCAAGCCTCTAAGAAGAAGAATGCAATGGAGATTTGGGAAACCTTGTAAGACACCTTTAGCAAGTCTGTTGGTACCAAGCTTCTTGCAAACAATGTTGAGGATTGTTTTTAATCACTCGAGGATGATGACTTCTTTGCACAAGAGCATGAGGAGTCTTTTCCTAATGAAGACGGGTCTTCTACCCATGAGAACGATGAGTCTTCTACTGAGGACAATGATGGATTTTCTAGAAAGTAAATTGAACTTTGTCTTAAGATGCACAAATCTGAAATCTGAAATTAAGAATCTAAAATCTATTAAATCTTTCACTGTTTTAAGAAATTGTTGACTTGAGACAAGCATTGAAGAGTGAGGAGGATCATATTGATAAGCATGGCCTAGTTGATGGTTAGGGCACTATTGAACATATGTTGGAGGAAAATATAATGACAAAGTCTATCTCCTTCAATGTTGTTACTTATTCTTCTTTTTCAATTGATGATGCTCCTAATGATTGTGCTTATGCTCATGTTACTTTTGATGATGATATACCTCTTGTTGATAATGAGGTTATTATAGTCTTGCTTCTTTTGATGTTGACACTTCTAATGATGGTTGTTAGGAGGATGATGGCGCTTCTAATACTTGTCATCATGATGTTGTTCATAATAATGATGTTTGTTCTTCTTCTAATATTGTTGATGTTGAGGAACAACTATGTAACATTGGTTACAAGATACTTCAAAATATGGGTTGAACAGGTGGAGGACTAGGCAAATATGGATGAAATGCTGTTGCATCTGTTGCTAAAGTTTGGACCTAGGGGAGCAGGTGTTGGCTGCCTATAGTTTTTTTCTTTTTAATAAATTGGGTATATGGGGTTGAAGGAGGCCTGATGTGTGTTACATCTATTTTGATGAATCCTTTTTGAGGGAGTGTGTATTGCAATGCTGATTTGAATTTGAGTTGCACGCATATAAATGCATTCTATTTACCATTGCTCCTCAATGCCTTGTATATTGGCTACCTAAATTTCCCTTTCATGGATGTTTATATATGTTCATCAATCGGCGTAGTTTTCTTCATTTTGGAAAGTAGTAGTATACTTTAGAGAGGTTTGCTTCTTTAAAGAGGTATGATTCTTCACGGAAGTATGGATCTCAACAAAAGGTATTTTGCAGAAGTATGGTTCTTCATGGAGGTAAGAATATTTGGAGAGGGATGGATATAAGCTTTGGGAAACAATTGGATTTGATTATGTATGGATTGATATTATATTGTGGCAATCCTTGTGCTCCTATTCGGAGAGGTCTTACAAATATGTTAACTCTCTTGTGGAGCCTTTGGTTCTCTTCTTTGAAAGTCTATAATAATGATGTATGCCCTTCTAATTGTTGATGGTGAGGAACAACTATACGATGTATGTCCCAAGCTACTTTGGTGGGTTGTACAGCTGGAGGACTTGGCAAACATGGATGAAGCATTGTTGCTTCTAGTGAGCTAAAGATTGGATCCCAGGCAGTAGGTGTTGACTACCTTAAGTAATTTTTATTTTTAAATCTATTTTTGACTTGATTATATAGGGTTCAAATAGCCCCCAACTATATTACATTTATTTCAAAATAACCCTTTTTTGAGTGTCCATAACAATATAGAGATTTGAACTAAAGTTGTGCTCATATGATTGCATCCCATTTACCATTACTCCAGATTCCATAATACCTTGGATGTTGGCTACCTAAAGTTAACCTTCATGGATGGGATGTTCATAATTGTTCATTACATTAGCATAGTGTTCCTCATTTTGGAGAGAAGAGGTATTCTTTAGAAAGGTTTGGTTCTTTAAAGAGGTATGTTCTTCATGAAAATACGGGTCTTGATAAAGGTATCTTGAATAGGTGTAATTCTTCACACAAGTATGGATCTTTGGAGAAGTATAGATAGAAGCTTTAGGAAAGAATTAGGATTGATTGTGTATGGATTGATCTTATCATGGCAATCCTTCTGCTCCTATTTGGGGGGTCTTACAAATGTGTTAGCTTTGTTGTGGAGCCTTTGGCTCTTTTCATTGATTATTTTCATAGACATGCCACAAGTGGCCATTTCAGGGGCTGATCCCATTTCTAGATTGGTTGATTGATGAATTATGTTGAGATCATGCCATTGTGTATGTTGCACAAGATATGTGTGGATGTTTTGAGCACTGGTGGGTTTTCATGGATTCTAAAGTGTTTGGGAGGTTGTTGCAACATATGTAGATTTGGGTTGTGTATTCCTTCTTGGAGGTTATTTTTTTCATTAGCGCCTACACTTGTGGAGCTAATCTGTCTTAGGGAATTTGGATATCGTGCTTTGATGCATTCATGGTTCAACATGAATTCAGTATTGTAGCATGGATTTTCTTATGATGAGATGACTACCCTTGAGTTGTTGTGTGTGAAAAGATGTCCTTGATCAATTATACTCTTGATCTTGATGGTGATGACAATGATGAGGAGCTTGTTGTTCTAGATGGGGATTTGTTTCAACCACAAAGACTATGTGGAGCACTCCATCACTCAAGAAGACATGTCACCTTCAAGATTTTGATATCTTCATCTGGCCATTGGGAGTGAGGATGGAGAGATGTTTAGGATGCCAAAGCCATTATTATGGGGGATTTTGATTTAATACCTTTTCCTTGACCCCTTGAAGTTGTATTTAAGGTGGATGTTAGACTAAATAAATCCTATTGTTGAACTCATTGTTAATTTTGTAGTTTGACCCATTTAGATTAAAGGTCCTTTTTGGGTAAAATATCTTATAATATTTTTGTAACTTGTGGTTGAGGCTTCTTCTTGTTGATTTCACCACCATGTGCCTATGTAAAGGCAACCTAGTTTGGTAATTGAAATCACTTTGTGGATCTTGAGATATCATATCATCATCAGTTGAGTTCTTGATTCCTTTTCCAGAAAGTGTTCCTTTTTTCTCAATTTGTCTCTTTCTTTTGAATGCTTCGTAATGATTACCTTTTTTTTTTTTTTTAAATTTTTAAGTTTGTTATATTTGATTGAAATGGGCCCCACCCATATTACATTGTGACCACATAGTGGTATTACAAGAGCTTGGCTATTATGCATGTATCTCTTGACTAGATTCAAAGCTGGTTTTCCTCCTTGAAAGTTAAGGAATTTAACTAGATGAGTTAATGCGATTTGATTGTAATGATTTACATTTATTAGTGATAGTAATTTTGATTTATGGATCTAAAATTTAACTGGTTTATAGACTACAATCTTATGAGAAATGTTGATTTCGAATAAGTGCGAAATTTGATTTGTATTAAAAATAAATACAATCTGGATTTATAAATAGTGTTCTATATCATAAATAGTAATGTATTTTGAATGCTTAATTTATTTAAAGTATTTATATATATTGTTATAGTTCATAAATACATATTTATAGTAAACTAAAAAGACTTCTTTGTATAAAAATAATACCTTATATTTTATAGGCCCCCTTCCCCTAATATTTTGACACCCTTTCCAGTCATCCCCAAAACGATGTGTTCCTCCATGTCTGCATACCAGAAATCTGGTGAGACATTGATATTTTGTTTGAGTGTACATACCTCTTTTAGCAGATCAAGAATTTCTGAAGTACAGGTCAAGATGTTAAGTCTTATACAAAAGGACACCCTTTCTGCGAGGGAATCCAGGCTATTATATCTGATGTAACACAATAGGCTTTCATGTGTCAACATCCAGTGAAGGCTCTGTTTGATTGGTTATTAGATAAAAACACTCCCTGTCCTTGTTCTATCAATGCAAAATTGCTAGAAACAGAGAGAGACTTGTAATTACTTTTAAACTTATGAAGAAAGATGTAAAAGATTGCACCTTTTAAATATGAAAAAGCTGTAGAGCGATATAGTTACTGTAATTTCACTACTTAGACTTCAGAGAGTTGCATATTTATGTGTACTGTTGAAGCTTGTGGTTTACTGTATTGTTGTATATGCTACATATGTATCTATTTTTGCAGCTACAAATTGATCAATTAATTTCAGTACTGCGGTTTAAACTAGAATCTAAGATCTTTTCTACTAAATGTTTGGCAGGAACACAGAGGGTTACACAGTTATTGGCAGAGTGAAAACAGAAGGTGCACACTTAGATAACCAATTACTCGTATTTTTCTTATTCTGTTCGATGTATTTGTACCATTCTCTGCCAATTTTAGATCTACAGATTTATTAGCATCTTTGGAGCTTCTAATTATCTTCAATGTTCCTTACTCATAATTTAAGGGTTATTTTTTCTTTTGAATTATTTTTATGAAAACTTAGTGTTGCTTTTGGCAGCCCTTGGAGGGAAAGGATATGGAGTTCCCAGTAAAACGACAAATGTAAAGGTCATACTGAATGGAGAGACTGTTTCTTTCATCAGGCCAGATGGCTTTTTCTCTTTGTATCCTTTCAACTACCAGTAGCCTACTTTGTTGTCTTCATTTCTTATGTTATTTGATTTCATAGGCTTAACATGTTGACTTGAACTTGATTTAAATTTATGTGAAGATTCTGCTGGTTTATTCTTTTTTTTTTTTCACTTGGTGAGGTGCAATTGAAACAGGCCCTGCCTGTATTACATCATAACCACATAGTGATATTACAACAGTTTGGCAATTATGCATGTATCGCTTAGCAAGATTTGAACCTAGGTCTCCTCCTTGAAAGTTGAGGAATATAACCGGTTGAACTAATGCCATTTGATCTGCTGGTTCATTCTTGTTAGATATCTTTTTGTTTTTTAAACTTTACAAGAAAACTCAGTTTTTGTGTGAAAGCAAGCATGCTGCGTTTCCTGAATAGCTTCATTTGAGGAAGTCTGCTCTCTATTTATGTTTAGACATATTCCATCGTTCTTTCTTTACAAGGACTTGTCTTAGAACATGCGAATGTGTCTTGTTTTGAAAATACTTCTTGCTTCATTTCTTATGTTATTTGATTTCATAGGCTTAACATGTTGACTTGAACTTGATTTAAATTTATGTGAAGATTCTGCTGGTTTATTCTTTTTTTTTTTTCACTTGGTTAGGTGAGATTGAAACAGGCCCTGCCTGTATTACATCACAACCACATAGTGATATTACAACAATTTGGCAATTATGCATGTATCGCTTAGCAAGATTCGAACCTAGATCTCCTCCTTGAAAGTTGAGGAATATAACCGGTTGAACTAATGCCATTTGATCTGCTGGTTCATTCTTGTTAGATATCTTTTTGTTTTTTAAACTTTACAAGAAAACTCAGTTTTTGTGTGAAAGCAAGCATGCTGCGTTTCCTGAATAGCTTCATTTGAGGAAGTCTGCTCTCTATTTATGTTTAGACATTTTCCATCTTTCTTTCTTTACAAGGACTTGTCTTAGAACATGGGAATGTTTCTTGTTTTGAAAATACTTCTTGCTTCATTGTAGGAAAATTGAGTTACGCATATACCAGTTAATAGCATCCTTGAAAACCAAACCAAGTACAGTAAAAGTGAAGCTAGTAACAATGATCTTAAAAGAAATATATAGTTACTTGTTACGGGCTCATAAAAGCCTTTACTAAAATTAAGGTTCACCAACTTCAATAGGCTACGCAGCCAAAATGAGTCTTCCTTAATTTAAAATTGGAAGTTTCATTTGGCATGAATGTTGACCTGTGATTTAGGGCATGCAATCTTTTGGACTTCTAAGATCTTGAACATACTCTGTTTTAAACAAAAAAATCTTTATGGATTTGAGCCATTCTTTTGGCCTGATGGTCCCTTGGATGAGGTATTTGGATTGATGTTCTTCTGTGAGTAATAGCACATGAGATTTAAGTATCCTATTAATTATTTTCCACTGATGATATTAAGTGCAAATTGCCACACCTTCCTCACAAGAAATTTTTACCTCTCTAGTATTGACATGCAAAGAGATGTCACTTCCCTCAATGACATCTCATCCCAACTCACAGTCATAGTCAATTTTCTCCATACTTCCTGCTATTTCTCGTCAAGGAAGATATCATGAAAGCTATCTGAAAGTTGTGCACTATCAAAGCTGCTGATCATGAAAATTTCTAGGCCGAGTTTCTCAAATCTGTAGAGTCTGTAGTGAGTGGCCTAACCGTGGAGTCTTTGGAAATCTGAATAGAGGTCTAAGGTTCGAATCCTGCGGGGATGGGGTTATACACATACTTTGGTAACTAGAGTATGGTTGGATAACTATATATTGGGTAAATAACATTCTCTATCACGATTGTCTCATATGGCCTATGGCCTCACGGACGTAAGAAAGAACTCTACCCTTTTACCTTTATTATATTGTTATTCAGTGAGGCAGATGAGATGAGAACTACTATTGGCATTAAGTAGGGGATCCTTTGGTTCTGGACTCTCTTTGGCATATCAATTGATGAGCCGAGCGCTTTAATCTACAATATACTCATTTAGAGGATGGACTTCTTTTATGTCATGTCTTGATTGTGATATGACTCTTTGCTGATGATGTGGTGCTCCTTGTGCACTTCAAGAGTTTGCAAATATAATTGGATGTACTTGCTTGGTTTCGTGACCTTTGGGAGCTTACGGTCAACCTCAATAAGACTAAGATCATGATCTTAAATACCTTCGAAAATGCATTCTCGAAGTTCCAATTCTCTCACAAGAGCAAGCTTGTTAGGACCACTACGTGCTATTCTTATTAGGGGGATCCAATTCTTAGGTCCATATTGTAACCTCAAAGTTGCATCTTAGAACTTTGCAAGGAATATGGAATGCTTTCTATTTTGGAGCATTTATGCATTCAGGTACACTTCAATGATATCCCATCAAAGATGAAACTTTTTGACTGTATTATTAGACTCAAAATTCTTTAGGGGTTTCAATTAGAGGGTTAAAGTTTGCGATCTGTTGGTTGGGAATAGATTAAGAAAGGTCAGATTACATTTCTTTAACACTTGATCCATTGTAAGCATATCATTTCTTAGTGTATTGTATCCGAGTTTGCATCCTATTTGCTTTGTCATGAGAATATCTTCAGACTCGCTTTCCATCTCCATTGGCTATGATGCATGCCAGACAGTGCATTAGATTGGGAGAGATACCCATTGCTAGCCCTTTGTTCCACACATATTCTAATGCATTAAGCTCTCATATTAAAAAAATTATATCTGTTTAGATTGTGTTACCTGCCAGTCATCTCGGCATGTCATGACTTCTGCTCATCATGTGAGCACCTTCTCAGTTGTGCCTGTTATCAAGACCTCTTAATGTGTTTTCACATTCTACGTAAGTGGTCAGGGTCACCAAAAATCTCTTTATGGCTTGCCCTTAGAGATTATTCAATGTGCTAAGTTTCAAAAGGAGCTTGGACTATTTTACATACAGTAGATGAAATTCAAAGATCTCATCACTTGATCTTTGATCCGTTTTGTCTATTACACTTATCTTATTTTTTTCTCTAGAAATTAACCTAGCATTGACAGGTTTTGGTGATGATCGTTGATGAATGATCTTTCTTCTTCAACTCCCTCGGTACTAGGTATTGAGTGGATTTATTTGGACTTTCTCTCGATTTCTTGATTGGATATCAGTAATATTTCACCACATGTTGTTTTCTTCTTCTAACATATGATGTTTTTGGGTTTAAATTGTGTTGAACTTAGAATGTTTTTCATTTTGCAAACACTGTATAGAGGGTCATGCTTCTAGGTTTGCACTCACTATCTAGTATCAGGTATCTTTTGCTAGACCCATTCCTCAATTTAGCTAAAGGACAACTTCTGTATACAGATATTTCTACTTGTTCCGTATGTGCAAGGGATATTTTAAAACCCATAAAACAATGATCGAGTGTAAGCCCAAGTATTGGTCCAAATTGTTTTGTAACTGTGTCCAAACGTTGGCATTCGAACATCTCGTCCATTCCTTTGTTTGTGGGGCAGTTTTTGTTCTGCATCTATGGTTGATGTAGCCTATTCTTCCTGATAGATTGATTTGTCCTGTGATTGCTGATTCATGAAGATTCAAGGACATTTACACAACTGGGGTTTTGGCTGACCCTCTTATGTTCACCTGTAGTATCTCCACATATACCTGAGAGTATTGAGACATCCTCATCATTATAACTAGTTAATGTGATCTAAGTCAATATAAATAACAAACAATATAGGTTCATGAGATTATAATGTAAGAATTTCACGAAGCATCTAGTAGCTAATAGAGAGGCACTATAATCCCAATGGACAGGTAAATAATCAAGGTAGGTAGCTTCCCAAGACATTACTTATCACAACAACTTAGACAATAAGTTATTTATAGAGAAATAGTGCCTTTCAGTTATAATACACAACTTTAACTATACTAATTATTTGCTAATCTACATACTAGCGTTAATAGAGTTACAACTCTGGCATTAATAACTAAAACAATACTTTGATGTCTATGTTAGTGATTTGTTTTTTAGTGCATGTGGGATGAAAGTGCGTAGATGTAATAGGTAATGCATGTCTTTCTGCAAAGGCATTTTCAACTTCCTTAGATTCATTCCTTGTTATATCACCTGACTGTAAGACACATTGCATTGTGCATATGAGAGAATTTCATGTCAAACTGGTTGTTTTGAATGTGTCATATATTTCAATGTGTGTATTCTTTCATTAGTTATTTGGATAAGGGATCAAAAAGGATTCATGCTTGTGATATTGTGAAGATGTCATAGGTTTTAGGTCATGTTTATGAACTCTCCTTATTGTTCAATGCTAATTTTCTTTCTATATTGGTCACAATTGTTATCTTGTAAATTTGGAAGAATTAATTCCTTAACTACTGATGTGAAAGCTACAATGTGCCAGCTGGAACTCATCTGATTGAAGTGGTTGCGATGGGCTATTTCTTCTCTCCAGTATGATATCTTTCTTCTTATTGTACACAATTTGCTATTATGTAGTTATAAAAATACTATAAAAATGGTAACTTGTGGTTTACTTTCCCTTCATTCCTAAAAATGTGAGAGTCCCTTTTTACTTTTTTGTTTGTAGAGTCTGAACTTCCTGGCATGCACTATGTATGCCTTCAGATGTACTTGAATAGGGCCTTATTAGTAATAGCGTGTGTCCTTTGAGTATCCATCCATAGTACATTTCTCTAGAGTTGATTAATACTAAAGTTGCCACCTTTTAAGTAATAAAAACAGAAAATATAAAATAATATTTTGTTGCTGATGATATGTCACATTCTAGGGTTACAACTGTTGCACCATGTAAGAATTCCAGGCAAGTTTCTTGGTTTCTTCAGCATTAAGGAGGAGCAATCTGGACATGAATTGAAATTCTATTTCATATCAGTTGCAAGTATTTGAACTGTAGTTAATGAGCAAATGGGGAATGAATATAGTGGATCCACTGAAAGATGGTTATACTCCTATGTTGCAAGCAACTGCTAAGGTGCTGTTTCAGAAATGTTTACAAATGGGAAACTCCTGCAAATTTCCTTCAAAATTCTTGGAAACTTGTCATCCAGACTTTCCATGTTTTAAACATTTTCATTGGGATTTCCTAACTTCTCCATGGACGTTCCTGATGTTCTTAGCGTTTTGAGCAAAATTAAGTAACTTTGGGGTTTTAGAGTGGTTGTCCTAGCCTTACACAACACGTATGACCCTCTTCAATAAAAAATATTCTATGCTGAAAAGTACTCTAAATGGTGAAAAAAGAACCTTAGAAAACTTCAACATATTAATGGCACAGATTCAAATCATAGAAACAAGGGATTCTAGCTTATGCATTCTAAATCTGTTTTCTACTTCACAACTACAAGAATACAACTACACAAGAACACAAACAAAAGTTGGTGTGTAGAAAATTTGAACTTGATCATTTTGTTTGCTGCTCTTGATATCAAGAATGAGGAAAATCCTCTTCATGCATTCTTTATTGGAGGTATTGTGATTGGTTCTTTTGTTTTGTCTCTACTCATTTCTTATTTTTGTGTATGGTTTTTAAAGTTCTTTTAAATAGTCATTTTCCTTACCATTTTTGCATTTTCAAGAGGACTAGGGCCTTATGTTTTCAAAAGCGCTCCTATTTCGGGAACCATACTTGTTTCCAAGATTTTTTCAACTTGGGTATATCCCTTTAGTTAAAATAAATAATGTATTGTTAGTGCATCTAAAGGAGAGACCGGAGTTCTATGAGGGAAGAAGTTTTATGGGATATAGATGGGACTACCTCACAGTTATTTTCATCCAATACAGAAGAAGAATACACAATTTTTGGAGATGGAGTTGCTTTCATGTTGAAGTTAGACCAGGTTTTTGGAAATGCGCGTGTATTTAGTACTTGAGCAGAGGTGTGAAATTCATCTCTTATCACGTTGGAGATCCTTCAATGTGAGGTGGGGAACTGAGTACTTTGACCCTTATTTAGGCATGCACCAAGTCAAACCTTTTAATATAAAAATAGAAAACAAGAAGGACAAAAGAGAACGTAAAGTTTACTATTTACTCTTCCTTTGGTCACTTAAAGTTCTGTTTTAAGTCCTACTCATTTCCTTTGCAACTCTTACATTTGAATTTATTATTTTGTTTTACTATGTTTTGTGTTGATCTTATTGTTTAACTTTATGATTTTGCTGCAACATACTCAGATTCATGTTTCAGCTTTCCAATTTGGTTATAGCATATCGAAGTTTCTAAGGCTTGAACCCTATGTACCCTCAGAACTTGCATATTGTTGCACTCATGCACTCAAATACCCTAGTTTGGTGGTTTGCCCTAGGTACTCCATATCCACAGAGTGTGTAGTAGTGCACCTAGGCACCTGTATAACCTTGCTTCTGAATATCACATTTTGCAATAATTTTGCAGTCAAGATTCTGAGATCATCTTCAATCTCATATAATGCATCAGTTTCAAAAAATAGGTATTGAAAATTGACACCTATTGATATGCAGAAGGATTCTTCCTTTGAGAATCAAGTTATGGCAGATAAGATGAAGGTATGTGATACTTTACCCTCCTCACAAATGAATACTGTTCTTTCTCCAAATTCCTTTGATATGCTTCAAGAGATTACTTTTGGAGACGAAGGTAATGGCCTCTTGGAAAAGGCGGATGATGGAAATCTTCAGTTAGAAAATGAGGAAGATGAAGATGAGCATAACCAAATAGTTTTGAAAAAGTGGGTAGATCAAATAAAAAAGAACCTAGGAAATTTAGTTGATCCGGAAAAAGCTGCCCAAACTCCAAAAACCAGACATCAAAAGAAGTTAGGAATTGATGTGGGTACTGTTAAATCTCAGGGGAGACCTTCCAATAGGAAAATCAGAGAAAAAGAGACAGAGACAGATATTGCCAATGGAATCCAAACAGTAATAGCCTTGGATGGGGGAAGTAAAAAGGCGCACAAGGCAGGAGGAAAAAGATGATAATGCAGGCCATGTTGAGTCTGAGAACAGAGATCTGCCTATCCTCTGTGGTGTTATGGGATTTTAATCCAGTTGCTTATGGGTGTTTTGCTCTTTTGGGTTCCTGTTTGGTTTGGTCCTGGGAGACCATTTCACTTTGTGGTCTGTTGCACTTCGGAATGTTTTAGTTTTATGGGTTGTCTTGTTTGTGATGTCTCAATTTTGAGATTGTTAGTAGATCTGTAGGTGTTTTCTTGTAAAAGGTTTGGGGCCCCTTTCAAAACCCCTTCTTCCACCCATCCTTAATTCTATGTCTAGGCAGGCCAAGAAATTCATTGATAATGTGGATGATTCCTTGGCTTCTTATGCCATAAATCTTACACTTGCTGAAATAAATATTGGTAGTACTAAAGATTTAACATGTTGGGAAACTCGCACTTGGCAAGGCAATTTTTTGAGAGTACACAACTTCTCGGCAAAAACTATGCAAATAAACCTCAAAGAAGATATTTAAAATCAGTAAAAATTGTATTTAAAAACAAACTTAATGAGCCATAAACTCGATTTTCAATTAGATTTGCATAAAAGACATATTTTCAACTAATAATAGTTAAATGATCATAACAAACTACATAATACAACATACTCTAGCAGTTTAAACTGCTTTCTGCTCTTCTTTCCTTGTCTTTGAACTGGATGCTTGAAGTCTAACTAGTGGTTCTTCAGGCTCTTTGTCTCTAATACTATGGCTTTTGCTACCTCCCACTCCAACTCCTCAATTTACTTCTCAGTGAACATAGAGCTCACATCTTTGGCAATCCAATCTAAAAGTGCATCTATCTCATCCAAGTAAATTGTGCCATATGATTTAGTCTCCTTCACTTCTTTGAGTGAAACTGAAGATTGTATTGCATGAAGACAAGATCATTGAGGTGGCCCTAGGTCAATTTTTTGCACTTTGGTGTGTATGCTCTCAACTAGATTCTAGTTGTGCGCAAACTCAGAAGTGATACAAGGCTGACTTAGAATACATAATGATACCGTTAGCACCATAATATTTCCACCATAAATTTACAAAAGAGATTTTTAATGAATTATAGTCTATCATTTTGCAAGTAAAATTTAAAAAAATTACCTGGCCTCAAGATTGTTGGAAATGTGATGCTGAGCAAAAACACATAAGACTCCTGTCCATGTAGTGGACAAATGTCAATTTATTCATTCACTTAAAGATTGTAATCGTAGCTGTGTATATTCTCTTTCATGCCAGTAGGTAGTGGAATTTGTAACTGAAGGTAAGTAAAAACGTTATTCCCAAAGATTGTTATTGCTTTTGTAATGATTGTTGCGTAAGTGTGTAATTTAAAAAAATAAAAATTCTGCTCCTTCCTGTGAATTTTTTTTGTGATTTGTTTGGCTTAGTATTGTTGCTTTTTAAAACACCACAACGTCATGAGCTTCGGTTGCACCTCCTTCAAACCTTGACGTGATGCTTGTAGGGCCTTTTTTTCTCTCTTTCTCCATCAATTGACAAAGCCTCACAGCTTCAATCTAGGCGTTGGGGCTGCAGCCATAAAAGAGCAGATTTCACATTTGGTATTTTATGCCATTGCTGGTCTTCGGTTGTAGTGAGATTGAATAGCTGATCTTTCTAACCATTGATCATAGCCAACAATAAATCCCTTCATATCCCACATAATTATAGACAAGCAAAGAAGGAGGCCAAGAAGAAGAATTCTTTGGCATTGTACCACATTTAGTCAAGTCTAGACAAAAGCTTTTTTCCAAGAATTGCAGATGCAAAATTATCCAAGGATGCTTGGAAGGCTTTACAAGAGGCTTACTAAGGCAGTGACCAAGTGAAAGTGGTCAAGTTGCAGACCTTAAAGAGAGAGTTTAAAATCTTGAGGCTGCAGGAATCTGAAAGTGTAAGTGAATATTGTGTTAGAGTACAAGATGTGGTTAGTAAAATGGCCACTCTTGGAGAAACAATGGAGAATGAAGTTGTTGTGAAGAAAGTGCTAAGAATTCTAACACCAAGATGGAACCGTGTTGCCATCATTATTGGAGAGAGTAAAGATTTGACAACAATGGAGTTTTGATCATATTGTTGGTTCTCTTATGTCACATAAGAAAGACTAAGAGACTCTTACCTTTGGTGGAGGTGAAGAGAAGGCTTTTGCCTCAGAGGTAAGACTCTCAAAGAGTGATGGTGCTAGTACAAGCAACCAAGGACAAGGCAGAGGGCAGAATCAGAAATTTTCAAGAGGAAGAGGAGGAAGAAGAGGCGGACTTGCTGCTAGAGGAAGAGGAAGACTTGACAAGAGAAATGTCTAATGCTACCACTGCAAAAGGTATGGACATTTTGGAAAAGAGTGTAGAGTAAAAGCTGAGTAAATTATGCAAATGAGAATGAGGAAGTTTCAAGCAACTTGTTCTTATATTATGGCAAGGCTGAAAAAACTCTTCAAGACTTGGTATCTTGATTCTGGTTGTTCCAACTACATAACGGGCACCAAGGAGTTGTTTTGTACTATAGATGAGAAATTCAAGACCAAGATCAAGCTTGGTGATAGAGTTTTTGAAGGTGGCAGCAAAAGGCGTAATGGATGTAAATACTAAGGAAGGTAAAAAGCAAATTTATGATATTTATTCCACTCTTAATATTAAGCATAATTTGTGGAGTGTTGGGCAGCTTTGTGAAAAGAATTACAGAGTTGTTTTTGATGAAACACAATAAATCATGTATGACAAGAACCATGGGAACAAAGTTGCCACTATTGTTCCCATGTCAAGCAATCGAATGTTTCCTTTGAAGTTTGAAGGTGATAGCTGCAGCTTGTCAAACATTGCTATTGAAGATAAGAGCTGGTTGTGGCATTTGAGGTATGGCCACTTAAACTTTCAAAGTTTGAAGTTGTTGACTTCTCAAGAGCTGTTTTTTGGTTTGCCCAAAGTTGAAGATCACAAAGAAGTTTGTGAGGGATGTGCCAAAGGTAAGCATGCTAGAGAAAGGTTTCCAAGAGGAAAAGCATGGAGGGCCTAACATCCACTCCAATTAGTTCATTCTGATGTCGCCCAATGCAAACCAGAGGCTTGGGTAAGTCATCTTATTTTCTTACTTTTATTGATGATTTTTCCAAAAAGTGTTGGGTATATTTTTTGAAGAATAAAGATGAGGCTTTAGATGGTTTCAAGAGCTTTAAAGCCCTTATAGAAAATAAAACCAAATATAGAATTAAGTTTTAAAGGACTGATTGCGGTGGTGAGTATTGTTGAAGGATGTTTACATGGTTTTGTTGAAGGATGTTTACATGGTTTTGTGATAAGAATGGAATCAAGAGGCAGCTCAAAACTGCCTACACTCAACAAAATGGAGTGGCTGAAAGAAAAAACTAGACTGTAGTTGAAATGGCATGAAACATGCTTCAAACCAAGGGGCTGAGCAATTCTTTTTGGGCTGATGCGGTGGCTACAACAATATATGTTCTTAATAGGAGTCCCACTAGTGCTCTTGATAAGATGATTCCTTATGAAGCATGGTATGAGAAAAAACCCAATGTTAATCATTTTAAAGTTTTTGGTTATTTAGCCCATGGTAGAAAAAATCCAAGGATACACAGGGACGCGTCCCATCGTCCCCGCCGTCCCCAGAATGGGGGGACAGCAAAGGGGACGTTTCCCCACCATCCCCCTTTTGGGAGGGACAGGCGGGGTGTCTTCGGGACGCCGCTAGGCAGCAGGGGGCTGTCCCTGGTACCCTTGTTGTGAGGAGACGTCTTGGAGGACAGCTGGGCTTTTAAAAAAATTAAAATAAATGGACATTCCTATGTATTTCAGTAACATTGTTGTCAAGTTGTTATGGTACTAACTGTTTTCATCGAGGACTCGTGGTTTGCACAAGCTGAACAAATCATTTTATCTCACAAAACTACAAGGGGCTATTGCAATATGCGACATCAGGCAATCTTAAAACTAAAATAACATCATAGAAATTTCACAAGTAATATGAAAATACAATTGACATGCATCACCTGGTACCCTTGTTGTGAGGAGACGTCGTGGAGGACAGCTGGGCTTTTAAAAAAATTAAAATAAATGGACATTCCTATGTATTTCAGTAACATTGTTGTCAAATTGTTATGGTACTAACTGTTTTCATCCAGGACTCGTGGTTTGCACAAGCTGAACAAATCATTTTATCTCACAAAACTACAAGGGGCTATTGCAATATGCGACATCAGGCAATCTTAAAGCTAAAATAACATCATAGAAATTTCACAAGTAATATGAAAATACAATTGACATGCATCAACACAATTTAAAACCATAGGCATGCATCACAATTCAAAGTTCAAAACCTTTGTTACTGGATTACCAGATTCACTGAATTTTATCAAGTATAGTCGAATTTTGATGTTTTTTTCTTGTTTCGAAAATAAATTTGGTGAACATAATTTGACAGTCAACAATCAATGGCAAACCAGATTTAAAAGAAGTGGTGGTTGGGTGGGGGGCAAAGCCTGAAACATGATGTCCCACTACCTATGTAATTCATTCACAAATTCTGCTATACTTTCTTTCACATCACAACAACTGAAGGCTAAAACAAAACAATCATGGAAAAAGTTAAAAGGATCTCATGCCAATTTGACACTCAACCTCATGGTGTTATGTAAGAAGCAAGTTATCATCTCTTTCCAGCAGAATTTCCTGCATAATGGACAAAAATATTCTACAAAAATATTATTCTAAATATGATTTACACAACAGATAAATGAGACTAGAAATGGCTTCCATTGGTAATATTTGTTTTATTTTATAACATTAATGTGTTTTCTCTATAATATGATTTATTCTAAATATTCTACAAAATAATTATTCTAAATATTTTTGTTGTAAATGAGACTATTTTTGTTGTGTAAATTATTCTAAATATGATGAGGGCAGCCCATCAGATACTATTATACTTGCCTAGCCGTTTCCTAAAATCGGCTTGCCGTCCCTTGTCCCCTAAACCTGCCCCCCCATCCCCCCATCCTTGATACTTTTGTAACCTTGATAAAATTGGAATCAGCTTGGAATCAGGCTGGAAGGAATCAAGAAAAAATCGGCAAAAAGAAAAATCGACGAAAACATAAATTTTCATTGGAAAAAAGTTTTTTTCATGCATATCACAATGAATTAACATTATGCAAATCAAATATTAACAATGTAAGTGATACAAGCTTAAACTACACATGAAAGTGGCAAGTGATACAAGTTTAAAGCCTTAAATTACACATGAAAGTGACAAAACACATCTTAAATAAAGAAATTTTAATGTGTCCAAAATTCAAATATTCTTGTATTGCTTATAATATAAAAAGGTACAAATTACAAAATGTGTCATGAGTCATGACAAATACAATGTCTCAAGATCTTTGAATGCCTTTGCTCTTTGCCCTAGTAGAAGCTCTAGTCTCTCTTTCTCCTTGTGCCTGTGCCTTGGCTGCTAACACCAGTCACCACTTGTGTCGGAGGTCAGGGGGCAGGAGCCTCCTTGCGGGGTCAAGGAGCAGCGCACTTCGCGTGTACAAACATACGAGCATACAAGCATATTATTGGCGATTTTTTGGCAATTTTTGAAATAGAGGTTTAGCCTATATTCATGTTGCTAATGAGAAAAGGTTTTGAGGTTAAAGGTAAAGAAGACTTTGTATACAAGCTGAAGAAGGCCTTGTATGGCCCCAAGCAAGCACCAAGGGCTTGGTATATGCTTGGATAGATAGATACTTCAACAAAGTAGCTTCAAAAGGAGCAAGATTGAGCCTACTCTCTACTCCAAGAAAGAAGGTAATGATATTCTTCTTGTATATTTGTATGTAGATGATCTGATTTATATGGGCAGCAACTAAAAAATGAAAGATGAATTCAAAAATGCTATGATGAATGAGTTTGAAATGAAATATTTGGGGTTGATGCATTACTTCCTTGGAATGGAGGTTCATCAACATGAAGATGAAATTTTTATTTGCCAAACAAAGTATGCTAAAGATATGTTGAAGAATTTTTGTCTGACTATGGACAAATGTAAACCAGTTCTTTCTTTGATTGCTCATGGAGTAGTGTTGTGCAAGGAGGATGGAGCTGAGAACGTAAAAGTTTCAGGTTATAGGAACATTGTGGGAAGTTCGATGTTTCTCACTTACACTAGACCGGCCATTGCTTATGTTGTTTCTCTTGTTTCAAGGTATTATGCTACTAAGGAGATGGAGCTTGTTGTTTTTAGTGATTTTGATTGGGGCAGTAGCTTGGATGATTGGAAGTCTACTTCTGGCATTTGTTTTCCTCTTGGTTCTGGACTGATCTTATGGAGCTCAAAGAAGCAAGGATCAATTGCTCTTTCCACCACAAAAGCTGAGTATATTGCAGTCACTTCAGCTAGTGTACAAGCCTTGTGGCTCAGGAAGGTATTGGAGAGATTGGTGAGAAGCAATGTCATCCTACAATCATTTTTGTGATAATATGGGTACAATTCAATTGGCAAAGAATCCCATCCATCATAGCAGGTCTAAACACTTTGATTTGAAATATCATTTTATCAGGGATATGATACAAAAGAAAGAAATAGAGTTGAAGTACTGTAGCACTCAAGAAGTACTTGCTAATGTGTTGACAAAAGGAGTTGCCAAAGATCAGTTAGAGACAGTCTTACGAAACTCTCCCAGAATCAACGGGAGAATGTTGGAAATGTGATGCTGAGCAAAAACACATAAGACTCCTGTCCATGTAGTGGACAAATGTCAATTTATTCATTCACTTCAAGATTGTAACTGTAGCTGTGCATATTCTCTTTCATGTTACTTAGGTAATGGAATTTGTAATTGAAGGGGAGTAAAAACGTTATACCCGATGACTAAAAATAGAGTATAATCAGTTAGTTCTTGTGACTCTTGTGAGTGTATTGCGTGTGGTAAAATCAGATTGTTATTCCTTTTGTAATGACTGTTGTGTATGTAATTTACCAAAAAAAAAATTCTGCTCATTCTTGTGAAAGATTTCTGTGATGTGTTTGGTTTAGTATTGTTGCTTTTTAAAACATGATGCCACCACAAGCTTCAGTTGCATCGCCTTCAAACCTTGACATGATGCGTTTAGGGCCTTTTTTTTTTCCCTCTCTTTCTCCATCAATTGACAGATTTTCAGAAGCCTCATGGCTTCAATCTAGGCTCTGGGGTTGCAGCTGTAAAAGAGCAGATTTCACAAAGCTCAGCCTCAAATGGACACAAAAGACTGATAAAAAGAACCCTCCCTCAGCTGGTATGTAGGCTTCTAGCTTATTGGGGATTTAGTCTTTTGTTATTGTTAATTACCATCTTCACTGTGCAGTTGTAGAGACCATCCATGACCTCGTCATCAAAGCTAAATGTATCATTGAAAAATAATTTTCAGTTGAAGTAGTACCCAGCTGTGTATAGATTGATGGAGTTCCCCTATACATCCCTTATCAATGATGTGCCATATGGTATCATATTTGCTCTTAACTCGTCCATAATAAATTTGGATGATATCCTTTACCTTATCCATGGCATCGTGCAAATACCCCATTGACAATCAATCTCCATCTACAAGGAGAAGAAGCTTGACGAAAGGTTCTTTCGGCTTAATAGTGAAAAATTAATCATTACAAATGAATTTAATTCAAAAATAAAAATCAGAATTTAAATTTAGGAATTTGGAAGTACAAATATAGAAAGCCAAGGAATCTAAAAAGTTATAATTTACCTTTATTAACTCTTACATGCTCTTACAAAAATTGACGTTAGATACTTGCTTGAGGACCATTCTTTTTCATACAGAATGGCAAGCCTAACCATCGTTTGCACACATGCATCCTCTTAAGAGGAGTGGATGCAATTGCAATATTTGGAAGGTAATGAAATTAGAGGCAAACTGGGCGACTTCTGGTTGAACATGTCCTTCCCATCAGTATGCTCTTCCATCAAGCTAGGCACCTATGTGTGGTTGTACATGAATCTAGTAATGTTTTCTTGCCTTGTCAACCACACTCCTTACCCATGAAAATTTGTGAATGCCCTCAAGAGTAATGTCAATGTAGTGGGCGACACGTGGACTCCTAACAATAGTGGGGTACTTATTGTGAAGTCTGCTTGTGGCTACATAAGCTTTTGCATTGTTTGTCACTACTTGGAAAATGATCTCTACTGCCACTTCGACCACCACTGCCTCCAACAAAGTGAAGAAAAGCTTTGCCCTCTTCACCCCTTTGGAGGCATCGATTGCCTTCAAGAAGACCTTTGATATGCTCGAACCCACTCAAAAGTTGATGAGTTTGATTCCTTGCATTATCCATGCATCGGATAAAATGCTGAATCCTCTTTTGTTGCATATTCTTTTTGGTTGCTATAAAAAAGCCTGTGTGTTTGTGACACATTCCAACAAAAGTCCACTGAAATCCTTCAAAGTAGGGGAATTCATCCCTCTACCAACTTCTCCAGTTGCCCTCACTAAATCCCAATAAGGGCTGTTCATGACATTCAAAGGTATGTTGTAGTAGTACAAAAATTTTACTGCAGCCATTTGGGCTTCCTTGGCTTCTTTCCAGCTTAAGGGAAGCTTGCACCTCTATGTGGGGCAAAGAAAGCACTGCTTGTACTCTTGTATGAAGAATGCCAAATGGACAGGAGAAGGGTAGACTCTGATGCAGTGGAAGGGATATTGTCATATTCTTAGTCCATGTGCTTGAGCCTCTCTCCAATTGTACCCCAAGTTATTTTTCTGTTTTCCTCATCTTTGTTGGGAAGCTGGGATTTTAATTGACTTGAGATTTCTTTGTCCATGATAAGGAACAACTTTACATCACAGCCTAAAATCCATGTGAAATGGAATTTGAGATGATTGATGCTTCTCCTCATATCTTTGCCACAATGCTTTCAAATAACATGATTCCGAAAAGACCCCTCTAGGCCATGTACCAAAGTCGTATCCCTCCTTGGACTTAGATTAGTAGTGCTAGGTCCCTCATCCAAATTAATCATCTATAAAAACATCAAAGCCTAATGTAAGCTATAGCCTTAGAGCCATTAGGAATAGACAAAAGAAAGGAAAACCTCTTAAAAAACCCTAACATTTGCTGAAGTATAAAAAATTCTACCTCTCAAATCTTTCCTGAATTTGTCAAATCTTTAATGAACATGATAGAACCCGTCAAATTCTCCTTAAAGTGTGTAGGGAAATGCATCAACCGTCTTAAGCAATATGTAAACAAAGAGGAAGACGAAAAAGTAAAAAAATGAGCATTTTCGTACTTTTATCCTGTTTTTATCTGCTGACTGTTCCCACAAGTTTTTGTGAGTTTTTGGCATGTATTCTTGAGTTTGCAAGTTTGTAACTTGGCGATTACTCACCAAAACTTACTGGCTATTTTTTTCAGCAATTACTTGCCGCTGGGGAAACAAGTTGAATTTGTGATAACAAGTTGGTTGCAAAGCTAGATGGGGCCTTTCTTCCAACAGATTTATCTCAAGGCACCTTCACATGTGTTTAAGATGGGCTACATGGGCATCTTGTTGAGTAATAAAGTAAGGTAATGGGCAGTTAGTTATAGCCCTACAATACTGCAGGTTCTTTGGAAAACAAATTGCAGCATCTCAGTGTCAAATAATTCAGAATGACAAAGGATGTCTGAATAGTCTAATGAACAGTATCACAAGGAGAGCCACACTGGCTTAACCTAGATCATGTGTTTTTGATATTTGGGTACATCAGCTGACACACATTCTAATTAACTTCATATGACTAAATTACAAATTTTGGGCTTAGTTAATGTCACTTGTGTAAATGACATCAAATATAATCTCTTAGTACATGGTGATGAATGCTTGTGACCATGGATCATATCCTTGTGCTTGCTCTATGTGAATGTTTCTTACTTGCCAATTTGTGTGTCCCTACATGAAGCAAGGAAATTTGCTTTAGGATCACCTATCCTTACCTCCTGCAAAGCAGGGAAATGAACAATTGGGAAGTGTAGAGAGATGATTATTTGTCTTGCGTTGATAGTGAATTTGTCTCTACCAAGGTGGTGTGAGGAAGTGAATTCCCACTATGTGCATTCTTCAATGCATTATGCAAATCATCTTAAACATTTGAAAAGACATCAAATCTGACTAAAACTAAAGGATTGAGTAAAAACATTGGAGGAGTGTCTTGAGACATCGAGGGAAGGAAATCAATTATATCAATATCCGTGGGTGACCAAAGGAAGTTGATGAGATTCAGAAGTGCAATTTGTTATAATAACAAAAGCATGGGGTACCCAAAAATAAAAGCTCCCAAATCACAGTTAATACTAAATTTTACATAAAGCAAATGGGTTAAGCTTTAACGTTATGTATAACATCATGTAATACGGATACAGTACAATAGTATATAACAGTAACAATGTTCTAGCATCTTTTAAAAATCTGGGGAAAGGGAAAATGCTCAAAAAGAGGAAAAATGGTTGATTATTTTACAAATCAGAAGCAAATGCTAAAAAACGGAAAATAACATCAGAATAGACATTGAACCAGAAGCAAACTAGATTTGAAATAGCTACAAACGTCTTTGATTTCAAGGAAGATAGCTACAAGCAGTAAGAATCTTTTCTAGAGTTTTAAGGGCATTGATTCTTTGTAGGTTCAGATTCTTGATTCTGGAGGTCCTTAAGAGTGTTTTGTGATTGACTCAAACCCTGCAACAATTGTTAATATTCAGCCACTATATTTTTAAAATTGAGAAAAAGAAACACGTTCCACATTATAAATCACCGGGATAATTACTTTAGTGTGGTCTGGAGATTTTCAGTGTGATGTTAACCACTTGTATTATAGGTTGTAAGGAATCCAATGAAAGGAGTAGCCAAATGTTAAGGCATATTTTAGTGATTGACGTGAAAAAGTGCTGGAGATTAAACCAGAAATAAGCAAAATGACTACATGCTTTGCAATCAAGTTTAAAATATCCCTTGTTGCTTTTAACCTTCAGGCTGTCATGGGGTTCAACATTTTTTTAAAAATGGGTGCAAAACGTAGACATACCCAAGTCAAAACGTGTTTGTTTCTTCATGAACTTTGAAAATACCTCCTATACGCTGTTAATTGATGTTTGATTCTTGTGGTCATGTTTGTCAAGGCGAATGAAAATTGAAAAACATATAATATATGAAATAATGCATTATGTAGCAGAGGACACTGTCCATCTTATCAAGGCTTGTTAGAGGAAATCAGGAATATTTGGCAAATATGTAGAGGTTATAGTTTCAAACTTTTAGAGATTCACTTTAAACAAAGAGAGAGTCTCACATAATATATTTAGGAACCTGTAAATGATTAATGGGATAAACATTTTCAACAATTACATATGATCCTTAGCTGGATAAAGGGGGTGGCATCATGTGTGCAGAGTCTGGTAAGACATGAAGGCTATTTATTCTAGTAATAATAGAAACTGGTAATCAGATGTTTAAGCTCCTGGAATATAATTGTGAAAGATGGGTTACAAAATAGACCTATTAGTTGGATTATACGAACCATTCATGCATGCTTAGTCTTGGACCTTGTGATAATGGCTTACATGTGGTGGTATTTTCTTTTGAGAAATTTTGGAACCTGTCATTTCCAAATCCTCAGTCATGAATATTGTTGGTCTTTTAATAGTTGTGATTGGTTTAAGCTGATTTGTATGTTGATCAGTTTGGTGCTTAGGGTTTTCCCTTGTTTGATGCGTGAAGCCAAACTTAGGGTTATATTCATTGCAATGGCACACATGTCTACTGAGATATGCTCGTTCTTTTCTGGTACAAAGTAATTATGGGTAAGGATTGAGGGGTGGTTCAATTCCAATTTAATGTTTATTTGGAGTAAATGACTCAATCTTCGTGATGAAACTATTTTAGTTACAGACATTACATGCATATCAATACACAAATATGATTCACTTTGGGTTTTTAGGTACGTGTTGACGTAAGCGCCAGATTACATGGAAAGGTTCAAGCTTACCAGACGGAAAATCGGAGGCTACTGAGTGAACTGGTACTTGAACCTTTGCGAGAGGAATATTACTTTGAGGTAATACCCTAAATGTTTACTCTCAATAGCCATTTGCAATCATGAACAATTTATCAAAAAACTCCGGTATGATTTATTTACATTGAAAGGGTTTTTTAATCTATTATTTCTTTTACAGAAAAGGGAACCCTTTTCTCCAATAGCCCTTCTCAAAAGCCCTATGGGTTTAATGGTAGGCTTTATGGTAGTTGCTGTGTTTCTCTTGCCAAAATTGATGGAGAGCATTGGTAAGACCACTATACTATTAACACCTATGTTAATTACTTAAAAATCCGTTCCCCACAGTGGCATTAACATTTACTGTCAATACCAGATCCGGAGGAAATGAAAAGGGCACAAGAAGAAATGAGGAACCAACCTGGTCCATCATTTGCTAACCTTCTTCAAGGGAGAACAAGTTAAATTGTCACTGCAAAACTTGAGGGCTGTTAATAGAATGTAATTTGCTGGCCAAGTACATTGGGTGGGCTTGCAGCCTTCTCATTTTTGGGAGGCAACTGATAGGACTCTACAGTGCTGCCACCTCATAAATTGATAAGTCAACTTTATGCTGCCCAGGTAACAATTATAAGTTCTGACTTCTCAAAATTTTCAAGTTTTGAGATATTGATTCTTCCCAGACAGTAATTATTTACTGGGCTTTCCATTTGTACTTTCTGATATACAATAAATCATTTAGAACTTTGATTTTGCTGAAAAAAAATTGTCTGGATTAGTTGTTCAGCACCTTGTATGGTCTCTTGCCCTTAACAGTACGATGTAGCAATAATAGTTGGCCTGTATGGTCATTATACTTCAATATAAATGATTTCAGTTCTATTCCCATGTTTTCATAGAAGAGATGACTATCATATCATCCATGCAACTGGAGTTGTTTCACAAATTCAATGTGGAATGCCGAAAATTCCTAGGATTGTGTTTGGTCGTGTCTCTGGCACTCTTATTACTAGCAAAAAAAGTTATATTCTGTCAATCAATAATTGAACAAAATTTACAATAAATGGTCAGGTCATGGCAACATTATTGGCCGTGTTTTCTCTTAGTGTAACTTCAACATCATCCTTTTTAGACATTTGAAAGTACTTCATCTGAAAGATGACAATTACATTTGGTAGGCTAATCTCTGGTACTGCATACTAAGCTCAAACCCAGCCTCTTCTACTGATAGACATCATTTTTGTACTTAAGAGCACCTTCAATTATTTTTGTGGCTGTTGGAAGGTCAGACATAGACTTTCCTTTCTAACAGTATCATCTACGTGATATGTGCATGGTTGGAACCCAAAATGAAGTTATTATTAAGAAAATTAGACAGTGGAGATATCGTGTTTTTACTTTTATGTTAATACATTTGAATTATTGTAAAATGTCCCATTATACAAAGGCTCAGGTTCTGGTTTGCCATTCTTCTTGAAAGAGAGATGCATAAACAGGACTGGAGCTTAAACGTGAGGATTTCAGGAGACATATTGGTGCTTTTTTATGATTTGCATACTGATTTTTTCTTTTTTATTGTACTCTCACTGTTCCTTTGTGTCTATTGCTTTGCAGCTAAATGATTTAATTTTGGATCTTTATATACATTGCGAATATAACAGAAGAAATTTAATCTCAACATGTTAATTGAATATCATTACTTTGCAATATTAAGATGTATTTTTTTTTAATTAATATTAAAATGTACACTGGCATTACAAAGGTTGCTGGCCTAACTAACAAAGGTCAATTTTACAGAAACATAAATGTCTCTTAATAATTAGTAGTCAGACATGTTTATCAGGTGTTTATTATACTATATATATAGCCTAGCTACTTTATAATTAAACAAAGTACCTATCCAGATGCAACTACCTTAAGATGGCATTTGACTTGTCCAATCCTGAAAAATGCGTCGTCATAGTTTTTCTCAACTAATAATATTGATTTTTCCAAGCCATCATTTACTACCCAGTGATTTTTTTTTACATGGAAATCCTCGTTTCATTGTTAGAATTTCTCAATTCATCCTAATTATTAATTGCCTAATATACCCTGCTCACACTCTTGGATGAACTTTTATGAAGTTGTGTGGATTTTTGTAGTGTGTAGTGAATATAATATTTATTTAAAACATTTTTGAATAAAAAATAATCATCTACAATTATTTTAGGTTTTTAATGAAGACCTCTAGTCATTCATCTTCAATATAACACTAAACTTATTTCTATTTCTATGGGGAATATTTTATTTATTTATTGAGTAAATACTTCTTATACATATACATATCCGTCGTGGGGATTGAACCCGGGTCACATCACCGATAATGCAAGTGGCGTCCTTGCCGGTAGACCACATCACGCGGATTCTAGGGGAAATATTAAACCATGATATTTTGAAATATTGAATTTAAATCTTTTATGTTAAGGAAAATTTATTTCAAAATATATTAAACCATGATATTTTGAAATAAATTTTC
Source organism: Wollemia nobilis (assembly GCA_028583015.1). Taxonomy (NCBI): domain Eukaryota; kingdom Viridiplantae; phylum Streptophyta; class Pinopsida; order Araucariales; family Araucariaceae; genus Wollemia; species Wollemia nobilis. The sequence continues at coordinate 13,851,272 of JAQPPZ010016955.1, read as the reverse complement.
CATAACATAAAAGATATCAATTCAATATATATAAAAATTAATTTAATTTATTTTTAAATATAAATTTTTTATTTTATAGTTAAAAATAATTTAATCTATCAAGGAGAATGACATGTTTTTTTCTTTAAAATTGGTTGTATGAGATAAAATGGGTCTTATTTATATAATATAATGATTGTATTATAAATGTATTTCAATTAACAATATAGTATGATAAGTGGCAATGATGCATATATAGTTTTACGAGATTGTAAGTCAAGATTCCATATCAAGATCCTACATGTTTAAACAACTTGAGCCTATTTCGTTTGATAAACATATACTCTTACTTTTACATAAATATGTTTCCAAGTTTTTTCTAACTTTTGTATCCAATTTCAACTTATATTTGTTTTAACATGTTTTCTACAAAAATATATTTAATTCAATTTTTTTTTCTTTAAAAAAAAAAAATGAAAACAATCAATCTGTTTGCGTTTCAGGTGTTTTAATAAAACTTGCACTTGCATACATATTTGCTATTGCACTATGCCATTTGATAGATACACACTTTCTTTTATGCAAACATGTTTCTAAGTTTTCTCAACTTTTGGACCCATTTTCAACTTATATTTGTTTTAACATATGTTCCACAAAATATATTAATTCAAAACATTTGGTTTTTAAAATGAAAACAATCACTTGAATGCATTTTAGGCATTTCAATAAGATTTGTACTTGCATACATAACTATCAGACCCTTAGTCCTCAAGAAGAGGTGTTGAACCATAAGATTTTGAAGTAAAGCATTTTAGTATGAGAGATTTTGAAATAAAACATTTTAACATGAGAGATCTTAGTAGACAATCTCCCTCTATATAGGGTTATTTTTAAGTGCTTATATACTAGCAAATGGAATAAAAACCTGTTAAAATAATGTGATGCTTCTAAGCATTGTTTTTTTAATTTCATGCAAAAACTAACTTATTAAGAATCATATAATGAAAAGTATATAAAAAATGCACACAAACCTAACTAGAATTTTATCAAATGACATAGCTCAAATTTTCAAAAGTATGGATATTTGACAAAGAGATTTGGATTCAAATCATGCTAGATAATATCATAACACTATGTGCTTTGTTGGGATGCCATGAAATCATAATCATGATGTAATTTGGATTGGATTATTTTCAATCTTATATAACTAATTTTAAGAAAATTGTACAAGAATTTTATTTAATTGTTTAGTATGAATATTCTGCACTAAAATTATTACAATGCTTTAGTTTAAATCATCTTTAAATTCTAAAGAGAGATTATTAATTATAACCTAAATTTATGAAACCAAGTTTTTTTTTTTTGGATAATAAGGGGTTGTACTCAAGTCTCCCACCTTTGACAAATTACATCTCTCTTCTTTAGAGCTTGAGAGTTTACAAATAGATACACTTCTCATCTCAATTGAGATGCAATAGCTAGAAATCTACATCATTTTACATAAAGTGTCTAAATTCTTGATTTTCATTTTCTGGATCTTTTCAAATTTATGTATGAATACAATTACTCCATAATTTAGCATCTTTCTTGACATTTTCCTATAGTAGCCTTCACAATGCCAAAACTTCACCTCTACTATGCCTTACATCTTAGTAGAGTAATGTTTCCAAAGCATCGCACTATCATAATTTGCTTTACCAAATTTGAATTGCTAGTTTTCTTCCTCATTGAAGTCATAGCCATTCATTGCTCTTCCCATTGTTCGAACCCTAGTTGGCAAATATTTGCAATTTCATTTTTCATTGCCCTTGTTTTGAATGGTTGACTTCACAGGGTCGTATCTCTCTCAATAATGCTCATATTTTGCATATGACCACTCATTTTAAAGCTATTCAAATTTTGCACAAGTTGGTCCAAGAATCACTTGAATCGGATAACTCTTCACGAAGATATGGCTCCTAAAATATGAGACATTTTTTCAAAAAAAAACCCTAATCCTTTGCACTTTGCAATTTCATTTTTCGTGATTTGAAAATTCGTCATTGCCCTTGTTTTGAATGGTTGACTTCACAGGATCGTATCTCATTCAATATTGTTAAATTTGGTGATATCTTTTTTTTAATGGATAATAAGGGGGTGTACTCGGGTCCTCCACCCTTGGCAAATTACAACTCTCTTCTTTAGAGCTTGAGATTTTATAAATAAATACACTTCTTATCTCAATTGAGATGCTATAATTAGAAACCTACATAATTTTACATAAAATGTTTGAATTCTTGATTTTCATTTTCTAGATCTTTTCAATTTTATGTATGAATACAATTATTCCAGAATTTAGCATCTTTCTTGACATTTTCCTATAGTAGCCTTCACAATGCCAAAACTTCACCTCTACTATCTATTAGTACAGTAATATTTCTAAAATATTGCACTATCATAGTCCGCTTAACCAAATATGGATTGCTAGTTTTCTTCCTCAACGAAGTCCTAGCCCTTCATTCCTCTTCCCATCATTCGAACCCTAGTTGACAAATATTTACAATTTCATTTTCGCGACTTGAAAAATCATCACTACCCTTGTTCCAAATGGTTGACTTCACAAGGTCGTATCTCCCTCAATATTGCTCGGATTTTTGCATATGACCACTCATTTTAAAGCTATTCAAATTCTACACAAGTTGGTCCAAGAATCAATTGAATCGGATAAATCTTCGTGAAGATATGACTCCCAAAAGATGAGATATTTTCAAAAAAAAACCCTAATCCTTCGCACTTTGCAATTTTATTTCTCATTGTAAGCAGTCTTCCACGCTCCTTTAGCCTTCCCAGCATTCCACTCAGCATCCCAACCTTTCGTTGCAGCTCCTTCAATCGACCCAACCTTCCACACTCCTTTAGCCTTATTAGCCTTCCACGTTCCTTCAACCATCCCAACCTTCCACCCAACATCCCAACCTTTCGTTGTAGCTCCTTCAACCAGCCTAGCCTTCCACGCTCCTTCAACCAACCTAGCCTTCCACACTCCTTTAGCCTTGACACTCCAAAGATCAACTCATCATTTAGCCTTCCATGCTCCTTTAGCCTCTAGCCTTCCATGCTCCTTCAACCTCTAGCCTTCCACGCTCCTTTAGCCTCCAACCTTCCACGCTCCTTTAGCCTTCAAATTTGTTGATCGTTAAAGCACCAGACCATTTGCCAAGCCCCTTAGGGGGCAACCCCCGATGTAGGAGCATCCAAGGGAAAGCAAAATGCCGCAAGGAGAAAAAAAAATTCATGATATCGCGACATGTCGGCAAAGAACATGTCGCAATATCGCGACATGTCGCATTATCGCGACCAAAAGTCGAGAGAAAGCACAAAGGAGGAAAAGTGTCGCGATATCGCGTCATGTCGCGTTTTCGCGACTTAGGAAGGAGAGAGAAGGCGCGAAGCAAAAATGTCGCGATTTCGCGACATGTCGTGAAATTGCGACCGAAGCAGGAGAGGGAAGGTGCCCGAAGAAAATGTCGCAATTTCACGACATGTCGCGAAATCGCGACCGAAGCAGGAGAAGGAAGGTGCCCGAAGAAAATGTCGCGACCGAAGCAAGAGAGAGAAGGCAGCCACAGAAAATGTCACGATTTCGCCACATGTCGTGAAATCGCGATCGAAGCAGGAGGGAGAGGGCGTCTGAAGAAAATGTAGTAATTTCGCGACATGTCGCGAAATCGCGATCGAAATAGGAGAGAGAAGGTGTCCGCAGAAAATGTCGCAAAATCGCGACTGAAAGAGAACAGGAAGGGCCAAAGAAGAAAATGTCGCGATTTTGCGACATGTCGCGAAATCGCGATCGAAGGAGCAGAAAAGAAAAGAAGGAAGGAAACTGTCACGATATCGCGACATGTTGCGATTTTTGCGACCCGGAGCAAAGAGCAAAAGCAAGGAAGGAAGCTGTCGCGATATCGCGACATGTCGTGATTTCGCGACCCAAAACAGAGAGAGAAAGAAGAGAGCAAAGATGTCGCGATATCGCAACATGTCGCGGTTTCTTAACCCAAAACAGAGAGAGAAAGTAGAGAGCAAAGATGTCGTGATATCGCGACATGTCGCGGTTTCGCGACCTAAAGAGGTGAAGAGAAAGCAGAGAGCAAAGATGTCGCGATATCGCGACACGTCGCGGTTTCGCGACCCAAAGAGGCGAAGAGAAAACAGAGCGCAAAGATGTCGCGATATCGCGACGGAAAGAGGCAAGAAGGAAGCAAAGAGCAAGATGTCGTGATTTCGCGATCGAAAAGGAGAAAGAAGAGCCGGATAGGAAGGATGTCGCGATATCGCGACCCGAAGAAGAGAGAGAGGCAATGAGGAAGAAAAATGTCGCGATATCGCGACCCGAAGAAGAGAGAGAGGCAATGAGGAAGAAAAATGTCGCGATATCGCGACATGTCGCGATATCGCGACCCGAAGAAGAGAAATGCAGTGAGGAAGGAAAATGTCGCGATATCGTGACCCAAAGAAGAGAAAGGCAGCAAGGAAGGAAAATGTCGCGATACCGCGACATACTGCTGGTTCACTATTTGAAAAGGCACGCGTTCCTAGACGGTGTTTCCCGAGGCGGTCAGAGGCCTCATCAATGCATGATTTCTTGCCCGGTAAGTTTGCTGAGCATGGCGGCCACTCGACTACTGCGCCTAGAGGTCAAAGACGTTTAGACGGCTCATCAATGCGTGTTTTCGCGGCTGACCCGGTGGCAGTTGCCAGTGAAGATAAAAGAGGTGAAGGTTACAGTCACGAGGGGGGAGGAGCCGAGTTTTGAGATTGGGAGGATGTATTCTTCCTGAGAACGCAAGCAGATCATCGAAAGTGAGGCAGCTTGCACCAGGAAAAGAAAACTACGCCTGCGGGCTAGTGTTGTAATTTGATTTTTGGTAAAAAAAATAGAAGATAGTAATTGATTTTCGGTTGTGATTTTTGTGACCCTCATCAAGTGGTATCAGAGCGGGAGTTCCTGAGTGTGCAAGCAGATCGCCGAAAGTGAGGCGGCTTGCACCAGGAAAAGAAAACTATGCTTGCGGGCTAGTGTTGTAATTTGATTTTTGGTAAAAAAAATAGAAGATTGTAATTGATTTTCGGTTGTGATTTTTGTGACCCTCATCAAGTGGTATCAGAGCGAGAGTTCCTGAGTGTGTAAACAGATTGTCGGACGTGAGGTAGTTTACACCAGGATCTATGGTGAAGGGTTGTGAGGAGAGTGAAGTAGAATGCCTCCACGAAGAAACCATGGTGGTGGAAGAAATATGGTGCCTGAAAAAGATTTCAGAGCTTTGCAGAGGCAAGTTCAGGCCTTGCAAGAGGAGCTGCACAGAGGGCTTGAACCAAGAGGAGAAGGAAGTGAAGATGAAGTGGAAAAAGAGGACCGGTTTAAGGAAGAAGAAGAGGCAGTAGATCCTCCACAAGCCAGGTTATATAGAGCCATATCTCAGATTGGAAAGAGACCGAAGATGGAGGTTTCTACGTATTCTGGAAATCTTGATCCAGAGGAGTTGATCGACTGGATCAATGATTTGGAAGAATACTTTGAGTATGAGGAGGTTGAAGATCCTGATAGGGTTAAGTTTGCTAAGACCAAGCTGAAGGGTCATGCCAACATCTGGTGGAAGGGAGTACACCTGGAAAGAAATAGAAGAGAAAAGGAGAGAATAACCAGATGGGATATAATGGTAGATAAGTTGAAGAGGCAGTTCATCCCAGGTGACTATGAGTTGGATCTGCTAAAAAAAATACAAGGTTTGAGGCAGTCAAGCAAAATTGTCAAAGAATACACAGAGGAGTTCTATAAGATCTCCATCAGAACAGGCCATTCAGAGGCCAATAAGGAGAAGGTATCCCGTTATATTAATGGGTTACGAGCAAGTATTCAAGAAGAGCTAAGTCTGGTCAGGATGACCACCATAGAGGATGCTTACCAGTTTGCCCTAAGGGTTGAAGAGAAGCTGAATAGGAGGTTTGAGAGCAAGCAAAGACGAAGAGGTCGTGGTGGAAGAATTGGTGGAAGAATAGACAGAGGGCGAGATGAGAAGAAAGAAGAAGCTAGCTGCAGTCAGGATAAAAAAGAGAACCCCTACCAACCCCATAATCAGAACAATGGTTACCGAAGAGGAAGAGGTAGATTTGAAAGAGGAGGATTTCGTGGAACCTGTTTCCACTGTGGCAAAGGACATCGAGCATATGAGTGTCCACAACATCGAGAAAGGACGAATAAGAGACCTGAGGGTCCTGCTAGAGCTGCTGTAGCAGATGAAGGTGCTGAATCAGAACATTCTGAGGAGGCAAAGAGAGGAGAAGTTATGGTCACAAGGAGGACCCTGTTGAGTGAGGAGAAAGGGTCAGACCAGAGGAGGAGCCTATTTCGCACAAGGTGCAAATGTTCAGGTAAGGTCTGTAATGTTATTATAGATAATGGGAGTATTGATAACTTGGTCTCTGAAGAAATGATTAGTAAGTTACAGCTAGAGAGGAGGAGACATCCGCATCCATACCGGATTGCGTGGTTGCAGAAGAACCATAGGGCATTGGTCAGTGAGCAGTCCCTAGTCAAGTTCAATATTGGGAGATACCAGGATGAGGTCCTGTGTGATGTTTTGCCTATGGATGCTTGCCATATGTTGTTAGGAAGACCATGGCAGTTTGATCACCGTGTAGTCCATGATGGACATGCCAACACTTATTCCCTAACAAACGAAGGAGTGCACCATAAACTAAAGCCACTGAAGGGGATGGATGAAAAGAGGTTGCTGACAACAATGAGAGTGGAAGTTGTGGGGTTTGAAGAACTTAAGGATTTGTACCCTACAGACCCAGATTTTGTTGAAGCTTGGAGAGCTTGTACAGCCCCAGTTAAAAAGAAGGTGACAGAACAGTACAAAAGTGAAGGTCACTTCTCAATCCACCCCGGTTGTCTGATGCAGGAGCATCCAAGGGAAAGTAAAATGTTGCAAGAAGAAAAAAAAAATATTGCGATATCGCGACATGTCGGCAAAAAAAAAAATTTCGCGATATCGCAACATGTCGCATTATCGCGACCAAAATCCGAGAGAGAGCACAGAGGAGGAAAAGTTTCGCGATATCGCGACATGTCGCATTTTTGCGACTCAGGAAGGAGAGAGAAGGCGCGAAGTAAAAATTTCGCATTTTCGCGACATGTCGTGAAATCGCGACCGAAGCAGGAGAGGGAAGGTGCCCGAAGAAAATATCGCGATTTCATGACATTTCGTGAAATCGCGACCGAAGCAGGAGAAGGAAGGTGCCCGAAGAAAATGTCGCGATTTCGCGACATGTCGCGAAATCGCGACCGAAGCAGGAGAGAGAAGGCGTCCATAGAAAATGTCGCGATTTCGCGAAATCACAACCGAAGTAGGAGGGAGAGGGCGTCCGAAGAAAATGTCGTAATTTCGTGACATGTCGCGAAATCGCGATCGAAATAGGAGAGAAGGTGTCCGCAAAAAATGTCGCAAAATCGCGACATGTCGCAAAATCGCGACATGTCGCAAAATCACGACCGAAAGAGAACAGGAAGGGTCAGAGAAGAAAATGTCACGATTTTGCGACATGTCGCGAAATCGCGACCGAAGGAGCAGAAAAGAAAAGAAGGAAGGAAACTGTCACGATATCGCGACATGTCGCGATTTTTGCGACCCGGAGCAAAGAGAAAAAGCAAGGAAGGAAACTGTCGCGATATCGCGACATGTGATTTCGCGACACAAAACAGAGAGAGAAAGCAGAGAGCAAAGATGTTGCGATATCGCAACATGTCGCGGTTTCGCAACCCAAAACAGAGAGAGAAAGTAGAGAGCAAAGATGTCGTGATATCGCGACATGTCGCGGTTTCGTGACCTAAAGAGGTGAAGAGAAAGCAGAGAGCAAAGATGTCGCGATATCACGACACGTCGCGATTTCGCGACCCAAAGAGGTGAAGAGAAAACAAAGCGCAAAGATGTCGCGATATCGTGACACGTCGCGATTTCGCGACGCAAAGAGGCGAGAAGGAAGCAGAGAGCAAGATGTCGTGATTTCGCGATCGAAAAGGAGAAAGAAGAGCCGGATAGGAAGGATGTCGCGATATCGCGACCCGAAGAAGAGAGAGAGGCAATGAGGAAGAAAAATGTCGCGATATCGCGACCCGAAGAAGAGAGAGAGGCAATGAGGAAGAAAAATGTCGCGATATTGCGACATGTCGCGATATCGCGACCCGAAGAAGAGAAATGCAGCGAGGAAGGAAAATGTCGCGATATCGCGACCCAAAGAAGAGAAAGGCAGAAAGGAAGGAAAATGTCGCGATATCGCGACATACTGCTGGTTCACGATTTGAAAAGGCACGCGTTCCTAGACGGTGTTTCCCGAGGCGGTCAAAGGCCTCATCAATGCATGATTTCTTGCCCGGTAAGTTTGTTGAGCATGGCGGCCACTCGACTACTGCGCCTAGAGGTCAAAGACGTTCAGACGGCTCATCAATGCGTGTTTTCGTGGCTGACCCGGTGGCAGTTGCCAGTTAGGATAAAAGAGGTGAAGGTTACAGTCATAGGGGGGGAGGAGCCGAGTTTTGGAGATTGGGAGGATGTATTCTTCCTGAGAACGCAAGCAGATCACCGAAAGTGAGGCAACTTGCACCAGGAAAAGAAAACTACGCCTGCGGGCTAGTGTTGTAATTTGATTTTTGGTAAAAAAATAGAAGATTGTAATTGATTTTCGGTTGTGATTTTTGTGACCCTCATCAAGTGGTATCAGAGCGGGAGTTCCTGAGTGTGCAAGCAGATCGTTGAAAGTGAGGCAGCTTGCACCAGGAAAAGAAAACTATGCCTGCGGGCTAGTGTTGTAATTTGATTTTCGGTAAAAAAATAGAAGATTGTAATTGATTTTCGGTTGTGATTTTTGTGACCCTCATCAAGTGGTATCAGAGCGAGAGTTCCTGAGTGTGTAAACAGATTGTCGGACGTGAGACAGTTTACACTAGGATCTATGGTGAAGGGTTGTGATGAGAGTGAAGTAGAATGCCTCCACTAAGAAACCGTGGTGGTGGAAGAAATATGGTGCCTGAAAAAGATTTCAGAGCTTTGCAGAGGCAAGTTCAGGCCTTGCAAGAGGAGCTACATAGAGGGCTTGAACCAAGAGGAGAAGGAAGTGAAGATGAAGTGGAAAAAGAGGACCGGTTTAAGGAAGAAGAAGAGGCAGTAGATCCTCCACAAGCCAGGTTATACAGAGCCATATCTCAGATTGGAAAGAGACCGAAGATGGAGGTTTCTACGTATTCTGGAAATCTTGATCTAGAGGAGTTGATCGACTGGATCAATGATTTGGAAGAATACTTTGAGTATGAGGAGGTTGAAGATCCCGATAGGGTCAAGTTTGCTAAGACCAAGTTGAAGGGTCATGCCAACATCCGGTGGAAGGGAGTACACCTGGAAAGAAATAGAAGAGAAAAGGAGAGAATAACCAGATGGGATAGAATGGTAGATAAGTTGAAGAGGCAGTTCATCACAGGTGACTATGAGTTGGATCTGCTAAAAAAAATACAAGGTTTGAGGCAGTCAAGCAAAATTGTCAAAGAATACACAGAGGAGTTCTATAAGATCTCCATCAGAACAGGCCATTCAGAGGCCAATAAGGAGAAGGTATCCCGTTATATTAATGGGTTACGAGCAAGTATTCAAGAAGAGTTGAGTCCAGTCGGGATGACCACCATAGAGGATGCTTACCGGTTGCCCTAAGGGTTGAAGAGAAAGCTGAATAGGAGGTTTGAGAGCAAGCAAAGAGGAAGAGGTCGTGGTGGAAGAAGCTGGTGGAAGAATAGATGAAGGACGAGATGAGAAGAAAGAAGAAGCTAGCTGCAGATCGGGATAAAGAGGAGAACCCCTACCAACCCCGTAATCAGAACAATGGTTACCGAAGAGGAAGAGGTAGATTTGGAAGAGGAGGATTTCGTGGAACCTGTTTCCATTGTGGCAAAGAAGGACATCGAGCATATGAGTGTCCACAACATCGAGAAAGGACGAATAAGAGACCTGAGGGTCCTTCCAGAGCTGCTGTAGCAGATGAGGGTGCTGAATCAGAACATTCTGAGGAGGCAAAGAGAGGAGAAGTTATGGTCACAAGGAGGACCCTGTTGAGTGAGGAGAAAGGGTCAAACCAGAGGAGGAGCCTGTTTCACACAAGGTGCAAATGTTCAGGTAAGGTCTGTAATGTTATTATAGATAATGGGAGTATTGATAACTTGGTCTCTAAAGAAATGGTTACTAAGTTACAGCTAGAGAGGAGGAGACATCCGCATCCATACCGGATTGCGTGGTTGCAGAAGAACCATAGGGCATTGGTCAGTGAGTAGTCCCTAGTCAAGTTCAATATTGGGAGATACCAAGATGAGGTCCTGTGTGATGTTTTGCCTATGGATGCTTGCCATATGCTGTTAGGAAGACCATGGCAGTTTGATCACCGTGTAGTCCATGATGGACATGCCAACACTTATTCCCTAACAAACAAAGGAGTGCACCATAAACTAAAGCCATTGAAGGGGATGGATGAAAAGAGGTTGCTGACAACAATGAGAGTGGAAGTTGTGGGGTTTGAAGAACTTAAGGAATTGTACCCTACAGACCCAGATTTTGCTGAAGCTTGGAGAGCTTGTACAGCCCCAATTAAAAAGATGACAGAACAGTACAAAAGTGAAGGTCACTTCTCAATCCACCCCGGTTGTCTGATGCAGGAGCATCCAAGGGAAAGTAAAATGTTGCAAGAAGAAAAAAAAATATTGCGATATCGCGACATGTCGACAAAAAAAAAAATGTCGCGATATCGCAACATGTCGCATTATCGCGACTAAAATCCGAGAGAAAGCACAGAGGAGGAAAAGTGTCGCGATATCGCGACATGTCGCATTTTTGCGACTCAGGAAGGAGAGAGAAGGCATGAAGTAAAAATTTCGCATTTTCGCGACATGTCGCGAAATCGCGACCGAAGCAGGAGAGGGAAGGTGCCCGAAGAAAATATCGCGATTTCATGACATTTCGTGAAATCGCGACCGAAGCAGGAGAAGGAAGGTGCCCGAAGAAAATGTCGCGATTTCGCGACATGTCGCGAAATCGCGACCGAAGCAGGAGAGAGAAGGCGTCCACAGAAAATGTCGCTATTTCGCGACATTTCGCGAAATCACAACCGAAGCAGGAGGGAGAGGGCGCTCGAAGAAAATGTCGTAATTTCATGACATGTCTCTAAATCGCGACCGAAATAGGAGAGAGAAGGTGTCCGCAGAAAATGTCGCAAAATCGCGACATGTCGCAAAATCGCGACTGAAAGAGAACAGGAAGGGTCAGAGAAGAAAATGTCACGATTCTGCGACATGTCGCGAAATCGCGACCGAAGGAGCAGAAAAAAAAAGAAGGAAACTATCACGATATCGCGACATGTCGCGATTTTTGCGACCCGGAGCAAAGAGCAAAAGCAAGGAAGGAAACTGTCGCGATATCGCGACATGTCGTGATTTCGCGACACAAAGCAGAGAGAAAGCGGAGAGCAAAGATGTCACGATATCGCGACATGTCGCGGTTTCATAACCCAAAACAGAGAGAGAAAGTAGAGAGCAAAGATGTGATATCGCGACATGTCGCGGTTTCGCGACCTAAAGAGGCGAAGAGAAAGCAGAGAGCAAAGATGTCGCGATATCGCGACACGTCGCGATTTCGCGACCCAAAGAGGTGAAGAGAAAACAGAGCGCAAAGATGTCGCGATATCGCGACACGTCGCGATTTCGCGACGCAAAGAGGCGAGAAGGAAGCAGAGAGCAAGATGTCGTGATTTCGCGATCGAAAAGGAGAAAGAAGAGCCGGATAGGAAGGATGTCGCGATATCGCGACCCGAAGAAGAGAGAGGCAATGAGGAAGAAAAATGTCGCGATATCGCGACCCGAAGAAGAGAGAGAGGCAATGAGGAAGAAAAATGTTGCGATATTGCGACATGTCGCGATATCGCGACCCGAAGAAGAGAAATGCAGCGAGGAAGGAAAATGTCGCGATATCGTGACCCAAAGAAGAGAAAGGCAGCAAGGAAGGAAAATGTCGCGATACCGCGACATACTGCTGGTTCACTATTTGAAAAGGCACGCGTTCCCAGACGGTGTTTCCCGAGGCGGTCAAAGGCCTCATCAATGCATGATTTCTTGCCCGGTAAGTTTGCTGAGCATGGCGGCCACTCGACTGCTGCGCCTAGAGGTCAGAGACGTTTAGACGGCTCATCAATGCGTGTTTCCATGGCTGACCCGGTGGCAGTTGCCAGTTAGGATAAAAGAGGTGAAGGTTACAGTCACAGGGGGGAGAGCCGAGTTTTGGAGATTGGGAGGATGTATTCTTCCTGAGAACGCAAGAAGATCACCGAAAGTGAGGCAGCTTGCACCAGGAAAGAAAACTACGCTGCCTACTAGTGTTGTAATTTGATTTTTGGTAAAAAAAATAGAAGATAGTAATTGATTTTCGGTTGTGATTTTTGTGACCCTCATCAAGTGGTATCAGAGCGGGAGTTCCTGAGTGTGCAAGCAGATCGTCGAAAGTGAGGCAGCTTGCACCAGGAAAAGAAAACTATGCCTGCGGGCTAGTGTTGTAATTTGATTTTCGGTAAAAAAATAGAAGATTGTAATTGATTTTCGGTTGTGATTTTTGTGACCCTCATCAAGTGGTATCAGAGCAAGAGTTCCTGAGTGTGTAAACAGATTTTCGGACGTGAGACAGTTTACACCAGGATCTATGGTGAAGGGTTGTGAGGAGAGTGAAGTAGAATGCCTCCACGAAGAAACCGTGGTGGTGGAAGAAATATGGTGCCTGAAAAAGATTTCAGAGCTTTGCAGAGGCAAGTTCAGGCCTTGCAAGAGGAGCTACATAGAGGGCTTGAACCAAGAGGAGAAGGAAGTGAAGATGAAGTGGAAAAAGAGGACCGATTTAAGGAAGAAGAAGAGGCAGTAGATCCTCCACAAGCCAGGTTATACAGAGCCATATCTCAGATTGGAAAGAGACCGAAGATGGAGGTTTCTACGTATTCTGGAAATCTTGATCCAGAGGAGTTGATCGACTTGGATCAATGATTTGGAAGAATACTTTGAGTATGAGGAGGTTGAAGATCCTGATAGGGTCAAGTTTGCTAAGACCAAGCTGAAGGGTCATGCCAACATTTGGTGGAAGGGAGTACACCTGAAAAGAAATAGAAGAGAAAAGGAGAGAATAACTAGATGGGATAGAATGGTAGATAAGTTGAAGAGGCAGTTCATCCCAGGTGACTATGAGTTGGATCTGCTAAAAAAAATACAAGGTTTGAGGCAGTCAAGAAAAATTGTCAAAGAATACACAGAGGAGTTCTATAAGATCTCCATCAAAACAGGCCATTCAGAGGCCAATAAGGAGAAGGTATCCCGTTATATTAATGGGTTACGAGCAAGTATTCAAGAAGAGCTAAGTCTGGTCAGGATGACCACCATAGAGGATGCTTACCAGTTTGCCCTAAGGGTTGAAGAGAAGCTGAATAGGAGGTTTGAGAGCATGCAAAGAGGAAGAGGTCGTGGTGGAAGAACTGGTGGAAGAATAGACAGAGGGCGAGATGAGAAGAAAGAAGAAGCTAGCTGTAGTCAGGATAAAAAAGAGAACCCCTACCAACCCCATAATCAGAACAATGGTTACCGAAGAGGAAGAGGTAGATTTGGAAGAGGAGGATTTCGTGGAACCTGTTTCCACTGTGGCAAAGAAGGACATCGAGCATATGAGTGTCCACAACATCGAGAAAGGACGAATAAGAGACCTGAGGGTCCTGCTAGAGCTGCTGTAGCAGATGAGGGTGCTGAATCAGAACATTCTGAGGAGGCAAAGAGAGGAGAAGTTATGGTCACAAAGAGGACCCTATTGAGTGAGGAGAAAGGGTCAGACCAAAGGAGGAGCCTGTTTCGCACAAAGTGCAAATGTTCAGGTAAGGTTTGTAATGTTATTATAGATAATGGGAGTATTGATAACTTGGTCTCTGAAAAAATGATTAGTAAGTTACAGCTAGAGAGGAGGAGACATCCGCATCCATACCGGATTGCGTGGTTGCAGAAGAACCATAGGGCATTGGTCAGTGAGCAGTCCTTAGTCAAGTTTAATATTGGGAGATACCAGGATGAGGTTCTGTGTGATGTTTTGCCTATGGATGCTTGCCATATGTTTGTTAGGAAGACCATGGCGAGTTTGATCACCGTGTAGTCCATGATGGACATGCCAACACTTATTCCCTAACAAACGAAGGAGTGCACCATAAACTAAAGCCACTGAAGGGGATGGATGAAAAGAGGTTGCTGACAACAATGAGAGTGGAAGTTGTGGGGTTTGAAGAACGTAAGGAATTGTACCCTACAAGACCCAGATTTTGCTGAAGCTTGGAGAGCTTGTACAGCCCCAGTTAAAAAGAAGGTGATAGAACAGTACAAAAGTGAAGGTCACTTCTCAATCCACCCCGGTTGTCTGATGCAGGAGCATCCAAGAGAAAGTAAAATGTTGCAAGAAGAAAAAAAAAATATTGCTATATCGCGACATGTCGGAAAAAAAAATGTCGCGATATCGCAACATGTCGCATTATCGCGACCAAAATCCGAGAGAAAGCATAGAGGAGGAAAAGTGTCGCCATATCGCGACATGTCGCATTTTTGCGACTCAGGAAGGAGAGAGAAGGCGCGAAGTAAAAATTTCGCATTTTCACGACCGAAGCAGGAGAGGGAAGGTGCCCGAAGAAAATATCGCGATTTCACGACATGTCGCGAAATCGCGATCGAAGCAGGAGAAGGAAGGTGCCCGAAGAAAATGTCACGATTTCGCGACATGTCGCGAAATCGCGACCGAAGCAGGAGAGAGAAGGCATCCGCAGAAAATGTCGCGATATCGTGACATTTCGCGAAATCACAACCAAAGCAGGAGGGAGAGGGCGTCCGAAGAAAATGTCGTAATTTCGTGACATGTTGCGAAATCGCGATCGAAATAGGAGAGAGAAGGTGTCCGTAGAAAATGTCGCGAAATCGCGACATGTCGCGAAATCGCGACTGAAAGAGAACAGGAAGGGTCAGAGAAGAAAATGTCACGATTTTGCGACATGTCGCAAAATCGCGACCGAAGGAGCAGAAAGAAAAGAAGGAAACTGTCACGATGTCGCGACATGTCGCGATTTTTGCGACCCGAAGCAAAGAGCAAAAGCAAGGAAGGAAACTGTCGTGATATCGCGACATGTCGTGATATCGCGACCAAAACAGAGAGAGAAAACAGAGAGCAAAGATGTCGCGATATCGCGACATGTCGCGGTTTCGCGACCCAAAACAGAGAGAGAAAGTAGAGAGTAAAGATGTCGTGATATCGCGACATGTCGCGGTTTCGCGACCTAAAGAGGCGAAGAGAAAGCAGAGAGCAAAGATGTCGCGATATCGCGACACGTCGCGATTTCGCGACCCAAAGAGGCGAAGAGAAAATAGAGCGCAAAGATGTCGCGATATCGCGACACGTCGCGATTTCGCGACGCAAAGAGGCGAGAAGGAAGCAGAGAGCAAGATGTCGTGATTTCGCGATCGAAAATGAGAAAGAAGAGCCGGATAGGAAGGATGTCGCGATATCGCGACCCGAAGAGGAGAGAGAGGTAATGAGGAAGAAAAATGTCACAATATCGCGACCCGAAGAGAAGAGAGAGGCAATGAGGAAGAAAAATGTCGCGATATTGCGACATGTCGCGATATCGCGACTCGAAGAAGAGAAATGCAACGAGGAAGGAAAATGTCGCGATATCGCGACCCAAAGAAGAGAAAGGCAGCAAGGAAGGAAAATGTCACGATACCGCGACATACTGCTGGTTCACTATTTGAAAAGGCACGCGTTCCTAGACGGTGTTTCCCGAGGCGGTCAGAGGCCTCATCAATGCATGATTTCTTGCCTGGTAAGTTTGCTGAGCATGGCGGCCACTCGACTACTACGCCTAGAGGTCAGAGACGTTTAGACGGCTCATCAATGTGTGTTTTTGCGGCTGACCCGATGGCAGTTGCCAGTTAGGATAAAAGAGGTGAAGGTTACAGTCACAGGGGGGAGAGCCGAGTTTTGGAGATTGGGAGGATGTATTCTTCCTGAGAACGCAAGAAGATCATCGAAAGTGAGGCAGATTGCACCAGGAAAAGAAAACTACGCTTGCGGGCTAGTGTTGTAATTTGATTTTTGGTAAAAAAAATAGAAGATAGTAATTGATTTTCGGTTGTGATTTTTGTGACCCTCATCAAGTGGTATCAGAGCGGGAGTTCCTGAGTGTGCAAGCAGATCGCTGAAAGTGAGGCAGCTTGCACCAGGAAAAGAAAACTATGCCTGCGGGCTAGTGTTGTAATTTGATTTTCGATAAAAAAAATAGAAGATTGTAATTGATTTTCGGTTGTGATTTTTGTGACCCTCATCAAGTGGTATCAGAGCGAGAGTTCCTGAGTGTGTAAACAGATTGTCGGACGTGAGGCAATTTACACCAGGATCTATGGTGAAGGGTTGTGAGGAGAGTGAAGTAGAATGCCTCCACGAAGAAACCGTGGTGGTGGAAGAAATATGGTGCCTAAAAAAGATTTCAGAGCTTTGCAGAGGCAAGTTCAGGCCTTGCAAGAGGAGCTGCACAGAGGGCTTGAACCAAGAGGAGAAGGAAGTGAAGATGAAGTGGAAAAAGAGGACCGGTTTAAGGAAGAAGAAGAGGCGGTAGATCCTCCACAAGCCGGGTTATACGAGCCATATCTCGGATTGGAAAGAGACCGAAGATGGAGGTTTCTACGTATTCCGGAAATCTTGATCCGGAGGAGTTGATCGACTGGATCAATGATTTGGAAGAATACTTTGAGTATGAGGAGGTTGAAGATCCTGATAGGGTCAAGTTTGCTAAGACCAAGCTGAAGGGTCATGCCAACATCTGGTGGAAGGGAGTACACCTGGAAAGAAATAGAAGAGAAAAGGAGAGAATAACCAGATGGGATAGAATGGTAGATAAGTTGAAGAGGCAGTTCATCACAGGTGACTATGAGTTGGATCTGCTAAAAAAAATACAAGGTTTGAGGCAGTCAAGCAAAATTGTCAAAGAATACACAGAGGAGTTCTATAAGATCTCCATCCGAACTGGCCATTCATAGGCCAATAAGGAGAAGGTATCCCGTTATATTAATGGGTTACGAGCAAGTATTCAAGAAGAGCTAAGTCTGGTCAGGATGACCACCATAGAGGATGCTTACCAGTTTGCCCTAAGGGTTGAAGAGAAGCTGAATAGGAGGTTTGAGAGCAAGCAAAGAGGAAGAGGTCGTGGTGGAAGAACTGGTGGAAGAATAGACAGAGGGCGAGATGAGAAGAAATAAGAAGCTAGCTGTAGTCAGGATAAAAAAGAGAACCCCTACCAACCCCATAATCAGAACAATGGTTACCCAAGAGGAAGAGGTAGATATGGAAGAGGAGGATTTCGTGGAACCTGTTTCCACTATGGCAAAGAAGGACATCGAGCATATGAGTGTCCACAACATCGAGAAAGGACGAATAAGAGACCTGAGGGTCCTGCCAGAGCTGCTGTAGCAGATGAGGGTGCTGAATCAGAACATTCTGAGGAGGGAGAGAGTGGAGAAGTTATGGTCACAAGGAGGACCTTGTTCAGTGAGGAGAAAGGGTCAGACCAAAGGAGGAGCCTGTTTCGCACAAAGTGCAAATGTTCAGGTAAGGTTTGTAATGTTATTATAGATAATGGGAGTATTGATAACTTGGTCTCTGAAGAAATGATTAGTAAGTTACAGCTAGAGAGGAGGAGACATCCGCATCCATACCGGATTGCGTGGTTGCGGAAGAACCATAGGGCATTGGTCAGTGAGCGAGTCCCTAGTCAAGTTTAATATTGGGGGATACCAGGATGAGGTTCTGTGTGATGTTTTGCCTATGGATGCTTGCCATATGTTTGTTAGGAAGACCATGGCGGTTTGATCACCGTGTAGTCCATGATGGACATGCCAACACTTATTCCCTAACAAACGAAGGAGTGCACCATAAACTAAAGCCACTGAAGGGGATGGATGAAAAGAGGTTGCCGACAACAATGAGAGTGGAAGTTTTGGGGTTTGAAGAACTTAAGGATTTGTACCCTACAGACCCAAATTTTGTTGAAGCTTGGAGAGCTTGTACAGCCCCAATTAAAAAGAAGGTGACAGAACAGTACAAAAGTGAAGGTCACTTCTCAATCCACCCCGGTTGTCTGATGTAGGAGCATCCAAGGGAAAGCAAAATGTTGCAAGGAGAAAAAAAAATATCGCGATATCGCGACATGTCGGCAAAAAAAAAATGTCGCGATATTGCAACATGTCGCATTATCACGACCAAAATTCGAGAGAAAGCACAAAGGAGGAAAAGTGTCGCGATATCGCGACATGTCGCATTTTTGCGACTCAGGAAGGAGAGAGAAGGCGCGAAGTAAAAATTTCGCATTTTTGCGACATGTCGCGAAATCGCGACCGAAGCAGGAGAGGGAAGGTGGCTGAAGAAAATATCGCGATTTGACGACATTTCGCGAAATCGCGACCGAAGCAGGAGAAGGAAGGTGCCCGAAGAAAATGTCACGATTTCGCGACATGTCGCGAAATCACGACCGAAGCAGGAGATAGAAGGCATCCGCAGAAAATGTCGCGATTTCGCGACATTTCGTGAAATCACAACCGAAGCAGGAGGGAGAGGGCTTCCGAAGAAAATGTCGTAATTTTGCGACATGTCACGAAATCGTGACCGAAATAGGAGAGAGAAGGTGTCCGCAGAAAATGTCGCAAAATCGCGACATGTCGCGAAATCACGATCGAAAGAGAACAGGAAGGGTCAGAGAAGAAAATGTCGCGATTTTGCGACATGTCGCGAAATCGCGACCGAAGGAGCAGAAAAGAAAAGGAAGGAAACTGTCACGATATCGCGACATGTCGCGATTTTTGCGACCCGAAGAAAAGAGCAAAAGCAAGGAAGGAAACTGTCACGATATCATGACATGTTGTGATTTCGCGACCCAAAATAGAGAGAGAAAGCAGAGAGCAAAGATGTCGCGATATCGCGACATGTCGCGATTTCACGACCCAAAACAGAGAGAGAAAGTAGAGAGCAAATATGTCGTGATATCGCGACATGTCACGGTTTCGCGACCTAAAGAGGCGAAGAGAAAACAGAGAGCAAAGATGTCGCGATATTGCGACACGTCGCGATTTCGCGACCCAAAGAGGCGAAGAGAAAATAGAGCGCAAAGATGTCGCGATATCGCGACACGTCGCGATTTCGCGACGCAAAGAGGCGAGAAGGAAGCGGAGAGCAAGATGTCGTGATTTCGCGATCGAAAAGGAGAAAGAAGAGCCGGATAGGAAGGATGTCGCGATATCGCGACCCGAAGAAGAGAGAGAGGCAATGAGGAAGAAAAATGTCACGATATCGCGACCCGAAGAAGAGAGAGAGGCAATGAGGAAGAAAAATGTCGCGATATTGCGACATGTCGCGATATCGCGACTCGAAGAAGAGAAATGCAGCGAGGAAGGAAAATGTCGCGATATTGCTACCCAAAGAAGAGAAAGGCAGCAAGGAAGGAAAATGTCGCGATACCGCGACATACTGCTGGTTTACTATTTGAAAAGGCATGCGTTCCCAGACGGTGTTTCCCGAGGCGGTTAGAGGCCTCATCAATGCATGATTTCTTGCCCGGTAAGTTTGCTGAGCATGGCGGCCACTCGACTACTGCGCCCAGAGGTCAAAGACGTTTAGACGACTCATCAATGCGTGTTTTCGTGGCTGACCCGGTGGCAGTTGTCAGTTAGGATAAAAGAGGTGAAGGTTACAGTCACAGGGGGGAGAGACGAGTTTTGGAGATTGGGAGGATGTATTCTTCCTGAGAACGCAAGCAGATCACCGAAAGTGAGGCAGCTTGCACCAGAAAAAGAAAACTACGCCTGCGGGCTAGTGTTGTAATTTGATTTTTGGTAAAAAAAATAGAAGATAGTAATTGATTTTCGGTTGTGATTTTTGTGACCCTCATCAAGTGGTATCAGAGTGGGAGTTCCTGAGTGTGCAAGCAGATCACTGAAAGTGAGGTAGCTTGCACAAGGAAAAGAAAACTATGCCTGCGGGCTAGTGTTGTAATTTGATTTTTGGTAAAAAAAATAGAAGATTGTAATTGATTTTCGGTTGTGATTTTTGTGACCCTCATCAAGTGGTGTCAGAGCGAGAGTTCCTGAGTGTGTAAACAGATTGTCGGACGTGAGGCAGTTTACACCAGGATCTATGGTGAAGGGTTGTGAGGAGAGTGAAGTAGAATGCCTCCACGAAGAAACCATGGTGGTGGAAGAAATATGGTGCCTGAAAAAGATTTCAGAGCTTTGCAGAGGCAAGTTCAGGCCTTGCAAGAGGAGCTACATAGAGGGCTTGAACCAAGAGGAGAAGGAAGTGAAGATGAAGTGGAAAAAGAGGACCGGTTTAAGGAAGAAGAAGAGGCAGTAGATCCTCCATAAGCCAGGTTATATAGAGCCATATCTCAGATTGGAAAGAGACCGAAGATGGAGGTTTCTACGTATTCTGGAAATCTTGATCTAGAGGAGTTGATCGACTGGATCAATGATTTGGAAGAATACTTTGAGTATGAGGAGGTTGAAGATCCTGATAGGGTCAAGTTTGCTAAGACCAAGTTGAAGGGTCATGCCAACATCTGGTGGAAGGGAGTACACCTGGAAAGAAATAGAAGAGAAAAGGAGAGAATAACCAGATGGGATAGAATGGTAAATAAGTTGAAGAGGCAGTTCATCCCAGGTGACTATGAGTTGGATCTGCTAAAAAAAATACAAGGTTTGAGGCAGTCAAGCAAAATTGTCAAATAATACACAGAGGAGTTCTATAAGATCTCCATCAGAATAGGCCATTCAGAGGCCAATAAGGAGAAGGTATCCCGTTATATTAATGGGTTACGAGCAAGTATTCAAGAAGAGCTAAGTCTGGTCAGGATGACCACCATAGAGGATGCTTACCAGTTTGCCCTAAGGGTTGAAGAGAAGCTGAATAGGAGGTTTGAGAGCAAGAAAAGAGGAAGAGGTCATGGTGGAAGAACTGGTGGAAGAATAGACAGAGGGCGAGATGAGAAGAAAGAAGAATCTAGCTGTAGTCAGGATAAAAAAGAGAACCCCTACCAACCCCATAATCAAAACAATGGTTATCGAAGAGGAAGAGGTAGATTTGGAAGAGGAGGATTTCGTGGAACTTGTTTCCACTGTGGCAAAGAAGGACATCGAGCATATGAGTGTCCACAACATCGAGAAAGGACGAATAAGAGACCTGAGGGTCCTGCCAGAGCTGCTGTAGCAAATGAGGGTGCTGAATCAGAACATTCTGAGGAGGCAGAGAGAGGAGAAGTTATGGTCACAAGGAGGACCTTGTTGAGTGAGGAGAAAGGGTCAGACCAAAGGAGGAGCCTGTTTCGCACAAAGTGCAAATGTTCAGGTAAGGTCTGTAATGTTATTATAGATAATGGGAGTATTGATAACTTGGTCTCTGAAGAAATTATTAGTAAGTTACAGCTAGAGAGGAGGAGACATCCGCATCCATATAGGATTGCGTGGTTGCAGAAGAACCATAGGGCATTGGTCAGTGAGCAGTCCCTAGTCAAGTTCAATATTGGGAGATACCAGGATGAGGTCTGTGTGATGTTTTGCCTATGGATGCTTGCCATATGTTGTTAGGAAGACCATGGCAGTTTGATCACCGTGTAGTCCATGATGGACATGCCAACACTTATTCCCTAACAAACGAAGGAGTGCACCATAAACTAAAGCCACTGAAGGGGATGGATGAAAAGAGGTTGCTGACAACAATGAGAGTGGAAGTTGTGGGGTTTGAAGAACTTAAGGATTTGTACCCTACAGACCCAGATTTTGTTGAAGCTTGGAGAGCTTGTATAGCCCCAGTTAAAAAGAAGGTGACAGAATAGTACAGAAGTGAAGGTCACTTCTCAATCCACCCCGGTTGTCTGATGCAGGAGCATCCAAGGGAAAGTAAAATGTTGCAAGAAGAAAAAAAAAATATCGCGATATCGCGACATGTCGGCAAAAAAAAAAATGTCGCGATATCGCGACATGTCGCATTATCGCGACCAAAATCTGAGAGAAAGCACAAAGGAGGAAAAGTGTCGCGATATTGCGACATGTCGCATTTTTACGACTCAGGAAGGAGAGAGAAGGCGCGAAGTAAAAATTTCGCATTTTCGCGACATGTCGCGAAATCGCGACCGAAGCAGAAGAGGGAAGGTGCCCGAAGAAAATATCGCGATTTCACGACATTTCACGAAATCGTGTCCGA
The DNA here is from genome assembly GCA_028583015.1 of Wollemia nobilis. Lineage (NCBI taxonomy): Eukaryota > Viridiplantae > Streptophyta > Pinopsida > Araucariales > Araucariaceae > Wollemia > Wollemia nobilis. The sequence goes on along the minus strand of JAQPPZ010016955.1, from coordinate 13,828,926 downwards.
AGCAGGAGAAGGAAGGTGCCCGAAGAAAATGTCACGATTTCACGACATGTCGCGAAATCGCGACCGAAGCAGGAGAGAGAAGGCATCCGCAGAAAATGTCGTGATTTCGCGAAATCACATCCAAAGGAGGAGGGAGAGGGCGTCCGAAGAAAATGTCACGATTTCGCAATATGTCACGAAATCACGACCGAAGGAGCATAAAATAAAATAAGGAAGGAAACTATCGCGATATCGCGACATTTCATGATTTCGCGACCCGGAGCAGAGAGCAAAAGTAAGGAAGGAAACTGTCGCGATATCGCGACATGTCACGATTTCGTGACCCGGAGCAGAGAGTGAAAGCGGAAGGCGAAACTGTCGCGATATCGCGACATGTCGTGATTTCGCGACCCAAAACAGAAAGAGAAAGCAGAGAGCAAAGATGTCGCGATATCGCGACATGTCGCGGTTTCGCGATCCGAAGAGGCGAAGAGAAAGCAGAGAGCAAAGATGTCGCGATATCGCGACACATCGCGATTTCGCGACCCGAAGAGGCGAAGAGAAAGCATAGCGCAAAGATGTCGCGATATCGCGACACGTCGCGATTTCGCGACCCGAAGAGGCAAGAAGGAAGCAGAAAGCAAGATGTCGCGATATCACGACATGTCATGATTTCACGACCGAAAAGAAGAAAGAAGAGCCGAAAAGGAAGGATGTCGTGATATCGCGACCCGAAGAAGAGAGAGAGGCAATGAGGAAGAAAAATGTCGCAATATCGCGACCCGAAGAAGAGAAATGCAGCGAGGAAGGAAAATGTCGCGATATCGCGACCCAAAGAAGAGAAAGGCAGCGAGGAAGGAAAATGTCGCGATACCGTGACATACTGCTGGTTCACGTTTCGAAAAGGCACGCGTTCCCAGACGGTGTTTCCCGAGGCGGTCAGAGGCCTCATCAATGCATGATTTCTTGCCCGGTAAGTTTGCTGAGCATGGCGGCCACTCGACTACTGTGCCCAGAGGTCAGAGACGTTTAGACGACTCATCAATGCGTGTTTCTGCGGCTGACCCGGTGGCAGTTGCCAGTTAGGATAAAATAGGTGAAGGTTACAGTCACGGGGGGGGAGAGCCAAGTTTTGGAGATTGGGAGGATGTATTCTTCCTGAGAACGCAAGAAGATCACCGAAAGTGAGGCAACTTGCACCAGGAAAAGAAAACTACGCCTGCGGGCTAGTGTTGTAATTTGATTTTCGATAAAAAAAATAGAAGATTGTAATTGATTTTCGGTTGTGATTTTTGTGACCCTCATCAAGTGGTATTAGAGCGGGAGTTCCTGAGTGTGCAAGCAGATCGTCGAAAGTGAGGCAACTTGCACCAGGAAAAAAAAACTACGCCTGCGGGCTAGTGTTGTAATTTGATTTTCGATAAAAAAAATAGAATATTGTAATTGATTTTCGGTTGTGATTTTTGTGACCCTCATCACCCCCTAGGGTTTGTCTCCTATCTTTGTTGGAATGAGATTGGTTTTATTTAAACTAAGTTTAATGGGTATACATTTCCACTTTTAAGAAGACCCAAGTTTTTAGCATAATTGTCAAGCTTTTTTAATAACATAATATGATCATGAAGTGATATAAATAAAATTTGTTTTAATATTATATAATCAATTAAAAAATATTACTCAAACATTTAACATAATTTTACTTATGTAATAGGTCATAACTAAATTAACCTTATGTGTAAAAACCTTGGACCTCTCTTTCGTTTTATAATAACTAAAAAAAGTAATAGGGTAAGATATAATGCTTAAGACTATGTTAAACTAATGAAAGAAACCGTTCATTCTTAGAAGTAATACCCCATTCGATCGTTGAAATATTACTCAGTTAAAAAATTTAACATAATTTTACTTATGTAACAGGTCATAACTAAATCAAACTTTTGTGTAAAAACCTTAACCTCTCTTTCGTTTTTTAATATTAAAAAAAAAAGAACAGGGTAAGATATAATGCTTAGACTATGTTTTTTTTGAAAAGAATATGAAAATTTTATATTAAAACAAAGACCATTTACAACTTGGGATGAGACTTCTCCCAGCCTTAGCCGACAAGAAAATTTGTTTACAACAATAAAAGAAGATCTGCATTGGAGCCAAATCTCTAAAATCATATTTCTACAAGGGTTGTCCACCTGTTTACAATAGTAACAAAATATTTGCATTGGAGCCAAATCTCCTAAACTATATTTCTATAATGGTTGTTCAAACTAGCTAAACACTAGATTTGCTCACCAACTTGCCTAATCCTCTCATCCTCAATAACCATGTCACTGTGCCATTGAACCCCTACTTCCTTCTTAGTACCCATATTAGCTAGGAAGTTTGCCACTTTATTTAGATCTCTACTCACATAAATTGGAATCACATCATCTAATTCCCTCCACAATTCCTTAATTTGGGTGACAAGAATCCTCAACCTTTATGTCTTCAAAGCAAAGTCCCTCATGCAATCCAGAGCTCCTACCAATATTTGAGAATTAAATTCTAGGATTATCCTCTTGTAACCTTGTCTTACTGCCCAGATAGAAGCAAATTTGATAGCTAAGGCTTTTGCTTCATTGTTTGTGGCCCTTCCCAGGCCTTGCAGTTCCCAATAGAGCAATGTCCCAACATGATTCTTGCAGACCACTCCAATTCTAGCTCTACCCGGATTGCCTTTTGCAGTTCTATCAATATTAATTTTAATCCAACCTTCTAGGAGTGGTTTCCAACTAGCTCTGTCCTGCTACTCTTGCACTTCAACTTCCTTATCCATCGTCCCTATATCAGCCTGAGTTTCCTCTTTAGCATATACTACCACAGTTTCTGTGACTTTAATCCAAATGATTTGCCAAATGCCATCTAAGTATAAAAATATTTCTCTAAAAATTTTTCCATTTCTCTCCAAACACACTTGCCACCAAATGAAGTTTAATCCAAACTTCCAACTAATACAAAGAGCTTTAGATTTAAATCTACCCCTCTTCCATCTTTCCCAAATTTTAAAACGATTCAAATCACCATTGGATCGAATTTTAAAATATAAAAACAACCGCTTCCAAATCTGGTGTATAAATAGGCATTCAAACATCAAGTGGTCAAATGTTTCCTCACTCTTATAGCATAAATTAGATTGAGATGGACCAACGATTCCCCTACGTCTCAGATTATCAAAAGTAAGAATTCCATTGTGTATGAACTACCAAGCAAAGAAGTTTACTTTCGACCAACCCTTGGACTGCCAAATATTTCTCCAATCCTCAACTTGATATGCATGAGGAGGAGGTTCTAGAAGGATCTTATCATATCCATCCTTCACTGTGTAGACTCCAAGGCTCTCATAGCCAAGAAATCTTTACCTCATCTCTACTTGTGAGAAATGTTTTTGCCAAGATTTGAGTCATGATGGGTGTCAATTCCGGAGGGATTGGAATTGGCCACTCATCCAACTTTTTAAACTACTTAAACTTATAATCCCCCTGTTGATTGGTGTTGAAATAACTTTCAATCTGGATCCAACCCTTACTTTCCATGGTTGTTTTTACTTGTTGCAGTTTTGGGAATTCAATAATGATAGGTGGGTATTGATCCCATGAATCTGTCCAAAACCATGCCTTCTCCCCTCTTCCCACTTTCCAAAATAATCTTTCACTACCTAAGATACTAACTTTAGAGCCTGCCACAACAAGGACCCATTACCATCCAGAGGGAAACGACTCACCTCGTTCGGGTTCACTTGTCCCAAATATTTACTAGTTAAAACTCTACTGAATAAAGAAGTTGTTTGGGAATACCACCTTTAAAGCTTTCCAACCAAAGATTTATTATTTAACTTTGATCTCCTTAGTCCCAAACCTCCCTTTACCTTAGGCGGCTTACTTTCTTCCAACCTACTAAGGCCCATTTCCTCTCTCCTTTTACTCCTCCCCATAAACAATTTCTAGCCATCTTGTCTAACTCTTTCCATATGGTTGTGGGGCAACAAGGATAAAAAATTTATAAATTGACAAGCCTGAATGATTGATTGCAAAAAAGTTAATCTACCCCCATAGCTTAACCATTTGTGAGACCAATGATTAATTCTTTCTTTGATACAATCCAAAAGATTCCTCAAGATATCTATTTTCAGTTTTTTATAATGCAAAGGGACCCCCAAATATACCATTGGGATAGAAGTCCTCGTAAATCCCAATATCTCTAAAATTCTATCTCGAAGCCTTTGATCAAGATTGAAAAGGACCACTTTGGATTTTTTTATCATTGATGACTTGGTTTGTGTCCCTAAGGTAAACTTTAAGAGTATCTCTAATTATTATTGCTTCCCTGAAGTTGGCCACTCCCACCAATCCTATGTCATCCACAAACTGCAAGTGAGTCAAAACTTCCTCACCCACCTTGATACCTGTTAGCAAACCTTTTCTTCTCCTCAAGATGAGTCTACCCAAGACTTTAACCAAAATGATAAAAAGATAAGGGGAATAAGGATCTCCTTGATGAAGACCTCGAGTAGCTCCAAACGATTGCGAGGGAAGGCCTTTGATTAACATTGAGTATGTCAGAGTAGAAACACAACTCATGACCCATTCTATCCAATCCTGAGAGAAATTGAAGGCTGCCATCATCCTTGACAAGAAGCTCCACTCCACCTTATCATAAGCCTTTGGTATATCCAATTTTATGAATATTTTTCTATTGCCAGATTTTTGCATTGAGTGGGTTACCTCCTGAGCTAGAACCACACCATCCAAGAGTTGCCTGCCCTCTATAAAACTCCTTTGCTCAGAGGATATAATGCTATGTAGGAGAGGTTTTAGACGCTCAACGATTACCTTTGTGATTATTTTATATATGACATTGCATAAAGCAATAGGTCTATAATATGAAATATGCACCCTCTTCTCTTTTGGAATTAAGGCAATGAATGTATGATTTAATGCTTTAAGCATTATTTTACTACCTCTGGACGTCTCTATGACAACCATTACATCCTCCTCCAAGTTGTCCTAGAAGGTCTAAAAAAATCAATCGGAAAGCTATTTGGACCTGGTGATTTTCCGGTACTCATTCCAAAGACTACTTTCTTTAGTTTCTCTCTATCAATGGGTTTAAGTAGGGCCCAATTTTCTTCTTCAAAGATAATAGAGGGTATGATAGCAAGAAATTCTTTTTGAGCCTCTTCATCTTGCACCATACTTAAACAATTTAGCAAAATAATCCATTGAATGGAAATGCATACGTGGGATTGTATCAAAGGAGTGCTTGTTCTCATCCTGAAGAGCTTCCATCTTGTTCGTCTATCTCCTAGCACAAGCAACCCAATGGAAAAATTTGGTGTTTTTGTCACCTTCTAATAACCAAGTGGTTCTTGCTCTTTGTTTCCAGTAGATCTCCTCTTGGTTGTCAATGTCCTCAACCGCTTTACACAATGCATCATCCTCTTCTTTGAGTTGCTCTATAATTGTTTCTTGAAGTGTTTTTGAACCTCATCCCATCTAGCCACCAATGAAGATCTTTGGACTTGGAAGTCTGTCTTGTTAACTCTCCTCCATTGTTTCAGTTGATCCTTAACATAATGAAGTTTCTTATGGAATATAAACATTGCTGTTCGATATGTCGAACATCCCTCTTCCCACCATTGTGGAATTTTATTTTGAAGTTTCTCTTTTTGTAACCAATAGTTTTAAAATTTGAATGGTTTATGATGTTGCCCTGTCTTAATGCCCCCTTACAATAGAATGGGGAAATGATCTGAAATTGGACCTCCAAAATCTAAAATTTTAGATTTTATTTCACAAACATCTCCTATGAAACCAAAAAACGATCTAAATTCACCTTCTTGCAATGTGGCTCCCTCCCCTTATTAGTCCAAGTATAGTTGGTTCAAGGATATTTAATAGCCACCAAGTGTAATGCATGGACTTGGGAAATCATAATTCGATCCCATGGATCCAAAATTGGGATTCCCCTTTCCTGGTCTCTACATGATAATTTAGCATTAAAATCCCCAACAATAATCCAAACCAACTCCTCCCTCGAGACTCTCATATTATGCACCATTTTCCATTGATGAATCTGACCATCTTGGTTTTGAGCCCCATAAAAATTTATGATTAAAACCTGCTTAGATGTCATATTGTTCCTAAAATGTGATGTGAGGACATCCCTCCAAGTTATATGTTCTATTACCGTCAATTCAAGAGAGTTCCAAAAGGTAACTATCCCCCCTAAAGCCCCTTGGGCAACCACTTCCATATGACCAACACCCCTCCAAAGTCTATTTACTGTTTTATACATAAGATCCAACAACATTTTTGTCTCCTGGATAAGAAAAAAACCTGTTTTATTTTTTCTAAGAGTCCACAAACAACGAATTGTTGGGTTCTATTGTTTAAAACCCTAATATTTCATGATTGTATACTCATTGGTTACCTTGAGACCAGTAAGACTCTATTGGCCTCACCAATCCCCTAGTGATTATTTTATCTCCTTGAACTGCTATCAATTCCTTATTTGATTTTCTACCCAATCCTTGAGAGCTGATATTCTTTAATCTCTTTTCCATTTGAGTTGTCCTTAGAGTTGGCTTTTCTCTATTCTTTTATTCTATACCCATGATGACATCCTTAATTATCGATTGCTCTTGGTTATGCTCTATCAATACCCCTGCAATATCTGATTGTGGTAACTCATTGCACTCCGTTTCCTGCTCTAGGATATGAGGTGAAAGAGGGGTTTGAACATGGCTATTATTGTTTTCATTATTCTCATCCACTCCATGAATTGTTCTTCTTCCTGGTCCACTAGTGTCTTGAATATCTCATACCTATTTGAGGGCTTGAGTTGGGTTTGCTCTTTACCAACTTTTTTCTTTTGCCTTCTTCTTTTGGGTTGTTCAAAACCATCTCCTTGTGCTTCTCTACCTTGAGAAATGTTGGTTGTTTCTTTATTGACTATTGACTTATCCTCTTTAGGAAGATTTGATATTCCTAGAGGAACCTCCATTTTTGTGTTCATATTTTTTGGACAAGACCGAGCCAAATATCCATATTTATGGTAAACACTACACTTGAAGGGCAACACTTCATAATCCAGTTGTTGAATCCAAAATATACTTGCAAGTTCGAATTCAACCTTTTCTAGAAAAGGCTTGCTGAAATCCATTTCCACGCATAATCTAGCATAAACTATTGTGTTTCCTTCCATTGTCTCTAGAAACACCCAAATATCTCCTGAGAGAATTACCAATGATTTCCAATACCTGCTCACTCCAAAACTCCATTGGAAGTGCATACAAACATATCCAAATCGGGACAACAATAGGTTCAATTCGAGGATCAAATCCCACTCTCCAGGGTTGAACAAATAATCCTGCTAGATCATGATTCCTTTTTTTCGATATGAAAGCCCTATTTCTATCGGCAAGTGAGGAAAAACTAATAATAAAATATCCATTACTAATAAACCATAAAGAATACTCACCAAGAGGCTCCCAATTTTGTCGAACCCAAGAATACAAAAAACTTCGAGTAGGACGAATGCCCATCGTGGTTGGCTCTATACAAGATCGTTTCTTCTACCATCCTTTGCTCAATGACAATCTTTGGCCTTGATTCTGACTATGGAAAACATCCATTGACTCTTTGAGATGTTGATCTTTTTCCAGCAGCTATAAAGAGCCATTTTAATGCAATTGTTTTGTGCTTCTTTAGTCTCTATTAGAGATTTTTCCTTCAACAAATCCGTAAAAGAACTCTCTCTCTAAAAGAGGATCCTGAGGTGTCCCCATTGGGCTCTCCTAGGGCATCAATCTTGTCTTCAATCTTGCAAGACTAGAAAGCACTTCGTATACCCACCTAATGCCCTAGTTTTCTCTTCCAAAGCTCTGTCATTCCCCCATAAATGAAAGATTGAAAAATAATGCTTAGACTATTTTAAACTAATGAAAATAAACAATTCATTCTTAGAAGTAAAACCCCATTCGATCGATCGTTGAAATAATAGGTGTGTAATATAACTTCATGGAATGAAAAGAGTGAAGATACCTATATATTTTATTTTTTGATATATAAGAAAATTGGTAATATTGTTGTATACGACTTTTATAAATCTTAGTTCATTGGATAAGACAAAGTCAACAGAACCTCCGATCTTTAGGGCATCAAACCGAGACAATCAACTAACAAACACTAGGCCTACCATCCAACCTATCCCCTTCTAGGTGCGTCGTGGTTTAAACCTTAAATCTTCCCAAAAAGAGGCCAAAGCCCTAACCACTATGTTGTCATAGGTGGATAACTTTTTAAAGTAAAATATGAGTTTTTAATAGAAGTTCAGATCCTTTTAACCTAAAATTAAACTTGATCTCTTAAATAAAAATAATATTATATTTTTCATTACATATCAAATTTATTATAATAATAATTATTATTTAAATACATAAAATTATTAAAATATTTAAATATTTTATGGCCAAGTCTTAAGAGTCTTAAGCGGTGTCCTTGACAATCATTGTAGCCTTGGCCACGACACTTGCGTACATGATGTTTGTCATTTCCTTTCATTTATGAAATTAGATTTCTTGTGAATGACTTATGGTAATTTGGAATTTTTTATTTATTAATTGATTCAAAATTGTAAAGCCAAAATGAACTATAGTATATTAATTATTATTATTTATTATTGTTTAATATATTGATAGTAACACCTTTGATTGGATATTGGATATTTGATCGATCTTAGATGTTTAGATGATGTTATTATAACCCAATACCTTTTGTTGGATACCTATTGGGTTTATATGTTGTCATTATACCCCTAATCTATTGGTTAAAATGAAGTCAAATGAACCTTGATCCTTCAAGCATAGAACGGAGGTAACCAACTGATAAACACTCAGTCACTATCATTCAACCTATCCCCTTTTGGATATGTTATGGTTTGAATCTTGAACCTCCTCAAAAAAAAGGCCAAAGCTCTAACCATTGTGTTGTTCGACAAGCCAAAATGACAACCATGACATATTAAATATTATTATTTTTTGATACATAGGAGAATCAACAACACCTTTTACTCGATACTTGATCAGGGTTAAATGATGTCACTATAACCCTAACTAGTTAATAAAACAAATCAATAAAATTTTGGCATTTGATCGGTACCATCCAACCTATCCCTTTCTGAGTATATCATGGTTAGAACTTTTATATTAATTATTATTATTTATTATTGTTTGATATATTGGAGAATCAGTTACACCTTTGATCAGATATTTAATCGAGTTTAGATGTTATTGTAACCCCAATACCTTTTGTTGGATACTTGATTTGGTTCAGATACTGTCATTGTAACCCCAATTCATTGGGTAAAATGAAGTCAACTGAACCTCAATTCTTCAAGCATCGAACTGGGGTAACCAATTGATAAACACTCAATCACTATCATCCAACCTATCCCCTTCTGGATATGCCATGGTTTGAATCCTGAACCTCCTCAAAGAAAGGCCAAAGCCCTAACAGCTGTGCTATTTGACAAACCAAAATGACAACCATGGCATATTAAATATTATTATATTTTGATACATAAAGGAATCAATAACACCTCTTACCCGATACTTGATCGGGCTTAAATGCTATCACTATAACCCTAGCCAGTTGGGTGAAACAAGTCAACAAAATTTTGGTGCTTTATCGTTACCATCCAAATCTATCCCTTTATGGGTATGTCGTGGTTTGAACCTTGGAGCTTCCCAAAGAGAGGTCAAAGCCTTAACCACTATGTTGTATGACAAGCCAAAATTACAACCATGGTATATTATATATTATTTTTTTTAATATAGAAGGAAATTAGTAACACCTTTTGTCAGATACCTAATTGGGTTTATATGCTACCACTAAAACCCTAACCAACTGATTAAAATGAAATCAAAACAAGGTCAATGGGACCTACGATCCTCTAGGGTGTTGCCACTACAACCCTAACCAACTGATTAAAATGAAATCAAAACAAAGTCAATGAGACCTTTGATCCTCTAGGGTATTGAACTAGGATAACCAATCAACAAACACTCGACCACTACCATTCAACCCAAGGCAAAACCCTAACCATTGCACTGTCCGACAAACCAAACTTACAACCACGGTGTATTAAATATTATTATTTTTTGATACATAGGTGAATTGTTAACACCTTTTACCGAATACTTAAAACAAAGTCAAAACGACCACTACCATTTAGCCTAGGCTAAAGTCCTATTATTATTTTTTAATACATGGGGGAATGGTTAACACCAACAAAGTCAAAACAACCACTGCCATTTAGCCTAGGCTAAAGTCCTATTATTATTTTTTAATACATGGGGAATGGTTAACACCTTTTGTTGGATACTTGATCAGTTTCATATGCTACCACTATAACCCTAGCCCGCTGGTTTAAAAAAATTCAAAACAACCTACCATTCAGCCTAGGCCAAAGCCCTAACCACGTTCAAAATTAAACCATGATATATTAAATATTATTATTTTTTGATACATCGGTTTCATATGCTACCATTATAACCCTAACCCATTGGTTAAAACAAAATCAAAACGAATGTTACCATTCAGCCTAGGCCAAACCCGTAACTACCACGACAATACCAAATTAAACCATGGTATATTAAATATTATTATTGTTTGATACATCAGATTCATATGCTACCATTATAACCCTACCCAATTGGTTAAAACGAAGTCAAAACGATCGACCATTCAGCCTAGGCCAAAGCCCTAACCATTGCATTGTTCGACAAGATAAAATTATAATCATGGTATATTAAATATTATTATTTTTTGATACATCGGGTTCATGTGCTGCCATTATAACCCTAACCAGTTGGTTAAAACGAAGTCAATAGAACTTTCGATCCTCTAGGGCATCGAATTAGGATAACCAATCAACAAACACTCAACCTATTTTCTTTTGGGTGGTTCTCTAGAATATCAAACTAGAATAGTTAATTAACAAACACTCAAGCCTATCTCATTTTGGGTATGTTGTGGTTTAAACCTTGAACCTTCCTGAAGAGAGGCCAAAACACTAACCACTGTATTGTTCTTATGTACAAATGTTAAAGTAAAATACATGTTTTTATAAGGGGTTTCAGACCTCTTGTACCAAAATTTAAACTTGAGCCTCTTAGATAAAAACCCAAAAACTTACCACTACAATATTCTTCAAAAATATATCAAATATTATCACCTTAGATTTAAGTATTTAAGTTAGATGGATTGAGGATTTTTTGTTCTAAAATTTTATCATACATTTTAAATTTCAATCAACTTAATAGTTTTTCATTCGTAAGAGATTTATATTTGTAATTGAGAAAATAGTTTTATAGGTGTCAAATTATATTTCAGCCAAATAACTCACATTAACATAACTCTTATATCCATGGAGGAATTTTATAAAATACATTAAAAGTGTTAGTTTATCAAATAAAAATTTATCCTAAAATTTAAATATATATATATATATATATATATATATATATATATATATATATAATATTATATTATTATATAATTATAATTTAACAAAAATAAGTTTATTTCAATTTCATATAGTAAAATCTATTTTAATTTTATATAATAAATAAAATTTATTTTAATACTATATAATTAATTTAAAAAAAAAATTAATTTGACATATTATCATTTTTATTTTTAATTGTTTATGTATAATATAATATATTTTTTTGATTGGTGAAAAGGGGTTTTGAAAGGGTCCCGTAACCTTTTACAATGCTTGAAGAAAACCCAAAAGCTCCGAAGAGTCTATCAGCGACCATGCGGGCCATCCTACCATAGTTCTAGGGAAATTACAGTCGTTGTACAAAAAAAAACTAGAGGCCCACCCCGAGGGTGAGCTGGAGATAGAGCAAGGCCCGCGCAGGGGTAACGTCAACCTACCAAAAATGCCCATGCAGGGGCGAGGCTTGAAGATAGAAAAAAGCCCACGTAGGGGTAAACCAAAGACCAAACAAAAAATAACAAAAAACCAAACAAGGAACCGTCAGTGGGAGGCCCCTCCCACCGGGAATCCACCTGAACCGCTAGTCAAACATTTAGGCCAGAGCCATTACCAGTAGGATTCTCCTCCACCAAAATCTTGAATTCCTCAAGGATCTCGAACTGGTCCTTATACTCCTCGAGGAGGGAGTCCACCTGAGTCAGGAGAGAGGAAATGGTCCTGGCCGCTCAACCAAGCACCTTGAGCAGGTCTTGGATCTCCTGGATGTGCCCGCGTTCAGAGAGATTCGGGAAGTGCATCACACGGGAGGCCAGAAGGGGAGCCTGCGTAGAGGTCCCTTCATTGTGAATCAATTTCCTCACCGACTTGTCTTTTTTGGCCTAGAAGGAGAGTGAGTCATCCGAGAGGTCGTCAATGACAAGTGGGGCCTTCCGCTTGCTACTTCCTGCCTTGGCACAAATAGGGTACCGATGGGGTTTCAACTTTTGAGAGCTCGGGGTATCATCTGCCCTTGATGTAGAGCTCAAAGTGGAGTTGGGTAGGGGGGAGACCAAGGCATCTCTCCTAGCTTCATCTCCCGCGTTGGTCGACCCTTTAGCAATGAGGGGAGGCCCAGTAGGCACCACTGCTCTGTGGTTCTGCTCCACCACCACATACCTGAAAAAAATGTAGTGAAGGCCTTGATGGAGGGGGGAGGAGGAGACTCCTCTCTTTACGCTCAACATCAATCTCTCCATCGACCGGAACATGTACTCAAGAATGTTGATGGTTTTCTTTCCTTTGAGGTGATTCAAGAACGCAAGGTGGAAGCTCCAAAGAATAGCAATCAGGTTGTCGAGCGTAAAATACTATAGCACCGTTATCATCACCGTGTCCCACGATTTTGGCAGCGTCTCCCTGACTATGCCACCCTTGTCCTTGCCAAGGGATTCACCTTTGTCTCTGAACAGGGCCAATTCCCCCTAGAGGGAGTGTTTCTCCTTGTTGATATTTTCTTCATCATTGGGGAGGCCAATTACCTCCGCCATGATGTCCAGCGTAACTGTGAAGCCCATTCCATGAACAACGACATGCCCCCCATTCCATGAGTAGATAAAGTCCATAGACAAGTTTTGATCGACCCCACTGAATTGCTGTAAAAATATAAGGAGGCCATGGTCCCTGAAGATGTCCTCAACCAAAGGAGTTAGTTGAAGGGTTGCAGGTTCAATTTCAGCCATGGTGAGGATGCAAGGGCTCAACGACAGACAAAGGAAAAGAGGGTGGCAAATGAGATGAGGAGGAAAGGTGGTGGAGGTGTAAATAAAGCAACAACAATCCTCTAGAAGAGTCCCCCACCCAAGGTGGCTCGTGCTCGAAATCGTCCAAATCGAGCGAAAATCAAGGGGTATGGGAGAAATGGCACACCAACCAACGGGAAGGGCCAGGTGGATGAAAATGGTGATGGCACCCAATCCAACTAGAATGGTGGATGAGTACGGGTCATGATGATGGGGATGATCATCCATGGTGGAAGGGTGGATGTGACAGAAATGTGCAAGGGGGGTGATGAAGGCAACCACCATGGGGAAGACAAGCCAAAGACACGAAACCATTCTGATGTTGACAATGCACCTTGCCAAAAAGGCATTGGAGAGGTCACGGTAAGTCAACGAAGGTTGGTTGAAATAGAGGAAACAAGTGGGAAAACTAGAGAGCATGGGGACCGCTGCAGTGGCCTGATCGAGGACACGGGTGTAGGAGGCCAACATTCCCAAAGGCCAGGCATACTTGTCGATGCCAGAAAATGGGGTGATGCTCTTTCCAAGGCGATAGTTTCCAATGCTATAATTCTCCCGATTCCATGTGAACCCAGACTCGTGTATAGGCCCCCAATTTTGGGATGATAGTTGGTTGTTACCGCAAAGAAACCTGCTCATGCAATGGTTGAAGATATCCACTTGGGGAAGGCTGACTTGAGAAAAACCTGCACGAGAGATGTGCTCTAAATCAGGGCTCATGGTGCCACGATGGAGACTTGCCATGATGGTGCTAAACTGGAACTTCAAACTGCTTAGGTGGATGCGGGCTTGAAACCTATGGAGTAGGTTTCCCACTCTGGCCCACATCAACTCACTGATCGATGATATCAGCAACATTGGCATCGATGATCATTTGGGGGAAGGAGTCTTTCCACACCCTGAGGCTAGACTCTTGAGATTCTGATGTTTGCTAACTGGTCAGCCACTCAGTTTCCCTCTCTGTAGGTGTGGGTCACCCTTGAGTTTGAGAAGGAGCGTAATAGATGTTTGACTTCATCGATCATACTAGAAACGTTCCACGATGTGATGGAGGATTCAGAAGAAATACTGGTGATAATATTTCTAGAATCGCCTTCCACCATGATGTTGGGAACCTATAGACTATGGATGAGGATGACACCTTGGTAGAGAGCTCTGCTTCAACAAAGTGATTGGAGTTGAAACCTAGGTTCTCAGTGTAGGCTAGGATGGTGTTACCCTTGTGGTCCCGGATGATGCCTCCTGCACCTGCGGCTCTTGGGTTTCCTTTGGCTGCCCCATAAAAATTGAGTTTGAGGAAGCCTGGAGGTGGGGGAGACCATCTGACAAGGGAGCGATCAGCCTTGGAAGAGGTCTACCTATGGATGTCTCCCGGGATACTGAGAGTAGATGCCAAGATTCCTTCGGGATGAGGCTTCGGGGTCACCTTTACTCTGGGTGATCGACACATTTTTGATAGTAGCAACAATGATCCTGGCTAGGATGTGGCTCTCCTTGTGAGATGAATCATTGAAGGCATGGGCATTGCATTCTCACCATATCTCCCATAGGAAGTGAGGGAGGCAAAAGGACCAGAAAGTCTTTAAGCGGTGCCCTCTGAACGGGTTCGACCACTGAACACATAGATCACTGAGCCAAAGGGGTGGGGCCCAGGAGATGCCGACCGAGGAGAACAGGGAGGAGAGGATGGATTGGGAGAAATGGTAGGAAGTGAAAATGTGTTGGGTGGACTCACAATATGAGAGGCACAGGTAGCAATGATTAGGGAGAGACAGGCCACGACGATGGAGGTTGGGGATGGTGAGAATATTATCCTGGATGGACAACCACAGAAAAAAATTGACCTTAGGAATCAGATGGGGCTTCCAGATAAGCTTGGTCGAAAACCAGGGGGGCCAGGGTTCTCGGACAGGGCATAGGTTGACTTGATAGAGAAGAGGCCAGAAGAGGAGGGACCCCAAAGGATGGAATCCTCCACTGGGGATGAGGGGATGACACAGAGGCGAAGAAGATCAAAAAGGGTAGAAGAGGTAAGTTTTTGATCTATTGAGAGGCCATCGGTCGGGAGGGGCTTCCAAGAGGAACCCTCTAGGATGAGGAAATTGCTGACCTTCTATCCGAATAGGGTATCTGTCACTAGTATGAGACACACCAGATCCTCTCATTCTTGGAGTGGGCAACTCCCCAGCCAAAGGTCGCTCTAGAAGCTGATCCTGGCTCCATTTCCTAGCTTCCATATGATACCCTTTTGGAGAATATGCTTAGTCTTGAGGATAGAATTCCACATCGTAGATCCCCTGATGGGGTTAGGATCATCTAAAAAGTTTGGGTTGTGCCACAGGTATTTTTCCTTGATGATGGAGACCCACAGAGAGTTCTCATTGGTGAGGATTCACCATCCATGCTTGGCGATGAGTGCCAGGTTCATATTGCGGACCTTCTGGAGCCCAATGCCACCATGCTCCTTCCCAGAGCATACCTAGTTCCAAGCCACTAGATGTATTCACTGTTTGTTTTCTGATCCTGACCAAAGGAAGTTCCTTTGGAGTTGCTCAATGCGATTACATACTTTGATGGGAATCTAGAAGATGAACATGAAGAAGATGGGGATGCTCTATAGGGTGGCTTTGACAAGGGTGGCCTTGCTAGCTTGACTGAGGAGGCTGCCTTTCCAGCTGGCCAAATTTTTTTGGATGCATTCGATGATGGGATTCCAAAGGGATTTCCTGGACTGGCCTTCGAAGAGAGGGAATCCGAGGTAAGTGGTAGGGAGGGCGCCAATGGAGCATCCAAGGGTGGCAGCAATGCAGGCTTGGCATCTCACCGGAGTGTTGAAAAAGTAGATCTTGCTCTTGTCAAAATTTACCTTCTATCCAGCCGCATCCTCGAACGAAAGGAGGATGGACTTGATGCACTGAGCTTGGGGAACCGAGGCCCAAGTAGCCAGGATAGTATCATCAATGAACTATTGGTGGGACACAACCTGAAGGGAGGAAGTCGATTTAATTCCAGAGATGGACCTTTCAAGGCAAGCATGGGTTAGAGCCCTTCCGAGAGATTCTACAACAATGATGAAGAGAAAGGGGGAGATGGGGTCTCCTTGTCTGAGTCCTTTGAATTTTTTGAAGTAGCCTGTTGGGGATCCATTGACCAGGACATAAAAGTTTTCCGAGGTGACACAACCTTTGATCAGATCAATCCAATCCGAGTGGAAGCCAAATCTCTAGAGGACAACCAATAGGAAGTCCCAGGAGACTCTGTCGAAGGCTTTGTTCATGTCGAGCTTTAGGAGGAAGCCCGCTTGGCCACTCGAGGAGATAGAATGGATGAGCTCATGGATGATGATGATGTTGTTAGTGATTTGCCTCCCATGGATAGAACTGCCTTGATTAGGGGAAATGATGCAGGGGAGGATGAGCTTGAGCTTGGTGGCTAGGGCTTTGGTGAGGATCTTATACAGGACATTACACAGGATGATGGGGTGAAAGTCAGAGAGGGTGCGAGCCTGGTTGACTTTGGGGATGAGGGCTAGGAAGGTGGAGTTGATGTCTCCTAGGATCACCCTATCTGCCTGCATCTGTTGGATGGTCGAGACCACATATGGGCCTAGAATATCCCAGAAGTGCTAGAAAAATATGGGGGGAAGCCATTCAGGCCTAGAGCTTTCCCCCCTTGCATGGAAAAAATAGGAGATCTAATTTCATCAGTAGAAAGGGTTTCAAGAAGCATTCAATTCTGGTCGACAGTGACTAACCTTGGGATGTGTTGTAGGAGGCCCTTAGAAGTATGGAAGTCACACTTTGGAGAGGGACCAAGAAGCTCCTCGAAGAAGAGAACTACCATTGATCTAATTTCTTGGATGTCGGATACCACCTGGCCATCCTGTTGAACTAGTTCCCTGATCCTGTTGCTTCCCCTGTGCCTCACCGTTGTGGCATGGAAGAACTTGGTATTCGAATTGCCTTATTTGAGCCATGTTACTCTAGAATTTTATTTCCAGAAAAATTCCTCACTTATTAGAATGTTGTGATAATCAGAGAGGAGGATTCTTTCAGAGTCTTGGAGGGTGGGTTCAAGGACACCATCCTGGAGAGTGATTTCAATATCCTAGAGCTGGGATTGGATTTGCTACTTTTTCTAAAATATATTCCTGAACACTTCTTTGTTCCACCTTTTAAGGTTGTATTTTACATGCCGGAGTTTGTTGCTCACCTAGGAAATTTTGGACCCGTGGAAGGATCGGGCCCACCATTGAGCAATAAAATATCTGAGATTTGGATCGTGGAGCCACATGGCTTCAAATATGAAGGGGGATTTGAAGGATGAGGCATGCAGATGACACTCCAGAAGGAGGGGATTGTGGTCGGATCCAATCTTCGAGAGAGAGCGCATAGTAGCATCACCAAAATTTGGGATGGCATTAACAGAAATGAGGACACGATCTAGGTGCATCTAGATCAGTTGATCACCCTTCCTATGGTTGGTCCAGGTGAACTTTGGCCCTCTAAGATTGATGTCCATCAGTTCGTTGTTGTCTATGAAGCTCACAAACCGCTCATAGAACCTCTCTATTATTGGAGTCCCTCCTTTCTTGTCGGAAGGAAAGAGTGGGGAGTTGAAGTCCCCGACCAACATCTAGGCCTCTATAGAGAAAACATCTCTCAGTTGACTGAGGGAATTCCATAATGAGTTTCTCTGAGAGGGAGAATTTGGTGCATACACGTTCGATAGGACCCAAAGAAACCCATCATTCTTGTTGAAGAACAAGATGTTGATGTAGCTCTCAACCATTGACAACACCATCCCCTCGACCTTGAGTGGGTCCCATAAACATAGAAGGCCCCCTAAAGCTCCGTTGGCTGAAATGAAGTAGGAGGCAGAGTCCTTCCAGATGTAGTTTGAAATAGAAGAAACATTTTGAGAATCCAGCTTTGTTTCTTGGAGAAGAAGAATTGTGGGTCTGTGTTCTTTCCTCATGGACTTGACCAAGCGTTGCTTGTTTCATCCATTGAGGCCTCTCACGTTCCATGAGAGGATCTTCATTTGGTAATTCTAGATGATGAGCGCTTCCCTCTCCTTGGTGGGGGGGGGAAGATTGGTTCTGAGCTGATCTTGGGTCTCTAAAATTTGGAGGACTCTCTGAGGGTGAGTTGGGTGTCGTTTGTGACATCATCAGAGGCTTCCCTATTTCTAATGTCCTGAGCTGAGGGATGACCCCTCTTCTTAATTAAGCCCACATCCACCATAGGTTTCTTGAGGGAGCAGGAGGGGGAGGACTGGGGGTAGGTGTTCGGAGAGGGGGGGCTGGATGGGGATGTCGAGGCTTGGACAGGGGAGGGGAGGAGGGAGGAGGGTGCAGTGGATAGTTGAAGGTCAGTTCGACAGGTTAGAGGGAGGGTCATCAAAGGATAGGGGGAGAAGTGGTTTGAAACTAGGATGGATGGGCTACAGGGGGAGGGATCCCATTGGGGGGTTCCAATGGGTCCTATCCACTATGAGGGGTCTTCGATGGGGAGCCAGAAGGGTTTGGGATGGGGTCGGGGCCCTAGGGATGATTGGTGTTGGAAGCACGATGATGCCTTTGGGAGGAGGTAGTGGGGGTTGAGATGGGCACTGAGAGTTAAGATGACCTTGACTACAACAAAGACTACAAAATGTAGGTTTGTTTTCATATTCAATAGTTTGAGTAAAGGTACAGACCTTGGAAATGAGGTTGATTGAAGATGGGAGATCTACGTCCAAGTTGGCATTAACGCACATGCGAGCCTAGGTCATTCGGGTCTCGAAGCGTGTTGGAGGGTCAAAGGAAATCAACTCTCCAATGCTTCTCGCTATGCCGTGGAGGATGTCCTCATGCCAAAATTGGATTGGAAGGTCGGGGAGGTAGACCCAGATCGGAGCAAAGTTAATGCTCTAGGTCATTGGGTTGAAGTCTACCCCCACCTGTGGATGAAGAGGCCCCTTCGATCGAAGAACCAAGGCCCTCCAGTAAGAATCCATTGAGAGTCTACCGGATTACTCATCCGGATTAGGAAGAAGCCTCTGGTTAGGGCAATCAGCTCCAAGGACCCAGTCGGGCGCCACGAGTTATTGGCCCACTTGCGAATGGATTCCATATCGGGTCGGGAGCCGAGGAATTTGTCGATCAATGAGTTTGAGTTCCACTCGATCACGCTGGACATGATTTCACATGGGATCTCGAGGTTGTCGTTGGAAGGGTGCAACTCGATCCCTGGCCCAGTCATCGGACTAGGGTTAGGGCTCACTGTCTCCATGAAGGATCAGGAGGATTTTGACGGTCCAATTGCTGCTCCTGAGCCTTTCTCTTTTTGACCAGGAGGTTTGAGGGCCTGAGGTTTAGGATCAGATTTTGGCCCCTAGTATCGGGGTCATGTAGCAAACACAATTGATAGTCTTGGGTCCTCTGGTTGCTCTACGTAAATGTCACTCCGCGGTTTGGGTGGGAAGAACTCCGCTCTTCGCATTGTGGGTTGATTTTTCTTTGTTCAAGCTAATTGCCAGGCCTCTGCTCTCACCCTGAATGTTATTTTCCTTGTTGTTGTGGTCAAGGAGACCTTTGTTGTCCCTATCGGATTCACCCTTGTTGGGATCCTGATTTTCATCCATCATAGTCGTTCTCTCTTCCTGCGCTTCTGCTCCTGCTATCTTCCCTCCTCTTGCTATTGCCCCTTTTTCAAGTGCTCGATCTTCCATATCCTTCTCCATAACTTTAAATTCTTTCCATGAATGGTGTATCTTTGGATCCAAGATACTCTTGGAATCTAGTGATATTTTCTTTAAAGTATTGTTGTTTTGTTTAATTGTTCTTAATGTTTTCATAATATAGCTTCATCACATGCATCTTTATATTCCTTACAGTTAGGTATAACTACCATAGTATAATATAATATATACTAACATGTAGATCTTATAATTTCTTTTTAAGTTTAATATTCTTGTAGACACTAAAATCCAACACCTTCAAAACCACATATGCCACCCCACCATCAAATCCTGCATAATAAAATTATATGCCTAAGTCAAAACTTAGGGATATAAAATCCTACACATTATCCTATTTTTTTAATTTATTAAATCTGTAAAATCACCCTAGGATACCCTGTCTACCCATTGGACATGTGTCCTAGACACTTCATCCAACATCCCTGCCACATCTTACCCACTCTTGTCCCCCTTGTCCTTGCACATGAGACAGATTCCCAAAACCCATGCCACAACTCATTTGTTATTGTCCCTTTGTCCCTTCACATAAAACAACATCCCACATCCCACTCCACTTGAAGCCACATCACCCAAGTTAAGTGAGGCACACTTAATGACTCACTGTAACTGCCCCTTCCACCTGGAAGTTCAGATTTGCCACCTCCCATTCCCATCCAAAGCCCTAGGAAGCCTATAAAAACACCATTAGTCCACCAAACAAAGGGAGCTGAATTTGCATATCGA
This sequence comes from Wollemia nobilis, assembly GCA_028583015.1. Taxonomy (NCBI): domain Eukaryota; kingdom Viridiplantae; phylum Streptophyta; class Pinopsida; order Araucariales; family Araucariaceae; genus Wollemia; species Wollemia nobilis. The sequence goes on along the minus strand of JAQPPZ010016955.1, from coordinate 13,808,161 downwards.
AAGGCTGCCAAAATTGATGTAGACCAACGAGAAATTATGAAGCACGAGCTTTGATTTTGATCGTTGGCTCGGATCTCGAGGCAATCTTCCATTCAGCCGAAATCACTTGTCTGTGGTTCCACAGTAAAAAATGCGACTCTACAATTTTACAACCGCAGGTTCACGGTTTCCAACCCACAACCGCGCTTCCGCGGTTCCACAGTCCCGAGGAGAACATTGTACTTTGCAAAAGATCTGGAAAACTCCCAGAGATAAATTTGTACCACACTGAAACAAATATTGTAACATTGTACCCAAGTTACTTGGGGAAATATGGAATTTTGTAAATCTGTATCACAGGAATCAATATATATATAAGATTTTATTATTTCAGGCAATCTGTATCTGTGTGACTTTATATTGCAAGTGTTCAAGTATTTTGGTTACAATTCTTACTTGCTACAAAAATTGTTTATTTTTAATAGGGTCAAATTTTAATCCCGAATTTTTAATAGGGTCAAATTTTAATCTCAAATAACCATTTTTTTAAAGTATTACTTTAACCTTTATAATCAATTTTCTAATTATTTATCGATAATTTAATATTATTAACATTTTTTAGTTATTACAATTTTTTTTTTTCATTTTGAATTTGGGTCTCATCATCTATAGTATAAATGGTATCCTTGCCAGTAAACCACATGCACAGTAGATCACATGCATATGGATCATTTTTTAATATTATTATTAAAGGAAATTAAAAAGGTCAAAATTTTCTAGTATATATAATATATTATATTAAAAAGTCTAAAGACAATGTTTTTTTAATAAGGTATGTGTGGCTTTTATTTGGAGCCATTCTCATTAAAATAACAAAACAATATATTGTTATGAAGGTTTTTTCAACGATTTTACACATGATTTTATGAGGGTCTTGCTTCCCTCATACTGAGTAGGGTTTGAATCTTAAACTTCTCAAAAAGAAGCCAAAACCCTTGCCACTACACCAAGTTTACAACTTATTGTTATGAAGTTAATTTTTGTTTTTTGGTTACATAGGGAGTTGGTTACAACCATTATTTTTAGTAACTGGCAAGAGCAGGGTTCAAACCACAGGGACTGCTCCCAACAGTCTATTCATCTTGTTATTGTTAACCCAACGTGAGATGGAGACCATCGGTCCCTCAAGGTTTGTACCACCTTCATCGGTCTAGCATGCACTCAAAGGATTCAGCACAGACACGGACTACTAACTTTGCTAAATTTGGCAATGTGCCCCCAAGGTTTGAACCTACGTCTCTTCTTAGAAAGTACTTGGCCAGTCAAGCCTTTGCCAATCCACCTAGCCCTTGGGGTCATTGTTATAAAGTTCATCATATCTAATTTGATTTTTTATTAGAGATTTTATTCATTTTACTTTTTATCAAATATTTTTTGTCATCTTCTTGGAAAGGCTATCTCCACAATTAACTTTTTATATCATTTTTATTAAAAGATAAAATCTACTTTGTCTAGTTGCCTTCTAACATTTGAATTGTGTGAAGAAAAAATCAACACCACAAATAGATAAAATATTTGATGCTCATTTTTATATCTATAAATATGCTACCTACAACAATCTACCAATTCCTTAATACTTTTTCTAGAGGTCTTATTCATACCCTTAATTCTTTAAGTTACTATTTTTATCATCATTTTTTTTCTATTTAATTTTTTATGGGTTTAGTCTCACTTCTTGTATTTATTTTAATAAAGTATACGTAGCTTTTATTAAGAGCCACTCCCATCAAATTACCAAAATATTTACCAAAAATTACATTTGTAGTTAGGTCAATTAAACCATATCCAAAATGTCTTTTTATCACAAATATTTTCATTTCATTTTCTATTAAATATATTCTTCATATTTTCGAAGTGCTATATTTCCATAATTAATTTCTTTGACATCATTTTCATTAAAAATAAAATCTCACTTTCCTAGTTGCCTTCTAACATTTAAATTTTACTAAGATGGATATCAAACATTGCGATTGGCTAATTTCTTCTTGGAGAAATTACATTATTTGGTCATGTAATAGTTTAGGGAGTGATTTATTATTTAAGGTGTGAGTGTGTGTTTAGGTAAGTGTGCAAGTGTGAGTGATAGGTGTTAAGTGAGTTAGTGAAGAGTCATGCAAGGTGTCATTATTTCTTGTTGGAAATATTACATTATTTGGTCATGTAATAGTTTAGGGAGTAATTTTTTTTTATTATGGTAAGAAGGGGTTTTAGGGTCCCCAAATCCTTACAAAATCTAAAAAAATATACAATTTAGCATAAAAAAATTGACAAAGAACTACCTGTCAGCTATATAACTTGCTTACCAATACACAATTGTCCTATACAAGCACAAGCTAGCAATAAAATGAACTAAAATTTGAGCAAAAACCAAGTACAACTTAAACAAAAATCTCCATAAAAAATAGTCAAGATCATACCGCAATAACTTGTCTCAATTTGGTTAATTCTCATCATCTGTGAACATTATTCAATATTTTCATTCCTTATTTTCTTCTTTACCCCTATCTCTTGTAATGATTGGGGAAAATTATTTGTCCAAGACTTACTCTCTTCCAATGAAACTCCAATGTTGACCATAACATCTGCAACTCCATTCCCTTCTCGATAGATATGTTGAATTTTGATAGAATTCAACTGTGATAAATTCACTCTACATTCATCAATCATCTCTGCTATTGTCCAACTCACTTCTTGTTCTTCTTTGAGAGCTTTCACTATATTTAAAGAATCCCCCTCAATTATGACATCCCTTGCCTTCATTTGCAGTAAAAAACAAGTACCCAATGGGAGAGCTCTAGCTTCTGCAAAATGATTAGTTTGACTGCCAAGAGGTTCAACATATGCTAATAAAAAATCACATGTCTCATCTCTTATTACCCCACCTGCTCCAGCAACACTTGGATTCCCTTTTGAAACTCCATCAAAATTAAGCTTAACCCAGTATTTTGGAGGCATTTTCCAAAACACATTAGCTCGAGAAGGCTTCAACAAAGAATGAGAAAAATTGGAAACTTTCCAATATAGAAGAAAAGAGAATTCTATATTGAGGTTTTATTTTGGAAAATAAGCTTTAAAGTTCTCTTCTAAGGCACTCCCAACCCTTAAACTGATAAAAGACATTTCTCTTTTTGCCCTTGAAAATGTGATTATTACGCTCTCTCCATATCCCCCATAAAAAATGAGGAAGACAAAAGTGCCAGAAAATACTTAAGCTCTTGCTATTAAAGGGTGAGTTCCATTGTAAGCAAAGATCCGCTATATTGTTAGGCTTCACCCAAGAGACTGAAATTTTTTGGAGAAAATAATTAAAGACTTGAAAGGAAAATACACAATCCAAAAAGAGATGTTGGACTGATTCCAAAGCATTTTTACATAGAGCACACATGTTTACAAAATGGAAGCCTCTTTTACAAAGATTATCAATGGTAGAAATCCTATTCTAAACAACCAACCAAAAGAAAAATTTAATCTTGGGAATTAAATTTTTAATCCAAATCTTCTTAACTGGGAGCCAACCAACTCCCTCCTTATCCAATAGAGAATATCCCGATTTAACATAATAGTCCCCTTTACTTTCTTTACTCCAAACCAAAGAGTCATTACTACCCTTAGGCTTCAGAGAAAAAACCTTGAGCAAGTTAAAGAGGTTTTGAGCTGCTTTCTTCTAGTCTTCAGTCAACCCTTCCAACCTAACATCTTTTCACCCAGTTCTCTCAAAATTCAAAATAGAAAATCCTTCACCTTTTCACCCAATCTTTCTGAGAATTTTTTTTTGATGGGTTGTAACTTGGTGTCAAACTCCAAGGGTTGGTTAGTCAACCAAAAATCCACTTTATTCCCATTTCCAATCCTCCACCTTGAGCCTTTATTAAAAAGGCCTTTGCTATGCATTAGATTATTCCAAAATGCATTAGAACATACTTGATCCCAATTTACCAGGGACAACCATTTTTTATCCTCTAAACCAGACCATAAAAATGATCTTTGGATCTATTGTAATTTATCTCTAACAGCAACAGGAATCTTAAAAACTGACATAAAGTAGATGGGAATGCTCTGCAAGGTGGACTGAACTAGTTATACTTTCCTAGCCTGACTCAATAAATTATCTCTCCAACCAGATAACTTTTTTGAAAATATTTCTATGACTGGGTTCCACATCTCAGATTTCATTCTTATTTTAAAGAGCGACATTCCCAAGTAATAAGAGGGGAGTGTGCCAATTGCACAACCAAAAATTCTCTTAATGCTTCTTTGTCTATGCTCTAGAGTATTTATAAAGTAGATAAAACTCTTGTTGAAATTAACATTTTACCCTACTGCTCGTTCATAGTTGTCCAGAATAAGTTTAATTTGTTGAGCTTGAGGGGTAGAGGCTTTAGACACAATCATAATATCATCAAAAAATTATTGATGAGATATTGGATCTAACAAAGGAGCTGTCTTGAAACCTCCAAGATTACTTTCAGAGACCGCTGCTACCAAGGAACAACCTAAGACCTTTGCAAGAATAATAAAAAGATACGGGGATAATGGATCGCCCCAATGTAATCCATGAATGTTGCTACTCCATTTACAAAAACTGAGAACTTGGCTATAGAGACACAATTCATGGTCAACTTTACCCAATTCTCATTGAAACCAGACTTTTTAAGATCCTTTTCAAAATCTCCCAAGAGACTCGATCATATGCCTTATTCATATCTAGTTTTAACAACATTCTAGCCTCCCCACTTCTATCCATAGAATGAATAACCTCATGAATTGTGACTATTCCATCCAAGATTTATCTACCTTTAACAAAATCCCCTTGGTTAACATCAATAATAAAGGGTAAAATTATTTTAATCCTATTAGATAATTTTTTGATAGGATCTTGTATAAGGTGTTGCAGAGGCTTATATGTCTAAATTATGTAAAATATCTAGCCCATGCAGATTTGGGGATTAGAGCTAAAAAAATGGAATTGACATCTATAGGGATAAAATGGGTTCCTTGCACCTCGTGAATAGCTTCCACCACATCCTTGCCCACCAAGTTCCAAAAATGCTGAAAGAAAGCTGCTGGAAAACCATCTGGCCCTGCAGCTTTATCATCTCCCAAACCAAAAATTTCCTTTCTAATCTCCTCTTTAGTGAAAGGGATAGAAAGATAATAATTAAAATCATCTTGTATGATATGGGGAATATGATTTAGCAAAGTTTCCATTGCTTCTAGATATTCCTCTTCTCGAGCTCCTAAGAGATCCTTGAAGAAATTCACTGCCTCCTCTCGAATATCATCAAGCTTATTGACTACTAATCCATCCTATTTAACAACTTCCTTTATCTTGTTGCAGCTTCTATGACGAAGGGTAGAAACATAAAAAAAAATTGTATTACGATAATATTTCTTTAGCCATCTAATCCTAGACTTTTATTTCCAATGATCTTCCTCACTAGCTAAGATATTATGATATTTTGCAAGGAGCTCCTTCTCTTGGTGTCAAATTTCCTTTGTGATATTCCATTGATTCAAATTGATCTCTAGTTCTGATCACTACTCTTTTATTTCAGATTTTCTTTTAAAAATATTTCCAAACCCACTCTATTCCACACCTTAAGATTTTGCTTGATATATCTTAATTTTGTTACTATTTGATTAAGTTTAGATCCTGGGAAATCTTCCTGCCACCATTCCTCAATTTTGGAGTCAAAATTCTTATGTTTGAACCACATTAATTCAAACCTAAATGGACTATTGTACTTCCTACCATCTTCTAAAAATTCCCAGATGATTGGGTTATGATTTGACCCAATATTTGGGATTGCAGTGAATGTGGAATCACCAAAAATGGTCAAACCCTCCTGAGAAATTAACACCCTATATAATCGAATATGAATGAGTTGATCTACTAATCTTCTATTACTCCAAGTATAAGGTATTCTTCTGAGCTGTACATCCATCAATTTATTACCATTGACAAAGTCTCTAAAATCTTGCATTCCTTTTGAAAGGGTGGAAGATCCTCCTCTCTTGTCTGAAGGATTTAGAGGAGTATTAAAATATCCTGCTAGAATACAAGGTAGTCCCTTAAATGCTTCTCTTATCTGAGTTAGGTCAAACCATAATTGTCTTCTTCCAACTATTGTATGAGGGGCATACACATTAGTCACAATCCAATTTTACTTATTTTTAGATTGTGAAAAAAATTGTAATCGACCATCTTGTACTTACAATTAACCTGCCCTCAATATTTTTCTTGTCCCACATGCACAAGAGCCCTCCTGAAGCTCCTATTGCTTCACTATATTCCTAACCTACCTCTTTCCAAATTTCCTTCTGAATCCTATCAATTTTAATATCGTCTAGTTTTATTTCTTGTAACAAAAAAATATCTAGATTATTTTATTTTCTAAGAGTATACACCAAATGATGTTTTGAAGGGGTATTAAGGCCCTAATGTTCCATGATAAAATTTTCATCTCTTTGTTTTGGCGGAAATCTTCTTCCCCCCTCCAGAATTTAAAGTTGCCTGAGTGCCATCGACCACATCCCTGGAATATTCTTTTTGAATAGTAATAGCAACTGACGGTCTACCTGGTCCTGTCTCACCTCCCATGTCCATTGACCCTTTGGAATGACTTCGGGTTACTCTAATATGAGTTGAAACATCTTCGTGTTTACCTCTTGAATTTTCTCTCATAATATTCTCTAACTTTTCATCAAACTGTTTGGTTTCTATTTGGATTTTATTATCTAAGGATTATTTTTCACCCTCTTTCTTTTCCCCATATTGAAGTTTACCTTAGTTTTGTATCAGAACAACCTAGTATCTCTTCAATAACATTCAAATGTAAGAATGAATTTGATAGGGGAATATTACTGTTCAACTTATTAGGGTTTGGGGATAATTCACTTACCTCCTTATCAAGATCCTTCATTGCTCCTTCCTTTTATGTCTCCTGATCTCTTGATCTTGTCACTTGCTTTACCCTTCCTTATGAATCTACCTTCTGAAAAATCTTCGTTGAAATATTAGCTTGTTGATGAGAAACAACTTGCTTTTGAACCCATTTACGCTTACCATTAAAATTATTCTTGTGTGCATTGCATGCACCACTAAGATGTCATTTTTTACAAAATCCACACTTTACTGTCAAATTTTCATATTCAATGGTTTCGTTCCAAGATCCATACTTGGAAATCAGTTTTATAGATTTGGGCAATTCTTGATTCAAGTCTGCATTTACATAAATTCTTGCAAAAAATATTCTTGATCTGGCTAAGATTGCTGGATCCACTGCAATTAACTGTCCTATATCTCTTGCTACATCTGCTAAATTCTCCTAATGCCATAGGTGAATTGGGAGCCCAAGGAGACGAATCCAAATTGGATCTATATCAATGCTTTGTGAGAAGATGTCATAATCGGGGTTCCATTTTTGAACAAAAACCTTCTTCTCCCATAGAACCATGGTCCTCCTTGGAGGATTCTATCACAGTCCATTGAACGATTTAATTTGACCCAAAAAAACCCTTGTGGTAAGGCCACAATGTCCATATGACCAATGGGTTTCTATTTTTATGCTGCCCATTTCCTAATCTCTTCCAAACCTGGTCAAACTCCAATGAATTTTCCAATGAGAGACAACTCTGCTTGTTCAACTGCTAGGTCTGCCAAATCATCTGGGATTTGCAATTCTCCATTCAACGATTGCTGGTTGAAACCCCTCTTTGAGATTTTTTGCTTACCTTTCAAAATATTAACCCAACATTGAGCATCTAGGTCAAAAGGTTCTCCTTACTTATATCACAATCTCCATCATCAATCCCAACATCTTCTTCCTACTGTCCATTTTGCTTGCCCATCGATCTTGTCAAACCTGGTGCTGCTTCTTGCCTTGAGCTCTCCATCACCAACCATGAAGATTTTTCCTCAACTAGGGAGTAATTTATTATTTACGGTGTGGGTATAGTATTTAAGTTAATAATATGTCATGTTGTAGAACGCATTGAGGTGTCAAGTGAGTTAGTCAAGATTCATGAATGAGAGTTATGTAATAATGAGAAACTTTGTCATTATGAGATAAGAGGGAAGGTCAAGAGATATGAACATGAAGAGTCACATGTAAATTATATATTGATGACAAAGCATTGTATAACTTCATGCATGTTATAATAGACACTAGTAAAGATATTTTCAGTTTTTTTTGTGCAATATTATTGTAAGTATTATTATATGATCATGGAGTAATTTACCTATGAGATAATCTTGCAGAATTGCCACCATTGGTATTAGAGCCATATTGGTAAAAGTCATCTTGGTTCATAGCTACAGCTAGAGAAACTGCTATTGTGAGAAGAGATTGCTTAGATATTACAGAATTTGGGAGAAATAATATTAAGAAGATTGTGTATTTTGAAGGAGCCAAGCCTTATAGAAGGAAGGCCCATATTTGTAGAATACAAGCAATGAGACTAACGTACTTGTAAGTAGTCAAGCTTTGAAAAAGGAAGACTCATGGTAAGAAAGCCGTAAGTGTAAGAAGCTACACCTTTAATAAGGAAAGTTCATGATTTCACTAAGTTATTTGTGAAAATTGAAAGATGGAGTTTCAAATATTGAAGATTGGAGACTAAAGATTGAAAAAGGAAGAAGATTGAAAATTAAAGATTAAAGCAAGGAAGAAAAAAAGAAGAGAAGAGAAGGATTATAAAGGAAAAATATAATGATAAAGCAAGGCAGAATTAAACTTATTTGAGAAAGTGATTTGAAATGCTTTAATTATTAGAAATATAAGGAAAATTGTTACACCAATATTTTGAGAGATATAAGGGAATAGAATTAATATTAAAATTGAGAAATATAAGAAACTTTAAAAGATTTGAGGCTTTCTTAGAAACTGAATTGGAAGATCAAATTAATCCGAAAGAAGATAGAAGATTAAATTAATCCGAAAGAAGAGGAAAAGAAGAAATAAAGAATGTAGAAAGAATTATGCAAATTGACAAAATGCCAAAAAGAAAGAGAAACAAAGCTTATGTTAAGAAAGAGAAACAAAGCTTATGTTTTGGGCAAAAAGAGGCATCTCGCAAGACTAAATTCAGGCAAATTTCTTTTACGGGGTGGAGAACAATTGAAGAAACAATTTCTTATGATATGTGTTGGTTATGGAATATTTGTTTGCTACTGCTCTAAGAAGGATTTAGAAGTTGGTCCTTACATCTATGTTGCAGATGATGCTCTAAGCTTGGTTGCAGCAGAAACAAATATTCAAGATGTATCTCATAAAGGTGGACCTGTCCGAGAGGCAATAGAAGTAGAAGATGGTGTACAACGCTAAACATCTACAAGAGTGAAAGCAGGTGATGAAGATAAAGGAAATTTTGTTATTATTGGAACAATGCAACCAAAAATTGAGATATGGTGGTTTATGCTGTTCGAAAACGCGACATCCATAATGAAAAAAAAAGCACGGAGGAAGTGCTGAAAACCAACTTTAGATGTCACTGGATGAGAAAGGTATTAGTAAACGGAAAGTGATTATGTTTCAGTTGAAAAACATGGCATTAGATGTAATTGAAAACATGGCATCTCCGTGAGTGTGGTTTATCAGTAAGAATGTCACTTGCATTATCGATGATGTGACCCGGATTCAATCTCCATGATAGATATATATATATAAGAAATATTATTCAATAAAAAAAGAAAATGTTTTGGAAAACATGGAACTCACTGGGGAGATGCGGATATCCACGTCTTGAACACAGGCACATGCTGTCTAAGAAAGGAGGTGAGGAGGTATTGTCCAAGAGCATCAGGATGATGTTAGCTATGATAACAAGCCCTTAGCAGATGACGATGAAGGAGCAACAACATTGGCACAATTGAAGAAACCAGTGCACAATTTAACGGTGAAGGCGCTCAGCGTTAAAGTCTATTTAGGCGCTCAGCGTAAAGTCTATTTCTATATGATTATTGGAATTTAGTAAAGTCCAAATTCGAGTAAAATGTTTGGAAGAAGAATTTAACAATTAATATAATATGGGTGTGTTAGAGATATTATATAATTTGGCCATGCAATAGTGTAGGGTGCGATTAATTTTTTTAATAAGTAAAAAAATTGAGTGTACATGGGTTTTTAGGCTAGTTTTATTGTAAGGGGTTTGAACTTGGGTCTTTTGATGCAAATATGCAATTCCAAAGACTCGCAAGTTTTTGGAAATTTGAGTTTACAACTCAGATTTCTATAAGGGGTCTTGGTCCTCTCATAACAAGGTTTGAACTTCGGTCTTTTAGATAAAACCAAAGACTTACCACTATGGTATCTCTCATAAGTCTTCTAGGGAGTGAACCAAAGACTTACCACTATGGTATCCTTCATAAGTCTTTTAGGGAGTGATTTATTTTTTAGGGTGTGAATGGAATATTTATGTTAATAGTATATGTCATGTTGTAGAGTGTGTTTAGGTAAGTGAGAGTATAAAGTGTCAAGTGAGTTAGTGAAAAGTCATGTGTGAGAGTTATGCAATAATGGGGAACTTTGTTATTATGAGAGAAGAATAAGGTCAAGAGATATGCATGTGAAAAGTCACATGTAATATATATTGATGAGAAAACATTGTAACAAGTATGGAACTAGCATAACTTTATGCATGCTATGATAGACATTATTAATAATATTTTTAATATTTTGTGTGCAATATTTTTGTGAGTATTATTATATGATTTCAGAGTAATTTATTTATGAGATAGTTTGACAGAATTATCAACATTTATTTCTTTATAAATATACTCATATTTCCAAAATATTTCATCCAATAATAAATGACGAACATCAATAAAAATATTATTTTTTATCTAATCTCCACATCCATTTTGTCAATAACATTAATGATAAATTTTGAATCCCCTCAATTGAAATATATTTCCATTCTTTTTCAATTGCAATTGTAATCCCTGCAAGAAGTGCCAGTCTTTGCATAGTTTTTTTTTTTTGGTAATTATTATAATAGATTAACAGTGGGTTTTTATAGAGGATCCCAAAACCTTATATACAAAATCAGCCTTGCTAAATAGTGCTTCATGCCTCTTGGCTGGAAGAATAAACCTGTATGCAAAAAAAACAAAAAGCTGCTAATTTCCCGAGGGCTACAAGTAAGGCATTTTTGCCTGATTATCCTGGAAACCATGACCATTATAATTGGGAAAACAAAAACTAGCTGGAGAAGCTGGACCATCGGAAAGCAGAAGACAGCCAAGAAAACTACGAAAAATTCTCCCATACACGGAAATAACTTTCCACATTTCTGCTTTCCTAGAGGCAGAATTCGAAGCATACATGTTGGATAGGATCCAAGAAAAATGACTGGACTAAAAAAATCGTTGAAAATCCTGCTGGAAAATTTTACCCTGGCCCAAATGGCCACTCCGTTTAGTCTTCTCACATCCAGGATTTCATCCGTGCGATTTGAGGTTCTTCTTACTTCCCTTTCCTTGCTGGAAGGGAGGTTTTGGGATAAGCGCATCACCCATCAAAGAATCGGAGTCATCCTGAAACAACAACCGTTGGGTTCCATTTGCAACATCAGCCGCAGTTTCTTTGTCTCTCTTTTCCTTGTTGGGGGGACGACCCTGCTTCCTTTCACTACCAAAATCCACCCCTCGCTTTTGACTCCTCGTAATCCGAGGGCTAATATTACCAGGCTGGTAACCTCTTCTTCCCAGCAGGTAGTATTCCAATATCTTTTGTGCCTCGGGAGAGTTTCGGTCATAAATTTTGGATGAATCTGCCTGTGTGGTGATAAGGGAGGGGGGCCTGTTCATTTTCCTCCTGTGGTCCTAGTTGGGGGCGCCCACCACACTGCTCAGAGTCCGGATGGGTGGTGATTTCCTATTCTGGTAAGGAGGATTCGAGATGGTCCCTGGATGGACCTGGAGATTCATGGCCTTTCACAAAAGGGTGCTTCGTCTGACCTTCACCATGCTCTAGAGGGTTGTAGGGATCTCGCTCCTTCTTCCTCGGCTTTTGGAGAGGACAATTGGACTGAAGATGCCCTTGAGAACTACACTGAGGGCAGAAAGCTGGCCTGTTCTCATAAACAATAGCTTGCTTGTGTAGAAAAGTACCCCCAGACCGCAGAGTAATGGAGGATGGGAGGTCCGTCTCCAAGTTCGCCAAAACACAGAACCGAGCTTGGACAAATCTAGTTCGAGCTCTGGTGGGAGAGTCTAAAGTGATCAGCTCCCCGATGGACCGAGCCATACCTTTGATTACATTTTCATGCCAGCAGAAAAGGGGAAGACTCGAGAGCCTAACCCATATTGGAGCAATGTTGATATTCTGGGTATCGGGGTTAAAGTACAAACCCCACTTCCTTAGAAAGAGACTCCTACGGCCCAAGAACCAAGGCCCTCCAGCCAGGATTTTACAGTAGTCCTCCTTGTTGCTCAGCCTAATCGCGAAAAAACCTCGGGTTAGGGCAGCCAGCTCTAAGTGACCAGAGGTCCGCCATTTGCCAGACGCCCACTTGCGAATGGTCTCCATGTCGGGACGACCACCAATAAACTTACCGATGAGGGTAAATTTTTTGAAATCCACAAAGCTTGAGAGAATTTCCGTCGAGATGTCCAACTCGTCCCCGGACGAAAATAACTCCTTGGAGAAGAGCCCGCTTAGGGTCTCAGAGGCTGCTGCCAAAGCATATGACTTCCGAGGTCCATCTCCCAATTTGTCTGGCAGATCCTTGTCGCGACTTGGCAAGGACTTCTCGGCGTCCCCAGGCTCTGTTTGCCCTCCCTCCACCCTGTCGATGCTCCCGTGCTCTCCTAGAACAGCCTTCCCGCCCACCGTCATCCCCACCCTCCCAAGAAACCCTAATTTCATCGCTCCCTAATCAGGAAACATCTCGTGTTCATAATTATTCCCCAATAGACCCCAGTCTTTGCATAGTTGTTAGTTGAAGTTTCATATGATTTTGAGTACGCAAAATTTTTTTTACCTGTGTTATTTTGAAAAACATCACCTCCATTGACTTTTATTTCCTTTAGAAGCACCATCAAAATTAATTTTGATAAACCTGCATTTTGGATATTTCTATTTTATCCTAGATTGAAGCAGATCCTTTGTTTTAATACCATTATTGCATATGATTCTTCCATATATGTTCAAATCCTGTAACCAAGTTGTTGCCACCTTTTTTTTAACACTTGAGACTTCCCATGCTGAGCACCATATTTGTAAGCATTCTACAAGAGAGACAATAATACAGTTTCAAACTCAAGCATGATTTTGGGATTTATTTTTAAAAATTCTATTATTCATTTCAGTATATAAATTCCAACAAATAATAGCAGGACCGATCCTCCATAGAATACATAATGTTTTAACTTTGAAACAATTAATCCAACATTTCATCCTTCTCACATAAAACACATTTGAAAATTCCATGATCCTCTTCTTTATAGACTCTAATATAATAAATCTTACTTTGAATTTCTAACCAAAGGAATTTTGAGACCTTAGGGAGAGCCTTTAGTGACCAAAAAGTTTTCCAAAGAAAATATTTGGGAGTAGGAAATTTCGATAGTTCTAAATCCTCATATCCCAACTTGACCAAGTATCCACCATTTTTTGATAGATTTTTAACAGACTCATCCTTTCATGCAAAAATCAATAAATAAAACTCTTATCTTTTGAAGTTCACTTGCAATTTGCTTGAGTTTTTCTTCTTCAACCAACTTACTTATAGAAATACATGATTTGGAGTTGTTGCTCATATTAATATAATTTTTGACCTTTGGACACATTTTTAAATTAAATTTAAGAGGACAAGGCTTCAACCAACTATCAAACCAAAAATTTGCATAATTCCCCTCATTAAATGACCATCTAATATGTTTCTTGATCAATTACGAACAATTTTATATGAAGTTCCATGTTGGCGAACCTTTGGGTAGGGTTCATTTCCAAAATAATTTCATTGTATTAAGAGAACTTATATACTTTTGAAGTAACATTTTTACCCAATTCTTTCCTTGACCTTTGAATAATCTCCACCCAATTTTTTCCCCTAAGGTCAAACTCATAAGTGCTCAATTTCATAAGCCTAATATAATTGTTTTCTTTACAAACCCTTTCCCGCTTATAAAGATGAAACCTATAATTTTCTTTGCATCATTTCCAAAGAAAGTCTCTTTAAATTTTATCAAATATTGATGCTACATCTACTAACAATCTTGAAAGTGACATCATATAAATAAGGATGGATTGCAATGTAGTCCTTATGAGTTGTAACCTTTTCATCATGGATGAAAACTTACCTTTCCAACCTGTCAAACAAGTTTTCATTCTATCCAAACAAGATATCCAAAGCTCCTTTTTATTTCCTTTATGAGACAAAGTAATATCCAAGTAGGTTGATGGAAAATTTTCAATATTAAACCTTATAATATCCACAAGAATTCATTGTAAATCTAAGACAATGTTAATAAAAAAATCCTAGATTTTGTACTATTAACCAATTGTCTAGTAACCTTCTCATAGAATGATAGTATTGATTTAAAATCTATGGCCTCATTGATTGATATATGACCTAAAAGAAAAGTATCATCAAAAAATTAGAGATGAGATTTGAAGAGACCATATTTTGTAATATGAACACCTTTAGTTTTTTCTTTCAATTTTACCTTTGAGAAAAATCTCCTTAATGCCTCAACAAGAATAATAAATAGATAAGGAGATAGTGGTTCACGTTGGAAAATTTCACAAGATAACTTAAAGGAACCAATAGGAGAACCATAAATCAAAATATAATATTTTTCATTGCTATAATAACATTTAATCCATTCAAAGGTGTTATATTCTAAACTAAACTTTTTGAGAATATAATTAGAGAACTCCTAGAAACCCTATCATATACTTTGTTCATTTATAGTTTTATAAGCATAACTGTTTTTTCATGGAATCAAGAGAATATATGACCTTCTATGCAATGATTACACCATAAAAACTTTGTTTACCACGAACAAACCACCTTGTTACTGTGAGATAACATAATCTAGAATACCTTTCAACATGTTTTCCATAATTTTTGAAATGATCTTATAAATAATATTACAAAGGCTTATTGGACAAAAATTATCAAAATATTTTGACTTACCTTTTGTAGGAACCAATGTAATAAAGTGACATTGATCTCACTTATTGTAGCCTTCTATTTTCAGGTCTCTTCAACTACAACCACCATGTCATACCTCACCCTGGGCAAGATTTTGGTCTAATAAACTATGCATTGATAAATGACTAATGGATGCCTAGTTTAAATGCTTTGAATGATAATTGCATTGGTTATGATAATTTATCTTGAAGAATACAGTACTGTTAATGTATTTGTCAATGTACAACACTATGTACATCCGTGGGTGGAAGAGGTAGAATCGACCACCAAGGATGGGATACTTGAAAAGGGAAGTGATGACTAAGACATCTCAGGGTAACATAGATGACTACTGTTGGTCACAGACCTACCTAAGTACAAAGTATTATCACTTGTGCGCCCTAGACTTGACCAACATTGAAAGGCTGAGGGAAAAATGAAATTCCTTCAGGCCAATCTCCAGAGAGGGCTAGCTCCCTTACTAATATAATTTGGTTTAAATATTAGGGTAACAGGAAATAAATGAAAAATGATAGAAAGAGATGGAAATATGGTTGTAAGCCGAAAAAGTGTCATGGGGATAATCTAACAGTAAGAAACCACATTCGAGTTCGAATTAGCATAGAATATAAAAGTAAGCATATGAACCATTCATAGTGTGCAGAGATAACATCCAAGACACATTTCAGTGTTCATTCCCTTACCAAAAGTAATTAAATTTAGATGCAAAATTTAAAAGCAGCTAATAATGGGCATAAACGTAAGCAGAAATGACAAGCAAGAAGTGATCAACCACAAGACTACTTTAGGAACCAGAAGACGAATATATTTCTATTGATGCATAAAACTTAAAGTATTTTTCTACAGAATGTCTATCCTCCCTTATTAAAATAAAATGCTTAGTATTTATAGAAGGATTTTACCTCTATCATTTAATGCATATACAAAAAAATGTTGGTAGATCAAAAAATAGTGTGCATATTTTCTCCTCGTCATTAGTGACATCTTCAGCTAAAAAATTCTGCAAGGAAACCACAATTTGACTTTGATGGGAGAATCACACAAAGAAGTCAACAGGAGTAAATGCTTGAAGTAATCTTGGATGTCGGTGCATCGGGACATAGCAAAATCATCTAAAAATTGGGTATTTGGTCATTGAATTTGCTTTGCCTTGCGCCTTAGAAATTCACTTTTGCTAAGAAAGTACATCGAGCATTAAATTTACTTTGAAAACTGGTAAGGTTGATAGGCAGTGCATTGGAAATGCATACCCACCAAAGTGGACGGTGCTTCAAAAAAGAACAAAACTACACCAAAGTCAAAGGAGCAATACTTAAATCCTGCAATTTTTTAGCACTGATCCTGGATATATCTATTATATCGCCACAAGAATTAATTTTGCTGGCTTTAATTATTTTCCAAAGAAGATTTGCACTGAAAACGTAGGGGCGATGGTGTTTACCTCTAAAATGGATTTTTGCTCAACATTTTTCCCGAAATGGGCCTTTATCTTCATTTCGCCCAAGTTACGCCCGAAATGAGCTTTCATCGGTGAAATACCCAAGAAGTGTTTTTGCCAGCGAAATACCCAAAAAATGATTTTCACTGTAGTTGGTGGTGAAAAGGCATTTCATGGTGCATGATATTGAAAAGGCATTTCACTTGAATCTTACCCGAAACTACACCCATCAGATACTTAGATTTTTTTTTAAAATTGTTTTAATGTGTGAAAAACACTCAAAATGAATTTGTGAGTTTCACTGACAAAATGCTTACATATTTCAATCAAAATTTTACAAAATTTTAATGTGGCAAAAATGCCAACATTTTTGGTGGCTCGTAGGGTATTCAGCTCGCCTGAATGCAATCGATCATAGGCATTTATTCATTGGGCTCAGAGTCCCCACTATCAGTTGCATTTGATGGCCTACTACTTGTACCAACCTCATCCTGCTTCTTAAGATGTGGCATTGTGGATTCATACACCGCCACTACTTCAGCCCATACATCCATACTAATTGTCTCACGAGTACTGAGTGTGCCCACAATGTATCAAAAAGTCTCAACCTTCTCGAGATCAATATATTTTGCCCTTTGGCTAAGCTTTAGTAATCTAGACTCAATGCGAATGAATATCCTCATTAATGGCAACACACGCTCTTCAGTGATGGGCTCTTCCAAGTTATCAATATATGAAGTATCATCCATGAAAACAACCCATAACGCATCTAGGTCCTTCTTTGCCAAAATATTCCCCTAATCATCAACGAAACTGGGGAAACCATTAGCTGCAATCGTATCAAAGTAAACCAATGCAATGTGCCTCTCATGCTCAAATGTCTCTTGCAGCGTATGGGCTTATTTAACCAGGTCCATCTTGGAGAAATAACTGCGTAACATGATCTTAGCATTAGCCCAAGAACAGGCTATTTTGTTCATTGGATGAAACCAAAGATCCATTTGAGTCATTACCTGGATCTTCATTACCATTTCCAATTTTGGCTCTAAATCTTGCTCTATGGACTCCACTATATGCGTGCAATATGAAAATACTGCCTGTACTTCCTAAAGGAACATGAGAACTAACACAACCTTTATTGCCATCTTTCTATAATTAATCAACAATTGACTATGAGCTTCTTTAATTTTCTCCTTGGTGAGGGTCATCGACTACATTAATTTTTTTGCTAACTAATTCTGTAGATTCTGGAGCTAGTACTGTAGGGCCTAGATCTACTGTTGTGCTTCCTGCTCTGCTATCTGATACTATGTAGCTGTCTATTTGATTTCCTTGATTTCACCTTCCAAACATATTGCCTGCTGTTGCCACTATTGAGATCCAAATTGCGTAGCATCTAGTTGGGACTGTGCAACATCCAGTTTGGACTTTTGTGCTACCAAATATTCCTCTAACTCCCTTATCTTTGCCTCAGTACAGAAGAAAAGATCCTTATAATTCTCATCGTACAGGTAGATTAAACTTGTCGCTACTTGTATGGTACCCATTTGCTCAGTTGCATCTATTTTTGTGAGGTCCTCGATGACAGCTTGGTATGAATAATCACTGGGTGCCATTTATCCTTGAGGTTTCTGGACCTGAGGAACCATCATCATTGTGTGCACCAGTGACCTCCATTTCCACTAGATCAAAAGTCACTTTCTTCATCAGTTTCACCAGGGCTAGCACATCCTTTTGCTTGCGATTCTCCAACCATTGTGATGAACTCTGTCACACTATGCTAATTTTTTTTCTACCGAGTGCTTTGGTAGCAAATCCATCTCCTACATTGCAAAAATTGGGGAAGATAGGAAAAGGGCTTGTTGAGAGTTTGACTCAACCACAGGGATGAAAGTGGGGGGTGCTTCAACTATGCTTACTCTGAGAGGGTCTTGCGTACTTATAGAGGTAATAGGATTGAAAGGCATGGAAGATGAAGCAAAGGACAATGGAAGGGAAAATGGATTCAGGGAAAATGCGAATGAACTAAAGGAAAGAGAAAAGGAAGGAATGGGTGAAACTGGGGAAACACTGGTGACCTACGATTGTAAAATAGATATGGGAACAAAATTTATGGATGTAGCAACTGGGGGTGAAATAGATACAAGAACTGTAGGTGGGAAGACAGTGGTCACCTAGTGCTTGTTAGAAATAGAAGAGGAAAGAAAATGCATACCTATGGAATTTGACACCATTTGATCCAATTGTGAAGGTTGTTGTACTATAGTGTCTTTATATTTCTTTGCTCTTTCCTTCTCCACTTCCAGATCTACTATTGTCACCATTGGGTCTGATTGTCCCAGCCGAGCTGAAGAGGGTATATTCTGAAAATAGTCTACTCACTATGAGGGAAGTAGTTTCATGCTAAGTGTAGAAATGACTCCACTTCTGGGCTTCTTTACCACGCTGGGGAAACGTACTCTTATAACCACACTCCTCTTCCTAAGTGAAAGTTGTTCCTTCAATGGCAATTGCACTTCTTCTTCTACTTCATCTTCAATAGTTATTCTCTCTTATTTTGATACCTCCTCTTGTCTCACCATATCTTCTTGTCTCACCATATATTCTTCTTTATCGGTGCTGCTAATACTTCTAGGCACCAAATCAGCAAGGGAGAGGGGCTAGTAATTTTCACACTGATCATCATAAATCAATGAAAATGCATCATCCATAACTAACGAATAACTTACCCTAGGCTTACCTCGGTGGACCCTCATGACCCACCAGTTGGTAATCTTTTCATCAAACCAATCAGACAATTTTTCTTTCATTTGATCAAACAAACTTGGAGGAGGAATTTGCTCTGGATGATTTGCAGGTTCATACTCGACTTCCATATCATAAAAATCATGCCAAGGAGGTAGTGACATCATAATATCCACATGCCATTCAAGGTCACACCCCTTGGCATTAATCCTCTGTTGTATGATGTCTTCTCAAGGGCAGCAATGAAAATTCTTGGCCTTAATATGACTTGCAAAAACACCCAAAGGATCATATTGCCATCATTGAGGAAGCTCAACCAACCCATGGTCATATAGTGTCTTAGCAATCAATTCATTCTATCCGCACTATGTAACCCTTATATCACCAAACTGGAAAGGCATAGCACATGTAGCTTTCTTTCCCCTACCTATTCCATATGTATCATTTGTGAAATCGCTTTGTTGGGCTACTTCCAAGGCGAAAAGGTGTTCAGTGGTAAAATATGGCAATAGAAAAGGTTTGCCAGTGAAACCAAAAATTCTAACCACCACCCCTTGTATCAGTAAAAAGACATCACCTTTTTTTGATCAACCACCTCTACTTTCATTTCTTGAGGAACTCTATTGCATAACCCATAAATCAACTCCAAGGTGTGTCCCAAAAATATTCTACTAAAATTATAATAGGACTCTTTTCTTGACAGGCTCTGAGTCCATGAATATACTAGCAAAACCCTCCCTGTTTCATCTATTTTCTTACTACTATAAAAGAAAAATGAGAGTGCATGTGATAGAAAAATTACCATACCAGAAGGGAGCAATATCTGAAAGTAACATCCTCTCCACTTTGTACATTTCACAACTGTGAGTGTATCCTCTGTTCCAAGAAATTTTCCCAATCAAAGAAAATTAGGTTTGTAGTTGTTGTCATGGCGGTCGGAGCGTAAAAATCCACTTGTGAAATGCACTACACCAATATTTCTTGCCACTTGTGCACTATGGAATCTGAAGACAATCCCATCAACCATGCTAGCATTGAGTATAAATCTGGGCTCTTGAAATCCTTTAACGGTGCTGGAAATACTGGTAGCTCCCCAAAATATGATGTCTTCAATAATTGGCTCTCCATAAACTGTTGCATGTGGACAGTGGACTGATATATTTCCTCTTGCTCCTTAAAATTGAGCTTTTTAAATGTGACATAGGATGGAGGTCACACACCACAAGTAGATGCTTCCCTTATAGAGCTAGCTGAAATACTGTATAGTTTATCTCCATCGGCATTTTGAATAGTTCTTAAACCAGAGTTATAGCATTGCGCGATCACCCAGACTAGCTTGGGACATGGGTGTACAAGCATACACAGGTACCAAAATATATGAGAGTAGAATACCATGGTACAAGAACTTTCAACAGACACCTTTTGCATAGCGAACTCGACATCTTGACACAATTTTTCCACCCCCTCATTGGTGATGGTGCAATCATTGATCTATGATAGGCGATCATCATAGGGTGTTAGTTCTACTTCTTCCTCCTCTTATCGAGCTTTTTGTTGCCTCTTTTTTTTTTTAGCATTTTTCTAAACTTTCTCCTTCTTGGCTCTTATGGTTTTCTTCCCCATCTTCAACTTTCTTTGAACACGCGATTTACAATACCTTTGTACACTAAAAACTGGTCAATCCGATTGTGCTACCATAAGTAGTGACTACTGTGGGAAGTCAAGTGTAATAACCCTATAATGGGACATTGTTTAAAAACAAAAATGTGCATTCTTTGAAAGTAAAGTATAACATCCATCATAGTTTTTCGACACCCTACTATCCGCAAGCAAATGGGAAAGCTGGGGATTCCAACAAAACATTGATTGCCATTCTCAAGAAAATTGTTAGAGAGAGTCACACAGATTGGCATCCATAAATATATCTTGCTCTATGGGCCTATCACACTAGTATTCAGACACCCATTGGGGCTACTCCATTTTCACTAGTGTATGACACCGAGGCCGTCATACCTCTAGATCTTGAAATACCATCGCTATGCATATGCATGCAAGAGTTCATCGATGATGACACTACAGGGCAGGCTCACCTAGATCAGCTTACGCTACTTGATGAACATTGTATTAATGCTCTTGAGCACCTACATGTTTATCAAGAGCAACTTAAGAGAGCCTATCATATGAAAGTCCTCCTAAGAGACTTTCAGGTTGGTGACCTCATTCTGAAGGAGAACCAATAGAATTTTAATTTGCCACCCCATATGAGGGACAAGTTCACGATAAACTGGTTAGGTCCCTATGTCATTACCAGTCATATAGGACCCGAAATGTATCGCCTAGCCTCCCTTGAAGGTGTCTAAGATCCTGAACCCTTGACCATCCTTCATTTGTGACCATTCCATACCTAGCGCAGGATGGGCCAACCCAAAATGTTCCAAGGGTGCCTACATCCTGCTTGGTCAACCTAAAATGCTCCTAGGCATTTTAGGATAGCCACAATTCATGTTTATCAATCATTCAAATATTTCATATCATTGTGCATCCATACATATAAATAGTTGTAATTGAAATCAAATAAAATTACATATACATACATGATATCTATCTATCACCACCTCATTGCATCCATACGCATACATACTAGGCATCTCACCTATAAGTATAAACTCTTACACACATTGCATTCATACAATAAAACAATAAACAAAACACATGATGATCATAATAAAATCTCATATATATATATATGGGGCAAAAAGAGTACATCATAGTTTCCAAAAATTCTCGTAGGCTACAATGAAATGGGTCCTCAAACCTCATATGACCAAGCAAAAACAAAAATCTCAAAAATAGTCCCATAAGTCTATGTCACCATGATCATGCAGGATCGGTGCTACAACTCACACTACCCCTAGTGGTATGGGTCTACTGGGACACCCATACCTGCTGCCACCAGCCCTGTCCTCCCTCTGCCTAGTAGAGGATTACATCGTATCGCTCCATCGAGATCGATGCAATCTACCGGACCCTTCATCATCTGGTAGGTACCCTCCAAGGTGCACCACCTCTATCTCTAGTCGACCCACGTATACCTGTCTTTGCTGCTCCTGCACCTGGTAGGTCTCTACCAATGACTATAGGTGCAATACCTCATATCATAGCCTCTTCATCTCCCCTGCACTGGATCCCTCCTACCTTGCACTCTGAGGTCTTAGCTACACTCGTAGGGAGGATATCTCGGCCTGGTCCTCCTGAGTATGTGCCTCCAGGAGATATCTCTCCCGCCTCACCCTAGCCAACTCAACCTACAACTTCTCAAGATGGTCACCTTATATACCCTCTGGTGCCCACACCCTAGGGTCATCTACCACCATGTCGTCACCCTAATCTCCCAAGTCCAAAGGATCCTCCTGCTCATCACCCTCTACCTAGTCCTCCCTTGGAGCATCTGACATCACCTCATCCATCGCCCTAGCTGCCTCACCTCCTAAGGTCCCTGTCCCTCGCCACTGGCACATCATCCACCATGAGTCATACTCACTTATCGTCTCAACGTCATCCATATCTAGAACATTGACCACAGGATCTGACTCCTCGCCCACCTCCTCCACCATAGGCTAGGATAGCGTTCACTCATCCCCATGATGCTGGTATGCTACTGGCTCCCCAGGAAACCTCTATTTTAGCCCAAAATGCCACATAAATCAAGCAAATGGGAAGTACTCCCGTTCGGTCCCATGCCAAGAAATCAGGCATCTGCCCTGCCTCACCCGTTAGAGCTACTCTCCAGCATCAGCCCAGATCAAAAAATCCTTGTACTATCACCATTGCACCTATCCTGGTGCTAGGCGAGAGAAGAGATAGACGTAGTGATCTACATCACCCACAAACCATCGAATATACCCTCTCTCCTACTTCGTCTACCATAGGATGCCATATCCTATCTCTTGGTCCGCTAGCTATGTCCGGGTCGACCAGGGTAAGCTCTATGGTCACCCCACTACTATGTCCTACCATCCCCCGCACTGCAACAGGAAAATACACCCTAAGCCCTTTCACTTCCAGTAATGGATCTCGTACAACTCACCATAGAGCTGTGCCAATAGGGTAGTCCCCCATGCCATCACCAATGGCTCCTCCTTGGTGCACCCCGCTAGGGCATACACCAGCTCTAACAGGTTCCATGGGAACTTGGTCCCTAATGAGTCTAGGAGGAGCATATTGATGATGAAGGTCATCAGAAGTACATGCCTCACCCCCAATACCTTCTTTTCATAACAGTACTCCACCAGTATACCTCTAGTCTGGCAGTCTAGCTCTATCGCATCCATGTCCTCCGTTAAGTACCTCCTCAACACTGCATCTCTCAAATCATAGTGTGATGATCGGATGAGTCACCCCTCTATCGAAATCCTCAAAATTTGGTAGACGTCTTCCAACATCACCGTCATCTCTCCCATTAGTAGATGGAAGGTGTTGGTGCATGGGTCCCATAGGTTAATCAACACAGTCAAATAAGCTCGGTCACATATCATAGGCTCCAACCGAGTAACTTGCTTAAGCCCTAAGGCATAAAGCCACTCCTAGTAAGCCTCAATCAAGGCATCCTATGTGGTTCTGAAGAGCTTCGATTTGCGATATCGACTCGTCACCTAACAAAACAAATAATAAAACAAATAAAATCATCAGAAACAAGAAAACAAAAAGAACAAAAAAATAATATGTATTACACTTATAATAAGTGAGGTCACTTGAGTTAGCATTTACCTTCTTCGCACTAGCCCCTTAGCTGGATGCCCTCGCTTGCTAACTCATGATTATACAGGATGATTTTGACAGTGCTTCACTACGCAAAATCACTCTCCTCCTCCTCACCTCTCAAACTGCAAAAGAAAACATGCAATAATGAGCCCAAAATTGGTTTTTGAAGCTTATATAGGCCTACAACAATCCTATTCACCCTAGGGTAGGGTGAACATACTTATGGCCATTCATAACACCCTAGGATGAATACATAATTTGTATTCACTCCACCCCAAGACGAATACAGGGTTCATTGGTCAAAACAGCTCAAAAATACTCCAAAAGGGTCCAAAAACCCACAAAAATAATTCTATTTTGGTAAAATGTTTGTAGTAATCAAGAGGAAAACAAGAAAACTCCTATATGCTTGGAAAATACCTAAATTCAATCCCTAATAAGGCCACCATGGCCAGACCGTCCCACAGGAGTGAGGTTTTTCATTCCTTCCTCCAGGAAGTAACAAAGAAAAGGGCTCAAAACCCGCCAAAAAGGCCACCATGGCTAGACCGCCCCACAGGAGTTGGGTTATTGAGTAACCCTAGTCATTGAACATTTTTAGTCATCTATTTTTTCTCGATGCTATGTTGTACATAATGCCTCCCAAAAAGGGGCATCTATAGACACTAAAAACTGGTCAATCCGATTGTGCTACCATAAGTAGTGACTTCGTGACACACCAAGGCCCCTAGGGAAGCCCTCAGGAGGTATACAATGGTTCTAACCACTCAATGTAAGAATTTGAAAGGTTCTAGGTCACTTTTGGCACCTTTTTGACACCTTGCTACTATTCGTACCACCCTAGCATGAATACATAACCTATTCGTCGCACCCTAGGGCAAATATCAGCATTTGCTCTGGGGTGAAGTGAATAGCAGGTTTAACTGGTAAAAAGTCAAACCTGGGCAAATTATGCCTACCAACGATTAGATTTTTGGTCTATAATAGCTAGGAGGGCAGGGCATGCAATATATTAATGCTCCAACCCATGAGGGAGGCCAAATTGGGAGATTATCTTCTCCCTCCAATGCATGCCACCTCGGTGGCCAAGTGGCACCTCATGCCTCGCATGCATTTTGATCCCTGAAGCCTCCTTAGGCTATAAAGTGGAGATATTTTCCACACTAAATATAGAGAATAATTTGAATACAAAAGCAATGAAATGCTGCCAAGATTTCCTTCCATCCTTTTGCGCCAATTGTTCCCTTAGATCTCTTCCTAGCGAAGGAGGTTTGCGAGTGAGTTAGGAGGCATAATCTGTTACAAAACTAAACCAAATGAGTGAATTCCATCACCAAATTTGATGACAACACATTTTATAGGGTTTTGCATCATTACCAAGTGGAATTGGTGGTAAAATTTAGCGATATTCCATGGGCGTCGCACCCCAGGACACCCCTAAATCTATGACAGTCCTATTCATTCCACCCTAGGATGAATAGATATCTATGTATTATTTCTTGAATGTTTTTATTTAGATATTTTAAATATGATTATATTATGTTGCAGTTCAAATTTCATGTCATTTTGAGCTATATTGGCCGAGATATTACATTTTTAGTGTTTTGCAAGGTCTCTTGCAAGTATCCCACGATCATTTGAGAGAGAACCCAAAATATGATTGATCTCACAAATATAATAAAATGGGTTTTCTTAGAATAGCATTTTATGTATTCTATCCAATTTTCATGTGTTTTGGATATGCGTAGGGTCAGAATTTGCTTGCTTTGGGTTTTGCATGTTGCGAACGATTATTCAAGTTTCGAAGCCCCATCGGATGCAATTTTGGTGTAATTTCTGGTGATATATTCCCAAAACCTTCCTTTTTATATCCCTCTATAATTTTGTGCTATTTGGAGTTTATTTGATATGTTTTCTCATTATTAGCCGTTTTGCCCCTATGGGGATTGCATGCTTTTTATCACACGCACTTGCTATTTGACAATTTTGGTTTCCTTATGTGTAGGTGCAGGTAATTACATAGCATTGGGAGGTGGCCTAAGAAATCTAGATCAAAGACACAAGTGGTAGAAACTTTGGCCTGCCCACTTCGATTGTGGGTACGAGGAAAGACAGTGGATGTGCACCCTATTTCTTGAAGGATTTCGATCCTTGGGAAACTGAGTTGTAAAAATTTGTATCACCCATTTTGAGCCCTCAATGGGATGCATTGTAACCCATAATTTTGGATCATTTCTATTAATAAGAAATCTATTTGCTTTGTATCATTTCTTGTTATTTGCTATCTTTTCCATATTTACTTGCATGCTTCCGTTTGACGCTCATAAGCGATACACACATTGTTTATATTTCATTTGGTGCACATTTTTTTCCTACTTCAACCTCTACACAGGAACCCTACAAATGTTTTGATTTTTAAAACTGAAGCGTTGGCCCCTTTTATAATTTTCACCCATACCTGTTAGAATGAATGTTTGAGGCATGCTTGCTAATTTAGGGGGGCATGGCATGCATCCCAATGATTTTTAAATTTTGGCCACCTCTTCTTTGAGTGCTCCGATTGGTTGCTTTAATTTTTGAATTGCTTTTTCCTTTGTGGGGGTGGGAATGGCTGTTAACGATTATTTTTGAAAACATGCATGGTTGCTTCTCTGCCTTGGAAAGCGTAAAGAGTGGCTTGAGTGAATGACGTGGGGCAAAAAATGGAGGTATGTAGATTTTACAGGTAGGGAAGCATGGAAAATGGAGGTTCAGGGGGAAAATAAGGGCAGAAGGGTTTGTATGCATGTTTTTCTTTGTAAAATAAAATTCAATGAAAGGGGGCGAGGAGGAAATGCGGATGAGAAGCAAATGCGGGATGAGGAAAGGACTTTTCGGGGAACGAAATAGCCATTTTAGGGAACGAAAGAAGGGACTTCGAGAAAATAAATAGCCATTTTGAGGAAAATTAGGTATTTTGAGGAATGAAAGAGGTATTTTAGGGAATGAAATAGACATCGCAGAAGGAAAAGAGGAAGTTCGGAATGCGAGAAGGCTTTTTTGGGAAGAAAAGCATTTGCATATGGTGGGCGTTCGAGGGTCCGAAAAATATTATTCGAGAAAAGCTTATTCTAAAAAAGTAAAAAGAAGGTGAGCGAAAAAGGCTTCTCAAGGAATGAAATAGTAGTTTTGGTGGACGAAGAAGGCTGATCGGGAAAATGGGAAAAAGTTTGGTGTGTTTTATTTGTGTTTTTTTTAATTTTTTTTTTTGGGGCGAACCAGGGATTTCGGGAAATGAAACAGCATATTCGGGGAAAGCAAGGTTTTTCGGGGGCCCGAAAAAGCTTTTTCAAGGGAAAAACAACATGAATTGGGCGGAAAAAGGGATGGAGGGAAAAATTCGAAATTCAACCTCTATTTTTTTTTTAAAGCATGGAAAATGGAAGCAATGAAAAACCAAAAAAGGAGGTCAACATTTTTTTTTTTTAACAAACCAACATATTCGGGGAAAGCAAGGTTTTTCGGGGGGGAAACAACATGAATTGGGCGGGAAAAGGGATCGAGGGAAAAAATTCAAAATTCGAACTCTGTTTTTTTTTTTGTTTGACAAACCTTCTTTTTAAAAAGCATGGAAAATGGAAGCAACAAAAAACCAAAAAATGAGGGCAGCAATTTTTAACGAAACAACATATTCGGGGAAAGCAAGGTTTTTCAGGAGCCCGAAAAAGCTTTTTCGGGGGGGAAACAACATGAATTGGGTGAGAAAATAGATGGAGGGAAAAAATTCAAAATTCAAACTCAGTTTTTTTTTGTTTGGTAGACCTTTTTTTTTTTAAAGCATGGAAAATGGAAGCAACGAAAACCAAAAAAGAAGGTCTGCAATTTATTTATGTTTTAGTTTTTTACACCTCCAAAACCTTGGACCCAAAGAACACATCACTCAAGCTGATTTTTTGGTTATCCAATTCTTCAAGAACTCCCTAGTTAAGCATAATTTCCATGGAGTAGTACTAGGATGGGTGAACTCCTAGGAAGTCCCGGGCTCTAACCACTTTTGTCACCTCAATTTTATTTTTTTAACCAGAAAGAAACATAAACTAAAAATATGTACATATTTACATTCATAATCTCTATTTTCACTAGTAGTAGGCCTTCAAATGAAGACCATTGACCGGAATTGGCAATGCATGACCGTCCATATCCTACAAATAAAAAGAGTTAATTCGATTGGCACCTAAAATTTGAAATGGACCCTCCCATATGGCCTCAAACTTGTGGTGTTTACCCAACTTTGCCTTCTTTTCGTTCCACTTCAATACAAGATCACCAACCTTAAATGTCCTTTCAAAAAATTTCTTACCAAACCACTTATTCGTCATTTGAGCATGATCTATGAAGGCCTTGTATGATTTCTCCATTTCTTCCTCCAACAGTAAAAGTTGAGCTAACCTCATGCTCATGGGGTTAGACTCATTGTCCTCATCATTCAACAAATTCCAGGTTTGGAGGGCCGACAATTCAATTTGGATAGACATAAATGCTTCTTTACCATATACCAAGAAATAAGGGGATGTCTTGATAGATTTTTTCACTGAGATGCAATCAGCCCATAATGCTTGGTTCAAGAGAAGGTGCCAACTCCACTTATTGTTGCCAAGGGTTATTTTCAGAATTATGAGCAGGTTCTTGTTTGTAGACTCGGCCAGACCATTCCCCTGTGAATATTAGTTAGATGAAGTTTTTAAATAAATTCCATACTTACCCGCAAATTTACTGATTTTGGCACCTATGAAGGGGGTCCCATTATCTGTTATGATTGCATACAGGATACCAAAATGAGTGATTAACCCATCAAGGAAATTGATGTTCATGGCCTGATCTACTTTCTTGGTTGGGATTGCTTTAGTCCATTTGTGATGTAGTCAGTCACAGTTAGGATGTTCTTGTGTCCGACATATGAGTTAGGATCAATGAACCCAATAAAGTCTAAGCCCCATTGCTGGAACAACACTTCTAATTGAATCAGGTGGAGGGGTAATGATACATTCCTGGTCTTATCGACATATCTTTGGCACTTTTCAAAGTTTTGACTAGCTTTGAAAGCATCTGCAAAGAGAGTAGGCTAGAAATATCTTGCTCGAATAGAATTCAATACCATGGGTCTGCCTGCATAATGACCTCCCAAAAATCTAGAATGGAATTCTTGTAGAATTTTCTCCTTCTTCGATTCTTTGAAACACCTGAGAAGAACTCCATAAATAATTTTATGAAACAAACAATTTGGCAACAAGACATACTTCAGGGCATGTAATCTAAATATCCTTCTTTGTGAGGCATTAAGATATGAAGGACACCTTCCAGAATTAAAATATTTGATCGGTTTCTCTGTACAATATTGGTCAACTACAGAATGATTGGCAAAATTATAGTTACCCACTGCATCTTCATATTGATAAACTATGGATTCGAAGGTAGCACTCCTTGCAAGTTCTTGGTATAATGCTCGATCTTGAACAAGTTTGGTTGGTCGGATCTCAACATCATACTCCTGGATTTTGGAAACCTAGCCAACTCTCCTATCTCCAAGTTCTCCCTAGATGATGAAACTTTGAACGTCTGGATGAACAACATAAACTATTGTCTTGCTCTGTGAAACAAAGTGCCAAAACTTCTTCAGAGGTTTCATTACCGTATACACCTGTTTCTCAATGAAGTTATACTTCTCTTCATGCGGTTGGATGACTTGGCTTAGGAAAGCAATCAAACATTCATTTCCATCATATCCCCTATGCGTGAGCACCATTGCGTAACTTTATTGCTCACCAATAGCATACAAGATAAAATCCTTGGAATAGTCAGGGTTTACTAGGACAGGGGCCTAAGAAATTATTTCTTTGATATCCTTGAATTATTGCTTCCTCTGCTCAGTCCACTTAAACTCAACATTTTCTTTAAAATCTTAGTCATTGGCTTTACCACTTGGAAAATCTGCAACAAACTTTTGAATAAAATTAATTTTCCAAAAGAATGATTGCAAATCCTTCTTATTGGCTAGCAATGAAATCTTTAGAAGATCTTCGGCTCTAGCTGGATCAATAGCTAAACCATTTTTTGAAATGACATGTCCCAGGAGCTTTCCCTCTATTGAAAATGGACTTCTTTGAATTTATGGATATATTCCAAACTCTCGAAACTTCTCAAATAATTGCCTTAAATGAGAGCCATGCTCCTCCCTGTTGTGAGAGAAAACAGTCATGTCATCCAAATAAATCACAATAACGTGATTTAACAACTCACCAAAAGCTACGTCCATCACCCTTTGAAAAGTCACTTCGACGTTTGAGAGTCCAAATGGAATTTGCTGAAAAGCAAAGGTTCCCCGTTTTTTGGTGAATGTTGTTTTATGTTGGTCCTCGTCCTTGACCCAAATTTGATTATATTTAGAGAATCCATCCAACAAAGAGAATCTATGAGCTCTTGTGACTACATGAAGAATCTGGTCGACCTGAGGTAAAGGATAATGATCCTTAAGTGATGCCTTGTTCAAATTTTGAAAATCCATGCACAGGCGAATATCCCAATTCTTCTTTTGTATCGAGACCAAATTCGCCACCTAGGTTGAATGCTTGATTGGGTAACTAATCTTAGCATCCAATATTTTCAATAGCTCCGCCTTCATCAGCACTTCAATCATAGGATTGATCAGTCTCTATTTTTTTCTGAAGGGTTTCACCCCGTCCTATAGCTCAATGGTATGCTATATCACATCTTTGTTATATTCCTTCAGATCATGGTATCTCCAAGAGAAAATGTCCAAAAATTCATGGTACAAGTCCTTGATCTGTTCTAACTCTTCAGGAGTATAATTTATTTTGATATTGATTGATTTTTGGGGCCCAACTATAGTTCAGTTTACTCCTTCTCATCCACTCTGATACTACACTTTTCTAATCTGTCATTTTGATCAAAGAGGCTCTCAAGCGTAATTAATACTTTTAGGATATGATTATTCCTTATTTGAATCAACCCTTTGGCTTCCTCCTCATCAAGCGTTCTCTCTTCCATAGTACTCACTTCTCTTATTAAAAAAATTATAATTTGCTCGTCGCTTTCAAACACTTTCCAGTAGATGTTATTGTTCAAGACTGAGGGTCTATAAACCAACCTTACAATCTTAGGTTTCCTCACTACGTGTTTAATAGGAGAGAAGTTTGCACCAAGGGATGCTAAGAGATCAACATGTTTGTTTTGCTCCTGTGAGATGGTTTGAATACTCAACACTATGTAAGCCTAAAATAGGTCCTAGACTTTATTGCGGTATACCTTGAGATAGTACTACTTGGAGATGCACTTGTTCATTACTTGGTTTACAATTAATTTGAAATCACCAAAAATTTGCAACAATTTAATTTCTATCTTCTCCGCTTTCTTCAAACCTAGGCACAATACTTCATACTCGATAGCATTGTTGGTACAACTCTAGGTTAGCTGGTATGAATAAGTTCTTTGTATTCCAGAGGGATAAATGAGAACAATCCCTGCTCCCACACCATTCTTACATCTTGCACCATCAAAATACATCTTCTATAATTTATTGAGAATAGGATACTGATCATGAGACACCTTCACTTCAACCTTTTCAGGCTTGGTAATGTGTAACAACCAATTTTGGTCTCCATCATAACATTAAAGTCAGGAATTGAAAACTTGTCTTCTAAGAGAAGCTCATCCAAAACTTTATCCATCAAATTAGGCTCTTCCAATTCCTCAGTTACCATGTTGATAGAGTTTGTGGACTTCTCTTCCTCTTCAATCTTCTCTACATGAAAAGTAGAGGCTTCTCAGATTCTTCTCCCTTTGAAAGGAATCTCTAGGTGAGAATAATCCAGAGAAAAGTAGCCTCCCAGCTTGGCAGTGAATTCTCTTGATAAACACATACTAAAATATGACTCCAAATCAACCACAACTACCTCCTGAATTATCGTGATCTGAGGTATACTATGTAGGACAATGGGGATATCCTTGATGACACCCACTATTTTTATGGGAGTTCCATATAATTTCAAGACACAAGGGCTACTCCTTATATATTCCATACCCATGACTTCACAAATTGCCTTTGGTATGACAATTGTCGCAACACCAGAATCAATCATGCAATTGTGCATGATCCAACCCCCCATCCTGAGAGACAAATAGAAAGGGAGCGGTATATTATTTCCAGTGGCTGAAGTAGTTAATGTTTGAGCAAAAAATTTATAAGTAGGATTTTTCCCGTTATCTTTCACAAAATTCAATGACTCTTGTAATATATTGACTTACCCAGGTAACTGCAATGCATCATAAAGACTAACCTTGGCTAGAATCTTCTTCAATTCTTAGACAATGTTGTATGTGGATGTACCAGACTCCTTTCTGTTGGTGACCTTATATTTGCTCTGATATTGCTATTTGGCTTCTACCCTCTAATGTTTAGTCAAATATGGGTACTTGAGTTTTTCTATGGCTTGTTCCTCCATTTCAACTATTGTCTGTGAAGTTGAGGCTTTTTATTGCAATATTTATTTGGCTCGCGGAGGCAAAAGATCTTTTAACAAGATAGGTGCATCTGGCTTTGGCATTGGAACGGGTGCTTTCACTTGTACTTATTTCTTCTCATTTTGCACCTTTGGGTTAGTAGGTGCCTTTAGTGGTTCCATCTTAGTTGGATCTTATGTGACTGGCTTTCTCCCAGCTCTTGTGAGAACTAAGACTTGTTCTTTAGAGGAACCATGAAGTTGTGATCCACCTCAGTAATCATGTCAACCTGACCTCCAGAAGAGCTTACGACTAGTGTTTTCACGTAGTTCAGATGAACCATGCAAGTCTCATCACCATGTGGATAATTACAGGTAGAGCACCAATATGTTTTTTCTACTGGATCAACTTCTTCATTTGCCAATACAGTTGGGTTCCTATCAGGTGCCTTGTTGGTCGAAGATGCTTGCCCTTTGGTGATCGACAAGGATTGAAATATCCTGGGTTGGAAATATATCTTAGCCTTTTTTATTTCAATAATTGTAACCTTATTACCCATTACTCTTATGGACTAATTAGTAGATTTCACCTCTTGCAACACTGTTGTGTAAGGATCAGGATTCGAGGGTGCAGGAGATGCCAGTAAGGGTAGAGGCGTTGGTGGGGCAGGTAACAATAGTGTAACTGATGGCATGGATAATGCTGGGAAAGGAACATGTGCAAGCAATTGTGGAAAGCTTGGAGCAAGAATTTATGGGACCATAATCAAAGAGACTTGTGGTGGATCTGAGCCCCATGAGGGAATTGGGTACATAGAGGGTATAGGTTGTGAGAACACACTTGAATATAAATGTTGCAGAAGGTCAGGTAGGATGGGAATTGTTACCTACGAAGGAAGCTTACCTATGGTGATCAAGTCCGCCTCAACCTTCTGCACTTGCGTGTACATATATGAGAACGTATTTACATTGGCCTGTTGGATAGCCATGCCAATATCATTGTTAAAGACTCTAAGATAATAAAATGTAGCTTACTCAGGAGTGGGTCAAAGGCCATTAAGAACTCTCTGCCAGCTTTGGGCGAACGTAACATTTAAGTCCACTATCTCCTCCTGCAAATGCCTTTGAATCGTTGTAAATTGATGTATTAAAAAATGGATCAGCTTGTTTATGAAAGTTATTGATTAGTAATTCTTCCAACTGATCCCATGTGGCGATAGTGCCAAGTGATAAATATCGGTACCAGTATAAAAACTTCTCTCTAAGTGATAAAACCAGCAACCTTACCATAATATCTTCATCTGCAATACCGTGGATTATCTCCAAAGAAGCCACATCTTGGATATGCTCATATGCAGTCTTACTGGTACCATCATAGGTTGGTAAGGCCTTCAAGGCTGCTTGGGGAACTGGATTTTATGCTTGTAAATTCAGGGCTCCTAAACTATTCCATGTTGGGAACAACCTTGGTGGCTATGGCTGTTGAGGTGGAGGATTCTGGGCCATATGGACTGGTGTATGTGGTTGAGGAGGTGGAACACTAGTAGCAATACTATCTAGACTTGAAGGAACGAAAAAAACACCAGCTATTTGTGAGGATGTTACGGATGATGTATGTGACAGGGTGACTAACCTAGGGTGTTCACCTAATTTTTGGGTGTCAAGTTCAAAAAACTCAATGAGGTTTTCAAAATTTTTGGCCTTCGATCTTGTGATCATGAAGTATAGCTTTCGTTGTCTCCACATTCGAAGGCTTATGGGTAGTAATGAGTTGCCAAATGTTCTAACTATATAGATGGAGGCGAACATCAAACCTCAATAATGTTGAAAGTGTAAATTTTGGGGTCCCACCGGGCATGCCAAAAATTTTTGGTCATGAATCTGCCTAAGTACAAAGTATTATCACTTGTGGACCCTAGACCCGACCAACATTGAAAGATCGAGGGAAAAACAAAATTCCTTTGGGCCAATATCCAGAGAGGGCTGGCTCCCTTACTAATCTAATTCGATTTAAAGCTTAGGGTAACAGGAAAGAAATAAGAAATGATAGAAAGAGATGGAAATATGGCTATAAGCCGAAAAAGTGCGATGGGGATAAACTAACAGCAAGAAACCACATTCAAGTTTGAATTAGCATAAAATAGAAAAGTAAGCACAAGAACCATTCATAGTGTGCAAAGATAACATCCAAGACACATTTCAGTGTTCATAATGGGCATAAACGTAAGTAGAAATGACAAGCAAGAAGTGAAACCACAAGACTACTTTAGGAACCAGAAGTCGAATATCTTTCTATTGATGCATAAAACTTAAAGTATTTTTTTGATGTCTATCCTTCCTTCTTACAATGAAATGCTTAGTATTTATAGAGAGATTTCACCTCTGTCATTTAATGCATATACGAACAAAATACTGGTAGATCAAAAACCAGTGTGCATATTTTTCTCCTTGTCATCAGTGACATCTTCAGTTAAAACATTCTGCAAGGAAACCATGATCCGAATTTGATGGGAGAATCACACAAAGAAGTCAACATGAGTAAATGCTTGAAGCGATCTTAGACGTCGGTGCATTGGGACACAGTAAAATCATCTAAAAATCGGGCATTTGGTCGTTGAATTTGCTTCGCCTTATGCCTTAGAAATTTACTTTTGCTAGGAAAGTACACCGAGCATTAAATCTGCTTTGAAAACTAGTAAGGTTGATAAGCGATACATTGGAAATGCATACCCACCTAAGTGGATGGTGCTTCGAAAATGAACAAGATTACATCGGAGTCAAAGGAGCAATACTTAAATCCCACAATTTTTCAGTAGTGATCCTGGATATATCTATTATATCACCACAAGAATTAATTTTACTGGCTTTAATTCTTTTCCAAAGAATATTTGCACTAAAAACGTAGGGGTGATGGTGTTTGCCTCTAAAATGGATTTTTGCTCAACATTTTGCCCGAAATGGGCCTTTATCTTCATTTCGCCCAAGTTAAGCCCGAAATGAGCTTTCGCCGACGAAATGCCCAAGAAGTGTTTTTGCCAATGAAATACCCAAAAAATGATTTTTGCTGCAGTTGGTGGGTGAAAAGGCATTTCGTGGTGCATGAGAGTGAAAAGGCATTTCGCTTGAATCTTACTCGAAACTACACCCATCAGATACTTAGAAGAATTTTCAAAATTGTTTTAATGTATGAAAAACACTCAAAATGAATTTGTGAGTTTCACTGACAAAATGGTTACATATTTCAATCAAAATTTTAATGTGGCAAAAATGCAAACAACTACCTTCATATAGGTATACATTATTGATTTAGATATAATCATCAACAAGCCGACCACCTAGAATCGAAGTTGGTAGCCTAAAAGCTATCGTAAATTCTTCGACTAAGATGAATGACTGGGTTGATGGAAAAAACTCCTACCTTGTTTGATGCATCTGATTGTTTGTCTTGTTTGCTTTGTGTGAAATAATGAGTTAAGAAACTTTGTTAGAAAAAAGATTAATGGATATAGAGGATCCATTACCCCAAATCCTTTTGATATATCATACTAATAATTGATATTAATATGGATATATAATTTAAAAATAATAAATGAATTTTATTTTTAAATTAAATAAAATATAATTTATTTAATTAATACACGAGTTTTAATTAAATAAAAAAAGAATGTAAATTATTTAATAAATAAAACATGTTTTATTTAAATAATTATTATATATATATATATATATTAAAATAATAAATTAAACTATTTTAGAATAAATTAAAATAACTTTAATTTAAAGATTTTCTCATAAGTTTTCTTTTGAAAAGGGATGATACCCATCCCTTTTAATTTTAAAAGGAAAAAAATTAAATAAAATGAATTACTTTAAAAAGTGCATGTTCGTATTAATAAGATGCATTCTTTCCCCTTTAAAAAAAATAATAAAGGAGGTTCTTTTGACTAAAAAAATTGTGCTTTTTGAAAATCGTTTGAAACCTTATTTTTCTTGCCGCCATACGAGAACCAAAAAATGAAGAAAGAGGGGATGAGATTTTTACTGAAGGAAGGAGAAAGCAGACCGTGAAGAAGAAGAACTGTGGGGTTTGCCCACAACAGGGACCACGACCTTGCACTGTGAGGTTTATGAGAAACCTCACAGCAGGGGCGACATATTTAAAAGAGGGAGGGTGATCACAATGGTACTTGAGCAGAAAGCTCACACGGAGGGTGACATATTTGCGCCCAAGCATTATATATATAAACATTTATTAAAAGAAAAGAGAAGACAATTTAAAATATAAAGTTTATTTATTTATTTTTTTGAATTTATATGGTGGAATCGTCACGAATTAGTTGTTATATATATATATATATATATATATATAAAGCTAAAAACCTCTTGCGGGGCCGCCTTGGTTTAAGAGACCACAAACAGGGGGTTCTACACCGTCAAAGTCACCCGGGGGTCGCACCCAGCCCTTCCCACACCAACATTATCAATTGGATTTTGGGTACCCAATTCAGCTTTTTGGTAGGGTGGAGATTTGAACCTGGGACCTCCCTTGGAGGATTGCCCTCTCCTCTCCAACTCACCTACAACACCTAGGTGACTATAAACAATATTTAAATGAAGAGATATATTGTTTAAAAGAATAGATGTATTGTTTTTGTATGGACATTATTTAAATGAAGAAGATGAATTGTTTTCATAGATAATATTTAAATAAAGAAATGCATTATTTTTATTTAATGGAAGAATATAGATAGTAATGTGGATTATTGTTTAAATGAAATAATTAGAAATCTAAAACTAGATGTTTAATTAAAACATGGAAGAAGTTTTATATTCTTTTTGGAAATGAAACTTAAAGAAAATAGGAGGTTTTATACTCTTTCCTATATGAATGTGATGTATTACTTTATTCTTTAGAGTATGGGGGTTTTACCATACTTGGATATATGTAATAATTTGATGAACGAATGGAAATTGTATCTTTAATTTATTGTTATGATTTATTTATATTTGTTATCTAGATTTCTCTTTTATCTAATGCTTACCTTTATTTAAATGTTGTTTTCTTTCTAAGTATCTCTTGTATGCTTTATGAATTTTTGTTCCTTGATTGATTAAGTAGAGAGAGTTGTTATTGTCTTCTTGTTAAATATAAAAGTGACCTAAGAAATTGAGATCTCAGGGTGAACCTAGAAAGTGACCTAAGAGAGAGAGACCTCTTAGGGTGAACATAGGAATACTTAAGGGATTGAGACCCCTTAGAGAGAATGATAACTAAGAAAACTAAAATATTACATATGAGTTAAGATAGTTCATCTTGGAGATGAGATGGATAGATTAACTTGCAATACACATAGTATACTTACACAGATAGACTTGTGCATGGTATGGTGATGGGTGTATACATTCGATGGTACTAAAGGTGATAAGTTTAGCTCATCGACAATGATGAGAAGGATAAGCTTATTTGCGGTAACACATAATATACCTACACAGGTAGACTTGTGTGAGGGTATTGTGTGAGATGTAACTCTTTGGGAAATTTGGGAAACTTAGTGAACTTAAACAATAGATTAATCAAAGGTCGGTTAGGGGTTTATAAATCCCTCTCCATAGTAGTAATTTTTTTCTTTTCTTTTTTTGTGTTTTTTCTTATATCTAATTTTGGGGTTATTAAAATTGGTATTAGAGCTCTAGGTATGAGGGTATAAGGCTTATTAACGTGTTTTAGGGATTTTGATGTCTTTCTATGAAGGCTTGCTTAAGTTTTAAGCTAAATTCAAGAAGACCTAGAATCATCTGCTTGTTAGAATCTAATGGGGATTAACCCCAAGAGGGTAATTAGAATGTTGTGATGCCTTACTTATGATAAGTAGACTTTGACATTGAAAGTACATCATAACCTTGGAACACTATCCTAATAAGACTATTGATGTTTTTAGCAAGAGAACTTTGCATTATGGCTTGTGTTAGTAGTTCAGTTCAAAAGTGGAGTTGTGACCTAACCTTCTCTTATTGGTTACCACATGATAGATTGCACCTAAGGCTAGAAAAGAGAGGCCTACACCTTCAACTAGGTGATATCGATAGAATGGTGTCGAAGAAGATATTTGGGATGAGGATCCTAGAAATTTCAATAGAGAGGTGGAAGACCTCACTGCTATGGTTGCTACCATACAGGATCAGATGAAACAAATGTTGGAAACCATTGTGAATCAGAACTTGCAAGTTAGAGGTTCAAAGGTTATCCAAGCTGATGCAATAATACCAAAATAGTTGGAAGCCAGAGCTCTTTTGGAGAAAGAACTAAGGATTTGAAAAATGTTCACATCAATAAGTTCAATGGAGAAGGGGATGGGGATGCGGTCAAAGCCTGGTTAAGGAAATTATAAATCTATTTTTTAGTGAAGGGCTATTCCCCAGGAACTCAAACAATTTGGGCCACAATCTACGTAGAAGGGAATAATTTATATTGCTGGGAAACTTAATATGAGAAGAATACGATCGAACCTACCAATATTAAATAGAAATATTTTGTTGAGACCTTCAAAAAGAGGTTCCTCATAGAACACCTTTATGCATTAAAATTTGAAGAGTTTTCCAACCTTCGATAAGGAACCAAAATGGTGGAGGTATATTACAAAAGCTAGTATGATTACTAAAGTATGTACCCACTTATGATGAGAAGATGAGGGTTCATAAGTTCATTCTTGGGTTAGAATCAAGAGTGAGGCATGATGTAAACATGAATGAACCCAAGTCATTGTAGAAGGTATATGACCTAGTAAAGAAGGTAGAGTCTCACTTACAATTCAACTATTGAAGAACACAAGCTTATACTGAGAGGGGGGTGAAAAGTATAAGAGCACTTTTTACTTTTCTTTTCAAATCAATATTATGCAGTGTATAGATAGCAATATCAATAGAAGTAATCAAAGCAATGCACAAAACACCATACACAATAGAGACACAGATTTAACGTGGTTCACCCAAAGATGGCTACTTCCACGGAGAAAATATTTCTTCTAAATATTTCTCAAATGATCTCTTGGGAATCCTTCCCAATTACAATGTTTATGGACCTCTATCCAAAGGAGATGTTGATCCCCTAAATCTGGTTTGTGGATCTCTATCCATAGGAGAACTCTTTCTCCTCTGCTCTGGCTGGTGATCCTCTAGAAGACACTGCCTCCACTGCACTGATTGGTGGATCTCTCTCCACTTGAAGACTCTTGTCCTCACTTAGAAGACCTATCCTCAATGTCTTGGCTGATGGATCTCTATCCACTGGAGACTCTGTCCTCTTTACTCTATCACCTCCAAAGCTCTATCTCAATGCTATACTAAACATAGTCCAGTCGGTCTAGCACAACTCTACTCAACTCTTGCACTAAACATAGTCTAGTCGGTCTAGCACAAGTCTACTCAAATATGCACTAAACATAGTCCAATCGGTCTAGCACAAATCTTCTCAATAGGTCCACTCAAAACCTACTCAAATTTGCTCAATAGGTCCACTCAGAACCTACTCAAATCTGCTCAATAGGTCCACTCAGAACCTATCCAAATCTGCTCAATAGGTCCACATAGAACCTGTCAAATCTGCTCAATAGGTCCACATAGAACTTGTCCAAATCTGCTCAACAAGCTCACATAGAACTTGTCCAATTCTCAACAAACATAAAAAATTGTTAAACTCAATATGTTCTACTCAACAACTCAATCTATTTCTCAACTCAATATCATAGAAACATAAAGAGAATTGTTAGAGACTCAATATGTTCTATTCTCAAAACTTAATCACTTTCTCAACTCAATCTCATAGAAGCATAAAGAGAATTGTTAGAGACTCAATATGTTCTATTCTCAAAACTCAATCACTTTCTCAACTCAATCTCATAGAAGCATAAAGAGAATTTTTAGAGACTCAATATGTTCTATTCTCAAAACTCAATCACTTTCTCAACTCAATCTCATAGAAGCATAAAGAGAATTGTTAGAGACTCAATATGTTCTATTCTCAAAAACTCAATCTCAACTCAAATCAGAATATAGAATAGTTTGTTTTATGGAACTTGAACAATCACTTCATACATCCACTTGACTAGGCTCAATCAACTCTACTCAACCAATCACTTCAAGAAACAACTCTTGCTCACAAACCCTAGTCCAAGCATGTATCATCCAACTCAAAATATTTCCAATAATGCTCAACAACAAATCTCACATAACAATGATACTCATGATCTTTTCAAACCCTAGTTCAAGTTCTTTGCATAACAACTTACTTCAACAACCATGCTCATCAAACAATGTTTTAATCACAACTCTCAATTTTAGAAAACCTTGAAGCATTAACTCAAACACTTCACTCAACCAATGATCTCAACAACAATGCTAATAAAACAAGGTTTTAATCTCAACTCTCAAATCAGAAAACCTTGAAGCAATAACTCAACCACTTTCGAAAAGGAAACCCTAATCAAGTCCTTTTCACTCCAAACTTAATTTTCAATAAATCCAATCAATCAACTCAACCAAAGAAGGAATTTGCCCATACCTTTTGTTTGACAAGTAGTTGATCTCACAAATCTGCCACACTCACAATTACTTCTTTGCCAATCTCAATAAGGGTTAGAGGATAATTTTCTTCAACAAAACATATCACAAATATAATATCAAAATTACACCTTATCACTCCAACTTAAATAATAATCAATATCCTCACAATAGTCACAAAAACCCTTAATTCAAAATAACATACTACCCACAAAGTCTTAACCTTTCAATATTCCTCAATAGCAATTTTAAGACTTTAAATATAAAATAGAATTCTCCTTATAACTCCTAAAGATAATTCTCAACTACCACAATTTTATTACAAAGCAACCTTTCCAAATTTCAACCACTAAACAACCTTATACCTCCAACTTAGGCATTTAATTAAAATTAAAATCAAAATATTACCTTTGCCTTTGGAGAGTTTTGAACTCTCAACGCAGCCCACTCTAACGTCTCAA
Organism: Wollemia nobilis; assembly: GCA_028583015.1. Taxonomy (NCBI): domain Eukaryota; kingdom Viridiplantae; phylum Streptophyta; class Pinopsida; order Araucariales; family Araucariaceae; genus Wollemia; species Wollemia nobilis. The sequence continues at coordinate 13,766,504 of JAQPPZ010016955.1, read as the reverse complement.
CCATGGTGCCAACAACCACATGAGCTACACGCTCATTGGAGATAGGTGAAGCACCACGTGCTTCAAAAACTTTATCCCCTCCTTGTTTCACAAAATGTGCACCTCACGATTGGCGCTTTCAACACACCTACCAAGCGCTTCCGTCGAGACTCGAACGTTGGCCTCCTTGCACACAAAATGTAAGTCGCAGCCCTCTTGCCACTAGGCCAAGGTGCCTAGTTGGCTTCCAACTATTTGACGTTGTCCCTTTTGTTTCTTTCACTGGCAATTCAAACTTAAAATTCGCACATCCGTTTCATGAGCTCTGCATTAATTAATTTGTATGCTATCTTTTCAATCGAGCAAGGATAATCTTAATGCCCTTTGGGCATAGGTTTAAATATTAATCTTCCTCCTTTGCTTTAGAACGTCGGTGCTTCAAAATGCAATTAACCCACATGACGTCGGCGAGGATAAACCTTTGTAACATGCTTCAAATATTTAAATTCTAACACCCATCTTTGGGTGTAGTAAAATATTATTATTAATATTTTACTTTGGGCTCTTTTTCACCACCTTACTTAATATTATAATAACTCATATTATAATATTATATCCTTTGATAAAGTACCTTTAATATTTATTTATAAAATTTAAATTCACACTGAATTTAAATAATTTATAAAATAAATATTATAACTCCTTTTTAACTTCTATCTTTTGCATTGTTTCACTTGATCTTTGGCCTTCTTCCTGGATATCAAATAACCATTTTTATCCCCTTTATTTCCTACTAAAATATTTGGTATTAATGATGACTTCATCTGGTGACATCAATGACAACTTTAACTTAGGGACTCAAAATGTCCAACAATCTCCCCCTTTGTCATTGATGGCAACCCATATCCTTTTTACTGAAACCTGACCTTTCTTTTTCTTCTGCTCCCCCTGGGACATTGCTCCCCCTGGCTCAATGCTCTCTCAAATATCAAATCTCTCCCCAATACACAAATCTCTCCCCCTTTGACATCAATGGCAAAGGGTCACCTTTGGGGCTCGGGGCTAAGAATGAGCCTCTTAGCTTAGCCCCTCCCCCACCTCCTCATGAGGTGGTTAATTCTGGGGTGGGAGTATTTCTACTCCTCGAAAGCACTGTTCTTTACCTTTATTCTTTTCCCTTATTTTCTGAGTTTCCTGAATCCTCTGACTATTTCTATCCAAGTCATCATCCCTGTTCCTGTCATCATTCATGTTCCTATCATCATTCCTATTCTTGTTCCTGTTCTTGTTCACATCTAGGTTCCTATTCCTATTCCTATTCTCATCCATGTTCCTGTTCCTATTCCTGTTCATGTTCATGTTCCTATTCCTGTTCATACCTATTTCTGGAATGTCTGCTCTACACCACTTTGTTGTGTGACCATCATTATTGCACTTATAACACTTAATGTTATTATTCCTTGTAGGTGCAAATATCTTAGGATTTTTCCTAGTGAAGTCATATCCTCTTCTTTCATGAACCCTGCAATTCATTGCCTTGTGACCAAACTGATTACATGAGTAGCAATACCCATGGAAAAACTATCCATTCCCATATTCATGTCTTTCATGTGTCCTGCATTGTGAAGCCATGTGCCCAAACCTGTGACATGAAAAACATCTTCCATTGAAGCTTCCCTATTTTGACCTCATTGGTCTCCTGTTCTGATTGTTGTTCCATCTGTATCTTCTCTGTGCATTGTTCCTATCTTTGTTGAACTCTCTATTGTCCAATTCTTCCTCTGATGTCTGACTTTCTTTTACACTGTCTTCTTCTGAAGTATCTTCATCTGAAGTTTCCTCTTCAGAACTTGAAGTTGACTCTCCTTCCTATTTCTTTTGAGTTTATTCAAAACCAAGACCTATTTTGTTTGTTGACCTTCTTTGTACCTTGACTATCTTATCCATAATATTTGAGCTATTCTTGAATCCTTTCATCTTGATCTTGGAGTCCTCTAAATATTCTTTTAGTAGTGCCACTTCTTGTGCTAACTTCTCACATTCCAAGATCTTTGCTTCTAACTTATCTTTGAACCTTTTTGCCTTAGCCTTTGATTTTTCTAAATCCTCTATGAGCAATCTTCTCTCTTCATCACATTCTTGAAACTGAATTTCAAGTTTAGAGTGTTGCTTTCTTACCTTCTTTACCATGTCAAGGGCATAGATAAGTTCTCCCTTGAGATCATAACCATTCTCTACTGAATAATCCTCTATTTTTTTACCTTTGTCCACATCATTACTTTCTTTTGGCTTGTCTTCTATAGGATCACTTACTTCTTCTTCTAAAGCCATTAGAAGATTTTCATCTGGTCCTTCAAGTGCATTCTCATATTCATCATCACTGAAACTATAACCATCCCTTGTACAATCATCTTCAAGATGTCCAAATTTACCACATCTAAAACACTTGAGAATAATTGGAGTCCTTTTCTTAACTGGTTCTTTTTCCTCAATCATAAATAGGACTTCATCTCTATCATTATCTGAAGAACTAGCATCACTATCATTTGAGTACTTACTTGCATTATCCGCATAGTAGCTCCTCTTTTGTCTTTGGAAGAACTTCTTTCCTTGTCTGCTTTGTCCATCCTTGCTTTTCTTTTGGTGCCTGTGTCTTTCTGATTCCCTGTACCTATGATCCTATTTTTCTTCACCATTGTTGTTCTTTGGCTCTTTACAATCTGTTGCAAAATATCCATACTTTCCATAATTGAAACACTTAACAGATCTTAGATCTATGGGTCTTCTGGAACCTTTATCTCTTCTACCATAATTTGCTTCTTCATCACTGGATGACTCACTACTTGATTCTGACTTCTTACCCTTTATCTTCTTGTTCGCTTTGAAAGCAACCTCTTTCGGAGGGATAGGATCTTTTGTTCTTATCTCAAAAGTTGTAAGCATGCCAAGTAAAGAATTTCTTGTCAAACTGTCACTATCAATTGATGTTTCTATAGCAGAGACCTTTTCACTGTACCTTTTTGGAAGAGTTCTCAAGATCTTATCACAAGCATCGGATTCATCGACCTTCATTCCAAGACCTCTCATCTCATGTACAAGTTCATCAATCTTACTGAGATAGTCATGAATGTTTTCATCATCCCGCATTCTTAGATTTTCAAATTCTCCTTTGAGATTTTTGATCTTAGCTTTCCTGACACCTTTATCTCCTTCATATATGTTATGCAGTAGTTCCCACATTTCATTTTCTGTTTTACAATCCATAACCTTCATAGATTCTGATCTACGCAACCCTTTTATAATTGCATTCATAGCTCTTGAATTTGCATGCATTAGAAGCTTACCTTCCTTATCTATAGGAGGATTGACTATTGAATCATATCCAAGTTCCACTGCATCCCAAACTTCATTGCCAAGTGCCATCAAGTGAAACCTCATCAACATACACCAATACAAGAAGTCACTTCCATCAAATACTGGTACTGTATTATTGATGGACCCATCCCTTTGATCCTTTTGATCCATTGTGTTCTTGATCACTTTTCCTTCAAGCTATCAAACTCTTCTGAAGGAACCCGCTCTGATACCAATTGAAGAACACAAGCTTATACTGAGAGGGGGTGAACAAGTATAAGAGCACTTTTACTTTTCTTTTCAAATCAATATTATGTAGTGTATAGATAGCAGTATCAATAGTAGTAATCAAAGCAATGCACAAAACACCATACACAATAGAGACACAGATTTAACATGGTTCACCCAAATATGGCTACTTCCACGAAGAAAATATTTCTTCTAAATATTTCTCAAATGATCTCTTGGGAATCCTTCCCAATTACAATGTTTATGGACCTCTGTCCAAAGGAGATGTTGATCCCCTAAATCTGGTTTGTGGATCTCTATCCATAGGAGAACTCTTTCTCCTCTGCTCTAGTTGGTGATCCTCTAGAAGACACTGCCTCCACTACATTGACTTGTGGATCTCTCTCCACTTGAAGACTCTTGTCCTCACTCAAAAGACCTATCCTCAATGTCCTGGCTGATGGATCTCTATCCACTGGAGACTCTTCCTCTCTACTCTATCACCTCCAAAGCTCTATCTCAATGCTATACTAAACATAGTCCAATCGGTCTAGCACAACTCTACTCAACTCTTGCACTAAACATAGTCTAGTCGGTCTAGCACAAATCTGCTCAATAGGTCCACTCAAAACCTACTCAAATATGCTCAATAGGTCCACTCAGAACCTACTCAAATCTGCTCAATAGGTCCACTCAGAACCTATCCAAATCTGCTCAATAGGTCCACATAGAACCTGCTCAAATCTGCTCAATAGGTCCACATAGAACCTGTCCAAATCTGCTCAACAAGCTCACATAGAACTTGTCCAAATCTATAAAACATAAAAAATTGTTCTCAATATGTTCTATTCTCAACAAGCTCACATATACTTATCAACTCAATATCATAGAAGCATAAAGAGAATTTTTAGAGACTCAATATGTTCTATTCTCAAAAACTCAATCATTTTCTCAACTCAATCTCATAGAAGCATAAAGAGAATTGTTAGAGACTCAATATGTTCTATTCTCAAAACTCAATCACTTTCTCAACTCAATCTCATAGAAGCATAAAGAGAATTGTTAGAGACTCAATATGTTCTATTCTCAAAACTCAATCACTTTCTCAACTCAATCTCATAGAAGCATAAAGAGAATTGTTAGAGACTCAATATGTTCTATTCTCAAAACTCAATCTCAACTCAAATCAGAATATAGAATAGTTTGTTTTATGGAACTTGAACAATCACTTCATACATCCACTTGACTAGGCTCAATCAACTCTACTCAACCAATCACTTCAAGAAACAACTCTTGCTCACAAACCCTAGTCCAAGCATGTATCATCCAACTCAAAATATTTCCAATAATGCTCAACAACAAATCTCACATAACAATGATACTCATGATCTTTTCAAACCCTAGTTCAAGTTCTTTGCATAACAACTCACTTCAACAACCATGCTCATCAAACAATGTTTTAATCACAACTCTCAATTTTAGAAAACCTTGAAGCATTAACTCAAACACTTCACTCAACCAATGATCTCAACAACAATGCTAATAAAACAAGGTTTTAATCTCAACTCTCAAATCAGAAAACCTTGAAGCAATAACTCAACCACTTTCGAAAAGGAAACCCTAATCAAGTCCTTTTCACTCCAAACTTAATTTTCAATAAAGCCAATCAATCAACTCAACCAAAGAAGGAATTTGCCCATACCTTTTGTTTGTCAAGTAGTTGATCTCACAAATCTGCCACACTCACAATTACTTCTTTGCCAATCTCAATAAGGGTTAGAGGATAATTTTCTTCAACAAAACATATCACAAATATAATATCAAAATTACACCTTATCACTCCAACTTAAATAATAATCAATATCCTCACAATAGTCACAAAAACCCTTAATTCAAAATAACATACTACCCACAAAGTCTTAACCTTTCAATATTCCTCAATAGCAATTTTAAGACTTTAAATATAAAACAAAATTCTCCTTATAACTCCTAAAGATAATTCTCAACTACCACAATTTTATTGCAAAGCAACCTTTCCAAATTTCAACCACTAAACAACCTTATACCTCCAACTTAGGCATTTAATTAAAATTAAAATCAAAATATTACCTTTGCCTTTGGAGAGTTTCAAACTCTCAACGCAGCCCACTCTAACGTCTCAACCATGGTGCCAACAACCACACGAGCTACACGCTCATTGGAGATAGGTGAAGCACCACGTGCTTCAAAAACTTTATCCCCTCCTTGTTTCGCAAAATGTGCACCTCACGATTGGCGCTTTCAACACACCTGCCAAGCGCTTCCATCGAGACTCGAACGCTGGCCTCCTTGCACACAAAACGTAAGCCGCAACCCTCTTGCCACTAGGCCAAGGTGCCTAGTTGGCTTCCAACTATTTGACGTTGTCCCTTTTGTTTCTTTCACTGGCAATTCAAACTTAAAATTCGCACATCCGTTTCATGAGCTCTGCATTAATTAATTTGTATGCTATCTTTTCAATCGAGCAAGGATAATCTTAATGCCCTTTGGGCATAGGTTTAAATATTAATCTTCCTCCTTTGCTTTAGAACGTCGGCGCTTCAAAATGCAATTAACCCACATGACGTCGGTGAGGATAAACCTTTGTAACATGCTTCGAATATTTAAATTCTAACACCCATCTTTGGGTGTAGTAAAATATTATTATTAATATTTTACTTTGGGCTCTTTTTCACCACCTTACTTAATATTATAATAACTCATATTATAATATTATATCCTTTGATAAAGTACCTTTAATATTTATTTATAAAATTTAAATTCACACTGAATTTAAATAATTTATAAAATAAATATTATAACTCCTTTTTAACTTCTGTCTTTTGCACTGTTTCACTTGATCTTTGGCCTTCTTCCTGGATATCAAATAACCATTTTTATCCCCTTTATTTCCTGCTGAAATATTTGGTATTAATGATGACTTCATCTGGTGACATCAATGACAACTTTAACTTAGGGACTCAAAATGTCCAACAACTATTCCATCTTGTTTGAGCAACATCAACAAGCACTTAGGAAGAGGAATAGTCAGTGATTCTTGAAATGAGAAGAGGAACAAGATCGAAAGAGCAAAAATCCTCAAAAATTTAAGAAAAAAAACAATGGGAAATAGGGAAAGTTCAAGAAGAAATTCCAAAAGAAAATCAACAACAATTCCAACAATGCAAGACCTTAGCCTTAGAAATCGTAAATTTCAACCCCAACAAGTAAGGCGAGGGAACAAAAATAGAAAATTGGCAAGGACCCAAGGATGGGTGTTATCATTGAAGAGGCCTTCATTATTCTAATAAATGTCTACATCAACCAGGTCCAAGTACATCCAGTGCTAAAGGAAAGTGTAGACACCTAAAACGCATCATGTTGAGGGTGACTACTCATATGGACATGCTACAAGACCATATGGAATATCTTGGATAGATTCCAAGATAGAGTAGTGGTTCTAACCACTCAATTTGGGCTCCTTGGCATAATCAATTTGAACCACAACCTGAACTACGGTTTATAGCTGAACCATGGCTGGGACCTATGGTTTATAGTCTAGACCGTAGCTATGACCTACGGTCTTAACTGAAGTTTAGTTGGCCTTCAATCCAAGCCAAATCGGTTGGAACAACTATTTGATCTAGAAGAATGTGGTTAATGGATGGAAGATTCCAGAGGCTTCCATTCCAACTGTCCTAACCACCCCTTCTTGATCTTGGCTTCTCCAGGAAGCCACCCCTAGCCCTTGGGTAGTCCTATAAGTACCCCTCAAAATTAGGGTAAAGAAGAGAGAGAGCATTGGATATTTGAGCAACGAAGCCCTGTAGAATTGTACACTCAATCGAGTATACTAAGAGAGAGCTATTGCACTTATCCCCTACCTACTTGCCAATATTCATGATGAATTACATTATGGATGCCCTAGGATTCTAGGAGAGCCAAGAAATGCAAATCCGGGCAAATGAAGGCCCATCATAGTGATTCAATCACCAAAATTATCAGAAGGACACCAAAGGAAACCCTTGAACATCAATTGGACAAGGATGTCAATCCCACTACCCTTGGAATTTAGGGTAAGCCTATTAGAGTGTTGAATGTGGCTTTCAGTCATGGTTTACAGTGTAGAATGCTCATCAGAGCTACAGTTTGCAGTAGAGGTATAACCACCTTCCTCTTTTCATTTTTGTATGGTTAACTAGTTTAGATTAGTTGCTTTCATGATTTAAATACATTTTAGTAGACTTATGACCGTAGAATTAGATTAGATTAGCTTCTTTATGTTTATGCTTCAATTAGGATATTAATGGTTCTTTATGCACCTTTATTCCTTGTTTTGCACATTTAATCCATGCATAGTGGAGCTACTACTATTTTTTACGCTATTATATAAATCTTGATTCGATTTGCCTAGCTTAGAAGCATTTTTCATGTTTTCTTGATTATGCATGCTTAATGGTGTCATTATGCAATTTACCTAAAAGGGCCTCATCATGAGAGGTTGCCTATCTTTTTGACATTCTTGTGTTGTTTCTTGACTGCAGGGAATAGTTTCAAAGAAGAACCATTCATGTCATCTTGAAAGGCATTTGGAAATCACACCTACCCTTGAGAGGGAAAAATTACACACTCCTATTGTAATATTGTATCAAAATGATTATCCCTAAGGGGGATGGACCTATAATTTTATTTTGAATTTGAATACAATGGAATAAAGCGCATTTCTTCTTGATTCATTTGTTGTCAATTTCTTGTTCTTGTATGCATGTTATACTTTTATCATTTATTGCAATAGGAATGCATCGGGTGTGAGCCTTTTTGGTGGTTACAAAATGTGATCACGGTGAAAACCCACATTTATAGGACCTGACTATGTTTTCTTATTTTTTGCACTTCTAGGTACAGACCATAGCTATCAGCTACAGCCCAACAACTAAACCGCAGGTATAAAGTGTGGTTTATAGTCAGAATCGTATATTAGACCTACGGTCTCCTACTACAACACAGATAGTCAAATTTAGAATATCAGATAATTCAAGACTTGAGGTAGGTCCTATTTTCAAACCCTCTGTTATTTTTCTACTCTCTATGTTTTCACAGTTAGTTTAATTTGAATGCAAATTAGGGAAATAATTAAGAAAAGGGTAAATCAATCATCCTAGTTTGATTTCATGTTGTGCTTCTAATAGAAAGGCACTGCTGGGAATAATATATCTCTGATTGTAGTCTGCCCTAGGCTACAATGTGCTTGATAGAAATGTATGGATGGTTTGCATGTGTGAGGCCCAATTAGTGGCCAATTAGCATCGTAACGTGCATAGTATTAAAGAGCATCTAGAATAGCTTGCATTCTCTAAATTTAAAATGTCTTTAATTTGCATAGCATTTAGAAAATGAGAATGTATGCTATATTATGCATTTATTTTATGTACATTAAAAGGAACCACACACACCACTTGGCACTTAAATGCTAGTGAGTTGGGCTTGACATCCAACCACTAGTAGGGTTCAACGACAGTGGGCATAACTTCCATCCATTGGCCCAAATCATACTAACCCTTGATATATAGACCAATACCAGATCCAAGAACCTTTTGTACCCTAGAAAATTTGCATGTATTCTCTTTAGAGGGTATAACACTGATTGGGGGAAAATGGGTGAGGATCTAGGAGGACCTATGCTCCTTGTCCAGGTGTGGGCTTCATTACCACACACGGGGGATTTATGCAACTTGGAGTTCATAGCCAAGTTGTCGAGCTATGAGCATATAGGTGAAATCCATTAAAATGAGAATAAAATCCAACAAGTTTTGCAAAAAATGATAAGAGTTTCTACACTGATACAACAAATCTTGAAAACACATCAAACAATTTAGGACTCACTTTTAAAACTTAAAATGAGATAATCATTATTTTATACCTTGTTTGCTTAATAATAATACATTTAGACTCTAGGTACACAATGGTGGATACACGGGGTGGTCAAAAAGGTCCAAATCCAATGCTGATGACCAACCCCTAACCAATTCACAATAGTATGTGTCAATTACTCAACCACATGAGCGAACTAAACATTGTTTGACTAGCATTCAAGGAGATAAATCAACATGAGAGGAACCTATAGAGAAAAACCTAGATAAAGGAGCTTTAGTACACTCCTCTAAGCACAAGATAGAATAGGAAACATTCCAACATGAGGGTGTTCCACTTGAGAGACATTATCTAGACCGCAATGCACACGCATCAATGGGATCGACCAAAGAGTTTGTTGTGCAAGGGACCAAGTTGGTGCCCCTATGTACTAAGTCCACTAGAGGATCTATGGCTCCACCTTCTGAGTATAGAAGGACTAGAGATCCACCCATTCAGGGGTAGGAAGATAGGCTCACTATAGAGCATAGGTCTAACCATACTCCCATGTGTGGTCCACCATACAATATCACCATTGATATATCAAAGGTGGGAGATAATGGCACACCACCACATGAGTGATGGTGGTCTAGGTAGCTAGAGGGTCTAGGTAGTTTTTTAGAGCAGCTAGGCTATAAGCCTTCTGATCCACCCACTTGAGCCTTGAGTGAGTATAGCGTGAGTGTCATCCGCACTACTAGAGAACATGGGGAGGCTTCTAAGTGCCCTCATGTCACACACCCACTATATGCACATGGTGGTTCATAGTATAGGATATAGTAGGAGGTCAATGCCATCTTCAAAAATAGAGGCAAAGGCACAACACATTAGTCTTATGGGTACAAAACCCACAAGGTCACTCGTATAGAGCAAGGATACAAGAGGCCCCCCATGACAGACCAGATTGATAGATCACATCGACTAGCATTAGAGCAAAAATGCCAAATCCTCCAAGATCAATTGGAGGACGCTCACCTAGAGAGGCAATGCATTGAAGATGAAAATATTCAAGCGCAAAGGCTCATGCGATAGAGGTTATATGAGCAGCGCATGCATGAAGAGCGTATCCTTGCCCAAAAGGAACACATGGAGCAAGAGGATAGGTTAGCTAGGGCTAGCCTATATCCTCAAGATGAGCATAGAGAGCATACACATAGGAAGGATTTTTCTCAATCCAATATGCATCAAGAGCATAGAGATGCTTGTACTCATGCTAGTGCCAAATAGAGGGAGCAACCACCACCGCTCAATAATCAGAGGCAGAGGCAGCATGAGGTAGCATCGAGAGACAGATACGAGCAAGAATATCCTAAGAGCTCCTGAGCTGAGGAGGAGGAAGAGTAACATCCTCCATCTTGCACAAGGAAGATAGTACCTCCTAAGCCACCTCCACATCAACTTAGGGAGGAGGAATTTCTATCTTTAGAGGCCTATAAGGCCTTAGCCAAGAAGATTAAAGCCATTGAGAGACAAGGCATGACTATTCAAAAGCCGACATTAAGGAAAATCCATAACGAGCCTTTGGATCCTTTGGTGCCTACTCCGGCTTACCCTAAGCATTTTGATATGCCCAGGTTGGAAGATTTTAAGGGTGATGAAGATGTACATGAACATGTCATGAGATTTCTGGATGCTTATTTTTATATAGGAAGCAATGATGCATTATTGTTGCATATGTTCATCACGACACTTTTAGGGCCAACCCAAGAGTGGTTTAATCATCTCAAGAAACACAACATAACTAGTTTCAAACAATTAGCTGATGCATTTCTTGAATGCTATTCCTTTGGCATCAAGAAACAAGCTAATATTTTTGATCTGGCTGTGCTAGCTCAACGCGACGATGAGCCAATAGAGCAATATGAAAATAGATGGAGGAGACTAATGGTGAAGTTTCCATTACCTATTCCTGCCACAAAGTTAACCTGAATGTTTATAAAGAGTTGTGTCAAGCACATCTCGTTATTGCTGTAGCTGCAACAATATCCCATATTCTAAGAGGCTTTGGTGCAAGCCAAAGTGATTGAGGACATCAAGTTGTAGGAAGGCAACTTGAAGCTCAAAAATAGGAGAGAGGGATAAAATAAGAGTGCCACAAAACAATAGGGCAAGCAGGCCCACCTAAATCAAGTGGTATTGAATCTCCAACGAGAGGACAAGAGGCAACAAAAATAGAATTATCAACCCAACCTCCCCCTACACAATATGACAAGTGCAACAATAATTATAGGGGCAAGAACAAATATCAATGCCTTCCTCACCAGTTCACACTATTGATGGAATCACTGACATCGATTTTATATCAGTTATGCGTGGCCAAGGTAATCATATTTCCCAAAGTCAAGATGATAGGCCCCAATCAACCCAAACCAAAGGGGTTCCAAGATGATCTATTTTGCATTTTTCATCGAAAAAAGGACCATGACATCAAGGTGTGTTGGTATTTCAAACACCTGGTGCAAAATATGATTGACAAGGGTGAGCTTGTAGTGCCACACAACCTACAGGCACTTGATAATTAGAATATAGGGATTTACAAGAACCCCTTACCAAATCATGAGGTGCCTCAAAACAACGTTGGTCAATTTAACCAAGTGCGAGTCAAACCACCTACCCAGGGGTTCGTAGGCATGGTCAAAATTGTCACTAGGCATAGGAGATATGAACAATATAATCAACCTCGTGCTCCCATTCAAATACAAGCCATGCCTAATCAACAATCAACATAGAATGTTCTAGGCCTGTCAACAAGACCAGTGGTGGCCATAAGGAGCAGGTTGGTCCAAAACCTATAAACAAATCTTGCAAAGTTGTCAATATATGAATTAATATAGTAGTCCTCGAGGCACAGGGAGACTCTTATGGACATTTTGAGGTCCATTGAAGTATAGGCCCAGGATGCGTAGGCATTTACAAATGTTTTGGGACATGTAGAATAGTTTTAGGAACTTATGATCCAATTTTATGATCATGAGATAAGGATAGTTTCTACAACTATGGCTGACCCGCCATTGCACATAATCGTGTGTGTGAATCACATGCCATTTAAAAGGTTCTTGATCGATACTAGCTCATCGATCAACATAATAATGACCAAGGCACCGAGTCATTTGAAGCTACCTAAATCACACATTGTGCCAACTACATTTACATTGAGGGTGTTTAACAACACACTATGTTCGAATGTTAGCACAATTATCCTACCCATGCAGGTGGGTCTGAAGACCATTTTAGTAATATGTCATGTGATAGAAGGGGCCATGCAGTACAACATCTTACTCGGTAGGCCTTGGATTTGTGAAATGCATTGTGTCCCCTTGATACTACATCAGTATGTGAAATATATTCACGAGGGACTAGTTCATGTAGTGGCATCGGATGAGGAGCCATTTAAGTTTGTGAACCTAGCAAATTTTCCTGGGGGTTTCATACTCCCATCAACGCACTTAGATGTTTGGCCGTCATCGCCAATAAAGAAACCAGGAGGTAAACTGGTAGTGCATGCTCAACCAATACCATCTGTGTCACATAGATTGGAGTACACCACTACCACTTCCTTGAAATCGTAGGCATCAATCATGCGTCGGGATGATAGGAAGTTGAAGGTAAAGATGAGCGAAAAATATAAAGAGCATGAGCCCGAGCCAATCATCGAGGAGGTTCCCATTCCCATGGAATTTGAGGAACCCCAAGACAAAGCCAAGGAGGCACCTCAGCCTACCTTACCTACATCTTCAGCAAGGTCATCCGCACCATGGGTGATGGTACATCTCACTAATACCAGATTAGGCAAGTACCTTATGCAAAATGTGACCTTCGAACCAATTCTAAAGATTGCACAAGATATGGGTCGACCATCCGCTCATCATTATCCGGTTGGATCGGTGGTTCCATTGGGAGAGCCACCTAACCAAACTAACTTCATATATGTAGGGATAGATCAGCTTCCAATGTGAGAGCCCATGGATGAAGATGAAAAGGAACCTTTCATGGTAAAAATTTGTTATTTTTCTAATCCAGAGTATGCCATGCATATTTTTGAGCTATACCATTGGCATGGATACGACCTTGGCCTCTTTGAACAAGGATGAGGGACTCCATTGGAACCTCATTATCAGTTAGTTACTGATAGATTCGGTCTAGGGTTACAAATACAAGGGTAGGATGATTTGCTCATAGCATCCCTAGATCATCTGTACCGTAGACAATGTGGATTTTAATCCATATCATCTGGATCCTTTCAAATTTTGAAGGAATCATCCCATGATATCTATCATCATCGTTGAGCCATTCGAAGATCATTGAGAAGGGCTCCTTGAGTAGATTGAGATAGATATGAACCCCAAAGATCAACTGGGACACCAAACTTGTGATGTAATCGATGACACAGACATGTAGGGGTGTAACCACATTACTGCAAGAAATCCTGAGTTAGGAGATATTGGTAACAAAGATGGAGCAGAGTCCACCTCTGATATGAGTGGACAAGGCTATGATGCAGATGAAGAATCCTCAAACGACAAAGAATATGGGGGTGAAGTTGAAGGTGCCTATGAGAGGCCTTGGTATGTGCATCATATATTTCCTATTGAGTTGGTACAACATACCAAAGAGATCCTTCCCAATGTTGATTATTTAGGGGAAGAGATCGAGCTCAGTAGCGTCGTACATGAGGTATAATTATCCGATTTTTTTGGATAGCGACGATAGCATACAAGAAGTAAGATTCATGGGGCCTCATTTAGAGGAGTGCCCTCTAGGAGTAGGGGTGAATGAAGGATTATATTATGATAGTGACAAAGAATATGAGCTAGAGAGGGCCTACCTTGGTCCTCCTTATTTGCATTACCGTCATCAACCCATAGATATCGATGAGGTCTATAGGTAGCTACATGTTGGTCCATGTCTAAGAGAAAGATGGTTAAACCTGGATCAAATCCATCGATTGGTTAATCCCCTTCTGTCGACCTACATGGAGCTCTGTGAGCCAAAAGATCCTATTTTGCATGTAGTGCATAGGGAGGATCCAATTATTCATAGTTCTCATAGGGAAGACTCTTTTGTGCCTGTTCTATTAGATCCAGATCGTGGGTATGAGGATTATGTATATTTTGTAGAGGTTAGTTTGTGTGGTCTTGGAGATCAATTCCATTCCATAAACATGGTCTCCATTGATTTGACCATGCCACTCCATAATATAGTAGATCCGTCCAAATCATTGCATCTTAACAAATATGCTATCGATTGGGATCGTGCTGATTCACCCATTGAGCCTGAGGATTTCTTCCCCAATGAAGAAATTTTGCAACCTTTTCATTTTGCACCAGGCTATGCATATGATGTTTATAATACCAAAAATACCTCCAACATAGAACCAATCAACCTGGTTGATGACATCCATTTGATTCCTACACCTCACCATCTTGAGGAGGGATCACATATGTTGATAGAGGAAACATTTGAGGTGGATATCAATAATGATCCCGCCAATGCAAAGAAGGTTAAATTTGGAGAGATTCTCACTCCAGATGAGCGGGCCACCCTCATCCCTCTATTGAAAGAGAGACCAAAATTTTTTTCTTGGTCGTACAAGGATATGCCAGGTCTAGACCTAAAATTGGTTATGCATAACATTTTTCTAGATCTGACGAAGAAGTCGGTCAAGAAAAAGCTTAGGAAAATGCACCCAAAGTAGCCTTAATGGTGAAAGATGAGCTACAAAAGCTGTTGGATGTGGAATTTGTGATTTCCATCGATTATCCAGAATGGGTGTCCAATATGGTACCCATGGGAAAACCCGATGGAAGAATCTGTATTTGCACGGATTTCAAAGACCTAAATAAGGCACCTAAAGATTCATTTCCATTGCCCAATATTGAAGCTCTTGTAGATGCAACTACAGGTCACGAAATGCTCTCCTTAATGGATGGTTTTTCTGGTTACAATAAAATTCGGATAAAACTTGAAGACCAACATAAAACCGTATTTATAATGCCATGGGAAACATTTTGCTATAAAGTTATGCCATTTGGCCTCAAAAATACTGGTGCCACATATCAACTGGCCATGACATACATTTTTCATGACTATATGCACAAAATTCTTGAATATTATATCAATGACTTGTTAGCCAAGTCATTGCTACGAGAAGAGCATTCAAAGGTCTTAAGGAAAGTCTTCAATCACCTTATAGAGCACAATGTCAAGCTGAATCCTAAGAAGTGCGTATTTGGCGTAACTTTTGAAAAATTACTAGGGTTCATCATCTCCAAGAGAGGCATCAAAGTAGACCCAGCGAAGGTCAATGCCATTTTGGAAATGTGTCCTCCCACCAATATTAAGGAATTAAGGAGCATTCAGGACAAGGTAGCCTCGATAAAGTGATTTATCACCCAACTATTAGATAAATGTCGACCCATGAATCGAATACTACATAAGGGGATCCCATTCAACTAGGAAAAGGACTGCAAGGAAGCCTTCACTGAGATAAAGCAAAACCTGATGACGCCACCAGTGCTAGCTCCACCAAGGCTAGAGGTGCCTTTCTTACTATATATATCAACAACTAACTTTGCACTGGGAACCATGTTGGCCCAAAAGAATGTACAAGACAAAGAACAGGCCATATATTATATTAGTCAAACTTTGGTGAGCTATGAGCTTGGGTATGCATATGTGGAAAAATTATGTTTAACAGTAGTGTTCGCTACAAAGAAATTGCGACACTATATGTTAAGTCATACAATGCATGCCATATCCAAAAAAAATCCTTTGCAATACATGATGAGTAAGAATTATCACAATACGTGTACTACAAAGTGGATCATGCTATTAATGGAATTAAATCTAGAATTTATAAGCCATAAGTCCATTAAGGGATAGGTCATAATAGATCAACTAGCTGAGGTGCCACTATCAAACAATAGGCCTCTAGCAATCGAGCTTCCAGATGATGCAGTCTTTGTTATATCTAAAACTCCCAAACTCGAAGAACCAGAGAACAATTCTTATATGACTTTTTTCTTCGATGGTTCAAAGTGTGAACAAGGGGGTGGTGCCATAATAGTGTTCTTCATGCCGTAAGGAGCTCCAATGCCCTTGTCATTCAATTTGGATTTTTCATGCACTAACAACAACGTTGAGTATGAAGCCCTACTACTGGGCCTCCACACAACCATCACCATGAATATTAAGATATTAAACATCTTTGGTGACTCCTTGCTCATAGTAAATCAAGTCAAGGGGCTTTTCTAGTGTCGGTGTCCCATATTGAAAGCCTATAAAGATCTAGTTGACACATATTTGGCCAAACTTGAATGGTATGACATTGAGGCAATCCCTCGATCGTAAAATAGGTTTGCAGATACCATGGATTCTCTGGGTTATTTAATCCATTAGAATCTATCTATTGATTTCACTACCATCCATGTCAAGATGCTCTCACATCTAGCAGCAAAGCGTGTAGTCTATTATAATAGAGAATTGGTCAACATGATCAGTGTATAACCACAAGCTGAATGGTTCTAAAAAGCTAAATACTTTCTTAATAAGGCACCCTAGGGGTCACTAACCTCTCAAAGTCCCATGGGGAGTGGTACTACCATTCACCATAGGGTTGTTTTTGAGTCTGCATTTGTAAAAGTAAATACATAGGGGGAGCAAGCCATCTTAGCAATCGAAGCTAAGATTTATCAAAATTGGATGTCATAAATTAAAGAATTCCTAAAGCTTAGTATAATCCTAGAGGGATTACCGCGTGTCGTGAAGCACACATTTAAATAGAAAATAGCCAAATATGTCTTAATAGGAGACATCTTGTACCGAAAAAGCTACGATGGAGTTCTCCTTCGTTTCTTAGAGCCCCAAGAGGCATCATGGGCGATTTTGCAAGCCCATGATGGTACATGTGGTGGCCATTTCAATGGCATGGCCATCGTCAAGCGCATCCTTTGAATGGGTTACTATTGGCCCACTATGGAGAAGGAGTGCAATGCGTATGTCAAGAAATGCGTTAAATGCCAGCATCATGCTAATATTACGCACTTGCCATTGTAGGCCTTACAACCCATTCAAGCGGCTTGGCCATTTGCTCAATGGGGATTGGATATTATAGGAAAGATCTCTCCTCCATCATTAGGCCATCATACATTCATAATCATGGCTA
This sequence comes from Wollemia nobilis, assembly GCA_028583015.1. NCBI lineage: Eukaryota > Viridiplantae > Streptophyta > Pinopsida > Araucariales > Araucariaceae > Wollemia > Wollemia nobilis. The sequence goes on along the minus strand of JAQPPZ010016955.1, from coordinate 13,748,851 downwards.
CTGAGTATTTTACAAAGTGGGTGGAAGCAATACCCTTAACAATGACAACTGGAGCTCATATAGTAGAGTTTATACTGGAGCATATTATAAGTCATTTTGGGATTCCATATAAAATAATATCGGATAATGGAACATATTTCAAGAACAAAACTGTGAGAGCTTTGACATATAAATATAGAATCAAACACAATTTTGCGACTCCATACTATCCGTAAGCAAACAGGTAGGCTAAATCTTCAAATAAGATAGTGGTGGCCATATTGAAAAATACGATACAAGAAAACCACAAAGGCTGGCACATCCAGCTGCCCCTTGTGCTATGGGATTATAGGACTAGTATTTGGATGCCCACTGGGGCAACCTTGTTCTCACTATTATATGACGTTGATGCCATTATGCCCTTGGAATTAGAAATTCCAACGCTGCACATCACATTGAAAGATTTCATCGATGATGACATTGCATGACAAGCTCGACTGGATCAACTGATGCTACTTGATGAACATCATATGAATACCCTGGAGCATCTTCATGTTTATCAAGAGTGACTAAAATGAGCTTACAATATCAAAGTACACTAGAGTTACTTTGAAGTTGGGGATCTTGTCTTGAAAGAAAACCAACAGAATTCTAACTTGCTGCCAGATATGCGAGATAAATTTGTAGCTAATTGGCTAGGACCCTACATCATATCTAAAAATATTAGTCTAGGTACCTATCACCTAACATCGCTAGGGGGTGTTGAAGATCCTGAACCTCTCAACATCATCCATATTAAGGCATTTTATGCTTGAGCAACATAGTAAAAGGCTCTAAGAGTTTCTTGTAACTGCTCGGTCATCCTAAAAATCTCCAAAGGCATCTATAAGCCCTTTGGTCAACCTTAAAAAGCTCCAAAGGCATATATAAGCCCTTTGGTCAACCTCAAAAGCTTTGAGGGTTTGGTGAAAACTGCTCGATCACCCCAAAATGTCTAGGTTCCTAAAACTACTTGGTTGTGTCAATTAAAAGACTCAAGGATTTGCTTATAATCACTCAATCATCCTAAAAAGCTCCAAAGGCATCTATAAGACCTTTGGTCAAACCCAAAAGGCACCAAGAGTTTCAAAAAAATTGCTTGGTCAACCCCAAAGGCTCCAAGAATTCTCAAAATTGCTTGGTCATTCCAAAATGCCCCAAAGGTACACATAATCCCTTTGGTCAATCTTAAAAGCTCCAAGGATTCTTAAAAATCTCTTGGTCAATCTAAAGGCTCCAAAGGCATGTACTCATAGTTTGGTCAATTATGAGGCTCAAAAACCCTTAAAATTTATAAAATCAATAAAATCCAAAAATAATTGGTAAAGCATAAAATCTAAAACATTTACATTTGCATTTGAATTTTGCATTGTCATTTTGCATTCACACATGCATTCATTGCATTACTGCATTGCATATAGGTATTCGTCATCCGTTGCATTTCGTAATAGAAGGCATTGTATTTTTCAGTCTTACAAAATGTGCCATGTTTGTGTTTAAATCATGCATTTATGCATTTATCATGATCCATCATTCATGTGAGTAATTGTGTTTTTCAACACAACCTATAATGTTGCTATGGAGATATACTAGGGTTTTTCGGTCACTCAGCCATACCTAGTGGTCTTATCAAGAGTTGGTAGAAATCTTGCTTTGCTTTTGTAGCTAAGGTTCAGTTAGTATAGACCTTAGCATATCAAAAGCCTATCACTAATAAACAAATTTAAACAATCCTAACAAGGACAAGGGGAAGATGAAAGCCGTGAAGCAGGATCGGGTATCCTGAATCAAAAAGAGTTATTCTTGCTTATCCCTTTGTGCGGACGATATGGGAAATGTTGGTAGTTGGAAAAAGGACAGGTTAGTTCCCTATTCAGAATACCTTGCTTATGATAAAATGAGCAATATCCCATAGTTATTTTCCACATCAATCCTCATGATTGATACCCTAGATCGATATCATAGATTGAATCCCCAGAGTGATATCTCATATTGATATCATAAGATAGATATTCTCAATCGATATACCAGAAATAGTTTTTCTGAGTAAATCCCCCCAAAGGAAAGTTTTTGAAGAAAAATTATCAAATGTAAGCATCAAAGAGTGAATATCGAGTGAATATAAAAAAATAGGCTTAAATCAAAGTTCAAAGTGAAGTTCAAAAGTGAATATCAAATGAAGATCATAAAACCAAAGTTCGAGCGGAGATCAAATGAAGATCCAAAAACTAGTTCAAAGAGAGATCAAATGAATATCAAAAGATAGTTCAAAATGAAGATGGAATCGACTCCCTTGCTTCACTACATATGAGCAAGTATCCTAAAAATTGAAGGATAGAAAGGAATGAGCTTGAATCCTTGATATTGTCAGCACTACTGTACCTTACGCATGATGATATGTCTGACGCATTAGCACCTTGCTTATGAATAAGATAAATGTTTGAATGTGGAAGAGCTACCTTCAGGTGTCCTACATTGCCTAGTGGCTTAGTCCAACTAAAATTTAAACTTGGGATTGGATAAGAAATTTGTGGAACCCCTATCTTAGCAATGGGTTGAAAGAATCCCTCTTGACATCGGGGAATGCTCGTGTCTTATTTTAAAATAATCAAATGCACACACAGGGATAATGAATAGTTAGGGCCTATCCTAGAAAAATCCTTTTTATCTCAAAAGTCTAGTGTGGTCATTTTGTAACTTTTGATAAGTCTATTAGGGTGTTTGAGTCTCATGGAAAACCTCAAAAATTTCTCCCATAGCAACAAAATGTCAAATATTGCAACCATATAAGTCATAAAATTGCAAAGTATCGAATCCATGATACATCATTATAGAAAGAACAATCAAAGTATAGGATATATACTGGATGGATATTAGAAATAATATTTAGACAACCATTGACTATATCGTGCACATTTTTCAAATTTGCAAAATAAAATTGAATGGTACATTATATCACACATCATAAACATCGCTTACCATTACATTTCATGTATGGGTGATTAATTGATTAAATTCTTATCTTAAGGATTTAGAATTATATTCATGATTTTTATACATTTTGTGGTGTCATCCATTAGATTGATAAACATATATGCATTTATTCCTTATATTTTAAGTGATTAAAGATACAGGTTCATTTACATTAGATTAGCATCGTGTAAATAAATCATTACATACATTAATGCATACAAGAAAATAATATCAAATATACGTTAAAAAAATAACATCACATCCATAAGCATCCATCACAAAAAGCACATCTAAGCATATAAATCACTGCATATCATCATCATAAATCAAATAACTATCTAGTGCATGTCATCCATACATCACATCATATAACATCAACATAACATAAGCATTGCATCCATATGCATCACATAAACATAAAACAAAAAATAAATGAGTACACAATAATGAGACATAAAATAATGATGAGTCATATCATATATAAATGTGTCTTAGAGTACATCGAGAGTAAAAAATACCCATAGGATACAAATGTGTAGGTCCTCGACCTTACACCAAAAATAATATGTATAAAAAATATATCCTACAATAGTAGAGCTCTAGCTTTGATCTGCTCCCCCTATATCGAAGCTCTCATCGCCTCCCTCAGTACTGTGTTTAGGAGCCTCCTTTGCCTGCTGCCATGCTATTTGCTATGGACCCTACTGAGAGCCTTGAGTACCACCTATCCCGAAGAAGCCTAACACTCGTACAACTACCTCCTATGCAATGGGCACCTCTATGTGCACTGGGACCTATGGCTGGATGCTATAGTGGACTGCCATACCTCCCTAGTATTGGTATGACTACTACCACCATGTGTACTAGAGGACCTATGTATCTCTCACTTCAATGGTTGTGATGGCTCGAGCTAGCAGTAGACTGTACTACAGTCCTAGATCTAGTCTGCTGGGACTCTGGAGCATACAAATCCTTGGGAACCTCTGCACCTAACATCTATATGTATCCAACTAGCTAGTCCACCTGAGCAACCATGGATGCATGCCTATCATTGGTACTCATCAACAAACCCTGCAAGCGTTGGATCTCTGCCATAGGATCCCAAAAACCTGGTAGTGCTACTACTGGTATCACCAAAAACCCCATAATTTCCTGAGAGAGTGGAGGATCCCACAATATGCCCTAAGAAAATCTTGCTTTGCTACTACTACATCCCTCTATGCCAATGCCAAATCACGAGCATTGGTGAGCTCACCAACCTGAGTCTCTACTACTGCAGCTCGTGTTGTCAGGATGGCAATCTGTTGCTTTACCTACATTAGTCGATGATCTTTGTCAATTAATTGTGCCTACATAGTAGCGATAGTAATGTTTTTCTCCCTTTGCTGTGTCTGGAATCACCCCAGCTGACTCTGCAAGTCAGGAACCTATGCCAAGAGTAGTCCCTCTACATTGTCAAAGACCTCACCCTCCTTGGGAGCCTCCTTAGGTATAGCCTCTACGCCCCAGCCATCCTCTATATGTTGGTGCATATTACATCCATAAGGATCCACCTTTGCCCCTACCTGATCTGCAACTCAGCCCAGAGACCCTGTCCCATACCAATGAAACATAGACCACCATCCATCATACTCTGGAGTGGTCGTAACTCTGTAAACTCTAGTCTCCTGGAAGTCATATAGAGCATCCCCTAGAACTAGAGGCTGGATCCATGATAGATCCCTCTCTAAAGCCAAGTGCCTATAGGCAAATGGGATCTTTGGGATGTCCTACACCATGCTGAATTGATGTAGGATGCAAGAGAAAAAATGGTACTCTCTGATCTTGGCATTTCAACCAAGTAACCATCTATCCTAGTGAGCCTGTCGAAGTCGCTCACCGACCTCAGGCTAGTCAGGGCACTCCATGTAGGATCGCCACTCGACATCATCTAGCCTGAGTCTTGCAAACCATGTAATGTAATGCTGGATGTCGCCAGCGTGGGTCCTACTTCAGAAGCCCTCCTCCTCCTGAGGCTAGTAGGTAGCATAGCACTAATGAGCATCATCGATATCTGTAATGTGTAGTGGCAGCTCCCCAAGATGCTCTATCTTGATATGCTACCAACCATAGATCTAAAGAAGTAGACTACAGCTAATCCCCTGGTGGATCCTATTAGTAATATGATAGAGCTCTCGAAACAACTAGCACAGTAGAGTACTCCCCAAGACTAGGAGTAGTGACTGTTTGATGGAGCTTTGAATAAATCTATGCATAGCAGCTAGAAGGTTCCAGGGAATCTAAAGAACACAAGCTTATACTGAGAGGGGGGGTGAACAGTATAAGACCCTTTTTAACTTGATCTATCACTACAACTTTCAAACCATTAACAAGCAGAATAAGATAGCAGTAATGACAGCAGTAAAACAGTGCACAAGAAGCAATCCGTAATGAGACACAACAAATTAATCCACGGATAAAAACTTTTCTTCTAAAAGTTATATCAAAACCTCTGGGAATCCTCCCCGATTACAATGTTTATGAGCCTCAGCTCAAAGGAGACACCTTCCCCTAATTCAACTTTGCTAGTGATCCTCTAGAGGACCTCTATCTCTTTTGCCCTTAGCAAGTGGAACTCTTTCCACAGAAGACACCTGTCTTCCCTGCTCTGGCTGGAGATCTCTGTCCTCAACTCTGTCATAGCAAGCTGGTCCTCTTTTCTGCACCAAAACACAGTCCTTCGGTATGGCACAATTCTGTCCTCTTTCTTTGTTCTTTTCGGCACTTGGTTTGGAAAACAATTCTTCACTGTCTGCAAAACTACAGCAGCACAGTCTTCTTAAGTTACAGCTGCACTATCTTCTCAACTTTTGCATAGAAATAGTAGTGTAGTCTTCGCAAAAATTGCAGCAGCACTATCGCCGTTCGACCTTTACAACTGTTCGTAATTACAGCAGCATCCACCTTGCACACTTCGCTTTCGGTTACACAGACTATGTGTAACCACAACAACACACTCTCCTTGCACAGTCCTTTTACGAACAACAGCACTTTCTTCACGCAAACAATAGCTCAGACTTTGACACTTAAAAGATTCAACGAAATGCACCCTAAGGCTGCAGTCGAACTTCACTCTCTGCTTTTTCGAGATCGAACCTCACTTGTCGCACTCACTCTGCGAATATCACACTTCGAATGCACACATCAACAACACACCAAAAATGCTCAAACAGTCTTCCTTTAATACTCACAATCTCAAGATGAAATCTTTGATCTTTAGTCGGCTGTTCAATCTTCTACCACGTCGGCTGTAAGACTTTATACTTTGTCGACAAAGGTTAACTTCGTCGGCTTCAAATGCTTCTATTGTTCTATGGCTTTTCTCGCGCGACACTCAAACATGTCGTGATATCGCTACGCCTTGGTCTACCGTACACCTTGTATTACACATCGTAATTGAAAATCATGACACTATAGCCTTTGCTGACGTCACCATGAATCTTGTCATGAAATCATGACGTTCTGGACTTCACAGCCTTCTTCTCCATTGCTATCATGAAATCGTGACGCTACAACTTTTGCTGACGTCATCATGAATCTTGTCATGAAATCACGATGCTCTAGACTTCACTGCCTTCTTCTTCACAACTATCACAAAATCGTGACACCTTTGCTCTTATCACAGATTTTGGTCAGAAATGCCCGCGACGCTCTGGACTTCACTGCCTTCTTCTCCGCAACTATCATGAAATCGTGACACCTTTGCCTTTTTCTGACGTCATCAGCAACTCTATCATGAAATCATGACACCTCTCGCTTCTTCATCCTTTTCTTGGTTAGCACTAGCGAAAATGAAACATGTCACGAAATCACGACGCTTTCGCTACCTTAGGATCTTTCTTGCCAACTGCTCGTGAAACTGGAACATGTTGTGAAATCGTGACACTTTCCATCCGTACACTTCTTCGAAACTTGTCTAGAAATCGTCGACACTTCCTACAACTCAACGCTGTCAACTCAACTTGTCACGAAATCGTGACACTTTCTGCATCCGTACAACTTCTTCGAAACTTGTCGCGAAATCGTGACACTTTTCGTTGTTTTTTTTTTTTCCATGTCACGAAATCGCGATAGTTTTGGCCAAACTTTCTCTCTCCTCAAACATGTCATGAAATCGTGACACTTTTGCCCGCTTTGCCTCTGCCTTCCTGCATGTCGCGAAATCATGACTTTCTCTCTCCTCAAACATGTCGCGAAATCGTGACAGTTTTTCCAGCAGCCTGCAAACTTATTCTACTTTATCTTTTTTTGGATTTTTGGCAACTGGGCTACTCCGATTTTCTTGGAGACTTATCGACCAACTGAAACCTTCAACAAAAACACATCCTTGGACTTAAAAACAAGTTGCTCCAATAGTTCCTCGACATCAAAAACAACATCTACCAATAGCTCCTTGACATCAATGACAACAACTAAACTTAGGCAAAGGCAATGTACTCAAGGTACCCAAAATTGCCAACAATCTCCCCCTTTGTCATTGATGGCAACCCTTAACTAAAACACATCTTTCAAGAGTCAAAACTGAATTCAATCTCTCCAAGTTTTGCTCCCCCTGAATTGAAGCTTTCCTCTTCTCTTGAAAACTCTCCCCCTTACTTAAATCTCTCCCCCTTTGTCATCAATGGCAAAGGGTCACCTTTGGGGCTTGGGACTAAGAATGAGCCTCTTAGCTTAGTCCCTCCCCCATCTCCTGATGAGATGATTAAAATAGGGTTGGGAGTGACACTCCCATTAAACACTCATCATCATTAGTGTCCAAGATTTCTTTGTCGGGCCTTCTCTTGAATTCTTTTCTTGTATTTTTGTTCCTATCACTGTTCTGATCCTCGGACCTGTTAATACTACTGTTCCTATTTCTTTTATCTTTTCTGTTCTTATCCATACCTTGATCCTTGGACCTGTTCATGTCATTTTTCCTATTTTTGTTATCATTCCTATTTTTATCCATGCCTTGATTCTTGAACTTGTTCATGCTACTATTTCTGTTCCTGTATCTCAGAAGATCAGCTCTACACTGTCTAGCTAGGTGTCCTTCATTGTTGCATTTATAGCAGGTAACAATATTAGTCATGGCTGTTCTTTGAATTCGCCTGTTCTGACTAACCCAGTTCATGTTATTTGTCTTGCAAAAAATTGCCTTGTGCCCGAATTGTTGACAAGAGTAGCAATACCCTTGAAAGAAATTACGTCTCCTGAAACTGTCATTTACTCTCTTCATTTGAGTCATGCATTGTACAGCCATGTGACCAAATCCGTGACACACATAACATCTGCCGTGAAATTTTCTTTTGTTCGACTTCATGGGTCCCGAAAACTTCTTCTTCTCAGTCTGAATATCGTTTTCTGTTTCTGCGTATTCATCACTTACGGACTCATGATCTGAAGTACTTTCTTCAACAGGACTCTCTTTCTTTTGAAATCTTTTGCTAGATTCCCCAACCTGTTCCTTGTGCGGCTCAACAAAATCGAGACCTGTTTTATCTGTTGGTTTTCTCTGTCCTTCGATGAGAAATTTAACCTTCTTGGAGCTATCCTAAAATCTGTAGAGCTTATCCTTGTACTCTTTATTTTCTTCTTTCAAAGAAGCTATTTCCTGTTCTAACTCACTATACTCCAGAATTTTAGATTCTAACTCATTCTTGAGTTCTTGTGTCTTAGCCATAGATACTTCAAGATTTTCTACAAGTTCATCTATCTCCATACAACATTCATCTACCTTAATCTTGAGTCTATCATTCTTCTTTCTTTCCTTTTTCAAAACACTAAGAGCATTATTGAGTTCGCATTCAAGATCCTCTATTTGATGGCGCTTTGAATCATCACAACCTTTTTCAGATTTCTTATCACTAGAGGTGCTACCTTTTTCAAAAACCATACATGCATCTTCATTGGGGTTTTCTGAAACATCCTCATACATACTAGCAGCCAAATCATCATTTCTGCAATCATCCTCAAGGTGCCCAAAATTTCCACATCTAAAACATTTCATGATAATGAATTTGTGTTTCGGTTCTTCCTCTTTTTCTGAAATGAACAACATCTCATTTTCATCATCACTAGAAGAACTGTCACTTTCACTAGCTAGAACACTTACTTGCTTTGTCCAAGTAGAAGCTCTTCTTATTCTTGTGAGAATGCCTCTTTCCATGATTGTTGTACTCATCTTTGCTTTTCCCGGTGATTGTTGTACTCATTTTTGCTCTTTTCGTAATACCTGTGCTTTTCGTAATCCTTGCTTTTAACATCCTGTATATCTTCATCACTTTCATCTTTAGAAACAGTACAGTCAGTAGCATAATGACCAAATTTCCCGTAGTTGAAACATCTTATATTTTTCTTGCTTTTGTGCTTTCTGGAAAACTTGCCTTTCCTGCTGTAATATGCCTCTTCCTCACTAGAAGACTCATCACTTTCTTGAATCTGTTTGCCCTTCGATTTCTTGATAGCTTTGAAAGCTGCCTCTTTCTTTACATCAACTTTCACTTGTGTCCTCAATTCAAATGCTGCAAGAATACTATGGAGCTCATCCTTTTTCAATTTATCTAAATCTTTGGCTTCCTCAATAGCAGAAATATTTTCGCTAAATCTATTTGGAAGAGATCTTAAAATCTTATCACACACATCATTTTCAGCAAGTTCAAGACCTAAGTCTTTCATAGAATTAACAACTTCATCCATCCGGAGCATGTAGTCACTAATATTTTCATCATCATTCATCTTGAGTTGTTCAAACATACCTTTAAAATGTCTTAACTTGGCCTTTCGAACATTTGCATCACCTGTATGAACAACCTGCAATTGATTCCACATTTCACTAGCTGTCTTGCAGTGAATAACTTTAGTGAGATCTGCCTTTTGTAAACCCTTCAAGATTGCATTCATGGCTTTTGAATTGTCTGTGATGTAGAAGTCTGTCTTCTTTAGTGTAAGGACCATTTGTAGGAATGGTATATCCATCTTCAACAACTTCCCATACCTCATTATCGAGAGCCAGTAGATAGACTTTCATTCTTGCACTCCACGGACCAAAATCTGATCCGTCAAGAATAGGTGCTGCATTGCTACTCGAGTAGTCCATTGTGTTCTTTGTAAACTTTTCCTTCAAGCTGTTAAACTTTTCGAAGGCACTGGCTCTGATACCAATTGAAGAACACAAGCTTATACTGAGAGGGGGGGTGAACAGTATAAGACCCTTTTTAACTTGATCTATCACTACAGCTTTCAAACCATTAACAAGCAAAATAAGATAGCAGTAAAACACAGTGCACAAGAAGCAATCCGTAATGAGACACAACAAATTAATCCACGGATAAAAACTTTTCTTCTAAAAGTTATATCAAAACCTCTGGGAATCCTCCCCGATTACAATGTTTATGAGCCTCAGCTCAAAGGAGACACCTTCCCCTAATTCAACTTTGCTAGTGATCCTCTAGAGGACCTCTATCTCTTTTGCCCTTAGCAAGTGGAACTCTTTCCACAGAAGACACCTGTCTTCCCTGCTCTGGCTGGAGATCTCTGTCCTCAACTCTGTCACAGCAAGCTGGTCCTCTTTTCTGCACCAAAACACAGTCCTTCGGTATGGCACAATTCTGTCCTCTTTCTTTGTTCTTTTCGGCACTTGGTTTGGAAAACAATTCTTCACTGTCTGCACAACTACAACAACACAGTCTTCTTAAGTTACAACTGCACTATCTTCTCAACTTCTGTGCAAAAATAGTAGTGTAGTCTTCGCAAAAATTGCAGCAGCACTATCACCGTTCGACCTTTACAACTGTTCGTAATTACAGCAGCATCCACCTTGCACACTTTGCTTTCGGTTACATAGACTATGTGTAACCACAACAGCACACTCTCCTTGCACAGTATTTTTATGAACAACAACACTTTCTTCATGCAAACAACAGCTCAGACTTTGACACTTAAAAGATTCAGTGAAATGCACCCTAAGGCTGCAGTCGAACTTCACTCTCTGCTTTTTCGAGATCGAACCTCACTTGTCGCACTCACTCTACGAATATCACTCTTCGAATGCACACCTCAACAACACACCAAAAATGCTCAAACAGTCTTCCTTTAATACTCACAATCTCAAGATGAAATCTTTGATCTTTAGTCGGCTGTTCAATCTTCTACCACGTCGACTGTAAGACTTTATACTTTGTCGACAAAGGTTAACTTCGTCGGCTTCAAACGCTTCTGCTATTCTGTGGCTTTTCTCGTGCGACACTCAAACATGTCATGATATCGCTACGCCTTGGTCTGTCATACACCTTGTATTACACGCTGTCACGAAATCATGACACTACAGCCTTTGCTGACGTCACCATGAATCTTGTCATGAAATCATGACGTTCTGGACTTCACAACCTTCTTCTCCATTGCTGTTGTGAAATCGTGACACTACAAATTTTGCTGACGTCATCATGAATCTTGTCACGAAATCATGACGCTCTAGACTTCACCGCCTTCTTCTCTAATTGTCATGAAATCGTGACACCTTTGCCTCTTACTGACATCATCTATACTTTGGTCATGAAATCACACAGCTCTGGACTTCATCGCCTTCTTCTCCGCAACTGTCATGAAATCATGACACCTTTGCCTTTTGTTGACGTCATCAACAACTCTGTCATGAAATCGTGACACCTCTCGCTTCTTCATCCTTTTCTTGGTTTGCACTAGCGAAAATGAAACATGTCACGAAATCATGACGCTTTCGCTGCCTTAGGATCTTTCTTGCCAATTGCTCATGAAATTGGAACATGTCACGAAATCGTGACACTTTCTGCATCCGTACGACTTCTTCGAAACTTGTCGCAAAATCGTGACACTTCCTGCAACTCAACACTGCAAACTCAACTTGTCATGAAATCGTGACACTTTCGCATCCGTACAACTTCTTCGAAACTTGTCACGAAATCGTGACACTTTTTGCCCGTTGTGCTTCTGCCTTCCGCATGTCGTGAAATCGTGACAGTTTGGCCAAACTTTCTCTCTCCTCAAACATGTCCACGAAATCGTGACACTTTTGCCCGCTTTGCCTTTTTTCTCACGAAATCGTGACTTTCTCTCTCCTCAAACATGTCACGAAATCGTGACAATTTTTCCAGCACTCAGCAAACTTATTCTACTTTATCTTTTTCTGGATTTTTGGCAACTGGGCTACTCTGATTTTCTTGGAGACTTACTGACCAACTGAAACCTTCAACAAAAACACATCCTTGGACTTAAAAACAAGTTGCTCCAATAGTTCCTCGACATCAAAAACAACATCTACCAATAGCTCCTTGACATCAATGACAACAACTAAACTTAGGCAAAGGCAATGTACTCAAGGTACCCAAAATTGCCAACAGAATCCTCATGTCTGAGGATTTTGGAAGTACAACTTGCACCACCAAGTGCATGAAAACGGCCTCACGCATTGAGAAGAAATTCTTTCTCTGCCAATAGCCAATGTGAACCCCTTCGTGGTCAATGGCACATTGAGCCTCCTCATTCCAAACACCAAATATGGCATCAAAGGTAGACTCCTTAGTGCTAGAAGTCAAAGATATGATGGCCTCGCCATTAATGGGGATCCTAAATATCCTGTATACATCCTCTAGGGTAACTGTCATTTCACCTGTAGGTAGGTGAAATGTGTTGGTTCGCGCATTCCAGCACTAGGCCAACACATTCAAATAGGCTTGATCTACCCGGATAGTGGGTAGATCCAGTATGTAGCTGAAGTTAATAGCTTCAAACCACTCTCGCTCACCAGTAGTGAGCTCTCCATGGAGAGCCTTAAGAATTTCAGACTCTCGAGCTCTAGAGGTCAATCTCTAAAATAAATAACATAATATAAGGAAAAAGCTAACTAAAACAAGAAAAAACATTTAAAACTAATCTAAAAATCATCAAAAATAGTTAAAAACTAGTAAAATTGCAAAAACATGTCATCATGCAGACCTATAAATCAAATTTGTCATTCAGACAGGTCAAATATGCATTAAATAACATTAATTGCCTTTTAAAACTTAGAAAAATTAAAAATTTTACAATTTTTGTCTAAAGTTGCTGAACTACAAGTCAACCCTATGGTCCACATACGGTCAAAAATTGATCATTGGGATTTTGAATGCTGACCACAACTGGCAACTACGGTCCCCAATTGAAAAATTGGGAACCATCGCTGGTACCTATGGTCTCCAATTGAGATCACGTCATGTGCGATACCGTGACCAAAAATGAAAAAAATTAAATTCTAAGCCACCCTAGCCTAAGGTGAGGTTCATTACCAATATTTTAATGAGATTTATTTACCAATTACTTAATTGGGTTCATTTTAGTGGTAATGGATGTGAGGTATTAATTTTTGAATTACCTTGCCCTCGTCTCATCCATCGCGACTAGAAGAAACTTGCTCGCACTCTGCCATTGTGCTGTGAGTAGGTGTACGGGTAAAGTTTGGTAGATTCCAGGTGAGTTCTTAGCTGTCACTATCAGAGATCTAGATTTGCAAGTCATTGTCAGATAATAATGAGAGACATTTGAAAATTGGACTTTTTATAAGCCTCTCATGTTTAGTGCGGTCCGCGGGCCCTAGCCGCGGTCCTCAAAATTGTAAATGGGAACCGTAGACCCTAGCCACAGTTTGCAACTGACAAGCAATTTAGAAAAATACCACCATGGGAAGGGCCAAAAATATACATTAATGCCTCCTATTGGGTCAAAAATCAATAAAAGCAAATTAATTTAGAAATTTTGTGATAATCAAGCACCACGATCCAATTAAAAATAAAAAATTTGGCTGAGATTATAAAGTACATTCAATCAAGGTCATCGCTATGACAATCCTTTCGTGGAGTGATGCACCTCCCAGCCAAATAAATAAACTCAATTCATAAATCAAAATATTCAAAAAAATCAAATAAATAAAAACCCAAATGTGCCTCGTATTCAGTAATTTACCCTATACACTTGGCGGTTGCAACGACAAGATGAGTAAATTACCATAAGGATATTTGGGGAAAAATGGTAATTATTGATCTGATATGCTTCTTTTCAATCCCTAAGAAGGCCTTTGTGGATGGACTGCTCCATGGGAATGAGGTTTTTCATGTCATTTCTTCTATGACATCTTTTAGAAAATCATCGATAATTTGATTCAACATAAATCTGATTGGATTTGTCTCAATTCGATTCCCTAAAATGACTATTGTAGCTTGACTATTCCATGGGATAGAAATGTGCAAATACTATAACAATTGGAATCAAAAGCTGAACTAGGCCTAGCAAATGCATTGCTTTGCTCAAATCTAAATTTATTTAGATTATCCATGGTGGTCAAGTGACATCATCGCTTAATTCATTGTCATTACCCTCATCAAATCATCGCTTGAGGGGGTAGTCATAATATCAAATCATAATCAAAATCAATAGAAGATCCCTAAAATTTTAGATCCCTTGATCTTGTCAAAATTACGTTCGTCCTTGCGAATCATTTTCAACAACTATCATAAGCTTACCCCTTTGCTTGGGGAAAATAGCAAATATGATAATTTTTTTGTATCTCGTCTCCTTTCGATTATATAGGCCTAGCTCCTATTGTAGCATCAAAAACTACCCGAATTACTGATGGTGAGTGCAAGCTTTTCAAGTTTAAGTTTCCAAAGAGTTGGAAACAATGATTCTAGGAAGCGCGTCCTTTTGCTGGACCTGGGGCATCTAATGTTGATCTGGCTAATGATCATCATAGAACCTTCGACATCATTTTAGGAAGTCTATTTTTGTTCAGCATTGTTCAATATCACAACACATCTCAAAAGGGGCATCTATAGACACCTAAAATACGTCATGTTGAGGGTGACTACTTATATGGACATGCTACAAGACCATATGGAAGATCTTGGACAGATTCCAAGATAGAGCAGTGGTTCTAACCACTCAATTTGGGCTCCTTGGCCTAAAAAGTTTGAACCGTAGCCTAGACCTATGGTTTATAGCTGAACCATGACTAAGACCTATAGTTTATAGTCTAGACCATAGCTGTGACCTACGGTCTTAACTGAAGTTTAGTTGGCCTTCAATTCAAGCCAAATTGGTTGGAATGACCATTTGATCTAGAAGAAGGCGATTAATGGATGAAATATTCCAGAGGCTTCCATTCCAACTGTCCTAACCACCCCTTCTTGATATTGGCTTCTCTAGGAAGCCACCCCTAGCCCTTGGGTAGTCCTATAAGTGCCCCTCAAACTTAGGGTAAAGAAGAGAGAGAGCATTGGAGATTTGAGCAGCGGAGCCCTGTCGAATTGTACACAAAATAGAGTATACTAAGAGAGAGATATTGCACTTATCCCCTACCTACTTGCCAAGATTCATGGTGAATAACATTATGGATTCCCTAGGAGTCTAGGAGAGCCAAGAAATGCAAATCTAGGCAAACGAAGGCCCATAACAGTGATTCAACTACCAAACCTGTTAGAAGGACACCGAAGGCAACCCTTGAACATCAATTGGACAAGGAGGTCAAGCCCACTACCCTTGGAATTGAGGGTAAGACTATTAGAGTGCTAACCATGGATTTCAGCCATGGTTTATAGTGTAGACCGCTCATCAGAGCTACAGTTTGCAGCAGAGGTATAACCACCTTCCTCTTTTCATTTTTTTATGGTAAACTAGTTTAGATTAGTTGCTTTCATGGTTTAAATACATTTTAGTAGACTTATGACCATATAATTATATTAGAATAGCTTCTTTATGTTTGTGCTTCAATTAGGATATTAATGGTTATTTATGCACCTTTATTCCTTGTTTTGCACATTTAATCCATGCATAGTGTAGCTGCTACTATTTTTTGCGCTATTATATGAAGTTTGATTTGATTTGCATAGCTTAGAAGCACTTTTCATGTTTTCTTGATTATGAATGCTTAATGGTGTCATTATGCAATTTACCTAAAAGGACCTCATCATGAGAGGCTACCTATATTTTTGAAATTCTTATCTTGTTTCTTGATTGTAGGGAATAGTTTCAAAGGAGAACCAACTATCAAGTTCCTTCTCCATCGCGAAGAAGAGGGTATCTCCACCCTAGAGCAGTTCATGTCATCCTGAAAGGCATTTGGAAATCACACCTACCCTTGAGAGGGAACAATTACACACTCCTATTGTAATATTGTATCCAAATGATTATTCCTAAGATGGATGTACCTGTAATTTGATTTTGACTTTGAATACAATGGAATAAAGTGCATTTCTTCTTGATTCATTTATTGTCAATTTCTTGTTCTTGTATGCATGTTATACTTTTATCATTTATTGCAATAGGAATGCATCGGGTGTGAGCATTTTTGGTGGAACCTGCACACCAGATCTATGCTACGATTGAGAATTAGAAGAAGCTAGATGGGCAAGTTACCCCATTGCTTGTGAAAGGTAAGATTTTTGATAAGAAAGTAAATATTTTAATAGATAGTGGAGCCACTGATAGTTTTATTTCTTCTATTTTAGCAAGGTATATACCCAAAAGGCTAGCATATTTGGACCAAGGATGGAAGATCGAGTATGGTTCTAGGTAAACCTTCTTAGTAAACTAATATTTTCCAATGGTAGAGATTACTTTAACTAGTGGTACCACTGAAGGTTATTTGTATGTAGCCCCACTTCATGCTTTTGATGTGATATTGGGGATGGATTGTTTATAGGCTCATAAAGCCTTGATAAATTTCCAAGATAGGTGGATCAAGTACTCATAAAAATGTAAGGAAAGACTAAGAATTCATAGCAAGTATGGGTCATTCAAACCCTATATGCTATTAGCTATTCAATTGAAGAAATCCCTAAAAAATGAGGGATAGTCTATGTTGTAAAAATTAATGAAGTTGGAGATCAGAAGAGATAGGTGTTGGAGAAACACCTAATTGTAGGACTTTGAGGATGTGTTTCTTGAGGATTTACCTGGACTCCCTATTGTGCAAGAATTTGATTTTACTATTGACCTTATGCTAGGAGTGAAACCTATTCATAGATATCCATATAGGATGAATCCTATTGAGATGCAGGAATTGAAAATGCAACTGTAAGGGCTATTAGAAAAGTTTTGATAAAACCAAGTGTGTCACCATGGGGTGCACCAATTTTATTTATGAAAAATAAATATGGTTTATTAAGATTATGTATTGACTACAAAATGCTTAATAAAGCTAGAATCAAGAACTAGTATCCTTTAGTTGGAATTAACGATTTGTTTGACCAATTAAGGGATGCCACAATATTCACAAAGATTGATATGAAATCATGGTACCATAAATTAAGATACATGAGGACATTCACAAAATGACATTCAAAACTAGGTATGGACATTATGAGTTTACAGTCCTACCCTTTGGGCTAACTAACACCCCAATTGCATTTATGAATCTAATGAATAGTGTATTCAAGAGGTACCTCAATCATTTTGTTCTCGTATTTTTGGATGATATCTTAATATTCTCTCGAGACAAAAAGGAGCACGATAAACATCTCAAGATCATGTTAGAGTTGTTAAGGGAGAATCAAATCTATGGAAATCTAGCAAAGAGTGTTTTCTATGTTTCAAAGGTATGATATCTTGGGCATATCATATCAGGAAAAGGAATTGCTATAGATCCAGATAAAATTGAAGCCATCCTGAATTGGCCACCCCCTACTAATGTGATAGAAGTTTGAAGCTTCATGGGGATGATGGGCTACTATAGATATTATATAAAGTATTACTCCAATATTGCAACGTCAATAACTAACCTCCAAAAGAAGGGAAAGGAATTCAAGTGGTCGAAAAAGTGTGAAGCTACCTTTGCAATGCTGAAACATAAACTCACTAAGACACCAATATTGAAGATTTTAGACCCTCAAGGGAACTTTTTAGTATGCATAGATGCATCACTGGAAGGGTTAGGAGTACTTTTGCATGAAGAGTCAATAGTAGCATACACTTCAAGGAAGCTGAAGAAGCATGAAGTTAATTATGCTACTCATGATTTAGAGCTTGTTGCAGTAGTGCAAACTCTAAATACTTGGTATAACTACTTGGTGGAAAGGCCCTTTGAGTTAAAAAATTATCATCAAATTTTGAGATATATATTCACCAAACCTATACTCAATGTGAGACATAGAATATGGGTCGAGTTTCTCACTGAGTATAACTTTGAGATTGAATATATAAAGGGAAAATATAATAAGGTTGTTGATGCCTTGAGTAGAAGGAAACACATAACAACCATAACTAGAAGTCACATGAATCTAATGGATCAAGTGGGATAGGAGCAATATTAGGATGAGTATTACCAAGAAATTTGAGCTAGAATGGGTAGGGACCTTGAGGGCAATAAGGAATTTGGTATGAAATATGACCTTTTATGCTACAAAGGTAGGATCATCATACCAAAAATGGGTGATTTAAGGAAGCTAATAATGCAAGAAGTCCATAGATCCCCTTATTCTGCTCATCCTGGAGGAGCCAAAATGAGGGAAAACATGAAAAGAACCTTCTTCTAGACAAGAATGAAGAAGGATATCACCAATTTTATTGCTTGGTGTCTCAAATATTAGAAGGTTAAGGCTGAATGTAGGCATCCTATAGGATAATTGTATCCACATGATGTACCTACACAAAAATGGTAGGTTATATCTATGGATTTTATAATAGGTTTACCCAATATTAGGTATCAACATGATGCAATCCTTATAATAGTTGATAGATTGACTAAGGTTGCACATTTTATACCAGGTAACATCAATGATGATGCTAAGGTAGTGGCTAAACTATTTTCCAATGAAGTATTTTGATTACATGGATATTCTAAAATAATCATTTCAGATAGGGATTCCAAATTTAATTTTAAATTTTGGAAAATCCTTCATCGTACAGTAGGCACGAAACAGAATATGAATTTGGTATACCACCCTAAGAGAGATGGTCAAACAGAATGGGTAAACTAAGAACTAGAAGATATGCTTCACATGTACTACATGGATCAAAAATATTGTTGGGAAGACTACCTACATCTTGTAGAGTTTACCTACAATAATGGACATCACTCCTCTCTAGGAATGGTTCCTTTCGATGCCTTGTATGGACTAAAGTGTAGAACACCATTGTATTGGGATAACCTAGAATATTGAGTTGTGATTGGGCCAAAAATGATCAGAGAAATGGAAGATCAACTAAAGGTAATCAGGTAAAGACTTAAAGAAGTTGTTGATCAATAAAAAAATTATGCTGTTATGAAAAGAACCCTGAGGGAGTACTCGGTGGGTGATAAAGTGTTCTTAAGGATTAAGCCAAATAAAAGTGCTATCAAATCCACAAATTTGGATCCTCAGTTTGTGGGACCTTTTGATATCACTGAGAATATCATCTTGGTTGCTTACCGACTTGCCTTACCATCGAATCAACTCAAAATCCATGATACCTTCCACATATCCTTTCTTAGAAAATATGTTGCTAACCCTGAACATGTGTGGGATGTTTATAAATTGTAGATGGTAAACCTAAAAGCTATTGAAGTGATGCCAATGAAGATTATTGAGTTTCATTTTAAGTCTATGCAAAACTAGATTCTTGAGCAATGTAAGGTCCAGTGGGACCATTTTTCTAAAAGAAATACCACTTGGGAAAAAGTGGAGGAAATGCAAAAATATTTTCCCTTCTTGTTTGAAAATATAATGTAATAATTTTATTTTTGTAAAATTGGAAACACCTAGGACGATGTTTAGTCCTAGGGGGGTAGGATGTCATGACCCTTCCTGGTAGACTTTATGGCATGGAAAACTATGTATTGATTTATGATGCTTTAATGCTTAGTTTTGTGCAAATGAATAGTTGTGCGATGTTTAGTATGATTCTTGGAAGAACATGGTACTACTGATATATTGTTAAATATGTAAGATCAGGTACACTCATGGGTGGAAGAGGTAGAATCATCCACCAGGAACAAGGTACTTGAGGTTGGCGAACTGATGACTAAGGTAACTTGAGGGTAACATGGATGGATACCCTCATATAGGTATGCACTATTGATTAGGGATAATCATAAATAGCCAGACACCTAGAGCCTTAGTTGATAGCTTAGAAGCTATCATAAATTCTCTGGCTGAGACGGGTGACTGCGTTGATGGAAATGCTCCCTTTTTATCTGTTGCATATTATTGGTTGTCTTTTACTTCATCACTTGCTGCATCAATGGTTTGGAAAGCATGCATAATATGGTTGTATTTGAATCTCCTTATGTGGCTTAAATCCATTTAGCATGATGTTAGTATTCATTAGAAGAACCCCTATTTATGTTATATATATATAGTAATTTATTAATTTGAATGATAAATAGTTTCATTTAAAAATAATAGGTGTTTTATTTTAAATGATAAAAAATTTCATTTGAAAATAATAGATGTTTTATTTTAAATGATAAAATAATTTCATTTGAAAATAATAGATGTTCTATTTTAATAGAATTGCATTTAATAAAATAATAAAGTTTTCTTATAATTAAGGTAGAATTTTTTTTTTTTTTTTAAAGCGAAAAACCCTTTGTGGGGTTGCCTTGGTCTGAGAGACCACGACCAGGGGGTTCTACACCGCCAAAGTCACCCAAGAGTCACACCTGGACCTGCCCGCACCAAAATTATCAATTGGATTTTGGGTACCCAATTCAAATTTTTGGTAGGGTGGAGATTCGAACCTAGGACCTCCCTTGAAGGATTTCCCTCTCCTCTCCAACTCACCTACAACACCTGGATGATGGTAGAATTTCATTCAAAAGAAAAGAGACTTTATTTAAATGGTAATAAAATATCATGATAGTTATTTTATTTAAATAAAAGTAGAACTTTTATTTAAATAATCTTAAAACCTTATAAAGGGTATATTAAATAAGAGAAATTTATGATTAATCATTCTATAATGCTATGAGTATGCGTTTGGTTGGATGGAAACTTCCTACTGCCTTATCCGAAGAGCTCCATTAATAAGGAAGCCTTGGGATAAGAAAATAATATTTTTAAATTTGAAAATATCTTGTGCCATCATATGAGTGGATGGGAGAAGTAATTGTGGATGCGTAAAGTTGGTAGGAAGGGATAAGACAAGGGATATATAGAATGACACCAAAGGGGAAAGGAGAAGAACGAAACTTGCTAGAAGGGGGGGGTATCTGGAACATCGAGGTAAACCAAACATTGTGGGAGAGCCATGATTCAACTAGGAAGGAAGTGACTAACATAAATAAACCATAGGTTGGTTTATGAAAAGCATCTCTTTTACCTTAATCTTGGTATTTTAAAATATGCTTGATTAGTTGTTATCATTGGTTCATTCTAGTTTAGATTTTTTGGTTCAAATGGCATAATGTTGGTGTGTTTATTAAAACCATTAACACCCATTTTGTGAGCCATTGCATTAAGAACTTTGAGTTGGTTTCCTTGCTATGATGTCCTTACCATTAAGTCTCCCTCCTTGGGTTGAGCTTTGAGTTACGTCTTGCCTGAGTTGTATGGTTACTGTTGGGGTGTCATTGTGATTAGCATTGTATCTATAGCAAGTTATTTCCTACTAGTAGATTCGTCGTCCATTGCTTGTACTCTAGTTTTTTGGATGGTTGATGAGTAAATATTCTTCTACATTACCTTGTTATTGGCATTTCCTTGCTATGACGTCCTTTTTGTTGGGTTTTACGTTCATTGGATAAAATCTAGGTGATGTCCAACATGGGATGCATTGGAAGGGGATAGGCACTGCCATTGTTATCTCTAGTCTAGATGCCCTCCTCTAGTCATTAATGATCTACGTGGGTCTTACATAACCTTTTGTATCTGTTCTCCTGAAGGTCGTGTTTTTAATTCCTTGCGTAGTGAACGTATGATATTTTGTGATTACGTTGGTGCTTAGTTGAAGGAATTTGAGTCTGTGGTGATTCACTTATTGAAAGAACTTTTAGATTCATCAAGAGGTGAACATTCGATTATGTTGGATATTATCCATAAAGGAAAGAACGTAGGATGTTTATGTTATACCTTGGGAGGAGATGTTTTAATTAATAAATGGTAAAGGACTTTAATTATATTAAATGAAAGGAATATAGTTTATTTAATTAATTAAAGGTGTGACTTTGATTATGTTAAATGAAAGGAATATAGTTTATTTAGGTAATTAAAGGTGTGACTTTGATTGTGTTAAATGAAAGGAAAAAAATAGTTTATTGATGAATTAAAGTAATAAGGCTTTGATTTATTAAATGAAGGAAATAGTTTATTTTATAGATTAAAGGTATGAGATTTTTATTTATAAAATAGAGGAAAATAGTTTATTGATGAATTAAAGTAATAAGGCTTTGATTTATTAGATAAAAGAAATAGTTTATTTTATAGATTAAAGGTATGGGACTTTAATTTGTTGAATAAAGGTTGAAATGAATTGATTAAAGTAGGACCTATGATCTAGTTGTATTTGTTGGAAGACTCTCTATGGGCAATGAGAGGTGAAAATAAAAATAGATATTTTTATGATATCAACTATATAGTAGATGGTTAGATACTTTGATTTAATTTGTATAGTTGCAATTTGGTAAAGTAAATAGTATATGCATTTAGAGGTATGTCTATCATAGAACCATGAGTTGCCTTGATCCCCTACTATCCTCAAACAAATGATGGAAAGAGGAGGATCAAAGAAGCAGTTGGAACCAATGTACCCGTTTGATTTATACTTGCAATGATTTACTTATGCTCAAATATACTAGAATTGTAGGGAGATATCCCTATATGAATGTGATGTATTACTTTATTCTTTAGAGTATGGGGGTTTTACCATACTTGGATATATGTAATAATTTATGGAATGAATAGAAATTGTAAATTTAAGTTATTGTTATGATTTATTTATAATTGTGTAGACATCAAAACCTAGCCAATTGTCATCCATCCAGATCCTCTCGCCATTTTACCCATTTATTTATATATATTTAGGCATATTTGTTAAATATATGTTTAATATTAATATTTTAATATTATGTTATATATATATATATTTATATATATAAATAAATATTAGCCATCTGATTTAACTTGATCATAGCCATTCATCTACATCAATCCATGCCACACACCCGAAATTAATATCCATCATCAGTTATGTTTTAATCTAAGCCACACAATTCATGTCACTCAAACCCTAACCTAGTGTGGATTATTAATAGGAGCCATTTTGATGGCTCAATCCATGAGTTGAAGTTTTTCCTAAGTTTTTTGATCAACTCATGCCCTAGTACCTTGGAGTACCCAATCACTCTCGCCTTCCATCCTTGCTCGTTGTAACCCTCACATATACCACCGCCCCTTTCAACCAACTAGATCTACTTCTACAGACCCTCAACTCAGCTCTTGAACACCTTCATGATCTCCTTGTTATTTCTAAGCACCTATGGATGCTTCTCCTCCACCACTAAGCACCTCTGGGTATCTTCCTCCATTATCGAGCACCCACGGGCATTTTTTACTATCGCTGAGTGCCCGTGGGGATATTAAACTAGATATCTACAGTAAAACTAGCCCTCAGGTGATGCTAGGGCATCGTTGCACCTATTACCTACACCAGCAACATCAAACAAAAATGATAGATAAGCAAGGTAAATCCAAGATATTTTGTTATATTCTATTATGTTATTAGAATCTATTCACATTCCTTTATTGCATAGCTAGGGTTTAGTTTTGATTTTTGAGGGTCTCACACTATGGAGCCCTTATTGTTATTACTAAATCATTTGCTACTTTATTTTATGCAGATCTAGTAGCATAACACTAGCATTGGATAGTTGTTTAAGTTGGAGTGGTCTGACATCAGATAACTAGAAGCCCACTCATTTATGTTGGGAGCAAGGACATGTTATGAAGACACCACCAGCATTGTATCTAGGGTTTCGAAGAACCCTAGAATTATGTATATTTGTATCAAAGAGTTCAAAGATTCTTTATTGTAACAATGGAGTTTTGAGGCTCCCCCATTAATAAAAATTATTCATTGTGCAATATTGTCTTTTTGAGTTCAATCTATATAGTGTTATTTGGTGTTGCATTTTTGTCTCTACAAATGACGATCATGGTGGGACTCTCTAAGGGTTTCTTACTTTGATTTAACTTGTTTACTAATTTATTGTTTTTTGTGTCATCTTGTAGGGTTTCTAGAAGTGTAGAATTCATAGTTTTCACTGGATCAGAGTTTCTAGAGATTTGCAGAAGGTTGCAGAAGGTGTGCCAATGCTTGATGATGCTTTAGGGACATACAAAAATGCCTTGGTGCATTTCAAAAGCACCCAAGGGCATTTTACAAAGAGTTAGAGCAGAAATGTAGGCTTCTAGGTAAGTTTACTATCAAACCCTAACTTTCTATTTTTACGTTTTTTTGCACTTTTATGTTTCGTTTTTCAAATTTTGGATTAAAATGAACATCATTAATAAATCTAGTAAAAATACCATGTTAGTTGCATTTTAGATATTATATTAACAATTACATTCATCCACACATTTCCTATTTAAATATTTCTCAATTTTCTGGTGTGCTATATTATTGCTTGCATTTGATCTGTTAAGTGCATTCATTAGTTTGCATCCTAGGGTTAGAAATTTCTATTTTTTTAGGTCTAAATAGGAACATTATTCAGATACCAAAAGTATCCTTATACTTGGGTTATTCCATATAGATAATTATATGAACCCCCAATTGTCTAGAGCAGGTTTTAAGCAGTGTACTTTACATCCTTTGGAAAAATTGGTATTATGGGTAGTGGATTCTGATTTATACTATCAACAATAGTTATTCCTCTAACATTGTATGTACACAATAGAGAACTGGAAACTTTAAAAATAATCACACACTTCATGCTTCACATTAAATAATAGTGGTTGGATTTCATCACCAACCATTTCTTGAGATTTGGTGACGGTGGCTTTCATCTCCATCCACCAATATCTGCCCTTAGACACCTTAGATTACCCCTGAGCAAACTTGTTGGATTTCATCACTAGTAAGAATCTCGTTGCCTCATACAAGCCATATGATTCATACCATTTAATTCATATTAGCAAATTAAAATACACAAGATCAAAATCTAAGAGAATGAATTCATATTAAAAGGAGATAATCAATGAAAGAGGTAAGATACACTTGTTGAACAAAATTATCATTGATTTTTTATTTTTCTTGTGAAATTTCAGTTTTGTGTTTCATTTTACTGCATAATCTATATTTTGGTTTAATTGCTTATGGTATTAATAAGAAAACAAAAGAAAGTATTAAATCAAGACAATTCAATGGAACCTTCATCCACCTTCCCCACCACTTCTGCGGTAGAATCCCTAAATGTGATATAGGTAGATTTATCTACAGGTTCCTCACATTCTCTGTCACCCACAACCTTTCATATGGTTGTTCCCAAAATAGATTCAACCTCACCAACCATTGATCACCACACTACCCACATAGATATGGTACGAGTAGAAGCTCTTATGAAGTCTTCTAACTATGTCTTAGAGTCAGTCGCCAACTCACCTAGACAAGATCCTACTTTACAACATGAACTTGTTTATTCCCAGTGACCATCCAAATTTACCTAGGTGTACACTAATCCTCTCTTTGAGGCATCAGTTGTACCTTCCTCTCATATGTCCATTCCCCAACCCTCATGTGCTCCTAGCACTTCATACACATCCACATATACTAAAACCTTGTATGAAGCACATGTAAATGCTACTTCACAAGTTTCAACCTCTCAAGTTACCATACCAAGTGTAACTTGTCCCCCAGCCACATCTTCCATATCATATGCTTCCATATCCTCAATTTTTGATAGAGAGATTAATGAAGCATGGGAAAATTTGAACAAATTGCTTAAGTAGCATCAAAATGCTCAACAATAAGTGCAAGTGAATCCTAAGCCTCTACCAAACTCTACTCAGAATGTCCTCATTAACCAGGGTCCATCATGGACACCACAATCTTCTATGGTTTCTATCCCTATTCCTCCACCAAGTCATACCACTACCCATCCTATTCCCATTGGCCAAACAAACCATAGTCCTCATCCATTAACTCCATTCCAAAATTCTCTATATCTTCATCATAAGTCTCCCATTCATTAGTTTCCACCACATTCACCTAGTCATCCTCACCAATATCATTATCATTTGGTCACCCCACAAAATATCTCCACCTCACTTCAAAATCATTAGGTAATTCAGGACTTCCACATTCCTGGGGAAGACCCTCATATTAAGACCATGCAACAACAAATAGATCAGTTGATACAACATACTCCTAGTTTGACAAACTAGAAGCCAACTTTATGTCAATTGATCAACCAACCCATTCATACTTCAGTACCATCAACACCATATATGGTAGATTTTACGGTGCCTAAGTTTGAAAAATTCAATGGAAGTGAGGATCCCAAATACCATGTAAGCACGTTTGTACACTCATGTTTTAGAATCCAAAATGAAAATACTCTCATGCTCTAAACATATCCTCAAACATTAGGAGGATATGCCATAGAGTGGTACAACCAACTGCCCAATCATAGTATTTATACTTTTGAACAATTTATTGACCAATTCTTTGAGCGTTTTATCCTAAATATTAGTGTAGACACCAAATTACAACCACTAATCCTCCATCCTAACCATTCCAACACCCACTTGTCCACCATACACCTTTCCCGCCAATTATTTGGCCCAATTCCACCTTTCCTACCTTCAAAAGGTCCACTCTAGGCCTTTTTCACCATTTCCTAACCCAATAGAGATTATTTTAATATTATTTTATATTTAATATAATATATTATATTATATTATAATATATTTATTATAAAATATTATGATAAAGTGTCGTGTTCTTGTATTCACAATTAGAAAGAAAGTCTTATTGTATGATGTCTATGCTTTAAGACAACATGATGATGAGTCCATCTATGATTTTGGAAACTGTTGAAGGGTCGTCATTACCAAGTTTCCATTCACCCTACCAATGGAAGAGCTTATCAATCTATTCACCAAGAGTTTTTTAAAACCTATCTCTTGGATGCTTCAATTATAGACTTATCATTCATTTGAATAAGCTCTAGCACAGGCTAGTATCACCGAGAAAATAAAAATCCAAGAGGCCATACTTAAGCCTAAGAAAAAGGAATTGCAAAAAAAGGGCCAATATAAAAACAATTATTTTGGCAAATCAAAATCAACACAGACCACTCCAACTAGTCAACCTAATCATGTTAATCAAGTGGTCATGAGAAAACCAGTAATGGCTCAATAATAATCAGTGCAACAGTCACCACAATAAATTGCTTATCATGCAGTACCCTCGGTAACTCAAGCCATGCAAAACACAATGCTAGTTGTAGAAAACCATCCTCGATGATAGTATGTCCAACAAAATCGCCAATACACCCCATTGGATGAGTCATATCCTTCCCTTTTACAAAGTTTGTATGACACAAACAAACTTGCTTTACCTGAAATCAGACCAGATGATCCCACTAAACGTGAAAAATATTATCAGGAACACTTATTTTGTCCTTACTATAGGTAAAATAGGCATGATATTAATAATTTCCATATATTCAAAGATATTGTTCAAGACCTAATTAACTTGGGGGCCATCAAGCTTGACAATCCCCTTGCTCAAAAACCAAAACCTTGGTATTTTTTAAACACCACTTCCTCACCATGAGGAGGTGCATCCAAATATGGGAGGAGCTAATACCAAAACTCCTCCAAACCAAGTTAATCACGTCCAAAAATACCAAGCATTTGTAGGTGCCATTCATGTGGTCACTAGAGGTCAACAAAACAATTAGAAAAATGTAAGGTAAAAACCTCAAGCAAGTGTGTCACAACCTCCTACAACACATTCCATCCAAATTTCCCCCAATCCTTCATTACCAATCCACATTCCTAGCCAATCAAATCATATTTATACTTGGAAAAAAAACCTTCATCTGTTGGGGCAAAAAAAGATAAATTTTATCACATTTTCCACAAAATCCTTCATCTTTTGGGAAAAAAATAGATGCATCATTTCACATTTTTCACCAATCCCATTCATACTGTTGGGACAAAAATGATATTACATTTCCATAATTCATTTGCACAGATTTTTCAATTGGCTCATGAGATTCATCCGCAAACTCACTTGCCAATCAAGGGGGTAAGCTACGCAAATCTAAATTCTTTCATTCTTTTGTCTTCAAGCTCATGTTTCACATCTCAAGAGAAAGCTGCTTCTACACCTAGCCAAAAATAGGTGTCCTATATTTTTGCACAACATTGTGTGTCACACAATGCAGTACAAAAATGGGTATTTGTAGACACCAAAACCTAGCCACTTGTCATCCATCCAAGTCCTCCCCCCATTTTACCCATTTATTTATATATATTTAGGAATATTTGTTAAATATATGTTTAATATTAACATTTTAATATTATATATATATATATATATATATATTTAATAAATATATATTATATATGAATAAATCCTAGCCATCCAATTTAACTTGATCCTAGCCATCCATCTACATCAATCCATACCACACACCCAAAATTAATATCCACCCTTCGTTATGTTTTAATCTAAGCCACACAATTCGTGTTGCTCAAACCCTAACATACCCTATTTTGGATTATTAATAGGAGCCATTTTGATGGCTCAACCCCTGAGTTGAAGTTTTCCCTAAGTTTTTTGATCAATTTGTGCCCTAGTCCCCTGGAGTACTCAAGCACTCTCACCTTTCATCCTTGTTCATCGTAACCCCCACATCCACTATCATCCCTCTCACCCAACCATATCTACTTTTGCAGACCCTCACCTCATCTCTTGAACACCTTTGAGCACTCCTTATCACTTTCAAGCACCTCCAAACTCTTTTCCTCTATTGCAAAGCACCTCTAGGTGTCTTCCTCTATTCTTGAGAATATACAAATATTTTCTACTATCATCGAGCACCCGCGGGCATCTTACACCAGATCTCTACAACCCTAATAGCCCTTGGGTGATGCTAGGGCATCATTGCACATATTCCTTTCACCAGTTACATCAAACAAAAAATAATAGATAAGCAAGGTAAATCCAAGATATTTTGTTATATTCTATTATGTTATTAGAATCTGTTCACATTCCTTTATTGCATAGCTAGGATTTAGCTTGATTTCTAAGGATCTCACACTATGGAGCCCTCACTATTATTACTGAATCATTTCCTACTTTCTTGTGTACGGATCTGGTAGCATAACACTAGCATTGGACAACTATTTAAGCTATAGTGGTTTGACATTGGATAACCAAAAGCCCACTTATTTATGTTGGGAGGAAGAACGTGTTCTAAAGACACCACCAACATTGTAGCTAGGGTTTTGAAGAATCCTAACATTGTGTATATTTGTATCAAAGAGTTCAAATATTCTTTATTATAACAATAGAGTTTTGAGGCTCCCCCCATTAATAAAAAATATTCATTGTGCAATATTGTCTTTTTGATTTTAATCTATATCTTGTAATTTGGTGCTGCATTTTTGTCTCTAAAAATTGTTATCTATATTTCTCTTTTATCTAATGCTTACATTTATTTAAATGTCATTTCCCTTCTAAGTACCTCTTGTATACTTTATGAATTTATATTCCTTGATTGATTAAATAGAGAGAGTTGTTCTTGTATTCTTGTTAAATATAAAAGTGACCTAAGAAATTGAGATCTTAGGGTGAACCTAGAGAGTGACCTAAGAGATTGAGACCTCTTAGGGTGAACATCATAATACCTAGGGGATTGATACCCCTTAGAGAGAATGATAACTAAGTAAACTGAAAGATTACATCTGAGTTAAGATAGCTCATCATGGAGATGATATGGATAACTTAACTCACAATATACGTACCATACCTACACAGATGAATTTGTTCATGATATGGTGATGGATGTATGCCTTCGATGGTACTAAAGGTGATAAGTTTAGCTCATGTAGAATGCTTTACATGGTGGAAGTTAACCAACAAAAGTCTACCAAGAACCTCCCATGCTTCCTTGATTTTGATAGCCAACACCCAATTCCAAATTTTACTTTTCTTTACAACATTAAGGATAGTTTATGAATCTCCTTCTATGCGAAGTGCATGGGAAGACATAGAAGAGAGCCTAATATACCCATCATAACAACTTTTACATCTGCAATGTTGTTGGTATTCTGACTAATATAGCCAGTTCCAAGGGTAATGAGAGAGCCATGATATTTCTACAAGATTCAACCATAAACTACTAGGCTAGGTTTAACACTATTGGAACCCTCAAAATTGAGCCTCCAATATCCTTGAATAGGATTGGTCTAAGATATATCTATTTTTTTCTCATCAATACTTCTATTTATTTTGGAGCTAAACTAATATTTTTCCATAATAGTTCTAATGGCCTCCAAAGAGTTTAAAATTATCATCTCTTATGTTTATGGTTGAACGTGGAGATAACACACTTCACATAGTTTTCCAAGATGTACCTTGAACCTCCTATAGAATTTCTCTTTATTAGATATAATTTTCCTAATATCCTCATATTTATTTCTATCCATATGCACTGATTAAGCATGGTTGGGATCATTTTCCATAAGAGTTGGAGAACCTTAGCCTTAATGGGTTTTTCCATTTAGCCAAAATGGCTCAAAATATGTAGTTATAACCCAAGAGATTTTGACTTTCTTAATTAATTCCCCCATAGCTTATATAAAAAGGGGCAGTGGAGGAGAATATGAGAACCAATTTCATCTACATTACCACACATAACACATTTAAGTATTTCAGACCAACCTTTTTTTTATTTGTTTACCTAATGAAAATTTGTCATGTATAGCTAGCTAGAGAAAAATGATAGCTTTTGTCTAGGCTTTAGAATACCAAACCATTTTCCACACTATTGAAGGATTAGTGTTAATTTTTGTCTCTATGAAGGAAAATTAAGCCAATTTGATAGTGTAGTCTCCTAAAGGTATGAGACCCCTTCTTAGTTTATCCTCACCCCTATAAACCACTACTTTATGATTGAGCAAGAGGGATTTGAGAGCTATCCTTTCATGACTAAACTCATGTGTGATAGTTGCAATGCTCTTCCATATTTTAATATATCTTACATTTTATTCCTCCCAATTCTAGTAGTTCTCTATAGTTTCTCTTGAGGTCATGCAAAGAAAGATTTGAATATTTTTAAAATCTTCTTTGAAATCAAGGGGTTGGTTTTATGGCCAAACACCTTTCCAAAAGTTAACTTTTGAGCATGTTCTAATATCCCATTTGGAGAAAGCTTGGCATTAATTTTCTAATCCTCCTAATGCTATTCCATATGAGATATCCTTTAGGTTCATCCCAATATATTTTACTCTAAAGACCTTTCTCCAAAGGGAGTCATGTTCTACATGGATTCTATAAATTAAATTTTCTAACATTGCTTTCCTAATTGTATGAAGGTGTTTAATTCCCAAGCCCCTTGACTCTTTACTATTATGATTTTTTTTTTAAATTTATATATTCAATATTGAAATGGGTGTCACCCATATTACATCATCACCACATAGTGGTATTATAATGAATCTTGGATATTATCTATGTATTGTTTGGCAAAATTCAAACTTGGATCTCCTTCTTGAAATGTTGAGGAATATAACCAGTTGAGCTAATACCAATTGATTACTATTACAAATTTTATCCCAAGTTACTAGATGAATTTTCTTGTCTTCATTATATCCTCTCCACATGAATTTTTTGATGATATTTTTCATTCTTTGATCTCATTAGGGATCTAGAATGCACCCTTCCAAAATATGGCTAGATCTACAGAGATTGCTTTCATCTTAACTAATTTGCTTACCATAAATAGACATTTTGCTTTCCATGAGGCCATTAATTTATAGAACTTAGAGATGATTTTCTCCTATAACTTTCCATTCTTTCCATTGCTAAATAGGGACATACCAAGGTAGGTACTAGGGAGGGCACCGATACCTATACCCGTTTGGAGAGCATATAATCTAATGTGTCTCTCTTCTAGATTGATTCCATAAAATTTATATTTTATCTTATTGATCTCTTTTCTAGAGGTAATATCATATGTAGTAAGTAGACCTTTGACTCTATTGATCTCCTTTAGGGTTGGGTTTACAACTAGGTGGGTATCACCTATAAATTAGGAGTGAGTAATTAGGTGACACCTACTATTTATCTTTAGTCCCAAGATCCATCCTTTTGATTAAATAGGCTTCAATCCCTTGTCCATGGCTTCTGCAACTATGATGAATAAGTAGGGGAATATGGGGTCTCCTTTCCTTAGGTATATTAAACTTTTAAAGAAGCCTCTCAAGCTTCTATTGAATAGAACTCAAAAGGAGGGATCTTTATATAAGGAGGCTAGTCATTATCTTTAATCTTCATTAAAAATAAAATTTTCCATCAATATATCTAAAAATTTCTAGCATATATTGTTGAAGGTCTTTTTCATATCCAAATTCATGAGCATGCCCTGTCTTTTGTTACTCTTTAGAGAGTGGATAATAGATTTGATCCTATTTATAATGACCTTGGAAATTATTTTGTAAATTACATTAAGAGATAGGTTTGAAGGAATCCACTCTTTTGGTATTATCCATCTTGGGAATGAGTGCAAGAAATGTCTAATTTAAATTACCCATCTATTTTCTAGTGAAGTATTCTTGAGCCATAGCTATAACTTCATCTTTTAGTAGGTAAAAAAAGTGTTGAAAGGCCTTGGGGAAATTTATCGTGTCTAGGTCCCCTAAAGATATTCATTTATAACAAGGTTTATTTCACTTCCTCTCATTCCACTTCCTTTCTTAGGTAAGCATTTGAGCTAGAGTAATTAATTTTGAAAACAATTAAGCATTGGTACTATTGATATCCTCTTTATATAGTAGGGAATTGAAGAATATAATGTGATATTCCACCTCTCTTGGAGTAGAGATTAATTGAAACTCAAGAGATTCTAGTGTTGAGATCCTATTATGTTCCCTATGAGCCAAGGTGGTTCTAGAAAACATTTCCCTACAACCTTCTTGCTTCACTCTAAGGCTCAATCAAAAGTAGTACAATTATAAGAAGGTAGTCAAAAGGTGCCTCCCACTTTTAGTCAAAAAGGAGGGACATTAAAAATAGTGGATAAATCCAAAGGCTGTATGGACCATTAGATCTTCCATCAATGATAAATGCTTATATTTTCCTAAGCTAATAACATTGAAGGTATTAAGGCCCATAGGCCATTGATTTTTCATCCAATGGTCTATGTAGTTCTTCTGATGAATGAGAGTGCAAAAAGTAGAAAGGCTCCAACAAGATTCAATTCCAAATATATGGTATCCAGTTAGGAAAACGAGAAAGGCGCCATTGCCAAAACAAATAAGACTTGCCATTAGCCAAAGGAGGTCCCACCTTAGTTGAGGACACATGACAACCACATGTACATAGAAGAGGATAGGAAAAAGGGTATCTAAGGACACATCCACCATTAGCCAAAGGAGATCCCACCTCAATGAAGGACATGTGGAAACCATGTGCACCTAGAAGAGGGTAGGCAAAAGGGTATTTAAGGAGACACTTTCCATTGGTCATGAAGGTTGATCTTTTGTGACCTTACCTATCAAATCCAACCACATGTGAATGTGGTGACTACCCATAATATATGTTAGCCTACCCTAACAATCCATGCTAGTCAAGAAGACCATATCTACTACATAAAGAAGTAGGGAATTCCAAGAGAAACTTTAACGAGAACTTTATGATGTAACCATCCCCAACATAACAATAATGAGACATGTTTAAAATTATTTATCATTCAAAGATCCAAAAACTCCTAGCATTGATGGATATAGATCTAGAGACCTTGAAATTTATTAATTTAGTTACAAAAGGATTTTAACTATAAAGTAGAGGATACTTTGTAGATCGTTTGCACAAAGTTTTGGAGGGAAATGACCCTCCTCCTGCTTATAAATAGGCCCAAATTTAAATTATAAAGGAATATACAGTTCTCTATTTATAACTAATATATGGCTTTATGGGATATTACTTTCACCTCCTTATTGGTTGTAATAAGTGGAGCTCAAACCTTGAGCCATTGTCTAAGGAACATTGAGAATCTCTAGGTTGCATGTCTTATA
Organism: Wollemia nobilis; assembly: GCA_028583015.1. Taxonomy (NCBI): domain Eukaryota; kingdom Viridiplantae; phylum Streptophyta; class Pinopsida; order Araucariales; family Araucariaceae; genus Wollemia; species Wollemia nobilis. Next base: position 13,714,607 of record JAQPPZ010016955.1, on the reverse strand, counting down.
ATCATTTTTGGCATAATAATGGAAGCCATGATAATGTCACTTTATCCTGCTTTGATCCATTTTTGATTCCTAGTTCTGCAAATTTAGTGTGTTCATTCACGTGTTTATAAAATGGTTCCCATGTTAATTTATGAATAATTTTACTTGAAATGAGGGATTTTATTTCTTGGCACATTTCCCCCATAGCTTAGGTTTATTTTTTTGCATAATATACATTTCCTACACTTTTTTAATCTCATTGTAATTACTTTTTGTGTAAACCCCCCTTATAATATTTGACCTTAGCTTACAAAGGCCCCTATGCACCAGGTATTAAATTTAATGGGATACAACATTGATTAAAATTTGTAGATATTGCTCTATAAGTGATCCCCATTCACCCATGATGCTTTATACTATGTCTCTCTATGTGAGGCATGGGTGCCCCTAACACATTAGGCTTTTGCCTTGATGGACAGGTGCTTTCTTAGACAACAATAGTCTATCTAGAACACCTAGTGTAATGAGCTTCTACATTCACCATGAAGATTAGAAGAAGAATTTGAATTGTAATCTTGGTAAAATCATAGTTTACTTGCTTGTAGAGAAGCATAAACACATTCACTTGCAAACTCCATTGAAAAGAGAAATAATTTGAAGAAATCATTCGAGAAAAGATAAATCAAGATTCTAGTGGGGGTATTTATCTCATTAGCTTGTTGAAGCACTATATCCCCACCTAGAGACTCCATTCTGAAGGAAAGGATCTAAAATTATTTGAGTGGGAGGCTTATAACTAGAGCTTTTGCCCTATCTAATTAGTAAGAGTTGGTGCCACCACTAAATCAAACAAGGAGGAACCAATGGAAAATCATGGCAACCATACTAAACCATCCTCATTAAAATTTCTTGATATGGAACAACAAAGGACCTTTAATCCCTCTGACTCCACTTGATATATAAGACTCAATTTACCACCTCAACACTCAAGTCCCTACCTTATTTCTTAGAAGAGGATGCTATCACCCTAATGGAGCATTTGCACCTATTGGTGAGCTTATACACTATGCACTTAATTAAAAAGTAAGATGTAGCTTCAAGGTTATTTGCAACATATTTTAGAGGGAGAAATCATGAATGGTACCTCATCCCTAGCCCATAATCAATCAAAATATGGGACCAATGGGTGGAAATACTAATAATAATATTCGAGAGAAGGCAGATGGATTATATTTCTTGGATCAAATCATGACCATCAATAGGGTACCTAAAGAAGTAATGGATGATTTCAATATTTGATTCCAAAATACTTGGAAAAGGATCCCATATGAGATACAACCACCTTTGGGTATGGCATTTATTTACTATCTGAAAGCTTTCAAATTTGAAATTATCATGATGGTAAAATGTAAGGGTGCTAATTCATAATCAAAGGCCTATAAGATAGCCATCTAGGATAAAATATATCTAATACATATGTTGGAAATATGTTTCATGTTATTTTTGTGGGCTAAAACTGAAAGGTATTGGACACTCTATACCTATACTTGTTGGGGTTCAAGACTAGGCTAGGCCCCTAACATGGTAGCCCTCTAAAAAGTAGGGGTCCAGGAACGACAAACCATGGCCAAATGTTTTAGGGTTTAAGTTATTCTTAGACCTATATGGGCTTTTAGGGTTACTATATTTGAACCTATGATTTTTTGCCCATGATATTGTAAAAATCTGTGCATGTACCTTTGTTATATATAACACACTTGCATTAGGGTTTGGGGAGTGTAGACACCCAAAATTTGTACACTACTATACCTACGTACTTGTAGATCCTTATAGACACTTGTAGGTTTACATAGGCCATCATAGGTACCCCTAGGCTATCATAGACCTATGTGGACTATTGTAGATCATCCTAGATATGCATAGATTACTGTAGTCATGTGTAGATAGCTGCAATCATGTGTAGATCACCATAGATTGTCATAGCATCGTGTAGACTCCCATATACTACTTCATTGGATTTCAGGTCCTAAACCCTCATAAGCCTTCCAAATTACATTCGACACATTAAAATATCATTCGATGATCTATTCACATCCAATTGAGGCCCCCACGGGGTATTAGTTGACCAAAAAAATTAATAAGTCAATACCCAAATTCTAATTTAATGTTGACTTCACTTAAGTAACTTTTTAGGGTAAATTTGATTAAAAGAACCCTTAATATTTATTAGCCTTAATCATATCCTCCCACATGTGTGATATTAGAGTTTGTTGAGATATTTCTTTAATCATGTTTAAATTGGCTTAAGCACCTCCTAATTAGGATTAGCCCTAATACATCCTCACACATGTGTGAGGATGAGATATTTCTCATAAGGAATGTGATTTTGCCACATAGCATTTCTTAACCTAACCCTAGTCAGAATCAAACCTAGGTTTGGTCTATATAACCCCCCCTGCACCTTGCCTTTGCCTATAAATAATGTGTCTAAAAACCCTAATTAAGTCTGATTCTCAAATTCAACAAAGCACAGTTACTCTAATAAAATGGAAAGTCAATATTGAACAGTCACTTCCTGGCACACATAGTCAGATTTCAATGGTACACAGAGGCACCCCAACTACCTAGGATTTGGCCCATCGGAAGGATTTTGCAAAAGAGGCATCACAGCTCAGATTGCCCCTTGCCCCGTGAATTTGGCCTCAGTTCACCCCCTGGGTGGAAAATTGGGTTTGTAGATCCCAAATCACTCCATATTTGGGTGGTAAGCTCCATTTTTCTATATTATTAATTTTTGCATAGTTTATTTCATGTTTTGTTATGGTTTTACAGTTATTCATATTTATAAATATGGGTCCTGACTAAGGCAAGCCCCCCAATGTATTGACCCCTTCTTGCAAGTTTCTTTCAAATTATCCAATAGATTTGAAGGATAAGAATACCAACAAACAACAACTCGACGATGGCCCATATACAAAGAAGCCCACATACATTGAGGGACATCATAAGAAGGCATCAGTCCTATAGTGTATTCATGAAAGGAAAAATGGGAATTCACCCTATTGTAATTGATATCAAATTTATCATGAAGAAAGCACATATTTATGAATGACTTGTGTTATTACTTGTTGTTAGATCAAATGTCAACTTCTGGTCATTTCATTCTAGCAACAACATGGGCTTTATGCTTATTAATAGTACCATCTACATTATACTTCACTTTGAACACCCATTTGTAGCCTATGGGCTTCTTTCCTATAGGAAGATTAACTAGCTTCCATGTATGATTCTTCATGAGAGATGTATGTTCTGCTTCCATAGCAACCTTCCACTGAGGCTCACTAAGTGCATCTGGAATTGTTGCAGGTTCATTTGCATCCAATACTGTCATATAAACCCATTCATCATCAACCACATATGTTTCTCTGTCTTCCTCTACATCTACATATAGTTCATCAAATTGTTGGTAAAGTTCATCAACCTATGAATATGATGCCTCTGCTCTTCTCTGTTGTGTCATACTCTGAGTGCAAGGTCAATCTTGAGTTAGATCTAGAAGTGAATTCAACTTAGAATCTCTCAATGTACTAGTATACCACTTTGGAACCTTCTTATTTGGGGGAGTACTTTCCTTCTTAGGTTCTTCTGCTTCTTCAAGGTATACAGCTGTAGATGTGATATCAGATATGGAAGCTTCATCAAATACCACGTCTCTACTAGTGTGTTTTTTCTTGGTTATTGGATTTATCAATCGATATCCTTTTGAATGTTCATCGTAACCAAGAAAAATACATTGTAGGGTTTTCTCATCTAACTTCTTCCACTTTTGTTTTGGTATGTGCATGAAAGCTTTACATCCAAAAAATATTATATGAGAAATGGAGGGTTTCCTACCACTCCATGCTTCTTGTGGGGTCTTGCCCTATAGATCCTTTGTGGAAGCTCTATTCAAGAGGTACACTTTTGTGTTCATTGCTTCTACCCAAAATTGTTGCTCAAGATGTGCTCCTAAAATCATACAGTGACTCATTTCCATGATGGAATGGTTCCTCCTCTCAACAAATCCATTTTTCTAGGGAGTATAGGCTATAGTCAGCTATCTCTTAATCCCATGTTCTTTTAGAAATGATGAAAATTCATTGGAGGTATATTCCCACCCTCGATCTAAGCATAGGGTCTTGATGAAACACCCTGACTCATTCTCAAAAAGCTTCTTGAACTATTGAAAGTACAAAAATTCCTCAAAATTCAAATGAAGAAAGAAAACCCACATCTTCTGTGAGTGATCATCAACAAACAATTGAAAATACCTCTTTCCACCATAACTATTTTACATAGGACCACACAGATCGGTGTGTACCAACTCCAATGGTTTCTTAGCTCTTGAAGAGTTAGCCTCAAAAGGTACTCGGTTTTGCTTCCCTGCTAAGCAATCCGAGCATAAAGGCAATGTGTATGAAAGGTTGGGAAGTCCTCTCACCATATCATATTTTCTCAACTCAAGCAAATATCCTAAACTGAGATACCCATATATTTTGTACCATAGAGAAGTAGCCTCTTTTGTAGTTGTTGTTAGGGAAACATGAGGTGTGGAAACGACATCTAAAATGAACAAGCCATGCTTGTATGATCCAATTGCTACATTTTTTCCTTTGTTGGTTATAAAACATCTATTTTTGCCTTTTGCAACATGGAACACAACATCCATATCTCAATACAACATTTGAGGGACTAACAACGAATTATTAGCCAATCCAGGAACATAGAGTACCTTTTCAATATGACATTTGCCATATAGAAAAGTGACAGAAACATCACCTTCACTCTTCACTTGGTAGACTTGATTGTCAGCAATGGTGGCTGGCTTACCTTCTTTCTCCTAAAATGTCTCAAACCATGATTTATCATCAGTCATGTACTTAATAGCACCTGAATCAATATACCATACAACATCTAACTGTGGAGATGAAGTGTGAGTTATGAGCACCTTGTATGCTCTCTCAGAGTTTGAGTTGGATTCTATAGACTCTGAGTCTAAATTTGATTCGACAAAAGCAACATATCCCTTGAGTTGCTTATTCTTTTTTTGTGGTTTGTATTTACCTTTTTTCTTATTCTTATGATCTTGGTCATTCTGTTGCTTGTTCTTAAACCAACACCTGTTGGTGTCATGGTTATTCATATCACAAATCTTACAATATTTGTTGTCATTCTATTGATGTTGTTTCCATTTTCCCTTTGATGAAGATCCTCATTTTTAAAACTGACCTTGTTTCTTACCCCCTTTTTTGGTGTAGAGGGCATTATCTGGCACTTCATCCTTCTAAAATTGATTTGCCTCCTCATTTTGAAGCAAATTCACCAATTCCACAAAATATACTTGTCTTCCAGATACATTAAGAGAGGTAATAATCAACACTTTATAGGACTCAGGCAATGCTATCAAGATGATAGAGGTCAAGAGAGTATCATCCACTGGTTGTCCCATAATATTCAATTTGGCTTTCAATTCTGCCACTCTGCATAGGAAGAGATCAACTGTATCACTAGAGTTCATACTGAGTGTATGAAGTTGAGTTTGAAGGTGTAGAATAGTGGACCGATTCTTTCCTTCATAAATAATGAAAGCATCCCAAGCTTCCTTACTAGTTTTGGAATCACAGATATGAGGTTGGATCTCATTTGTAGTAGCAAGCAAGATAAACATGATACTTATTTTGTCCTTATCAAACTCTTCTTGATATGCTCCTATTTTTGTAGGGCATTTTGTAGTGCCAGTCACTACATCCCATAAATATTCCACTTGAAGAATAGCACACATATTATTCTTCCATGGTGTGAAATTAGAACCTTTCAACAACTATGAATCTGAGAGATATTTGTGAACAGAGGCCATTGTGAATGTTCCTTATAACACCAAATGGTCCCCCTTTATTTATACCTTCTAGGCCTTTATACCGAAACTCCTCTATATATACCTGCCCTTACGTGAGGGAGACTATAAGTATATATAAGAGTAGAATGATATGTGGAACTTAGGCGATATTGAAAGGGAATCATTTTGTTTATATGCTTAGAAATAAGGCATAGACTATGAAGAGAATTTTTCTCCTAATGCGAAAATGACTACCATTCAAGTACTTTATGCCATGGAAGCTCATTTTGGGTGGAAGTTACATCATATGGATGTAAAAAGTGCCTTCTTAAATGGTGACCTACAATAAGAAGTGTACATGACACAACCTGAAGGATTTGTTGTTCAAGGGTAAGAACATAAAGTTTGTAAGTTGATCAAATCCTTGTACGAGTTGAAACAAGCTCCTCGATCTTGGTACATAAAAATAGATAGTCACCTAGTGGAGCATGGTTTTCAAATAAGTCCTTCAGAAGCAAATATCTATATAAAAAAAAATGGTTCTGACATAGTGATTTTGGTGCTATATGTAGATGATCTGATCATAACAGGGAGCTTGGAGAATATGATTGATACAGTCAAAGATGATTTGAAGTAGTCATTTGAAATGATATATCTAGGACTTCTTCACTATTGTCTTGGTTTGGAAGTGACTCAGGAAAGGTATCATATCAGAGTCACACAAAAGAAGTATGCCAAGACATTGATAAATATTGTATGATTTATTGTAAGTCTAAGGCAACTCCAATGGATCCTGGACTCAAGCTATCGTGATATGATCAATAACCTTAGGTAGATGGTACTATTTATCGCCAACTAATTGGGAGTCTCATATATCTAAAAAATACCAGGCCAGACCTTAGTTTTTCTATAGGTTATATTTCACGGTTCATGTAGGAACCAAAAGTGAGTCATTGGAAGGCAACAAAAAAAGTCCTTCATTATGTCCGTGGTACTATAGATTTTGGCCTGGAGTAAAAAAATAATAGCAAATTATTTCTATAGGGATACACAGAATCAGATAATCCTAGATCTATTGACGATCACAAATCAACTTTTGGATATATTTTTCATCTTGGATCTGGTCCTATCTCTTGGTATAGTAAGAAGCAACATGTGGTTTCTATCTCTTCTAAAGAGGAAGAATATCACATATCCAGTGGAGTAGTCTGTGAGATAATATGGTTAAGTTGCATTCTTACAAATATGGGCCTTTCAAATAACCTTCCTCTTTATTTGTTTTGCGATAATCAAGGTGTTTTGAATCCCATATTCCATGATCACACCAAACACATTAACACTAGATGTCATTTCGTTCGAGATGAAGTTCCAAAGAATCATATACAGCTCCAATATATCCCCACTGATGAGTAAGTTGCAGATATCTTCACCAAGGCACTTGCACGTGTTAAATTTAAACTATTTCATAATGCTATTTGTAGTTACCAATAATGTAATAAGGGGGGATTTTAGCATAAAATATTGTATTGTATGGGTACTACATTATTTCTCTCATGAAAAACTAGCACTCATAGGCACTCTTCGGGTAGTTAGGTACAACCAACTTTATGGTTTCTCAAACCGCCTCCGAATGAATTGTACTACATGTTCTCATTTGCAATACAATGTCCATTGCTTCGTCTAATTCAAAATTCTAGAATCTTCTTCATCATATTGAATCTTAGGTTCATACATTGTTCATATTTGTAAGATAATCTTGGACTATGCTTGATCCAATTTCCTATTTTCTATATTTCTAAAAAATCGAGCAACTTATCATTGATTTGATCTTGAGGTAAAAGTTCAATAATATCTTGAGAGAATACCATTTTATCTAAAGTAAATATTCCATTATTGATTGATTTTGTAGCTTTAATTTTGGTTTGATTCATGATGATGCAATTTATATGTTCATTTGTATATTTGAATTCCATTGTTCTTCCTTTTTCAACTAATTGAGCAACTGAAATAAGAGTAGTTGATATTCCAGGAACATATAAAACATTTTCTAGCACAAAATATGAAAATGACATGCTAGGTATTACTCTACTAGTTTCTTGAACTTGATACATCTTATCATTTACAATTTTTAGTGAGATATTATCCTTGACTTCTAAGAATTCAAACCAATGTAAGTTTCCAGTCATATGATGACTAGCACTTGAATCTATATACCAAACATCTTTTTATTTTTACATTTGTTATCGAGATTCAAGTGATATTGTTTCACATATTTGATAAGAATTTTGAAAAACTCTTTTATGATTTTACCTTTTGAACTCAAAATATTGTTTTTGATACAATTTTTATTTTTGAAATTTTCCTCTCATATAATATGGTCTTGCACTTTGATAATTTCTCCTATGCTAAGATTTTCCTCTTTGTCCTTTATGTAAATTTGAAATACTTATATCTCCCAAGTTAAAAAAACACTCAAATAAGAAATTTTAAAATTTTAAAATTTCTAAACATTTGATGTAGAAGTCCTTTTAACTCCCTAATTTTGTAAAATTTCAAATTTCAAAATTAAAAAATTCTTTCTAAAAAAAATAAATTCTTCAAATTTCAAAAATATCAAAAAACTTAAATCCTTTTAACTTCTCCTATTTCTAATTTATTTAAATTCTTTAAAATTTTTAAATAACTTCAAAGTAAAAAATATTTAAATCCTAGTTGAAATCCTTTTCACTCCAAACATTAATTAACAACTTAAAATATTGAAAAGTTTTCTAACCTTATAAAATCTAGATCTATGTTCTAACCCTTATTACTTAATATCTAAAAAATTACTTTGAATCAAAAATATCTTTTGAAAAAACAACTTGTTTAGGGTGCATAGATATTTAACAACCTTTAAAGTCAAAACCTTATATATCCAACTAAAGTTTTGAATTTTGATTTCCCACTAAAATGTTAATAATGCACCTCAAATAGAGTGTAACATAAGCATGTTACCTAGGCTGGTCTAAGGATTTGTTGTTGCATTATGTTAGGTGGTTGACAATAATATCTTATTCCTTCAACACATGTCTTTTCTTAGGTTTTGTATTTGAAATTCCAATGATTTTCTTCCTCATCTTCATTCCACTCTTCAGATTCTTGAATGTATGCTACTTACTAGTTATCAAGTGTCGTGTACTGGTATCCAAGTGTTGCTTTTTGGTATTTGAGTGCTACTTACTGGTCTTGTTGATTTTTGAGTGTTGTGTGTTGGTGTGTGATAGTCTCTAAGTGCTTCTTACTAGTATTGAAACAATAGCATGATCATGTTCTATTGAGTGTTGTGTGTTGGTGCTTGCTGGTCTCTAAGTTTTGATTACTAATATTAAAATGGTAGCATGAACATGTGTTATTTTGGACAATGATAGCATAATTATGATGGTTTTCTGAGGATGATGTTACCAATACTTGGTTCTTTCTTGAAAATCATCTTTGGTAAATAGTGTTATCACTTCTTGGTGCTATCCTTGGAATTGTATTTGATAGATGATGTTACCACTCCTTGGTGCTATCCTTGGGAATCGTCTCTGGTACATGATATTACCACTTTCTGGCGCTATCCTTGGGAATCAAATCTAGTAGGTGATATTACCACTCTTTGGTGCTATCCTAGGAATCATATTTTATAGATGATATTACCACTTTTTTGTGCTATCCTTGGGAAAAATCTCTGGTAGATGATATTACCACTCTCTGGTGTTATCCTAGGGAATAATCTTTGGTAAACAACATTACTACTCCCTAGTGCTATCCTGGGAATTGTCTTTAATAGATGATATTACCAATTTCTAGTTCTATTTTTGGCAATTGTCTATGGTAGATGATATTAACACTTTTATTAAACTAGTACCTCTAATAGTGTTCTTGATTTTTGAAAGCTAGTGCCTCTTCTCAGCCCTTTATTAAGTTCTCTATTATCACTTTGGAATCTCTTCCCTTCTATGGAAGGTAGCAACCTATTAAAAATTAATTATTAACAAAATTTTGCTATTAAAAGACTCCTATGGCTGTGAAATCTGATTGCCATTTTTTTGTTCATGTTACCTCTATACTGGCCTCTTATATAATGGCCTCTCACTTGGAATACTTTGCACTAAATGTTATCCTTGAAGAACACTACTTCATGACCAAGATAGAATTAATATTTTTAGTCAACCATGTTCTTCAATATTTAATTTTTAAGAAGCTTATAATTATTCCTTCTTTTCTTCTTCTCTATTCTTTACTTATTCTTTGTTCTATAGAAGCTCTATATTACTTCTCTTATATAAAGGCTTAGATACACCACTATATCTATAATCTTAGGTTCTCTTCTATCTCTAGAAGCTATGAGGCTTCTCTATCTCCTGGAATCTATGATACTTAAATGTATTTGGAGTCTATTTTTAGTATCTGAAGTATTCAATATCTTAGGTCACACCTAAGAATAAAATATGATTCTTCTTTTTTATAGAATCCAATATCAATATTAGGGTGACTATGAATGTCCCTAAATGACCAACTTTCTCTTGAGTTGGCTCTCTCTCAATATTCAATAGTGATTCTCCTCTTCTTCTCTAGAGAATCCAAAATATTATTAGGGTGACTTTGAATGTCCCCAAACTTCCAAATTTCTTTTGAGTTGGATCTCTTTCTCAATGTCCAACTTTCTCTTGAGTTGGTCCTCAATCAATCTTATTTGAGTCCTAGTCTTCACTAGTTTTCCTTCAACCAAGTTGAAAGACCCTAGAATTCATATTAGGGTGACTAAATCCTTGTCACCTTAATATCTAATCAATTAGACCTTTAATAATAGAGTCCCAATATTCACTGCTTTCAAAGTGGACAAAATCTAAGTTAACTCTATCAAAATGGGACAAAGTTAAATGGTGGTGGATCTGATACCATTGTTGGTTTTTAAGCCTTACTATCTCAAAATATCATAGGTCCTAATATAAATAAGCCACAATATTAAAGTTCAAAATATTAATAATGAAGAGTAGAATTATATATATGAGTAATCAAATGTATATCTAGGCTAATGTAATAATAAAATCATTCACTTAACTTGATGATATTCAAACATGTGATCCAAATTCAAGCCCAGGATCCTACCCTATCCATCGTAGATAGAACTGATGATCATCCCTCTACTTCTTTGCCCATTTTGGGATCTCCTCAGGGGAACAAGCCAAGTGATTATGAAATGGATATGGAAACTACCACCTCTGGGAAGGTGAGCAAAAAGAAACTAGTTTTTGGCTCGTTCAAGACCTCTCCCTCCCTATGCCATTGTTCCACCAGAAACAAGTGATATGGTGATAAGTGTAAGGGTGTCATCATCCTGGACCAAGACATTCCTATTTTAGGATCAAATCCTTTAAGCCGTCAGAAGTAGAAGCATGAAGTCAACCCCATCAACATTCTTTCTCCTAGTAGAACCATGATTTAGGTACTCTCAATTGATGACTTTGATCTTATATCTAATTTAGATGATGTTATGTGGGTGGGGATTTTTTATGCCTCCTCACCCACTCTTTTTGAGCCCACCAAATTTTGAAGATATTATTGGATAGGTGGAAGATATCAGGCTGCAACAAAAGCAATTGTGGATAAACTAAATTATTGGGTGGATAATAGAATGAAGCAGGGTAGGCCATAGAACAGGAAAATATTTTTCTCTAAAATTTTGGGTGAAACGGTCCCAAAAACCTACTTAATTCTTGGGGTGGATGTCCAAAGCAGCCAAAAAGGGAGGAAGATTGGGTCGATCCCAACCTGGAGAATAAGGAAAACTCCCACCCATCTTGGGTGGGAAAATGTGAGCACCAATTTGGCAGAGCATATGGGAACACCTGTCAAAATCCCACGGGTAGAAAAAAAATATGTTAGACATACAAGACCTCGAAATTCAATGGAAGATCCACCCACTGCTTCAATGGTCGAAGTACTAAATTTCATACACGAAAGTGACCTATTTTGGTGCAATTCCCCCAAGGTACCCCGATGCCTATCATGCATCGTCTAGCCAAAGGATCACCAATCAAGGAGAAGAACAAGGTAGCAAAGAAATAATGAGATGAGCAGAAGATCAAAGGGTTTATATTGATCTAGAAGCACCTACCACTCTTCTAGAAGATTGATGCTTCCCAGTAGGAGTAGTGTACTAGGGTAATGCTCATCAACAACAGTAGTCATCCTCCTGTCTATTACCATTAATGTCTAGATTTTGAAACTAATAAAAATGTAGTTATAAATAGTGGAATGCATGTCATTCCAAAGGGTGGCTCTTTAGCCATTATAATTCTTGTGTAAGGTTTCCCCTCTGTAAATACAAATTTTTCACTGTTCAACCTCTAACTGTGTCTACTTGTTATACACTAAATGTATGAATATTCAATTCTTTATTTACCTAAGTCATCCTATGTTATTCTAGTATCTAGATTCTATGGGATATGCTTGAGTGACTACGACGAAGTGTGTTCATTATATGGGTTGGGGATTTATTTTTACTAACATCAACCGAGTGGAAATGCTTTGATTTTGCATCCTAGATATTATGCACCTACTCATCGATACTAGAATTAACCTCCTTCCCATCATTGATAAAGAGATAGGACAAGGATGTCATTGGAAATCGAGTGTATAGATTGTATTTTGGATGGGATATTGCGCTTGCATAGGTCTTGATGTGGCTATACCCATCCTTGTGAGTTCGGTTATGACATTTTATTTATTTATTTTTTCTTTCCCTTTTCCCTTTCCTTTTATGGTGTAGAGTATTTAGAATCACCCTGAGGAATCGACCTTCTCCATATATTGTCCATCTTACCCTTTCAATACGATAGCTATTCTATGCTACTTGGCATTGATCCATCCACCCTGCCTTACACGTGATGTTGGATTGAAAACCAACATGTTATTAGTTTAGCTTCATCCTTGCTTCTTCAGTTAAGTAAAGTTATTAATAGAATTAAGAATCCTAAGGTGGTAGCCCAGGCTTCAGAATTGACTCAGATCATCGAAGATGATGAGTAGGACCATCCTACTACTTTGAGATTATCTCGATGTTGGATCTTCCTCCTTTTTTATGTAGCTGATGTTTGTTTACCATCCTTATTTAGGGTTGATGTTTTACCATCCTTTAGATTTTTTTAATTCCTTTGTAATATCTATTTGCTAAGGGTTTCCTATCTCGAATCCCTCCTTTTGTATCTCAAATTGTAGAAAGGTTTGGGGATCCTTTGAAAACCCCCTTGTATAAATAAAAAAAAGATCAAATATGAATGTAAAATGACCAATATAATTCATGTACAAGCATGAAGAAAACTTACAAAATGAATTGCTCAAAATATTTATACAAGATTTATTATCTTCTTTTCTTGTGTTGTATCTATGGAGTTGTTTGTGTTATATTGTATGGAGCTTTATCTCCATAATATACACATAGAATATTAATCTTAATTTACTTGACTATTGCTCTCCATATGACAACTCCCATGACTTTTGGCTTATCATCTTGCCACTTGTATACTAGACTCTTCACTCCTTACATGCATACTTGACTCTATGACACTTGCACACTTCTATATGAATATTGCTCTTCTATATACATTCCTAATACAAGATACTTGTGTACACCCTCACATTACATATTTGCACACTTACATACAATATATTTGTGTACATTCTCTCAATACACACTTGCACTCTAACTTACATGAAACTTGTGTATTTCTTGCACATTACACTCTTACATGACACTTGTGCATTTCTTACATATTAGAACTTACATGAAAGGGGAAATATAATTCACTCATATAACCTAAATATTCAACCCTAATCAACCCAGGTGTTGTAGGTGAGTTGGAGAGGGAAGGGCAATCCTCCAAGGGAGGTCCCAGGTTCAAATCTCCACCCTACCAAAAAGCTGAATTGGGTATCCAAAATCCAATTGATAATGTTAGTGCGGGCAGGGTCGGGTGTGACCCCCGGGTGACTTTGATAGTGTAGAACCCCCTGTTCGTGGTCTCTCAGACCAAGGCGGCTCCACAAGGGGTTTTTCGCTTAAAAAAAAAAATATTCAACCCTAATCTATTATGTATTTATATTTGTACCATGAAGGTACCATGGAGGTACATTTACATGTACCAAATAATATAATATTCTCCAACAGAGTACATATATTACTCCTTTGTAGTTGGTCCCTCCTTGATGAATTCTCCTAGGGTATTTCTAATATTCTTCAAAATATCTTTATTGATAAGATTATATGGAAATCCAAAAATACTAACCTACATAAAAATCATTTTACTAGTTTCTATCTTTGTTGGACGTATTACATTATTTGGTACCTTGTAATATTAATGGAAGGACCATATAAATAATTTAGACTAGGGTGTGTTTAATATTTGACTATATTGTAGGCATCATATTATTAAGTGTGAGTTATGTGTCATGCAAATAAGCATGAATTTATTTATGCAAGGTGTCATGTTAGTAAGTGTGAGTTATATAAATTAAGTGCCATGTTTATAAGTGAGGAGTTATGAATTATATGCAATCATGAGAGTCTTTGTCTTTATAAAAATATGTAGGAAATATGAAGAGATAGATCTCCCATTAGTATAAGGAGATGAAGATTTTATGTTAGTGAAAAATTCAAGAGTCTTATGGATATGAAGAGTCTCATGTATGTATATATGGATGAAAAAGTTGTATAATAGTTGATTGAATAAGCATTGTATAAAATATATATTATCAATTATATTCTTTGATTTATTGTTCATTCTTATGTGTGTATTTTATTTTGAGAATATTTTATTGAGATACCATGGAAGTATTATTAGATTGATATAAATGGTATTAGATCCACATTTTGAGTGTTGGGAGGAGGCAAGAAAGAGTTGTGATAGGAGAAATAATCATAAGTGGAAAAATCCACATTATCACAGGGAAATATTTAGACTGAGCAAATTTTGAAGAGCAACCATGAGAGGAGTCATGTTTTGTGTGCATAGTGAAAGCCATGCTTGTGTAGAGGTGTTTCTAAGAAGAAAGAAAAATATTTAGAGTGCTATGGAGAGGAGAGCAGTGTATGCATAGGGAAATCAAGGCTAGAAAATATCACAACTAAAAAATATTTATGCGCCTGTTAGAGAAGACCATGAAAAAGAAGGAGAGTGTGAATGCCATGAAGCCATAGAAGAGAGCATTGTATTGAAATACAATGCATGAGCATCAAAAATGAGAAACTAGAGAGGCATTGAGTGGAAGAAACGACCAATAGAAGATAATTATAGTAGGTGAAATATGAGCTAAAATGAGCTATTCAATGCATAGTTGGCATAAGTTAGGATGAATATAAAAAAACCATGAGAACCTGTTACATTAAAAATAAGTAGAAGAAAGACACCCTAATTTGGAGGAAAATCCTCCTACTATTTGAGCGGGAGGTCTCCTCTTCTTTCTTAGGTTTTTTTATGATCCTTTTATGGTTGTTAGTCTAACTTGGGGTTTCTTTGGAGGTGTTCCATTTTCTATTCCTTTCTTATCTCGCTCTTTGGTGTCAGTTAGGTTTGTCGATGTGGTTCTTTTTGGTATAGTTCCATGGCACTTATTTGGGTGATCAGGTTGTTTTTTGTCTATCTATTTGGGAGGCAATCTAGTTGGATTTTTCTCTACGGTGCTAGGTGGTATTTGGGTAGATACCAAGTGCTTTTATGACAACTATGGAGGGTTTTATGGCAGCCTTCTAGTTAGACAATTTATTTTTGTTTAGTGAGGCTTTTTCTTTGTAGGTTTTTTTGGTCTTTGAGCGGAGACCAAGAGCTTTGTGATAGCCATAGATATAGGCTTCCAGTTATGGATTTCTAGTCAGGATGTTTGGTTGGTGGTTGGGTAATCTGCTATTTATTTTATGTGGATGGTAGTCCTAGTGGCCTTGTTTCTCTATGATGTTTTATGGTCTTTGATGGGAGACCAAGCAATTTCATGATAGCCATAGAGATAGGCTTCTTGTTATGGATTTCTAGTTAATATTCTATTTTTCTACTATGGGTGGTGGTCTTGGTGGTCCTATTTCTCTATGGTGATTTGTGGTCTTTGAGGGGAGACCAAGAACTTCCTTTTTTATCATAGAGAAAAGGGTCTATTGGCAACTTCTCAATTAGGCAACTTGGGGGTATTATTTAGCTTGACTGATGGGGGAGGTAGTCCAGTTGGACTTGATCTCTCTGATGTGATGTTTGTAGGGGAAGGGTTTTGCTTATTACCTCTTGATTAGATTACCTTTTGGGTTGGGGGTTGGAAGGTATTCTTTTTGTTTGATATAGGAAGTGGTCTATAAGGGCCTTTCCTTTGCTATATTTTGTGGTATTCGAGAGGATACCATTTGCTTTTATGATGAAAATGAGGGAGAGGATATGATGATGATTGCTTAGTCAGGTAGATCCTAATGGTGTTGGAGATGTTTTGATGAGAGTTTCTTTCATATTAGTTTTGGATGCAGAAGTCATTCCAGTTCAATTGATTTCCTCTTTCTAGTTCTTGGTAAAGTTTCTAGGATGGGAAAAGGTTATCTCAATTTTAATTCTATGAGCAAGATTCTCTGTTTTTCTTTAAAAAAAAGAATTTTTAACTTTTTCAATGCTTGGTTGGATATTTTCTGAGTTTTTGGGAGACCTAAAGTGGGAGGATTTCTTCCTAGTTCTATTTAAGGTGGAATTATTTTGAGGTAATTCAAAATCTAGGTATTTTTGGAGCAGAAGGCCATTTTCATGCTTTTATCTAGGTGGTATTCTTACTTGTATTTTTTTAGTCCATGGGACCTTCCGATGCATGAAGTTTCTCCTGAGTAGGAGACTTTATTTTTCAAATTCAAATTTAAAAGCTAAAAACTTTGTTTTAAATGTTAGGGGATTTTCCAAAGCCCCATTGGTGGGTTTCCTATAGTAAGTGCCTCTTTATGAAGGGATTCTTGATCTATGAGACCTCCTAGCTCAAGAGTTTCTTTGAGGTGGGAATCTAAGATTTAAATTTTAAATTCAAGAGAGAATTTCTATTCTAGACTATAAGATAGAGAGATTTAATTTCATGAGCAGGAATCTCTGTTTTCATGTGTTGTGCCTGGTGAGAAATATCGTTTAAATTATGGGGCCCATGTGCTTGTACTTTTTTTTTCTCTTGGTTATTTTCTTCTATGTTTCTCTTGAATATTCCCTTGTAAAAGGTTTGAGGATCCTTTCAAAAGCCTTTCCTCCAACCAATCAAAAACAATTGGAGGAAAATCACCATATTTGTATTTCTAAAGGTATATTAAAATTACTAATAATAATTATTATCCAAAAAAAATTGATTTATTAAAGAGTCATTTGTTGAATTGAATGGAGAATTAAAGAAAAGATAATAGTTTTATTTTTGGAGAAAGAATATTTGATAATTAATGGGATTTATAAGAAGAATATTTAATATATTGAAAGAAAGAAATATTTGAAGAATAAATTGAAGAAAAATAATTGAAATGAATATTGAAGAAGAAGATTAAAAGAATGAAATATTGAAGGAAGAAGGCATTTAAAGAAATAATTTAATTATTGAAGAGGAGAATTCAATTAAAGAAGATAAAAATTGGAGATTGAAAGAAAATAATTTATTTGAGGAATATCAAAGTTTAAGAAAGTGATTAATTATTTGAAGGAAAAATAATATTGAGAAAATTGTTAAATTTGGAGCAATAAGGAGTTCTACAACAAAGAAAATTATTAATATTATGGAAAATACATCAATATTCCTTTTTGAATCTCAAATACTAAAAGGATCTAACTTTACTCTATGGAAAAATAAGATGAAATCAATACTTATAGTTGAGAAACTTTGGAAAGTAGTAAATGATTAGAAAACCATTCCATAAGATACAATTGGAGGATATAGATTTAAGATGAATGCGAAAAGGCTCTTACACTAATAATATTTGGTATATGAGATGAGATTCAAGCACACATAAGTGAGATTGAAACTTTGAAGAAAGCTATGCATAATATTTAAAGGAAAAATAAAGCTATTATTTTACACTTGCAATCACAACTATATTCACTAAAATTCCATGATGGAGAAAACATAGAACATTTTATTTGAAGGATAGTAGAATTGAAATCTAAACTACAAACTATGGGAGAGAAAGTGGAAGAAAAATTTCTTGTTCAAGTTACACTAAGAGCACTTCCAAAAACATTTAAGACATTAGTCACCTCTCTTCAAGTGCTAAACATAATTGTAGCCTTTGATGAATTGGTCAACATACTTTAAGAATATGAAATAGAAAACCAAGGCAAATATGAAATGACAAACACTATCCTTATTTCAAAGAAAAATGTGTCAACTCAAACTACTTCATCATCACAACATCAACTTGAATGGAGAAGAAAATACTATCACATATGTAACAAGAAAGATCATAACATTAGTTATTGTAGATACAATTCTTTAAATCAATGGAGTCAAATGTATAGACCTTTTCAAAGATACCCGCAAAGACAATATCAACCTAATCTACAACAATACAGATTAGCACAATAATGATATCCAAAATGGGAAAATCAAAGAGGAAACATGGTCCAATAAGTACAAGAAATAGAGAACATCAATGAGGAAGAAAATAAAATAATTCATAGAGCCCTCATAAGAAGAATTATAAATCTCTCCATCCTTGACAATACAAGTTCAAAAAATGAATATATGGATCAAATTGAGAAGTAGTGTGACAAAGATAGTAATGATACAAGCCACTCAAAAATTCTCAATAGTAATGGCACTAATAGTATTGACAACAAAACAAGAATTATTGAAAAGGAAATAAAGAAAAAGTATAAAATCATGAACCAAAATAGAATCAATGAATGCAAATTTGTAAAAAGAAAAATAAAAATTCTTGTCAAGAAAATAAAATTGAAGTACACTATGGATGGATAAATAGAACAAAATAGAGTGAAATTATAAAAATACTAAAATATTTTTACAAGAAGAAAATAATCCTAACAAGCATAAGTTGTAGAGAAAAAAGAGAAGATACAAGTAACAATTTAGTGGTACAAATATAGTTCTAGAACCTGAAGCAATACTAGAGTCAGGGGAGAAATACCAAGACAAGAATGAAATACTAAGAGCACAAGATATTCATACCAAATAATGTAATATTGGGGGGTGTTGGATGTTTTACATTATTTGGTACCTTGTAACATTAATGCAAGGACCATGTAAATAATTTAGACTAGGGTGTGTTTAATATTTGAGTATATAGTAGGTGTCATGTTATTAAGTGTGAGTTATGTGTCATGTAAATAAGTGTGGAGTTATGTAGGTGAGGTGTCATGTTAGTAAGTGTGAGTTATGTAAGTGAAGTTTCATGTTTATAAGTAGGGAGTTATGAGTTACGTGCAATCATTGTATTTATGTAAATATGTGAGAAATATGTAGAGATAGGTATCCTATAAGTATGAGGTGATGAAGAGTTTATGAAAGTGTAAAGGTCAAGAGTCTTGTAAATATGAAGAGTCTCATATGTGTGTATATTGAAGACACAACTATGTAATATTTGATCAAATAAGCATTGTATTTATGCATTGCTTAAAGCAGATATTTTAAATAATATTATGAGTTATTGTTCATTATTATGTATATATTTTATTTTGAGAATATTTGATATTGAGATCTTGTGAAAATATTATTAGATTGCTAACAATATTGACAAAAATTCTTACTTTATGGTCTTAAATAAAGGGTATTCATTGGGGTCATTGATCCCAATTCCTCTGTCAGACACAAATACATCCCGACTACAAATGATTATTTTACTCGATGGGCAGAAGCAATGCCGACCAAGAAGGTGGACCAGACAACCATTATATTTTCCCTTGAAGGTTTAATCACTCGTTTTGGCATATTGAACGCGATAATAACAGATAATGGAACTTCATTGATGTCAGAATCAGTGAGTTCGTGGGTAAGTACAAAATTTATTTTAAGAGATCATCTAATTACCATCCGTAGGGAAGTGGCTTGGTTGAATCCACAAACAAGAATTTTCTTAGGATTCTAAAGAGGAACCTTGGTGACAACAAGAAAAGTTGGCACCTACGCCTGAACCAAGATTTATGGGTGGATCGTATCTCAATAAAAAACTCTATCAAGGCTTCCTCTTATTCCCTGGTGTATGACAAAGAAGCAGTCTTGCCCATTCATATTGAATTGTCTACCCTCCAATCATGGCACTTACTGTATGGTGAAGATGATGAATCTAACCTTATGAGAACGAGGTTGGCTCAACTTTTATAGCTGGAGGAAGAGAGGGAGAAATCGTACAATACCTTCATGGAACATGCTCGGATGACATAGAAATGGTTTGGAAAGAAAATTTCCAAGAAGTAATTTGAGGTAGGTGATCTAGTGCTGAAGTGGAATGAGAACAAGGCTAAGCATGGCAAGCATCACAAGTTCAAAGTGATATGGAAGGGCCCATTCCAGATTTTGGGAGTGAATCAAGTTAACTCTTTTTATTTGCATGTTATAGATGGCCATGTGTTGTTGATTCCAGTAAATGGTCTTTATTTGAAGGCCTACCATTAGTGAATATTTCCAGATCAAGTATGTATATATGTACATAATATTTGATACTATTATGGAACATGCCTGGATGACATAGAAATGGTTTGGCAAGAAAACTTCCAAGAAGTCATTTGAGGTAGGTGATATAGTGCTGAAGTGGAATGAGAACAAGACTAAGCATGGCAAGCATCACAAGTTGAAAGTGATATGGGAGGGCCCGTTCCAGATTTTGGGAGTGAATCAAGTTAACTCTTTTTATTTGCAAGGTATAGATGGCCATGTGTTGCCGATTCCTGTAAATGGTCTTTATTTGAAGGCCTACCATCAGTGAATATTTCTAGATCAAGTATGTATATATGTACATAATATTTGATACTATTTTATTTTTAGCCAAAAAAATAAGAGAAGTTTTCACCAAGAGAATTTGATTCTATCCCAAGCAGTGGTTTTTACCCCGAAATCACGTCTTTGCTGAGCAAGAATTAATTTTGCTCCGAAAACATTTTAAAAAGCCTTTCGGTCATATTCTGGGCAAAAACCATCAAAAGAAAGCAACTCTGGTGTAAAACAAGTTTATTTTCGACAATTAATTTTGGAGGTAAAGTTAAGTTGATTTTTTATAAAAAGGGCATGGTTTGTTTTTTCAAAAGCACCCCTATTATTAATTTCTTCAAAAAAAAGAGAAGGAATGAAAAAGGAAAAGAAAGAAGGCAAAGGGGAGTTTATTTTCACTCGAAAGAGTGTTTTACCATGCATATTTTAATTTCAGAGCGAAATTTCCCTTAAAGATGCCTTGGAGTGAAAACTCCAGTTAAGAAGGAGAACTTCCCATATTTTTCAAACATTCAAGTTGGCAGCATGAGCACTTAAGTTGGTTTGTTTTTTTAAAAAGTGCCCCTATTATTAATTGTTGGAGAAGGAAAAGATTAAAAGAAGAAGAAAAACAAGAAGAAAATAAAAAAACTAAAAAAAAAAGAATGTTTTTTCTATTTGGAAAAGTTAATTTCGCCTTGCATATCCTATTTTTGGGGCAAAATTCCTTTTCACTCTACCATAACTTTGGGGAAAAAACTCAAGAGGAAACATAAAATCCAGTTGGCAAGTTTATTTTTGGTAAGAAAAGGGGCGCAATTATTTTTTGCCTTTTTTTTTTTGGCAAAGACGCCCAGTGGCATTAAAAGCTTGTTTTTTCCAAATAAAGCTTTTTTTTCAAGCAAATAAAGAAGATGAATTATTTTAAGGATGCCAAGAAAGCAGAGAAGAGAATTTTTGGAGCGCCAGTTGTATGAAGCTACCAGTTGCATGAGTATTTTTTCCCAAGGATATTTTTAGCAAAATAGGTGCGTCTAGTTGATGTTTTTCACTAGCATGGGGTTATTTCAGAGCAAATGCATGAAATCGAATTAATTTCATTGGAAAAATTTAGAAAAAGTGTTTTTAGTGTCATCATGCAGCGAGGTTAATGATTTTTGCCCATGAAAAGTGCCCATCACTCCCATGTGGCACTTATTATTCCTAAAATAAGTTGTTAAATACCCAAATTGCACCCTCCAAGATAAAAATCAACTAAGCACAAAGTTTAGAGAAGATTTTTAGTGCAAGGGCATTATTTGCAGTTAAGTGGTATTTTAAAAATTATAAAAAAGTGTGCTGGGTGAGAGGACCAAGGAGCACATTTGCCTAGGTTTTTTTAGACACACCACCTACATTTAATTGGGTAGTTGGGAGCGAAAGTTTTAAATACGGTGAACTAGAAGCTTACAGTTAAAGAAAGATTGAGATTATTTTTTTGGAGCATTGTTGGATTATCATTTAGTTACCCCGAATTGCTTCTTTGTTGCAGTATTAGCATATTATTGTAGTAAAGCTGATTGTATGAAGATGGGAAAGAAAGTTGCTGATCCAAATAAAGAACAAGGAGGCAAAAAAGCTAAAAAATCCAAGAAAAATGAAAATATAGAGCTTGACCCATATTATGATGTGCTGGCTCAAATTGGAGAATGTGCTATTTCAAACAAGGGTATAGAAAAATTGTGCTAGGACATGGAAGTTGCTATCGGGTAAGGCTTGACACCAGAAATCCCGTTAACTATTGCCTATCATGCACAAATTTTTTGGTACTTGTGTACACCTATTCATACTTTCCCTGGGTTGGTCATGGCAATTTTTAAGTTTTATAATCTTACCATGAGGGCTTTTTGAAATATGAAGGGAGACAAACTGTTCACCATTTTGGATAGCACAGTTAGAGATGCATTTGTGTGTGGGGTGAAGCCTTCTTCAGATGTTATGTTAAAAAAATTAAATCTCAAGGAGCAAGAGGAAAGGTACCAATCAACTGTGATGTTGCAAAAGTTCATGGAGAATCAAATGATAAAGGCACCCAAGTTTGGAGAGTTTTCAACTTTTTCAAAGCCTCTAATAGAATTTAAAAGTCCAGACATGTTTTCCATGTTGGATTAGGTGTTTGGTATTCATACTGATTCCACAATGTATAAATAGCAAGCAGTGCTTGTACAATATATTTTATGGATGTAATTTTATGCCCCGATAGAAATGCAAGTGAGCACAAACCTGATTTTATTTGACTGGGTAGATTATGTGGCCTGAGAAATGCATAACCAGTTATAGAAGATACAGAGTGAAGGAGAAATATTATTCAGGCACACTTCATTTTTGGCCTGATATTTCTTCTTCCACATGCACCAACGTCTTTCTTTCATAGTGGTCAAATAAGTTTATGAGGTAGAAAGGAAGCTGTCAGTTTATTTGTGGACTCCAATCTTGTACAAGGAGTCATTTTACAATTTCAATTGCATGTTTTTGGGCCCCATACTTGAAATTATTTTTGGCACATGTGAGAGAGTGGAAAGGGCGATGAGGGAGGAGGTTGTTGTGAAGGAGAAAGGTAATATTTTATTATTGATGCAAGGCATCATGGTACAAATATTTTGACTTCATTGGAAAGCCATTTCTCCTTCTATATTTTACTATAGAGTGCCTTTTTATGATGAAAGTTATCCACTAGAATGACTTCATCAATGATGTCTATGGGGTAGGATGAGGACAGAAAACTACATGCACCATGTCATTTTGATTCGATGATATTAAAGTAGACCGGGTTTTCAAAAATAAGCTGATTAATGAAGCTCTCTACGACATCGATATGGTGTAGTTAGCTCAGTAGTGGAAGTATGACCCTTTGGATCATTTTGTGGCATTAATTAAAGCCAAAAGTTTTCATTTCTACCCTTAAGTAAATTTTGAGCAGCAAAGAAATAATCCATGGGGGTATGATATCGAATGGCACATTAAGCAAATTATGGTGTTCCCACCATGGCACAACTTCTACAAGATGGAGGCTGAATATAACCCTGCAGTTCATAAGCACCAGATTCCTCCAATGATCTTGTTTGGCAACATGAAGGAATAATTGCCCGCTTGGTCTAAGGAGAAAATTACCAACTGGTGGTTTATGAGGGCCCATCAAGGGAAAAATGGATTAGCTTATGGCCTAGCAATGGATAATGTATTTTCAAATGTATATGATGAATATTATGATAGTTACCAACCAATTTATTTCACTAAAAATGTATCTTGGATCTTTTAGATATCTAACAACAAAGAGATCATGGCTGGATAGGAGTAATGTGTGGTTGAGAAAGTACCACTTGTGGTAGAAGAGAAACAACCATCACCAAAACTGCCACCCCAGTAGAAGAAGAGTAACTGTGAGGTACTTCCTTTTTTGAAAATATCCAAGAAGCAAAAGATAGGCGTAGTTTCTTCATTAGATATGAACCCTTCTCCTATAGTCGAAGTCGCATAGGCTAATGTTTTAGAATATCCTCATTTAATTCATGAGGAACAACTCAGCCAACATGTGGATATTATAAATCAAGGGAATGAGATAGAGGGAGAACGATCCAAGGAGCAATTAGTATTACAACCGCTCTCATCATCAACTCAAATGGTGTATGAGCCTGAAGGTATGTTTTCTCTACCCTCTTCCATTTCTCTTGAGAATTCAGTGACTGTTTCACCCCATTCTGTAGTTGTTGCTTCTATCTCACCCCATTCGGTATACCCTCCACTTCCATTTCACTTCCCACTTTCTATTCACCGATCACCGATGCTCCCTCTTCTTCTATTCTCATTTCTTCTCTCTCCTTTTTTTAGTTCTTTTACATCTGGACCCAATCCATTTTTACTCCCTTCATCCTCCATTTTGGTAATTTATATTGTGGCTATAAGTACACAAGATCCTCCTCGAGTGAGCATAACTGTAGCTAAACCCATCACTTCCATTCCCTCAACCACTTTCATTCCAACTACTATTTATGATTCCACTTCCCTCCTTGAGCCAAACCCTCAACAAGATCATTTTCCCCCTACTGCATTTCTTGAGTTGCAGGTGCTACCAGATCAAGATATGGAGATTGTTCCAGGACATCCTGTTGTAGAAAAAATAAGTCAAGCCCACCAGAGTTCATCGTAATGGTTAAACAACCGTAAGAAAAATGAAGTTCAAGCTCTAAAAAATATGGTGAAGAAGGTCACTTTTGACCTCGAAGCTATGGAGTCTCACATTATAAAGATGATCCCCCAGGTCCAGAAGCCCCAAGGAGAAATGGCCCCAACTGATTACACTTATGAAGTCATTATAGAGGATCTGATGAAGATTGACACTACAAAAAATATGGGGAATATATAGGTGTATATGAGTTGTCTTTACCTGCAAAACGAGCATCACAAGAAAAAAATTTTCAAGGCTGAGGCAAAGATTGTTGAGTTAGACAAAGCTTTGGTCAAAAATAGGGCACAATTGGATATAGTAAAATTAGAGATAAAGCATTGGTAGTGGAAAATGGAAGAGTTGGAGAATGCAGTTAAGGGATACCAGATATCTTGGGTAGGAGTAGAGAAGCAAGTGTAAGCATTGACCACCCAACTTGAAGCTTTATAGAAATAGCTGGCCGAGAAATCCACACAGTCAGTGGGCTTCTCCAAGCAAAAAATCAAAGAAGCTCACCACCATTTAACTAAATATTGTGTGACATTGGTGGCAGAAGCACTCAAAGTTCTATTGTATATTCATTAGGCCCAAATAATAATTTTCATTGGTGATCAGACTTTGGAGTATGCCAAGTAGCAGTTGAAACCCAAGTTGAAGATGACATTGAAGATTTAGGCACTAGCTCAGTCTGACTTCCAAGTTAAGCCACTGAGTGGGATGGATTGAGCTTGGTCCAATACTAGGATTATGTTGCACAACTACTTTTTTAGGTTGGAGTTTGCTGGAGAGGATTGAAATCTAGCTACTATGTTTGAATAGGAGCATTGCATTTCACTTGTTTATTTTGAAGCTCTAGTTGATGCTGAGTTTTCAAGCTTCACGGATGATCAGGGGAATATTTTTCCAAAAAAATAATTAGAGGTGGCCTGGAAATTTTTTGTCAAAGATACTTCAGAGAACGATAGCTGGGAGGAATCAATCATGGATGAACAAGTACTATCATGCATGGAGAGGCTCACCTACATCGAATCATCATTGTTGGAGCTCAATTAGAGAGCTAATCGCATCAGCCTAGACCACATCGAGATGTTACACTTTGTCATTGATTCACTCTAGTATCCTTTGAAGCTCGATGAAGAATCCTGGGCTGAGGCAGTTTCAGTATATGAGATTTCTAGTACAAGTCTTGCCAAGCAAGAAGCACGAGCATGGGTGAAAGCAGAATAAAAGGAGATTTCCAAAGAGTAGGAGACATGGGAACAAGGAGAAAGAAAGGAGGCTACTGAATAAAATATACCATTTGATGTAGCTGATTAAAATGATAATTGAGCCCAATGGATGAAGGCCTGGGGTTGATTACATCTAGATGAGTTGAATACCCCGAGAGCCACCAAAAGTGTTGGCAGTTTGCCACACTAAATTTTGATTGTAAAAATTCCAAGTATGAAAGATAAATGATGCAGTTTTTGGGCTTGTCTTTTGCCTTTACTATTTTAATGTAACATTTTTGCTCCCCTCCTTTTTTATTTCATTAACATTAAATTAAGAAGAATGATTTCATTGGAAAAAGCAATTAAAATCGACATTTAGATGATTTTGGAGATGTCGAGGATTTTAGAGCAAGGATAAAGAAAGCCAAGATGTTTTCACCCTAAGAAAGGGGCAAAAATCATTTTTGCCTTTCTTTTGGATGAAATCCATCATTAAGATACTTTCACCCAGGATTTTCCCAAGTTGAAGTAAAAGCAATGAAAACTGCCAAGCTGGAAATGTAGGGAGGAGCTCACAAGGATAAAATTAATGATTTTGCTAGAACTTGTGCAATTCAAGGTGATTTCACCCCTTTTGGGGTGAATTTCTATTTTTAATTACGTTCAGGGTGAAAATAATAGATGGGCATAAGTCAAATTCAATTTCACCCTAGGAAGGGGGTGAAAGTCATTTTCACCCTTCTTTTGGGTGAAATTCCATTTTAAGGTAATTTTGGGACAAAAGCATTAAGCAGGCAGTGTTTGGGCAAAAGCAATGCACTAGTCAAAGTCAAACTCACTCCAAAATAAGCAAGGAAGATGATGAAGGTATTTCCCAAGTGATTTTACCTTATTTTTAGCAAGTTTAATTTTTGCACCTAAGTTGGGGAAAAAGCAATATGCTTGTTGTGGTGCAGTGGTAAATACCCTGGGTGCTAGTAGAGGCCGACCCAGGTTCCATTCCCCTTGTCTCCATCCTCGCAAATATATAGTATAGTTAGGAATGTCCTATGTGCTGGTAGAGGTCGACAAGGCTCCATTCCTCCTATGCCCAACCTATTGAAAGTGGCACCTCGAAAGGGTTGTTTTCCACTATAAATTAGTTTTGATCTGCTTGTTGTGGTGCAGTGGTAAATACCCTGGGTGCTGGTAGAGGCCGACCCAAGTTCCATTCCCCTTGTCTCCATCCTGTAGATATATGGTATAGTTAGGAATGTCCTATGTGTTGGTAGAGGTCGACAAGGCTCCATTCCTCCTATGCCCAACCTGTTGAAAGTGGCACCTCAAAAGGGATGTTTTCCACTATAAATTAGTTTTTTTTTTTAAGCGAAAAACCCCTTACGGGGATGCCTTGGTCTAAGATACCACAAACAGGGGGTTCTACACCGTCAAAGTCACCCAGGTGTCACACCCAGCCCTGCCCGTACCAACATTATCAATTGGATTTTGGGTACCCAATTTAGCTTTTTGGTAGGGTGGAGATTCAAACCTAGGACCTCCCTTGGAGGATTTCCCTCTCCTCTCCAACTCACCTACAACACCTGAGTGCTATAAATTAGTTTTTGAATAGAGTTATGATGACGATAATATTTCTTCGACTAAATCAACTTCATTAGGAAGTTTACTGCACACTTTACTCAAGTAGTGAAACAAAGGATTGAACTCCTAAAAAATAATTTTGAGTTCAAATGAATTGAGAAAAGAAAAGAAGCATTCAAAAATATTAAGGAGAGGAGTTCCTGGATGAGTCGAAATTGATTAGACATTTTTCGTAGGACTGCCCAAACTTTCGAACTCATTTTGGCCATATATCACTCATCCGGACTCGGATTGAGCTAAAATTTTGAGGGTAGATGCCTGAAAAACCCTAGAACATCTCCACCAATTTTCATATCATTTGGAGCAACATAGATCCTAACAAATCCCTATGTGTGAACGATATATTTGGCAAGCGACTATGCAAGGGTTTCATCTGGGTTGAGTGCAAGCAGCTGCAGAGGTTGGTTTTTAGGGCCTTCGGGCCCTAGAGGCCAATATTTTTGTGGTTTATGCTCAATATTTTAGCAAGAAATATTACAGGGGATACAATATGGGTTAGAAACTTGTCTTTCAACAGATCATACTATGAAATTGATTGACAATGGCTTCCAATTTGCTGCATAAAAGAAAAGTGAAAACCATACCTTTCCATGACATCTAGGGCAAAGATTAAAGAGATCACGAAACAAGTTTCAAGCAGTTGATCAAAAAATGGCTCATATCTCAAGTGAATCTGGTGCTAAGGTGCACCCAAAAAATAATTCTATTGTGAAAACCCCTATCAAGGGTAAGAATTTCGAAGACTCGGTCCCAAAAATAAATTTTAGGGATGCCCTTCATGGTGGACAACCTTAGCCCAATTCTAATATCAATATTAGGGATTCCCATAAAACTCTAAGAATGCCTAAGATTGATCCTAGGAAAATGGAGTTAGGATGTCTTAAAGCAGCTGATGAAACTCCTATTGTTAAGCTTGATATGGGTAACATTTAGACTAGCATTGAAGATTTGGAAAAAAAGGACTAATTTTTCGGTTCGTGGGTTTTCATCTGAGTTTGTTTGCTTTCAAAGTCTGGGCTGCAAAAATATGAAAAACTAAAGGTGAGTTACAAATCTCTATTTATCCAAATGGTTATTTTCTTGTTTTATTTGCTAATAATGAAGATAGAGAGAAAAATTTTCAAGGGGGTCCTTGGTTTTTTGGAAGGGCAGGGCTTTTCATGAAGCCATGGCATACTAAATTTAAAGTTGAAGAAGAGATGCCTTCTATAGCTCCCGTGTGGGTTAGACTCTTTGGCCTCCCTATTGAATTTTGGAATCCTACTATTTTTTCTTCAATTGGAAACTCTTTATGAACTTTTATGATGACTGCTGATTGTACTCAAAATTTTGAACATATTATTTATGCTCGGATTTGTGTTTTAATGGATTTTAACAAACCCCTACCTAAAAATATCACATTACAATTTGGGTAAGACACTTGGGAGCAAGTAGTGGACTATGAGAACATTCCTTTTCATTGTAGAATTTTCCATGAATATGGTCATTTGGCCAGTGCTTTCCCAAATAAAATTCCTAATGAAAAGAAAGAAGATAAAAACTCAGTAGGTTTCCAAATACCTAAGAAGAAGAACACTCAGAAAAAACCAGTTATGAAGGATCAATCAAAGTCATATGCTAATATGTTTGAAATCCATTCCATAAATGATGTCCCAAGTGAGGAAGAGGAAATAATGGAAAATGAAATCTTAGAAACACAATTTAAATATGAAGGGTAGAACTCAGAGACAAACCAACAAATCAAAGGTTTTCAAAAGAAAAAAGGAGAAAATTTACACAAGAAAAACAATATTTCAAATGTTAAAACTTCAAATAATGCAGGTCCCAATATAGACTCCATTGCACCATCTAGTAAAATTTTGGCTGTGTATGAGCATTCTTCAAGGTTAGAAGCCATCTCAGATTCAATTGGACTAAGTCAAAAAATAGGGAAAAAAAAATTGAAGATGGATTCTAATCAAAAATTAGGTCGCAAGACCAATCAATATCATATGGTAAAAGAAGGTGAAAATCTTGTAGAGGAAGGTAAGATTAATGCCCTTCCCAGCTTTTTTAGCCCTGGTATTAATGAAGATCATCACTTGGAATATTAGAGGAGTCAAAGGGTGTATTTAAAAATAAAATGAAATTAGAAGAATGATTTAGATAAATCATCCACATCTTGTTTTCCTTCAAGAAACAAAGATGTCAATGGAGGATATGGACTTAATTTCCAATAAAATTTGGCCAACTGGAAAAGTGGTTTCCCACAGTTCCCAAGGGACTTCGGGTGGCATTGCTTGTATTTGGGACCCAAAAGAGGTAGTTATTCACCATATGGTTGGCAGTTGGGGTTTGTTGGCTATAGCTATTCAAAGTAGACATTCCAACCAGATTATGCTCTGCATTAATGTTTATGCTCCAACTTATTTGGAAGAAAAAAGAAGACAGTGGAAGGATATTACTCATATTATCTCTCATTTTCCTAAATCTTGGATCTTGATCGGAGGATATTTCAATACCATCCTCTCTCTGGATGAGAAAAGGAGGGGAAATAGAAATTTGGACAAAAGCACTGACATCATGAGCGAATATATTGCAAACCTCCATCTTGTGGATATCCAAATTTCTTAATCTATGGTCACATTCCTAAAGTGAAGACTCTTAATAATGTTGGTTCGGATCATTTGCCAATCATGGTGGAAATGTGGAAAACCAATGTGAGTTTCTCTCCTTTTTGTTTTCAATTAATTTGGCTTAGAGAAATTTCCTTCAGACCTCATGTGCAACAATGGTGGAAGGAAGGTAAACCTAGGCATTGGACTAAGATGTTCTATTTTGCCAAAAGAATGCAATACATTAAATCCAAAATCAAGACTTGGAACTGGAAAGAGTTTGGGGATGTTCATAAAAAAAACATGAAGTTATTGCTCATCTTGATGGTTTTCCCATTGAGTTCTAACAAGATTTTTGGTATATCCTTCATGTTGATTTATTAGAGGTGGTGGAAGAAGCCAGGAAATCCAAAGAAATTTTGAAGGTTATAAATAAAACTTATATTACTCTTGTTCCAAAAGCTCAAGAGGTTGATCATATCTCAGATTTTAGACCTATTGATTTATGTAATGTTCTTCTCAAAATCATTACCAAAATCATGGCAGAAAGGTTGAAGCCTCTTTTGCATAAGATTATTTCCCCAGAGCAAGGGGGTTATGTGGAAGGAAATCAAATAGTAGATGAGATAGTTCTTGCTTAGGAAGCCATCCATTCCATGGATATGCAAAATTATCCTTCCATGTTCATTCGGTTAGACTTATCCAAAGCTTATGACAGAGTGGATTGGCACTTCCTTATCAAAGTTTTGAGGCAATTTGGTTTCTCTAAGGATTGGATGGATTGGATTATGGGATGTATCTCTTTAGTTTCCTACTTAGTTCTTATCAATGGTAGGCCTTCTCAGTATTTCCTAGCTTCCAGAGGTATTAGGCAAGGTGACCCACTATCCCCTTATTTATTCATCATTCTTGCTGAATGATTAGGTAGGACTATAACCAAAAAGACGGAAAATAAAACCCTTGAGGGAGTTACCATTGCTCATGGAGCTAGACCTATCTCTCATCTTCAATTTGTGGATGACTCTACTCTTTTAGGTAAAGCTCCAGTTAAGGAAGCTTCTAATATTA
The DNA here is from genome assembly GCA_028583015.1 of Wollemia nobilis. Classification (NCBI taxonomy): domain Eukaryota; kingdom Viridiplantae; phylum Streptophyta; class Pinopsida; order Araucariales; family Araucariaceae; genus Wollemia; species Wollemia nobilis. The sequence goes on along the minus strand of JAQPPZ010016955.1, from coordinate 13,683,107 downwards.
AGCAAATCATTAGCTATTTTTCTAAGGCTACTAGGCAGTTGATCAATGAAGATAAATCTAAAGTTATTTTCTTTCACTGCTCTGCTATACAGGAATCCATTGTTTTGGATAAATTAAGATATAAGAAGACATCTCTTCCAATAACTTATTTAGGTATTCCCATAAATATTCAAAGGTAGAAAAATAAAGATTGGAATTGGTTGTTGGACAAAGTCAAGAAGAAAATTGGAAAGTGGACCAACAAGTGACTTTATTCTGGGGGTAGAATCACCTTGGTAAAATTAGTCCTTCAAGCTATTCCTATTTATGTTTCTTTTGTTTTGAATATCCCAAAGGCTATTCTTCGAGAATTGGATCAAATTAGTCATCGTTTCCTTTGGAGTGGTACTAAGGAGAAAAGAAAATGGGCCTTGGTGAAATGGGATACTTTATGTCTTCCTAAGAGTGAAGGGGGTTAGGATTTCGGTCTTCAATTAATAACAACAAAGCTTTAGCTGCTAAATTATATTGGAGGATATTGCATAACCCCAATGCTCTTTGGGCCAATAATCTCCGTGCTAAATATGCTGAGAATAAAAGTCCTAAAGACCTTGTTCGCTATCAACTTCCTACCAAAGGTTCTCCCATTTTAGCTGTTCTTAAGACTGGTGAGGATTTGATAAAGAAAAAATGATTTTGGATCATTCATAATGGTCATAATGCAAATTTTTGGATAGATTCTTGGGATGGTCACAAGCCTTTGATAACTCAGTTTCCCGATTGGAGGCCTTGGATGGAGGAGCTTCACCGAGCTAATTGGATAAAGGTGGCTAATTATTGTCGGTACCATACTAGTAATTCAAAGGTTGGTAGATATTGGATCCCTATTGAGGATTGGCCTATTCAAATCCCAAAAAGGCAAAGACAAGATATCCAAGGCATCCTTCATATGAGATCCCTCTCTTGGTCCCATGAAAAAGATTGTTTTGGATGGAACAACACTACTAAGGGTGAGTATTCAGTTGCTCAAGGTTATTTGACCTTATGCCATAATAATCCCAACCATTCTTCTGACATCTTTTCTCGATTGTGGGCTCAAAATCTCTGGCCTAAGGTGAGGTTCTTTAATTGTATTTTATTGCATCGTAGGGTGCTTACTGGTGAGCAACTTATGAAGCGTGGTTTTCATGGCCCTTTTAGATGTGAAATGTGTGAAGAGAATGTAGAAAATATCAACCATATTTTTATTGAGTGTAATTTAGCCTTTGAGCTATGGAGGAGAATGGCCACTTTATTTGGCTTACAGTGGTCCAATTTTTTTACTTTTGAATAGCTTTGGAGGGATTGGCCTAATCAAGAGGGTGTTGATCATTTTATTAGGCAATTAGTTTGGATGGGTTCTACCATTCTTCTTTGGAATATTTGGAATGAAAGGAACAACCAAATTTTTAATCAAGATAGGAAGGATATTCACTATATTTGGCAAAAGACCATAGCCAACTTAGTTGTATCAGTCCATCAACTCCTTAATCACCCCCAAAACTCCCACCAAAGATGGGATCAAGTGATGCAAAGATTGAAGATTAAACCTTATAAGGGCAACCAACTTAAAGGGAATGTGAGTATTAGTAAGATGGATAGGACTAGAAATTGGCAACCTCCTCCTAAGAATTTTGGAAAAGTCAATACTGATGGAGCCTCTAGAGGGAACCCTGGAAAAGCTAGTGTGGGAGGAATTGGTAGAATTTCAGATGGCTCCCTAGTTTTTACTTTTGCTGAGAATTTGGGTATTCTTTCCAATAACCTTGCTGAGGGGTATGGTATTCTCAGAGGTCTTCAAGAGGCTACTAAGGTTGGATGGGAAAAGGTGTTAGTTGAGTATGACTCTCAACTTATGATTAATATCTTGAAGACTCCTTCTAAGAATCATAAGGTGGATTGGAGAATAAAAAGAATTATTGAGAAGATTCAGTTAATCCAGATGGGATTTTTAAAAGTTGATTACAATCATGTGGTTAGAGATCAAAACAAGAGTGCTGATGCTTTAGCTAATTGGGCTTTGGACAAAGGTGATATTACTTGTTATGACCACCCTCCTATATGGTGGGCTTCTCAAATTAGGGAAGATCTTCTTTCTATCATTTCTTTGGATGGCTCCAGTTCTGAAAGTACCTAGTTTCTTCTTGTTTTTTTTTTGTTTGCTTCTCTTTGGTTCATTTAGTTTTTTTTAGTTCCCTAGCTCTTTCTATTCTTTATTTTGTTTTCTCTATTGATTCTTGCCTTAATAGTCTTCTGGTCTAGATAGGTCATTGTTTTGTTCATTTTTTTTTTTTTTTTGTTTTTTAAGGTTGGTGGGTTCTTTTGTTTTTTTTTGTTTTTGTGTTCTTTGTGTTGTTTTTTGTTGTTCTTGTTTTTTTGTTTTGTTTTGTTTTTTGTTTTTTATGTTTTTTGTTATTGTTCTTGTGTTTTTTTGTTCTTGTTCTTGGGTTTCTCTTTGTTTGTGTTATTTCGTGTTTTTATGTGCGAGTGTTTTCTGTGTATTTTGTTTTGGTTTATTGTTTGTTGTTGGCTATTTTTTATTTTTATTTTATTTTTTAATTTTTTAGGTTTTGGTTGTGTTTATTTTTCATGTTTTTTTGGGTTATGTCTTTGTAGTGTTTTGTTGTTTTTGTCTTGTTTGTGTTTTGTTATGTGGTTCTTGTGTTTTTCTATGTGGTTTGTGTTGTGGTTTCTTTTATCTTATTGTGCATGTTTGGTTGTGATTTTGTTTTTGACACACTCAAGGAGCATGTTTTTTATTTTATTTTATTATTTTTGTTGTTATTTACTTATTTTAAAACTAGTTTTGTGTTTTTGTTTTCTCCTTGAGTATGTCAAAGGTGGTAGGCTAGGTCCGAGTCCTGGGCATTTTTTGCGGAATGGATACCCCTGCCTCCTTGGATCTTACCCGAAAGTGGCATCCCTTTTGGGATGTTTTCCATAAATTAAAAAAAAAAGTTGGGGCAAAAGCAATGGAAGCACCCAATTTCAGAGTGAAAGTAGCAAAAAGGCATCCTCATGCACTGGTCAAAGTCAAAGTCACCCCAACTTGGGGCAAAACTTATTTTTCCCTCCCTTGGGGGTGAAATTTCATTTTTTGCCTACAAGTCAAGCAAGACAACATTATAGGGAAAAATTCTTGAGAGAATATGGTTTTGGGATTATATTAATCAAATGAAGGTTGAAACTCCATGTTTTAGCACAACTGTCAGAAAAGTAAATCACTTTTGCCCTTGATTGCAACGAAAAATATTTTTGCCCCATTGCTTGGGAAAAATCGAGTTTTTACTTCTTTTTCTTGGCAAAGTTCCTTTTGGAGGCACCACTATTGTAGATATTTTTTGAGAAAGGTCAGAGATTGATGAAATTTAATGCTTGGGGTAATGAAATTGATATTCCATAATTTGTACTGGAGGATTGCCAAGATTAAATGCTATGCCCTTGATTTTGGTGCAGTCTGGTTCATTCTCAAGGTGCCTTCACTGATTTTTCTTCTTTTTAGAACAAAGTTAATTTTCGATGGGTGTTCTTGGAAAAGACAAAGTTTTTAGGTACATGATGACAAAGTGGCAACTGATATTTAATGCTTGAACTCTTGATTTTTTTACAATGTTGTGTTTCAATGCATCGATGTCCGAAATTTTTTTCCTATCGTTCATCTTTGTTGATTTCCTAGGTGCTCTTCGTGAAAGAGGGATCGTTGCTTCCTAAAGAATATTCTGATTTGATCATCACTGCTACCAAGGAGAGAATTGGTCTTGATGGCCTTTGAATAGCCAACATTTGTTTTAGAGGCAAAATCCTCTATAAATACTAAGCATTTTGATGTAATAAATAAGGATAGACACTCTACCAAAAAACACTTTGAGTTCTCTGCATAGATAGAAAGATATTTGGCTTTGGTTGCTGGAGTAGTGTTGTATGCAATTATTTTCTATTTTTCATTTTTATTAAATTCATGATCTTTGTTAGGTAAATTTAAATTCTACATTTCTAAATTTAATTTTTGGTAGAGAATTGAATGCTGAAATGTTCATTGGAAATTATCCCTGTAATCTATGAATGGTTCCTATGCTTTCCTTTCTAATACATGCTGATTAAAACTTGATTTAGATTTTAGTTGTTAGTTTATTCCCACCTTTCATATCTGGATCATAGTCATATTTACCATTCCTTTCTATCATTTCCCATATCTTTCCTGTTACCCTAAGCTTTAAACTGAATTAGATTAGTAAGGAAACTAGCCCTCTCTGGAGATTGATCTAAAGGGCATCTCTCTTCGGCATTTCAATATTGTATGGGTCTAGGGCACATATATTTTATGATTAGGCAAATTCATGACCAACATAAGTATAAACAATAAATATGAACATGAAAAGGATTCTCAAAGAGAAAGAAGCTAAAATAAAAACCAATGAACACCAAATCAATCAACTTTTTTTATGAGTTTACACAAGTTTTTATGAGGGATCCTAGTCCCCTCATACTGAATGGGGTTTGAACCTTCGACCTCTCAAAGAGATTCCAAATAGTAAGGTTACAACTAACCAACTTTTGAAATACATAGATGTGGAAATAAGAAAGAAAGAGGATTTACAACAATAGTAGAAGTGAACAAGAAACAATAACAAAAAATTAAAGCATGTAAAGGAGAATGAGTGGTCTAAAGGTGATAAGAAAAATTGAAACAAGAAATTGAAGGAATTAAGGCCCACAAATCATACTTAGATATGTAAGTCATTATAATCAATGCTCAATACTCTATGGAACAAAATGCATGTTGAAGTGAAGAGAATGGAAGGATTATTACTATACATTAGGAAATATGAAGACCTTATCATTAGAATTTACATGGTTTTCAATGAGAAAAGAAGAATTGGGCATGAAAGCACACTCAATCTCTTTCATCTTGATCTAGTTTCATAATAAAATTTGTGTTGACTTTTGTCAAATGGTCATAGCTAGAATAAAATAATATTAAGGAAAATTATAAACCTAATTGAAAAGCAAAAGTAACTAGAGTGCATTGCTTGTCATAGTAGTTTTAAAAAATAGTAGAAGATACGAGACAAGAAATATTTCAACAAATAAATTATAATTTATTCAATGCACTATCAAATTAGGGAAATCCCACAATTGGAAAATAGTATTCCATGTTGATATAATTAGGAAATACAATATGCCATGAACAGAAGGGATGACTCAAGACCAATAAAATACCACTCTTAGGGTTAATCATCCAATTAAATAAGCTACTGGATAGTTCTATGGAGAATAAAAAAATAAATTCTCCAGAGTAGAGTATGGGAAGTTGAATGTGATATTGTAAATTATAATTAAAATATTTATTTATTTTTTTGTAATTAAGGTACATATTCATTACAATCGGGTTTTACAGGTTGACCCAAAACCTATTACAAAAATAGCACAACGCTGAAACAGGACTTGATCTCAATATGGACCGTCTGTCCTTAGCCCCCTACTGAGGTCACACAGCCAACAAAGAGCAGCACCCTTACAAAATATTACACCCACCTTAGAACACAGGCAGTTGATACTATTGCCTCCTAACACTTTCTCTTTTCTTTTGGTCGTGAAACTGCGACATGTCACGATATCGCGACACTTTTCCTTCCTCCTCTTTCTTTTCTCTTTTGGTCATGAAAAAGTGACATGTCGTGAAATCATGACACTTTTCCTTCCCGCTCTTTCTCTTCTCTTTTGGTTGCGAAAATATGACATGTCGCGATATCGCGACACTTTTTCCCTCTTGCTTAATCTCTTCACTTTTGGTCGCGAAAAAGCGACATGTCACGATATTGCTACACCCTTTCTTTCATTCTGAACATGTCACGAAATCGCGACACTTTTTCTTTCATCCTCTTTCTCTTCTCTTTTTGTCGTGATAATGCGACATATAGCGATATCGCGACACTTATCCTTCTTGCTATTTCTCTTCTCTTTTGGTCACGACAAGATGACATTTCGCAAAATCATGAATTTTTTTCCATCTTCCTCTTGTTCTTCTCTTTTGGTTGCGATAAACCGACATGTCGAGAAATCATGACACTTTTTCCTTCTTGCTCTTTCTCTTCTCTTTTGGACACAAAAATCTGACATGTCGCGAAATCGTGACACTTTTTCATTCATGTTCAACACATCGCCAAAAAGTGACACTATTTCCTTCTTGCTCACCATGTCGCGATATCGCAACACTCTTTCTTGCATGTCGCGAAATATTGATTTGTTTGGATTCTAATTAGGACATTATACAATTTTTAATGACATTATTTTTAGACTTATCCTCTTTTTTTAATGAATTTACATAGGTTTTTATGAAGGGTCCTAGTCCCCTCATACTAAGTATGGTTTGAACCTTGGACCTCTCAAAGAGAGGCCAAAGATTTTACCACTACAGTAAGCTTGTAGCTTGAGGTTCATCCTCTTTAGTGAATGATAATTTCCCATTTTTTAATTTATTTGTTCTTTATTCTTTTGAAGACTACATAGAATGAATAAGATATTCTAGGATCTTCCATTAAACAATCATGTTGTCTTTAGAGGTTACCAAAAATATAAGAATTTTCTCAATTAACATGAAGGACAAATGATTTAATATGGATTTATTTACTTCCTTGAAGGTCTATTTTCAACATGAAGAATGACATAGATTAATGTGACCTAGTGCCATAACTTAATAAAGGAAAAAACATCTATCAATTGAATATAGTGGATAAAAATGTCTGCTAAGATGCATAATAAGAAGAATTTAAAACTAAATGGGTATATAGGTCTCCATTTCCCATAAAATGATAAATTTTGCTATTTTTATGCTAAGATTAGATTCTAAGGTTTATTTTTCCATTATTAACACTTGAGTTAAAATATTTTTTTTACTTATCTATCTATAAATAGATAGATAGATAGATATAGAGATATAGATATATGAGATAAGGTTTATTTGTAAAGGGCTATTTTGGATATTTTGATAACTACTACTACTCTTTCAATCAAATAGAACTGGGATAAATTTCTACAATGGATTCTTATGGATTATGCATGGATACTTGTTATTAAATTGTGTATATTCCTTCCTCACCTCTTTGGTTTGAAATGAAATAATGTTTATGGCTTTTCCTTCTTATTCATTTTAGTCCTTACCATGAGTATTATAATACTTTTATTTAGTTTTATGATGGATTGTAGCAATTTGAATGTTATTATATCCCAATTGGATAATTCACTCCATGATACAACCTCATAGTTGTATTTACTTCCTATATTTTAGATTTATTTTTTATATCACTTAGTGCATAATATATAGAGTAAAGTAGTTAGAATATAAGTATTTTAGCTCTCTAGAGGTTTAATGGCATAAAACTTTATATTCTAATATTGTTGTAGTGTGAGTGTGCACATAACCATTGATTACCTAAAACTAAATATAAGTAAATTCATGTGTGTTTACATGTGATATATATGAAACAATATACTTGAGTAATGTATCCAACTATGCATTTTTAAATATGCCATTGGTTATTTCAATATACTATTACTAATTATTAAAAATATGATGTGTCCAACTATGCATTTTTACATATTGAATCAATCACTGATAAAATTATCATTGATCCTCTATGTCAATTCCGTCATGTGAATAACTATGGATCTTAATAAAAATATTTATATTAAAAGAAACTAAGAATTATATAATTGAATTCAAGTATATAACTAACTATATTTTTCTTTGAAATGTATGTTCACCTTATACCACCATTATTGAGAAAAGTAAATTTAAATATTTTAATAAAAAATATTATATACCAACAAGAAAATGTAGTGTGTGGTTTTTAAACTTTTTAAAAAAAGAAGATGCAATTTTGCTAATTTCTAGGTTTCTTTTGTATTGTTATAACTAGGTATGCTTTAGTTTTGTTGGGGTTTCATTGGGGTTTTGTTGTGGTATGATAAATGTATGTAACTTATTATGCTTTGGTTTTGCTAAAGTATCATTGGGGATTTGTTGTTTTTATGTGGATGTATGAAACTTTTTTGTAAACAGGTTTTGGGGACCCTGTTAAAAAAACCCACCCCTTTATTTACCTAATAAAAAAAATTATATACCAGCAAGAATTCTTAGTTTCAAGTTGATAAATTCTCTTTTTAAGCATGTATTCATACAATTAGATACAAATACTAATATTTATTATTTATAACCTAATGAAGTAAACTACGAATAATACTTAGACTAGTCTTGATAAGAATAAATACTTTTGTTCTTTTTAATATAAATTAGAGTTTAAATTGATTAAGTAAAGACTATTAGCATAAATTTATTGTGATTTGGTGTTAATCTAGATACCATTAGGTGGAACTAGAACATCATACATTAACCACTCTCATACTAGCCCCTATACTTGTCAGTACTTACATCTAATCTAGTTCAATGAAAAATAATTTACTCAGGTTAAACTAGAACAAAGCATAACAAATCTAAATTTAGGATTACAAATTTAATTATAACTTGTTTACATGGAATATAACTTTTTCTCAATATTTTTGCAATATCCTAAAAATAAGAAAAAATTTCAACATTTTATTGAATAAATATCTGAATGATTTTTACCCTTTAATAATGACATCCAAATCATTCAAATTTTGTTAAAAAATGGAAATGTAATTATTGAAACATTATGAATTATACATGGAATAATTATGCATTACGTAATGAGAAATTCAATGGTATTTTTATATCAGTTTTGCTCAGACCCAGACATGACAATGAATGCTTAGTGTAAGAGGTCAAAGATTTCAATTTGAAGGGAGTAGGAAGAGGTAGGGTACATACCTCCATCATATTTACCCCTCATGTAGATAACACACCAATAGTACCTCCTATGCATAGTAGAACCATACATGTATAGGGTAATTTGACATAGGAAATCCTCATAGACCTTAAAGAGTTAATGTAATATATTTCAAAATAAAGTGATTTTTACCATATTAAATAGATTTATTATCTCTAGTCATTGGATTAGAATGTATAGTCCATGTATTAATGGAGTTACATGAATAATGGTAGATATAATATCTTTTTTATTATGTTATCTTTAGTTTAAAATATTTTACACATTAAGTGTAATAGAAGAGTATAAATATCAAGTGGCATTAGCTCAACAGGTAGATTTCTCAACTTTTAAGGAGGAGACCAAGGTTCAAATCTTGCCAAGTGATACATGGATAATATCCAATATTTGTTGTAAAACCACTATGTGATGATGATGTAATATGGGTGGAGCCCATTTCAATCCCATATAACCAATTAAAAAATAGATAAATATAGATATTTTTCAATGCATATATATCTTCTTTATTTGTAATAAAAAATGATTTTTAACATAACTTACCCTTTTTTGGCATATATATATTTGATTAATGGTAAAAGCAAGGGTTTTTGGAAGGGCCCCAACCCTTTTACATAGGAAAAAATATTCCAGTAGGGAAAAAATACCAAGGCCAAAAAGGTATAGTTAGAGAAAAATATCAGATCAAAGAACAACATGAAAACCAACACAAACACAAGAGGTCAACAATAAAAGACTGCAAATAGAACAAGAGAGAAAAAAGGCTAACTAAGATTTGGAGAGGTTGAAATCGACCTCCAAGTATTTCTTCTTCTTTTTAATCTACACCTAGACCTTAAACACTTCCCATGAGTCATTTAACACCTGAGTATCCTGAAGAGGATGATTCTTATCATAGAAGGTATGTTGAAACAAAAGCACAACCTACAAAATTTCTACATTACCAGAGCTGAAATGGTCATCAAGAACTAAAGAGGAATTAATTATAAAATAGTTTTACATGTTTATTTATACATTGTGAAACTATCACAATCAAGTGTACTATTAGCACATCATTGATGAGTGATGGTGGATAGCAACCATGGTGAAATTTTAATTTTTTTTAAAGATTTATTTTACAAAATTTTTAAGTTTTAAATATTTTTTGTCATTTGAGATTTTTGATTATTCATGTTGGGATAAAGGGTGGAGGCAAGAGCATCACATTCCATCCAATTATAAATTTTAATATTAATAATTATGAATGATTTTTTTTAATTGATTGGATGAAGGGGTTTTGAAAGGATCCCCAAAAATTTACAGAAGGAGAAGATCTCTAAAGAGGATCTTACAAGATAATTTCCTGAAGAGGAGAAGAGCAAAAAAAGAGGAAACTAAAAATAGAAAGAAAATCTAAAATAGAGAGATCCCCAAAGATGAAAAAACAAGAGGTCTCAAAAACAAACCATAGAAACCCAAAAAACCATGAGGAAAGAACTAAAGAAAACAAAAAAAAAAAGGCACCAATAGCAAAATAGGGCCTAAACCTAGGCTAATCAATATCCACAACAACAAGGGAGTCCATTAGTTCCTTAGAATTATCTTCACCAAACTTTCTGTTTAATTCATCAAGGAGGGTGGTGACTTGTAGCACAAGGGCTATGCTCATGCTGGCCACTCTAGACAAGGCCCCAAGAATGTCATACTAATGATAAGAAAATAAGAGATATGAAGAGAAGACTTTGATGTCCTAGGAGAACCACTACGGGTGACCACCTTTATGGATTAAGTGCGGTAATAGGTATTGCTTATATTGAATTTTTGAGCCAAAGGGAGAGATTCTACCATTATGTACAAGATTTGATTAGGCTTGATGCAAGTGGAGAAATTTTTCCTTTTTTTAGATTTGGATTTGATATGAACAAAATGTATCTATGCCTAAGATTTGGACTTGGGAGTGTTATCTTCATTCTTGGATTTAATCATAAGAGAAATGAGTAGAGGGCCCCACTTCATCCTCATTAGCAGTATTAGGAAAGGGAATTTCCAACTGAATAGACCTAGACTATAGAGAATACTAGGAGTCATTCATAGGGCTATTCAAAATAATATTCAAGACTACCATGTTAGATTATCTCTCAAGGATGTGCCTGTAGATAATAAATTACAAACCTTGGTGAACAAGAAAAGAGGAGGACCCCTTATGCACATTGAAGAATTTTTTTTCCATGGATCTGAAAAGGTACTTTGGGATGTTAATAAACTTCTTACCATGAATTTTGTAGAGAAAGACTAGGTGGAAACTTCTCAAGATGTTTGTCTACCCATCCATAGTGAAATAGTTGATTATGAGCAACATCACCTTTTCTTAGGGTTTGGGGAGAGAATATCATAAAATCCCCTGTTTATATTTCCTTAAACTATATTATTTCTCCCTAAATAAAATTTATTCACCTAAAAGTGAATGTTTCCCACATTGGATAATTTCACCATTATCTAGGAATCCATGGATTTCTACAATGAGTTTAGGATTAATTGTGAAGGTCAAAAATATAACCATGACTTTGCCATTGACCCAAATACTAGAAATTTTCTTAGAGATCTCCATATCATGCCCACTAAACTTCTTGAGAAACAAGAGAAAGCCTGCATATTCTAGAATTTCTTCCACAAGCTTGTCTAATTGAAGTAATTTTGGCTCAAATCGAGAATCACCTTTAGCCATTGTTTGCAAATAGTTAGCACAAACCAAGAGGACAAGGAAAGAGAAGTGAAAAGAGGGAGTCTAGGCATACTGAAAGAGATGAGGAGAACCAAGACATGGCCAATTTCATCAGAGACAAGCCACATATAAATGGGAATTACTCACTCTAAAGAGGTTTAGGAAGGATTTGTTAAGAAAAAACTGACATTTTGGAAAGATGGCATACTCAACATGAGGACAATTGAAGCCATACTGATAAATCCTCCTCATGATTAGCACACTTTAGGATGAATGGTAAAGGAAAAACTTCAAAAAATATTTGATAGTTAGGCTTTCATAGAGCTCTAAGACATTAGCTAGAGGGTTGTGATTAGAGGGAACACAAACTATGTGGTGAAGGCACACCAAGGAGTTAAGGATTTGAAGTTGAGAACCATGAATTGCATTAGACAGTGAGGCAAAAAACTATTGATTATGGAACCAAAATTTCACCCACAAAATAGGATGGGGGGATTCATAGTGGGATAAACTAAATCTTATATTTAAAAATGTATGTTTTTATAGAATTTTCATAATGAGGTAAGTGGTGGAGGTAAGAGCATTACAATTTACATGTATTGGATATGTCTAGGTGGTTTTAGGCTAGCAGTTTCTTTGTTCATGATTTATGGAACATGGGCATTAGAATGATTCCTATATAAATTAATGCTTCCCTTTTACCTTACCATGAATGCACAACACATCAGACCATTATCCCACTTCTTTGTATCTCACCTAGGCCATCGCCATGTCCATTGGCCCCAAAATATATAATCAAATGGTGGTGAAGTTCTTTAAATCCATCAATCTATATTCCAATGTTATGATACTTACCCACAACTAGGAGCTTCTTGTGCTCCTTATGCCAAAGATATATGGGCACATGATGGTAAAATTAGTGCAATAGGGATGATGGTGATGTTGAACAACCAAGTGAGAATACCATATGAGTGTTGTGATACCATTAAAGGTAATGAATTCTATGGTGATTATTACTTTGAATAAGATAAAATGACTATGTGATATCTTCACTATGATCATTACCTTTTATGAGAGAGCTCATGTGGTGGCCATGTCATTATGCAATGAGCTGTGTATCTTAGGCTCTCATGTTGTTGCTTGGTTTTGATACATGCATATGACATCAAGGTTTCTAGGGCATGTTAAACCTAATAGGGCCATCAGGATACCTACATAGAGCATTGACCTCTACTTCATTATCTCCACAAGGTTTTGAACTCCTATTGGGAAAACTATTGCTCAACCACCTCATTGAAATTATAATTTGCTTCATGGCCAAGAGCCAATATTGTGCGATGTATTGGATAGGCCTAAGGAAATTTTATTGTACAATGTATTTATTATTATGTAATATTTTACTATACAATCCCAATGGGCATTGATTAAATTTGTTATGGTTGAACCTCATTTATTATTTGAAATTAACCTTTATGAGCCCCATTGCCAAACTCAATGGGGTAGCAGGATTAAAGGTGGAAGCCCTTGGTACCACTTATGTGGGACTCCTCACCCCTATTAACATCAAGTCGTGACATATGTGTGGGGGATAGTTGGATCTATTGCTTTCTAACTAGTTCAATTGATGTTGTGTTCCCATACAAGCTATTTATTTCTAGTGGCATATTCCTATGTTGGAATTTCATTCCAATTTAATACTTCTTCTAATTAGTATTCTGTAGAGTTAATTAAAACAGATGAAACCATGATAAACTTAGTGAATTTAGTGGAAGAAAAAGGAATAGGATTTTATTCAATTTGGCATAATCCATTCCTGGTAGAAGTACTAGAGGTAAAAAATATGGATCCAAAAGTTATGAAAATGGTTGATGCTGAATCAGATAGGGTGTTAACACAGGAAATGTGGACCATGAATTTTGATGGAGCTAAATCCCAATATGGAGTAGGTGTAGGAGTCAATTTGACTGATATTAAAAGAAACTACCTTGGTATTCCTTACAAACTAGAATTCTCTTGCACCAATAATGTAGCTGAATACGAGGATTTATTGCTAGGATTGAGGAAAGCAAAATAATTGGGTATTAATTACTTGACTATAATAGGAGATGTAGAATTAATTATCCAAAAAATCAAAGGTAAGTATCAAACCAAACATCCTAGGTTAAAATAGTATAAAAATGCAGTGTTGAAAAAAATTGAAAATATTTGAGCTTTGAGTATCTCATTTATTCCTAGATAACATAATCACATTGTAGATCTTCTATCTGTAAATGCATCATGCCGAGACCATCCAAATATTACTATAGAATATATGGATAGGTTCCCAACAATTTTAGTCTCTAAACCCTCTGTACCAGATAACATAGTTTACCTACAGGTCTTCCAATATGATGTAGACATAAAGGATTTCATGACTTTACAAAATCAATATGCAGACATAATCTGTGATGAAAAAAATGAAGAAAAACTGAAAGACCAAATAGGTGAACCAGTAGAAGTAATCCAACTAAAAACAAATAGAATACCAAAAGGATTAGTTTCTCTGGAGATTTTATTTGATGATTTTGATAAAGCATTCAAACATCTCTTGAAAGATATTGTAGCCAAAGATGTTAATATTGGTACAATGAAAGAGCCCAAAATAGTAAAAATAAACACAACTTTACCAACAAAGGAAAAAGCTAGATATATCAGTTTCTTAAAGAAAAATAAAGAGCATTTTGCTTGGACTTATGAAGATCTTAAAACCTTCAAAACAGATTTAATGACACACATAATACCCCTGAAGGAAGATTCCAAGCCTTTCAAACAAAAATAGAGGAAGTATAACCCTACCCTGCACCTAATAATGCAAAAAGAGGTACAAAAATTGTTGGATTTTGAAATAATCAGAAAGGTAAGATTTTCCTCTTGGATATCCTATTTAGTACCAATTAGAAAGAAAAATGGGGATATTAGACTCTGTGTAGATTTTAGAAATTTAAATAAAAGTTCATTAAAGGACAATTATCCATTGCCAAATATGGAGCAACTATTGCAAGCAGTAGTTGGTTCATCTAGAATGTCCCTGTTGGATGGATTTTTTGGATATAACCAAATCTAGATCAATCCAAAAGATAAACATAAGACAACATTCACCACACCTTGGGGTACATTTGAATATTTGAGAATACCTTTTGGCCTAATGAATGCAGGTGCTACCTTTCAGAGAGCAATGGACTTTGCCTTCAAAGGTTTAATGTTCAAAATAGTGGTTGTATATTTGGATGACATCACAATATTTTCTAAAAATCTAGAAGATCACTTAGAACATCTAGCTGTAGTCTTTTTTTGGTGCAAATAATTTGGAATTTCCCTAAATCCCAAGAAGTGCATATTCGAAACAACACAAGGGAAATTATTAGGTCACATAGTTTTGAAAAAGGGAATAAGTATTGATCCAGAAAGAATAGAAGCCATCTCCAAAATTTCCCCACCTAGAAACTTAAAGGGAGTCAGGTCATTCTTTGGCAAAATAAATTTTGTCAGAAGATTCATTCCTGATTTTGTTGAAATGACTAAACCCATAAACGATATGGTCAAGAAAATTGGAGAAATCAAATGGACAACAGAAAACATAGAATCTTTCAAAAAAATAAAAGAAGCCATTTCTACTGCTCCAACCTTAAGCTGCCCTGATTATTCTAAAGACTTCAACATTTACTCATACACATCTAAGCATTCCATTGCTATAGTCCTCTCACAGAAAGATGATGAAAATAATGAAAGGCCAATAGCCTTCATGAGTTCAGGGTTGAAAGGAGCACATCTTAAATATACCCTACTAGAAAAATATGCTTATGCAATAATTCAATATTTAGAACATTTCAAAGGTATATTCGGTTCAAATAAAGTTTACTGTTGTATCCATTTCATAACAATAAAAGATGTCTTCACCTAGTCTAAGCCACTAGGAAGGCCTGCAAGATGGATGGTAAAACTATTACAGTATGATGCAGAATTCAAAATAGTTAAAATTGTAAGAGGGCAAGGCTTAGAAAAGTACCTGGCATATAAAGGAGAAGATTCTAATAATATCATTACAGTAGATGAGATGCATGACATCAGGAGAGTTAATAATGTTGAATGTAAATGGTATGATGAAATATTAGCATACCTACAAACTCTGTCTTTCCCAAAGGACATGCCAATTAACAGAATGAGATCAGTAAAACTACAAACATAGAAATATCATGTGTAGGATGGTGTGCTCTATTGGAGACACCCTGATGGTGTGTTATTAATCTGCTTATATGAAAATGAAGTCCCAAAAATAATGAAAGAGTTTCATGATGGTTTCTATGGAGGACATTTTGCTCCAAAAGCCACAACAAATAAAATCATGAGAGCAGGCTATTATTGGCCTACACTTTTCAAGGATGTATATCAATATGTTAGGAATTGTCATAATTGTTTTTAGGTAAGAAATATTTAGCAGTTATGCCCCTTAAGCCAGTAGTCATAGAAGCACCCTTCACACAGTGGGGCATTGATCTAATTGGGGAAATCAATCCAAATTCATCAGGTAGACATAAATGGATCATAACTGCAATAGATTACTTCACCAAATGGGTAGAAGTTGCTCCTCTTAGAAGTTCCACATCTCAAACTATTATAAATTTCTTAGAGGAAAATATTCTGACCAGATTTGGGGTCCCTCAAAAGATAGTCATGGATAATGGACAATATTTTGTATCATTTGAAATGGTAGAATTTTGTGCTAAATATGAAATTGAACTCTCCCACTCTGCAAATTATTACCCACAAGGAAATGGTCTAGTTGAGTCCTCAAATAAAAATTTAATCACTAGAATTAAAATATCATTGGGTAAAAACAAGAAGAGTTGGGACAATGAGTTAAAATTTTCTTTATGGGCAGACAAGTTATCACTAAAGAGAAATATAGGTAGAACTCCCTACGAAATGGTATATGGAGAGAAGGCCTTGTTACCCTCAAGAATAGAAAAATTAGCACTTTCCCTGTTGTTACAAGATCATGAGAACCCTGATGCTTTGTAGAGAAGATTAGACCAAATTGCCCAGTTGCAAGAGTAAAGAAGAGAGACCTTAAACAGGATAATTGATCAAACTCAAAAAACTGTTAAGTCATTTAACAAAAAAATAAAAGGTATTCCCTTTTGTGAAGGTGATATAGTAATCTACTGGGATCCTAAAAATGATAAACATGGCGAAAAGGGAAATCTTGAACCCAAGTGGATTGGCCCCTATCAAATAGCTCAGGTTATTGGTCAAAACACTTACAAATTGCAAACATTAGAAGGAGACCTGATGAAAATCCCTATCAATGGTGTACATCTCAAAGTCTATAACCCCTGCCATGGGGTCAACAGAGGATAAAAGCCCTAAAAATAAAGGAAAAATAAAAACAATATAAAAATAAAAAATATATATAAAAACCCAAAAACAAAGTGTTGTTCCTATCAGAATGTTATGTTGTTTGTTTTGGTTAGTGTCCTTCTTACTGTTGTGTCCTATTTTTCTTTGTGTAGTTATCCTTCATGACTATCATAAGAAAAAGAGTATTCTTTAAATGTTTATTTCTCTAAAAGATAAACAGAGAAGAGGAAATTTATTTTAGATTTTGATGATGCTTACAATTTTCAAAATTGAATGTTCTTGCAACTATCATATGATATGAAATAAAACAGAGTAAAATTAGAGTTGTTGTAACATCATGCCAGAACCTCACATTGCAAATACTTTTTAAAGAAATTTCAGGATCCAAAGGATAAAATTGTGTTTGGTAAGGTGATTAAGCTGAAAATCATTACACTCTATCCTTTAGCCAAAAATTAATCCTCAACTCAAAGCAAACTCATTGCACAATTTTCTTATATCCAAATATTTCTCAAAAAGAGAAAGAAAATTAAAATAATGCAGATTGAGTTTGTATCTGAGATATCTTGGAAAATCTCTATCGGGGCTATAGACGCCTGACTGGTAGTAGAGTAAAACCAGATGGGATCAATAGCATCTCCATCAGGGCTATAGACACTTGACTGGTAGTGGAGCCCTACAAATGGCAAAAATCTTAAGGAGTGAAACCACTTATTAGGCTTGATCATTTTTACGAACATGGTGAAGTTCTAGAAGGCCCATAAATTAAAATGAATGCACTAACACACACTTAGGCCAAGGCATGATGGAGCAAGTAACTTTGATACATTATGTGTGATCATATCTTAAGGCTTTGTAGAACAATCATAACAATATTCCAAAAGCTCATCTGAACTTAAAATTTTGACCCTTTGATCTAAATTTAACTAAAGAGAATAACAATTTTTGAATACTCTACTTCTTTGATGTTATGTTTTTGTTGCTTTATTGTATCTTCTTAGTTTTAAAGTTTTCTTTGTTTATATTTTGATTTTCTAATCATGCTTGATGGATTATGATTCTGTCCAAGGCTGGAAATGAAACCAGGAGATTCTAGAATTCTCAAGTGCCTCATGTTTTCAACACATTGTCCCAGTCAGAGCCTATGTTGGAGCCAAAATTGACTCAACATCTGAGACCCCCAATTTTAAATTTTTGACTTCAATAAATTTAAGAAATATTGCTGGTCTCTATTGCTTTTTCCTCTGAGAAGTTGATTTTAAATGGTTTTAGAATGTCATCTAAATTAAATTCAAAGTCATAACCTTAGCCATTAATAATATTGCCTTTGTGACTGTTAATCTTATTCAAAAATCAAACGTCCAATAAAGGTCTTTAACCACTAAGGAGTTTTAACCATTTAATATCCCTGACCTTTTTGAAAAAAGGTTCTATAATCACAAATCAAATAACAAGTCCCCCTAAAATACCTTGTTCCTTATTATAACATTAATCGAAAGGTTTCGGCCTAAATAAAATGAACAAAACCCTAAGTCCTTAGGTCGCTAATAATGATGATAAAACATTTTAACCTAAGTACATGAGCCAAAGTTTTAAGATTTTAACAATGGGTAAATAAGGGTATGCACCCCCTTTGCGCTTAAATATCGAGCAAGTCCAAAGATCTGGACTACAACGTTTCATCCTTCGAAATCGGATGGACGCGCTCACATAATCAACCTGAAGGATAAATGCTAAAGGGAAAGACCATAGTCCAAGTATATAACCTAAGGTCTTGATTATAAGTTTAATAAAATTAAATATAAAGGGTACGCACCCCCTTTGGCTAAATATCGAGCACTATGGCTAAATCCAAAGGTAACACCCGAGTCGATCTAAATCGGACGGATGAGCTTTCATAAGCTAATCAAAGGTTAAATCAACCAAGTCAAATCATGCGCCATGGAAAAAAGGTCATATCCTAAAGTCTCAAACATATGGTTTAATTGACATAAAGGGCATGCACCCCCTTTGATTAAAAAGACATGCAAATTAAATATATCCAAGGGCAGCACTCCGATCTGATGAGATCGAACGATCGCGCTTGATCCAAGTATAAAGTGCTAAGCTTTGAAAATATTAAATACTTTGGGATTAATCAAATTACTAAATGCAATCAATGAGGGTCTTAATACGTCACTAATCATTCCCCTTTCGTTAATCATGGATTAATAAAGATTAAAGAGCATGTGCGCCTTATGTTGTTTTTAGTTTTGCAGGTTATGGAAAATCAACGATCGCGCTTCATCACGACTCGATCTAATGGACGTGCGATACCCGGAGAAGTCAAAATTGGTCATAGGCCTATATTGACTAAGACATAAGCAAATCTAAAAGATCTAATGGTAGCGATGATTCCTTCCCAATCCGATGAACGCGCGTTCACCCAAAGGTAACCCAGGTTAACCGAAAGTCTTATAAGCATTCATGGTTTAATCATTGTGCAGATCTAAGGCAATCAATGGTTACGTTCAAACACAAGTTGATCCAACGATCGCACATCATTCATGATAATCCAAGGCTTGGACATAGGATGGGCCAAAGAGAATCAATGACCGCGCGTGCTTCAAGGCCATTCCAATGGTAGCGCTCTTTCATGAGGTATGCAATAGTTGAGAAGTCAAAGTGCTCTTCAAAAGGAAATCAATGGCTACGCTCAAGCCTGCCTAGATCCAATGGTTACGTTTTCCCACAACCATCAAGATATAAAAGGAGATCAATGGTAGTGCTTGTTTTTGCTAAAATATGATGATATTCTTTCAATCACTGTGATCTAAAGAATATAAGTGCACATCATAGGCTAATCCAACAATCACACTCATTTTGAATAAATATTTGATGGTGGCACTTCATCAAAAACAAGTCAGATAACAACAAAGCAATCGTCAGGAGAATTTTAGTCATAGGAAGATCGGATGACTACGCTTAAGCCTACCAAATCTGACAATGGTGTTTTACCAAAAATAATCAAAAAATAACCAAGTGGTCATTGACCAAGCTATAGTCAAGACAGATCAGATGGTCATGCTTATCTCCACCTAGATCTAACAGTTGCGCATAATGGAGGCTATCAAAGGAAAATAAAGTAGTAAAATAAAGGCACACATCTTTATCCGATCTGACGGTAGTGCTTGACCTTGCTCAGATCTGATGGGAACTCATAGCTAATGCACCCAAAGGTTAAGGTATGTTTATTTTTATGATCATATAATTAATTAAGGTAAAAATCGTCAAACCCTACGCCTAATTAAATTTAATTGAGGGTTTAATACGTTGCTAATGGCCCCCTTTATGTGGTTAACCTCGGTGCATGCCTAGAAGATCGGATGAATGCACACGCACGCACTCTTGATCTAATGGTGGATGTTTTATGAGTAGTATAAAGGACTATGTCTATCGACATTCATGTCAACATTAATAAATCTGGGTCTTAGTGATTAATTAATTGGTAAAATTATACATCTGGGCCTAAGCATTGTAATCAGTCTATTAAACATAAATTTCCACTTGATGCATATGGCTAATCTTAGTGTACACATATTATGTTTTGCGATTAACGATTATGTAGGTTCATAATGTACCAACGATGACATTTAAAATAAATTGAAATAGACAGTAAGCATATGGCTCTCAGACATCCATGGCAATGCTTAGAACGAATGGGATTTGATGTATATTCTTATAATATTAACAAGCAAGCAATTTCATAGATCCAAGGGCTCCAATGACAAGCGTACATGATTCATAAACATCAATTATGGAAATTGACCTGAACGAGATCAAACATTAAGCATAGTATTTTTTTACTCTGATCTACAAAGACTCTTGTGCAAAACCAAGGTGGTGGATCATTCATGAGAATAACCACTAAAAAAAGTGAACTGCAACAAATAGCAATGACTACAACATTAGGGTAAATTGAAGTACAGATAAAAGACCAAAATAAATGGCTAATTCAGGTAGTAGCTAGGGGAGAAAATGAATGGACTATCAAAGAGAATCACATGGACTATACCGAAACAAGTATGATATAGACTATTCGAACGACGATCCTGGTATAAAATAATAAAATTAGATCTTTTTATATCCACTAAAGGTGATCGTGTACTACACAGGAA
This sequence comes from Wollemia nobilis, assembly GCA_028583015.1. Classification (NCBI taxonomy): domain Eukaryota; kingdom Viridiplantae; phylum Streptophyta; class Pinopsida; order Araucariales; family Araucariaceae; genus Wollemia; species Wollemia nobilis. The sequence goes on along the minus strand of JAQPPZ010016955.1, from coordinate 13,661,970 downwards.
ATAAGATAATCCGGTCTACAATGGGATCATGCATGAATTCTCTCGACTTATAAATAGGGATAGTAAAAGGTGATCAATGAAAAAGGTAATGGAGTGCAAAATACATAAACACGACCATTTCCTGCTCTACATATTCAAAATATGTAGAAAGCATAGGGAGAATAAGACATTGATTCAGATCTTCAAGGGTTGCATACTCAGTGCTTCGATAGAATATAGTTACAAAGGGATCACCCTAACGGAATATAGCTATGAAAGTGCCATATAGGCACTTCTAGATCTTATTTTCCATTTTTTACTTCATCCTACCTATCACTACCCTCCCCCTTATAGTCATTCTCCCTTGACCATCATCATTATCCACTCCACATAGCGCCATATCTCCACCATCCATTGAGCAAATCAAATCCCAATGCTCCCTCCTCCCTCATATCCATTGTTTTATCAATGTCATTCTATTCATTTGCCACCCACACTCGATCTCTTCTCTCCACTGTCACGTTGGGTCCCCCTCTATCTTATGTGAAAATTTCACTATAGCAGCCTAGTCGATCCCAAACGGTATAACCGAATGACTAGGATAAGCAGGAAATAACAAATTATATATATGTATAGGTTCACTGTTTATCTGTGCAAAAGAAGAAAAACAAGATTTTTCGATCCACTTAGTATAAGAGCTCCCTTCAAACCAAAAGCAGATCGTGATAGGAAATCCAAGGCTGCAATAGATGGATAGCATACATAGAAGATCAATAGAGATGGTGACAAGTGTAAGGCCCAAATAAGACCAAAAATAGTAGATTCAACAATTCAAAGCTATAAGTACACTAGTCATGTTTAGAATCTGCATTAAGCATTAGAGATAGCAACTTTGCTAAGAGGTATACTTGAGTGCCCCTTTGAGTTGTGATGTTGTATTCCCATTGTGTCTATTTTTCTCTATCATCCCTCATTCTTCCCTTTGCTGTGCAAGTTTTGGTATTGTTGTGTTTGAAAAGTTGAGAATATTTCCAGTCTTTTTTAAGCCTGAAGTTCAAAGATTCTTCTTGTATCATTCTAAAAGAAGGAGAATTGAAGAGGTCTTGTTACATTATTTGAACAAGGATTTCTCATTGTATTAAAAAGTTGTAACAAATTTTAATGGCATTCTATCAACTCTACATGTAACTACCATTGAAAAATTAATACAATTTTGGGTTTCGATTTTATCATTTTACTTTTTCTAGTTTTGTGTATTTCCTCATAATAGGTTATGATATTCGAACATGTTTTAAGTGTTTCTTTCATTGGTTAACCCTTAGATTGATTACGATATTCGAATGAGTCTAATGGTGCTGATTTTTCTTTCCCCATTCTTTATGTTCATGTTATGAATGTTGTTAAATTGCTATAATAGCCCAATTGGATAGGCACTGGTCTACATAAGGCATAATAATTACACTGTCTTCACTTGGTCATTTTAATATAGTTAGTATATAACTAAAATCTGGAGTGCGTAATACATGCAAAATCATAAATTACCACTAGGGTTTCCTTACCCGTTCTGTTAAGTTTTTCTTTAGCAATATTTCTTTTATCAAAAAAGGCAAGTTGACCAAAGCCTGTAATAGCTCGTTGGTTCAAAACGATTTCTTTTAACGTGACAAATTACAAAAGCTATGGATGCAAGAAATGGTCCCAACAAGCCTATATATATATAACTTGACATATACATCCACCCCTTCACACACTCACCTATGCTATAGTTTGAACCTTGAAGAATATATATATATATATATATATATATATATATATAACACTTGACATTAACATGGTTTGAACCTGGGTTCTCCAAGCCCAAAACCTTATTCAATGTATTGTCCCACCTAAAATATATAATATAATTATTATTTTTTATTTTGTTATGTATAGCCATACACACACCCATCCCCTCATACGGTCCCATGTTGCAATTTGAACCTTAAACTTATTTATTTATATATATATATATATATATATATATATATATATATATGGTTTGAACCTGGGTTCTCCAAACCAAAAATTTTATTCACTGTATTGTCCCACCTTAAATATATAATATAATTTTTTTTTGTTATGTATAGTTATACACACGCATCCCCTCGTACACTTCAATGCTTCAATTTAAACCTTAAAATTCCTTAAAAAGTTAAAATATGAGCCATACTTCATCCTTTGTTTAAACCAGCCTTAAGTACTAATATATAATATATAGAAAGTACTAACATAAACACCCACCTGAAATATATATATATATATATATATATATATATATATATATATATATATATATATATATATATATGTACATAACAAAAATATATATCTTTGTTATGTGCAGCCATATACATCCACCTCTTCACACTCACCTATGTTGTAGTTTGAACCTTGAAATTTTATGAAGAACCAATATCCATATATATACACACTTGAGATTAACACATAAACGTGGTTTGAACCTAAGGTTTTCGAACCCACCTAAAATCTAATTTATATATATATTTATTTTATTTTATGTATAGTCATACACACACCCACCCCCTCATACACTCACCCATGTTGCAATTTGAACCTCAAACTTCCTTTATTTATTTATTTATTTATTTATATACACGTGGTTTGAACCTGGGTTCTCCGAACCCATATACACTCCCATGTTGCAATTTGAACCTCAAACTTCCTTCCTTTATTTATTTATTTATATATACTTGGTAGTAACATATACACGTGGTTTGAACCTGGGTTCTCCGAACCCAAACCTTTATTCATTGTATTGTCCCACCTGAAATATATAATATAATTTTTTTTTGGTTATGTATAGCCATACACCCATCCCCTCATACACTCTCATGTTTCAATTTAAACCTTAAAATTCTTTTTAAAAATCAACATAAATTTTTTAATATAAATAAATATTATAAATTTAATAAAAATTAATTGTAAAAATGAAAGCACACATTTCCTCAATATTTATGAATGCTTATTTCCTCGATATTTATGAATTCTTAGTAAAAAATTATTAGCATTTACCATTGTTAGTGTAAGAAGAAACATTTTGAGAACCCCAAGATGCCCGTTAAAGTTAGCTTCAAAAACTCTACATAATATTATTTAGTTTAGAAAAAATATTATAAATATTAATTAAAATTTTAATTTATGTTATTTTAAATGAGTTTAAGCAGGTTTTTGAAAGGATAGGATTTGAATTTTGAACCTCAAAAAAAAAAAAGCTTTGCTAATTTTTTTGTGTTAAAAATATGTTACTATACATTTTGATGGCCATTAATTCATAATCTTAATAGTTTGTGAACAGATCTCGTTTTACTCAACAGACTAAAAAATATACCACTACATATTTTTATAACCATCAATTCATAACCCTAATGGATTGAAAATAAACAAAATCTTACTGACTTCATTTTACTCAATAAACTAAAAATTATAAAAATTATTTTCTCTAAAAAATATTAAAACATAACAAAATTTAATATTTTAACTCGCTAAAGAAAGTTGATTTGCGAGGGTTAAGAGGGTAAACCAGGTGTAGCAACGTCCAAACACAGCGCACTTGAAAACAGGTACGACTTCTTATTTTCTTATCTTCTTATCGCTGTGGTGATGAGTATCTGGTAGTTTTTATACTTATAAAATTTTAAGGGATAAAATTTATTAAAAAGTTTTAGTTTTACCTTCTAAAATATAGTTAAGATTATTGGTTAGGTTCGATACTTCAATGTTAATTTTTTAAATGTAGTTTCTGCTGTCAAAATTGGCTGCTTTCCAAACCTTAAAGATTAAAAATAAGAAAGTTTATGTTTAAAAAGAATATAGTAACCAATTTACAGAGTAAGCAAAATTTCATATCACTATACATAAATTTAATGGTTTGTAGACGGATCGGGTTTTATTGAGTATATTTTAGTCAGTTGATTAAAAACATATAACTACACATTTTTTTTTATGACCATCAATTCATAACCCTAATGGTTTACAAATAAATGAAATTTTATTAACATGGTTTATTATTAACATGGTTTACCTTAATAAGCTAAAACGTATAAAGGTTTTATACGCCATAACAATTAAAACATAACAAAATTTAAAGCCTGATTTGAGAGGGTTATAAGGGTAAAACAACACACTTGAAAACAGGTACGACTTCTTATCGCTGGGATTATAAGTATCTGGTAATTTTTATGTTTATAGAATCTTAAAAGATAAAATTTATAATTTTTTAGATTATTGGTTAGCTTTCTTCTTCAATGTTATTTGAAGTTTATTTTAGTGTAGTTTCTGCTCTCAAGATTTGCCGAGCTTCCAACCCTTAAAGATATGAAAAAACAGATAGTTTACCTTAAAATAAAAAAAAAATGTGGTAACTAGTTTAAACCATACTTCATCGTTTAGTTATAAATCATCCTTAAGCTGTACTATAGTATATATTAACATACATTCATACATGTAACATTGTGGTTTAAATCTAAGTTTTTTAAATCCGAACCTAAAACTTTATTTATTATATAAATATAATATATTTTAAAAAATATAATATTTTATAATTTAAAATTAATGGTAAAAATGAAAGCACGAAAAATTTATTAACATTCACTATTGTTAGTGTCCGAAGGAGAAACATTTTGAGGACCCCAAGATGGCCGTTCAAGTTAGCTTCAAAAACTCTACATAATATTATTTAAAAAAATGGATGTATTTGGGTGGAAGGAAAAATTTATTAACATTCACTATTGTTAGTGTCGGAAGGAGAAACATTTTGAGGACCCCAATATGGCCGTTCAAGTTAGCTTCAAAAACTCTACATAATATTATTTAAAAAAGGATGTATTTAGGTGGGGGAAAATTTTATTATAAAAATATTATTTTATTTTATGTTTTTGGTTTTTATGAAAGGTTAGTTTTGAATGAGATTTGAACAGGTTATCCATCCATGGTTTACCATTTTTTTTTGTTACATAGTAGAGTTGGTCGCAACCATATTATTTTTAGTAATTGACAAGTGTAGGGTTCAAGTCACAGGCGTTTCTTACCAAACTTATTTTTAGTTAGTTTAGCCGATCTAGCACGCACTCAAAAGATTCAGAGGTAAACTAATCACTTAGTAAGTGCTTGGCCAAACTAAGCACTTGCCAATCCACCTGGCTGTTGGAGGTAAATTGGCTTTGCAAATAGGCTGCCCCCAAAATTTGAACCTGGGTGTAAGTACATAACCAAGCAAGCACTTACCAATTCACTAACCCTTAAAGACAAACTGACTTTGTTTTGCTCAAAGACCTAAAAAACATGCCACTACATATGTTTATGACTAATATATTTATAATCTTAATGGTTTAAAGATAATAGATCTTATTAACCTCTTTTTACTCAATAAACTAAAAAATATAAAAATTCCCTACCAAAACAATTAAACATATCAAAATTAAATATTTTACCTCGCTAGAGAAACCTAGATTGAGAGGCTTATAAGGTAAACCAGGTGTAGCAGCGTCCAAACACAGCGCACTTGAAAACAGGTACGACTTCTTATCTTCTTATGGCTATGGCTGTGATGATAAATAACTGGTAATTTTTGTGTATAGAATATTAAAGGGATAAAATGTATAAAACTTTTAATTTTACCTTTGAAAATATGGTTAAGATTATGGGTCAGGTTCGATTTTTCAATGTTAGTTTATTTTTATGCAGTTTCTGCTCTCAAGATTTTCTGGGCTTTCCCACCCTTAAAGATCTAAAAAATAAAAGTTTAAGAGGGTCTTATTTTTGCAAAATTTCCTCAATGTGACCATCAATTTATAATATTATAGTTTGTGGGTGGATCAGATTTTATTGATTTCCTATTCAAGGTTAAAAGATATATCACTACATATTTTTATGATAATTAATTTATAACCCTAATAGTTTATGGATAGATGAAAGCTTATGGTTTTCCTCAATAAACTAAAAATTACTAAAAATTTCTACACCAACAAAAATTAAAACATAACAAAATTTAAAACCTCGTTTGAGAGGATTATAAGGGTAAACCAGGTGTAGCAGTGTCCAAACACAGCGCACACTTGAAAACAGGTACAGACTTCTGATGGCTGTGATGATAATTATTGGTAATTTTTATGTATATAGAATCATAAAGGGATAAAATTTCTTAAAAAAAGTTTTTAATTTTACCTTCTAAAATATGGTTAAGATTATTGGTCAACTTCGATTTTTCTTCAATGTTGTCTGGAGTTTATTTTTATGTAGTTTCTGCTCTCAAGGTTTGCTGGGCTTCCAACTGCCTTAAAGATTTATTTCAAGCGTTAGCAGTAGTGCAGGTGTCTGTTGATAAAAAATAACATGGTATCAGAATAATTTAAGAATTTTATATGTATTTAGTAATATTTAAACTGTTAAAAGTATTAAAATAATTTAATAATTTTAAACTGAAGATTGGAACGAGTAAGGTTTTCCTTATAGCTAGATTTAATACAAGCCTTAGTGGTGCAGGTGTCCACCCATAAAAAATGATATTAGAATAATATAAAAATTACACATGTATTTTGTAAGATTCCATGTGTAAGGTTCTCCTTTTAAGTAGATTTAATACAAGCCTTAGCGGTGCAAGTGTCCGCTAATAAAAATGGTATTAGAATAGGTGTCCGCCCCAAAATGGTATTAGATTGAAAATTATATTTTTTTTAAGATTTGAGTTTAGAATTTTTAATATCAATAAATTTTATTAAATAAATTAATATCATATATATTTGTTTAAAATAATGCATTTATTGTTAGGAAATATTTTTTAATTTCATAAATGAAGATTACTCAACTAAAGAAAATATTTATGCAGAAGAGAAAAATGCGTATAAAACATCTTATAAGGAAGCTGGGAATACAGAGAAGAAGGTCTAAAAAAGGCCAAACTGAAGCTCTCCCCCATGAGCGTATAGAAAATCCAGATTGGCTTCCCGAGGGATGGATAACAGAAATCAGGATCAGAATGGGTGGTAAATCGAAAGGAATCAAAGATAAGGTATCAAATTTAATGTACTTTTAGTTTAACTTTTATTTGAGACCTCTTCTTAACGTATTAAAGTATTTGTTGTTTACAGTATTACATTAACCCTACGACTGGTCGAGTGTTTCGATCAAAGATCGAAGTCATGCAGTTCTTGGAGACTGGTGCTACTAGACAAAGGACCAAGCCAAGGCTAGAAAGTAAGTCTAAAACTCATCTCTTGATATCTAATTTTGTCTTATATATATATATATGTTTCCTTCTCCTTGGCATTTGCTTCAGAAATCTTTACAATTTTAAAACTCCACCTTTAATGTTTATGTGTTGCATCTTAGTAGAGTAATATTTCCAGAACTTTGCTCTATTATAATTAGTTTTACCAGATTTTGATTGCTTGCTAGTTTAGTTTCCTTTAGAAGCATAAATGCAACTTAAGGAATTGTATTAAATAGTTTATATGAAAACAAATCAATGTTATAAAATAAAACAAATATTATCGATGGAAAATATTATAGTAAATCTTAATCATTATTTGATTCAAGTAGACAGCATTTTCTTGTCACCTTTAGCTAAACTTTCTATTCCCTCTAACATTGGAAAATAGACTTTAACTTTAAGATGCTCAATTAAAACCCTTCTAACATTGGAAAATAGACTTTAACTTCAAGATGCTCAATTAAAACCCTTCTAGCCTATTTGCACATTTGTTTTCTTCCCTGTGTGTAAATAAAATTTCTTCAAACTCGGTAGCAAGGTCTTGTATTTCCACAGTTATGACTTTATGTTCTATAGAGCCTTCCCTTTCCTCAAAATTGCATTAATTACTATTAGTGAATCACCTTTCATCCATTTGTTCCAGTTTATTCCTGCCCAAGATTCAACTTTAATTATTTGTCTTAAATCCATTATTAAAAGCATAATGAGACAAAATATTTCCCCTATTATTTCTAATTATTCCTCCTCTTGGTCTTGGATTTCCTATATGGACTAACATAGGAATAAACTACTATATTAGCCTACAATATATGGACTAATATGGTAGTTTATTTTTTTAATCTTTGGATTTGAATGTTATTTGTTTATTTTGTCTTAAGATTTAAATTCTACTAACATTGATTCAACATTGTTGAGTAATCATGGTAAATTGTTGATAAGGCATGTAGCTACATTATCACATTTAATTGAATTCTTATAAATGGATGCACTGGTATAGTAGACTCATGACTATTTTACATTATACAATGTATTTTTTATTAAGGTCCATAGTGGCAACTCTCCATATGGATAGTTTTTAATATCAATGAGGTCATAGGCCATATGATATGACCCCTCATGGAGGATGTTTCTTACCTGATATATGGTTATCCAACCATACTTTGGTGGACCTCTATTAAGAGTTCCAAAGTCTCCACTATTACACCCACTTAGGTTATTACAATGTTTTATTACATAGATATGAGGCTACTATTTCAAGTAAATATACTAATGTACCAAGTACTTCTTGTTAACATTAAATTTTGATGTAGATTAGTAATCCATAAATCAATGCAACTAGAAGGGATACATGCAAAATAACAAGTGATAAGACTTTTTAATATTATTAATATTGATTTAGAATTGTTGATATTAAGATCATATGGAGTTGTTGATATTACATATAGTGATGGCTACTACATCATCACATTTGTTTGAGTGCTATAAGTAGATTTAATGGTGTAGTGTATAATATTCTAACCTTATACATTGGACTCCTTAATCTTAAAGTATCACCCCAAATATATATACTAACATATTACATGAACTAACATAACTAGAGGTGATATATGTAAAAATAAGGTAATATTACTTGTTCTTAGGGGTTGCTATGCGTTGACATGTTATCATTTATTTTCTCTATGATATATATAAGAGGATATTAGAAATATATCAATATGATATATCCATTATTATGGTATTAAAGTGAATAAATCTATGTAAATGCCTAGAGATAGAGACCAAACTTATTATAATTTATAAATGAGCCTACGTTTTAATGTCCATAGATCTCAAGTCAAGTATAAAAAATTACAAATATAAGCCCACCCTCATGCTTTCTACAAGTGCCAATGTTAACCAGAAAATTTTATCCAAGGCATTACAAGGGTAAATGGGGTGTATTTATATGAATATAATTCAATTTTAAATAATTGTACTCTGATAAGGTACCTCACAATAATGGATATTTCTATGATATTCAACTTATGCTGTGGCCCCAATTTAGCCTCTAATATACCTATTGAAAGATGTGTCTTACTAATATTCTTCTTTGTTTATTTTTTTTTGTATTTACATAATAAATAGAAAGTTTCATAATTCTATAATTGATTCCATTAAGTGCTTTATAACTATTTATCATAGATATTGATCCATAATATTTTTTTTCTATAATTTCTCAATTTAGGTTGATGTTGATGATGTGAAGTTAGAATTAAAGATCTAAAATTTGAAAAATACAATCTATACATGAGTTATAATTTTTTTTAATTATTATGGTGATTATGTTATTATTGACTAATCCCAAAGGGAGGTTTCCCCCTAAGGGGTTGACAAATGGTCTAGTGCTTTAATGATCAACAAATATAAAGGCTGAAGGAACGTGGAAGGCTGAAGGCTAAAGGAGCATGGAAGGCTAGGGGTTGAAGGAGCGTGGAAGGTTGGAGGTTGAAGACGTGTGGAATGCTAGAGGTTAAAGGAGCATGGAAGGTTGGAGGTTGAAGAAGCATGGAAGGTTGAATGATGAGTTGATATTTGGAGTGTCAAGGCTAAAGGAGCATGGAAGTTTGGGTTGGTTGAAGGAGTGTGGAAGGTTGGATTGGTTGAAGGAGCTACAATAAAAGGTTGGGATGTTGGGTGGAAGGTTGGGATGGTTGAAGGAACTTGAAAGGTTGATAAGGCTGAAGGAGCGTGGAAGGCTAAGCCAGCTGAAGGAGCGTGGAAGGCTAGGCCGGCTAAAGGAGCTACAATGGAAGGTTGGGATGCTGAGTGAAAGGCTGGGAAGGTTGAAGGAGCATGGAAGGTTGATTAAAATGAGAAAAATAAAATTGCAAAGTGTGAATAATTAGGGTTTTTTCCTAAAAAATATCTCATCTTTGAGGAGCCATATCTTCACAAAGAGTTATCTAATTCAACTGATTCTTGCACCAAATTCTATAGAATTTGAATAGCTTTAAAATGAGTGGTCATATGCAACAATATGAGAAATATCAAAGGAGATACGATCCTGTGAAGTAAACCATTCAAAATCAGGGCAGTGATAAATTTTCAAGTTGTGAAAAACAAAATTGCAAAGTGCGAAGGATTAGGGTTTTTTATTGAAAAAAATCTCATCTTTTAGGAGCCATATCTTCACAAAGAGTTATCTGATTCAGTTTTTTATAGGACCTACTTGTGCAGAATTTGAATAGCTTTAAAATGAGTGGTTATAGGTAAAAATCCAAGCAATATTGAGGGAGATACAACCCTTTGAAGTCAACCATTCGAAACAAGGGTAGTGATGATTTTTCAAGTCATGAAAAATGAAATTGAAAATATTTTCCAACTAGGGTTCAAATGATAGGAAGAGTAATGAAGGGCTATGACTTCAACAAGGAAGGAAACTAGCAATTCAAATTTGGTAAAGAAAACTATGATAGTGCGATGTTTTAGAAATATTACTTTACTAATATGCAAGACATAGATAATAGAGGTGAATTTTTGGTATTGTGAAGGCTGTTATAGGAAAATGTCAAGAAAGATGCTAAATTTTAGAGTAATTGTATTCATACAGAAATTTGAAAAGACCCAAAAAATGAAAATCAAGAATTCATACATTTTATGTAAAATGATGTAGTTTTCTAGCTATAACATCTCAATTGAGATGAGAAGTGTATCTATTTGCAAACTCTCAAGATCTAAGTAAGAGAGATGTAATTTGTTAATCCCTTATTATCAAGAAAAAAAAATTATGTTATAGTTGACTTATTCATAGCTCTATGTCCTACCTAATGTCTCTTTTTTGTATGTTGTAGTTCCTATATATTTAATAACAATAGATGAATCCTAACCATTTATCTTAACAATGCATAACAAAGAAAATCTATTCATTGTCTTAGGACTAATAAATTTTATGAATATGTGTACTATAATTTTAATGTGATATTCTAATAATACAATGTCTTAATTTATCATGTCATTATTATCATGTTCATTTTTTAAATACAAAATTAGATTGTATATTATAGGATTGACATAAAACATAGTTCATGAATATTTGAGCATGACTTCAAGTGAGTTAGGTAAGTAGGTCTCAAGGATTTTAAATTACCTTATAGGATTACCTACATGTTGTCCAAGCTTTGGAATTAGCTGCATTTGTAGCCTTAGTAGGCCTATAGGATTCATAGACAACCTAGTATATTTCTATCCATCCTCATGACCCACCATTTTTTAGTTCTAACGTTATAGGCAAAAGTGTCACTCTATAGCTAGAGTGTTACTTTTTTGTAGATGATGCTCTCATTGATAATTCAGGATTTTATTATATCAATAACATAGATGACATCCTTGAGATCTCTTCATGCTATTTTGCACTCAATTTCATCCAATTTGACTCAATTGATGAGGGTGTTTCTTGTTGACTCGCGCTCTAGGTCACTTGATTTGAGATAATAAAACACTATAAATATGGTATTCTTAATTCATTTTTGTAAGTATTCTAAGTTTGCATTTTGTGTGTTTTGATGAATTATTTGGTACATTCCACTCTTCTTATGAAACAAGGAGAAGAAATCTAGAGGTTCTTATCCAACTATTTATCCTCCTACCACAAGATTTTGGGACTATCCTAAGGACATATTATACTTTTGAAACACTTTTTTTTTCTCTCTCTCTATTAATAGCATCGTTATACCACTCGAAACGTAATAAGTCCTTATTATCCCTAGTTAGCATATCATTTCCAAGAAAGGAATCCCTACATCAAGCCCCTATTTGTTGGGCCTTTTCATGAACCAATTTGGCAAGGAGAAAGCATAATAAAATTCTAAGTATGTCATAAAGACAATTAATATATAGACCAAATTTAGTACTCTTTCCTATTCATTCTCTTGTTTTTTTTATTTTTTACATTTTACTTTCTCATATATTAGGTGTTTTTTTATTGCTCTTGCATCTTGCACTTGCTTTAATTTAATTTTTATAGTATACTTAGGTCAATTATTTGTATAAAATCCTCTTTTATATCTATATTATTTGTCTCTTATCCCTAATTATCCTTAGAATTTTACCGTTGTATTAGCAGTTGACTAGTCCATCTCCTCTTTCTCTATACCCATTATTATAATTTATGGACTATAGTGTATCACATATTTTTGGAGTTGTATCATTTCTTCTGCTTGTCCACATATTGGTAAAAATTCTTATTTAACATGACATGAAACACTTCTTATGAGTTTGGATCACTTACCCCTCTATGTATTCTTGTCTAGTCATTCTCTATGGAAAATAACATGGGTGTTTCTACTATCAGCCATACTATGGTAGCCAAGCAAATTTTATTAATGATTAAGACAATCCTATTCATGAAGTTCATATTTTTCAAACTAGGAACTAAACCAAGAGTAACCTTGATACTCAAAATAAAAATATTGGGGGAAATAATCCTTAACAAGAGCCATGACTTATGATTTTCCATTTAACAAAATATATTATTAATATTTTGAAGAGGGAAACTTTCTCAATCATGATCAAGAATCCCTAGTTCAAATCCATCAACAAAAATCAATACTTACAATGATTAATGCAAATAATGTACCATTAGTAAAGTTGTCACGCTAGACATGACAGCATTTGAATCATAAAGATCAAGTCATAGAGTATGGGGATGAGGTACAATCCTGACCACCAATTCATATGGAAATACCATCCTTCCATTGCAATCCACCTTGTGACATATATGAGTTGCTCCTTAGGGAACATAAGCTTTCTGGGAAACCATGCCATGTCCTAGAATACATTTGAAAAAATAATGGAAGACTTAGCATATTGACTATCAAAGATATGCATAAAAGCATGTATAAAATACTAAAATCCAAGCTAGTGTCTTTGCTCATAAGCCTCAAAAAGATACTAAAATAACACAAAAAAAGCAACAAAAAATACGTGACACTTTGGAATAAATGCTTAAAGAGAATCTCATGCTTAGGAATCTTGCTAAGAGTGAACATCAAAGGCACTTATGATAATTGAATACATAGAAAATTTTTAATCAACGAATGACTTCCCAACCAATGGTGTCATTAAAAAAGAGTTCAACAATGTTAAATTTCTAATATAATTCATAACCAAGAGTTATGTATGATGTATTGGATAGGTTTAAGGGCATTCCATTGTGCGATGTATTTATTATTTTATAATATTTTATTATTTAATCCCAATGGGCCATGGTTAAACTTTATTTAATATTTGTAATATATTAAAGACCACTTAATATGTTGATTTAGGTTAAAATTTATGAAGTAATGAGAGGTTTTGACATTGCTATAAATACCACCCTCATAATTCTCATTTCTCATAGAAATGTTATGTAATATCATCTATGGATAGTGATTGTTTATGATTATTATGGGAACCTTGATATTTTTGGTCCTTCTCTTCATTTTTGTATAATATTTTAGTGAATGTTTGCTTTCATTTATTTTTGGTAAATATTGTGAATTCTAACATGGTATTAAAGCAGGTGTGGAGTAGCATACTTGGTCATGTAGAAGGGTAGTTTAGTGCCTTTGATTTTTCTTTTGAATATTAGGATGATTTTATGCACATCTTCTTCTTGATATTTCTTCCTTTTATTCCTCTACTCTACTTTTGCCAATAAAAGTCTACTTATCTTCTCCAAAATATTTCTTCAAAGAATAGATCAAACAACTACTTTTGGGTCAAAGGTTTCCCATTATAATTTAAATATTAAATATATTTATTTTCCTCCAAATGAGCTTGTCTTGGTGCTTGTGCTTGAGGCTCACTATACCCCTAATAATAAAGGTAGGATGCACCATGACTCATCTAGAAAAGTGACCATTGCAGACAAATTGATAGGGCTAAATATGCATAATTACTAGCCTAATTTTAATTCATGCATTGTGCTCCCTTTGAATTTTCATGGTAGCTCATGGAGGTTTGGCCATTGTTTTTATGCCCTAACCTATTTTTCAATGTGGCACTATCATCTAGCATATACTTTGGAGAAGGGAGGGCATGGAATTCATTTATGATCCTCCTTAGTATAGTATTTCAAGGCCTTGGACATCTATGTGAGCCTACAAGACTTTTGCATGGTTGCACACTATGGTAAGGTGACCAATAAGTTATTTTTGTAGATAAGGCAGTGTGGGTTCGATTTTTTAATGCCAATGTTTTGTTGTAGTGAATAAAGAGAAAGAGGGTATATTAATGGGAATTTCCCTCCTATCCCATGTGTGGTGGTAGAATTTTTGTTATGAAACTATGTTTAGCCATTAAGATACCCTAGATCAAATCTTTCTAATGTTATATTTTGGATTTTTTATTTGCATTGAGGATATTACCCACATGGAAACCAACATGAAGGATGAAATGGTCAACTTTGGTGTCATGTCTTACTAAATTTTTACTATTAAAACTAGTTCAACCAATCAATTCTAAAGTAAGTGTCATTAGCTAAGTGGATTAGAGGAGCCAAGATGGAAAAAAGTGATTGGATGACTCTAGCAAATCAAATATTACCAAGTGGAAGGTCAAGATTGTGCTTGCTTCCCTAGGGTTAGAACCTTTAATTATTTATTTTTTGGGGTCCATTAGGGCAAATATTATATAGGCCACAATTTTTGCATATGAAAGTTTTTTGAACCCCCATTTTTTCAAATCATATAATTTTTTGAGATCTATGCATTGGTGGCATTAGTCTATAGACCTATTGTAGTGTTAGAGGTTGAAGTGTGTAATATGGACCATAAAGCCCTAGTTCCTTGCCTTATTGAGTGAAATTATAGTATTTGGTCAACTCAAATTATCATCCTACTATGAAGTAATAACTTATGTTGCATATTTTAGAAGGATACAGAAATAGTTCTTAATAACAAAGCTTAAAACCAAAAAGAAGAAGAGGCTCTAGGTTTATTTTCCTAATTCATTGAAATAGACTTGATTTTCTATATCAAATAAGAGAGTGACCTTATCAAGGTATGATCAAAGTTCCATGAAATTTTTGAAAAGGTTAATACGACTAAAGTAAGTCTCTTGGAATTAGAGATTTCTTTTCTTAAGTTAGTTGAGTATGGAATTCAAGGCTTTGATGGTAGATATTGCATCTTATCAAGGCTAAAAGAAATATGATGCAAATGTGTTAATATTTTACTTGCTAATGTCTCTCTCTCATTTCATATATTGAACCTAATAGTTCATATGATTCCTATGTTCTTGGAATCCCTAAAGACTCTTACTCTTGATCAATTTTTTCTCTTCTAGTTCACTTTTAGGTTGTAATGCAAAATTGTGGTGGTAGAAATCCTACCATATAGGCTAGTGCAAAGGAATTTCAATATAAGTAGGGATTAATTATTAAAAATGGCAATTTTTAGCTGAGAGGGACATTTTTCGCAGGACTACCCAAATTTTAGAACTCGTTTCGGCAATATCTCACTCATACGGACTTGGATTGAGCTGAAATTTTGAGGGTAGATGCCTAAAAAACCCTAGAATGACTCCAACAATTTTTATATCATTTGGAGAAACACAGATCCTAGCGCATACCTATGTGTGAACGATATATTTGGCAAGCGACTATGCGAGGGTTTTATTTAATAATCTCTAGAGGTTGGTTTTTAGGGCCTTCGGGCCCTAGAGTTCAATATTTTTGTGATTTATGCTCAATATTTTATCAAGAAATGTTGCAGGGGATCCAAGATGGGTTAGAAATTTGTCTTTCAATAGATCATACTGTGAACTTGAGTGACAACAACTTCCAATTTGCTGCACAAAAGAAAAGTGAAAACCATACCTTTCCATGGCGTCTAGGGCAAGGATTAAAGATATCATGAAACAAGTTTCAAGCAGTTGATCAAAAAATGGCTCATATCTCAAGTGAATCTGGTGCTAAGGTGCACCCACAAAATAATTCTACTATGAAAACCCTTGTCAAGGGTAAGAATTTTGAAGACTCAGTCCCCAAAAGAAATTTTAGGGATGCCTTTCGTGGTGGACAGCCTCAGCCCAATGCTAATATCAATCTTAGGGCTTCCAATAAACCTCTAATAATGCCTAAGATTAATCCTAGGAAAACAGAGTCAGGATGTCTTAAAGAAACTGATGGAACTCCTATTGTTAAACTTGATATGGGTAACATTCAGACTGGTATTGAAGATTTGCAAAAAAGAGGACTAATTTGTTGGTTCATGGGTATTCGTCCGAGTCTATCTGCTTTCAAAGTCTGGGCTGCAAAAAGCTAGAAAACTAAAGGTGAGTTACAAATATATATTTATCCAAATGGTTATTTTCTTGTTTTATTTGCTAATAATGAATATAGAGAGAAAACTTTTCAAGGGGGTCCTTGGTTTTTTGGAAGGGCAAGGTTTTTCATGAAGCCCTGGCATACTAAATTTAAAGCCGAAGAAGAGATACCTTCTATAGCTCCCGTGTGGGTTAGACTCTTTGGCCTCCCTATTGAATTTTGGAATCCTACTATTTTTTCTTCAATTGGAAACTCTTTAGGAACTTTTATGATGATTGTTGATTGTACTCAAAATTTTGAACATATTATTTATGCTCGGATTTGTGTTTTAATGGATTTTGACAAAACCCTACCTAAAAAGATCACATTACAATTTGGGGAAGACACTTGGGAGCAAGTAGTGGACTATGAGAACATTCCTTTTTGTTGTAGAATTTGCCATGAATATGGTCATTTGGCCAGTGCTTGCCCAAATAAATTTCCTGATCAAAATAAATAAGATATAAACTCAGTAGGTTTCCAAATACCTAAGAAGAACACTTAGAAAAAACTAGTTATGAAGGATCAATCAAATTCATCTGCTAATATGTTTGAAATCCTTTCCACAAATGATGTCCCAAGTGAGGAAGAGGAAATAATGGAAACTAAAATATTAGAAACATAATTTAAATATGAAGGGAAGAACTCAGAGACAAACCAACAAATCAAAGGTTTTCAACAGAAAAAAATGGAGAAAATTTACATAAGAAAAACAATCTTTCAAATGTCAAAACTTCAAATAATGCAGGTCCCAATATAGACTCTGTTGAACCATCTCGTAAAATTTTTGTTGTGTATGAGAATTCTTCAAGGTTAGAAGCCATCTCAGATTCAATTGGAATAAGTCAAGAAATAGGAGAAAAAAATTGAAGATGGATTCTAATAAAAAATGAGGTCCCAAGACCAATCAATATCATATGGTAAAAGAAGGTGAAAAGCTTGTATAGGAAGGTAATATTAATGTCTTCCCCAAATTTTTTAGCCCTGGTATTAATGAAGATCATCACTTGGAATATTAGAGGACTCAAAGGGAGTCTTTCAAAACAAAATGAAATTAGAAGAATGATTCAGATAAATCATCCACATATTGTTTTCCTTCAAGAAACAAATATGTCAATGGATGATATGGACTTAATTGCTAGTAAAATTTGGCCAGCTGGAAAAGTGGTTTCCCTTAGTTCCCAAGGGACTTCTGGTGGCATTGCTTGTCTTTGGAACCCAAAAGAGGTAGTTATTCACCATATGGTTTGCAGTTGGGGTTTGTTGGCTATAGCTATTCAAAGTAGACATTTAAGCTAGATTATGCTCTGCATTACTATTTATGCTTCGACTTCTTTGGAGGAAAAAACAATACAGTGGAAGGATATTACTCATATTATCTCTCATTTTCCTAAAGCTTGGATCTTGATCGGAGGAGATTTCAATACCATCCTCTCTCTAGATGAGAAAATGGGGGGAAATAGAAATTTGGATAAAAGCACTGACCTCATGAGCGAATATATTGCAAACCTCCATCTTGTGGATATCCAACCAGATAATGGCCTAATGACTTGTTCTCATAGAAGGAAAGGCTTAGATTGTATAATGGATATATTGGATAGGTTTTTGCTCTCTGAAAATTTCTTAATCCATGGTCACATTCCTAAAGTGAAGACCCTTAATAATGTTGGTTCGGATCATTAGCCAGTCATGGTGGAAATGTGGAAAACCAATGTGAGTTTATCTCCTTTTTATTTTCAATTAATGTGGCTTAGATACATTTCCTTTAGACATCATGTGCAACAATGGTGGAAGGAAGGTAAACCTAGGCGTGGGACTAAGATATCCTGTTTTGCCAAAAGACTGCAATACATTAAATCCAAAATCAAGACTTGGAACTGGAAAGAGTTTGGGGATGTTCATAAAAAAAACATGAAGTTATTGCTCATCTTGAAAATTTGAATAAGAAAATCCATTTAGATGGCCTCACAGAGAAGAGAAGTGCAGATGAAACTAAACTCACAACTTAGTTAGAGGAATGGGAAAAAAGAGAAGAAATCTTATGGAAGCAAAAATATAGAATTCAATGGATCAAAGAAGGAGATTGAAACACAAATTTCTTCCACAAATCTCTTCTAGATCGAAGATCTCACAACTTTATGTATTCCTTAAAATCATATTCTGGAGATGTTGTTTATACTTGGGATGGCATGAACTCTATTATTTTTGATTACTTTTCCAATCTTTTTGCTGCTACTCCTCTTGACTCGGCTTCACAAAAAAATGTTATTTAAGCAATACCTTATCTTATCACTTCTAAGGAGAACTCTATTTTTACTGCTCTTGTTACTATCAATGAGCTTCAACAAGTAGTTTTTAAAATACAAAAATGGAAAACCCCAGGTCCTGATGGTTTTCCCATTGAGTTCTACCAAGAGTTTTGGTATATCCCTCATGTTGATTTATTAGAGGTGGTGGAAGAAGCCAGGAAAGCCAAAGAAATTTTGAAGGTTATCAATAAAACTTATATTACTCTTGTTCCAAAATCTCAAGAGGTTGATCATATCTCAGCTTTTAGACCTATTGCTTTATGTAAGGTTCTTCTCATAATCATTACTAAAATAATGGCAGAAATGTTGAAGCCTCTTTTGCATAAGATTATTTCCCCAGATAAAGGGGGTTATGTGGAAGGACATCAAATAGTAGATGAGATAGTTATTACTCAGGAAGCCATCCATTCCATGGATATGCAAAAATTTCCTTCCATGTTCATTCGGTTAGACTTATCCAAAGCTTATGACAGAGTGGATTGGCACTTCCTTATCAAAATTTTGAGGCAATTTGGTTTCTCTAAGGATTGTATGGATTGGATTATGGGATGTATCTCTTCGGTATCCTACTTAGTTCTTATCAATGGCAGGCCTTCTCAGTCATTCCCAACTTCCAGAGGTATTAGGCAAGGTGACCCACTATCCCCTTATTTATTCATCATTCTTGTTGAATGCTTGGATAGGACTATAACCAAAAAGAGGGAAAAAAAAACCCTTGAGGGAGTTAACATTGCTCATGGAGCTAGACCTATCTCTCATCTTCAATTTGTGGATGACTCTACTCTTTTAGGTAAATCTATAGTTAAGGAAGCTTCTAATATTAAGCAAATTATTAGTTGTTTTTCTAAGGCTATCGGGCAATTGATCAATGAAGACAAATCTAAAGTTATTTTCTTTCATCTGCTCTGCTAGACAGGAATCCATGGATATAAGAAGACCTCCCTTCCAATCACTTATTTAGGTATTCCCATAAATATTCAAAGGCAAAAAAATAAAGATTGGAATTGGTTGTTGGACAAAGTCAAGAAGAAAATTGGAAAGTGGACCAACAGGTGGCTTTCTTTTGGGGTAGAATCACCTTGGTAAAATCAGCCCTTCAAGCTATTCCTATTTATGTCTCTTCCGTTTTGAATATCCCAAAGGCTGTTCTTCAAGAATTGGATCAAATCAGTCATCGTTTCCTTTGGAGTGGTACTAAGGAGAAAAGAAAATGAGGCTTGGTGAAATGGGATACTTTATGTCTTCCTAAGAGTGAAGGGGGGTTAGGATTCCGGTCTTCTATTAATAACAACAAATCTTTAGCTGGTAAATTATATTGGAGGATGTTGCATAACCCCAATGCTCTTTGGGCCAATAATCTTCGTGCTAAATATGCTGAGAATAAAAGTCCTGAATACCTTGTTCGCTATCAAATTCCTACCAAAGGTTCTCCTTTTTTAGCATTTCTTAAGACTGGTGAGGATTTTATAAAGAAAAATTATTTTGGATCATTCATAATGGTCAACAGGAAAATTTTTGGACAGATTCTTGGGATGGTCACAAGCCTATGATAAATCAATTTCCCGATTGGAGGCCTTGGATGGAGGAGCTTCACCGAGCTAATTGGATAAAGGTGGCTAATTATTGTCGATACCATACTGGTAATTCAAAGGTTGGTAGATATTGGATCCCTATTGAGTACTGGTCTATTCAAATCCCAGAAATGCAAAGACAAGATATCTAAGGCATCCTTCATATGATATCCCTCTCTTGGTCCCATGAAAAAGATTGTTTTGGATGGAACAACACTACTAAGGGCGAGAATTCAGTTGCTCGAGGTTATTTGACCTTATGCCATAATAATCCCAACCATTCTTCTGACATATTTTTTTGATTGTGGGCTCAAAAGCTCTGGCCTAAGGTGAGGTTCTTTAATTGGTTTTTATTGCATCGCAGGGTGCTTACTGGTGAGCAACTTTTGAAGTGTGGTTTTCATGGCCATTTTAGATGTGAAATGTATGAAGAGAATGTAGAAGCTCTCTACCATATTTTTATTGAGTGTACTTTAGCCTATGAGATATGTAGGAGAATGGCCACTTTGCTTGGCTTACAGTGGTCCAGTTTTTTTACTTTTGAACAACTTTGGAGGGATTGGCCTAATCAAGAGGGTGTTTATAATTTTATTAGGCAGTTAGTTTGGAAGGGTTCTACCATTCTTCTTTGGAATATTTGGAATGAAAGGAACAATCAAATTTTTAATCAAGATAGGAAGGATATTCACTATATTTGGCAAAATACCATAGCCAACTTAGTTGAATAAGTCCATCAACTCCTTAATCACCCCCAAAACTCCCACCAAATATGGGATCAAGTGATGCAAATATTGAAGATTAAATCTTCTAAGGGCAACAATCTCCAAGGGAATGTGAGTATTAGTAAGATGGATAGGACTAGAAATTGGCAAGCTCCTCCTAAGGATTTTGGAAAAGTCAATACTGATGGAGCCTCTAGAGGGAACCCTGGAAAATCCAGTGTGGCAGGAATTGGTAGAATTTCAGATGGCTCCCTAGTTTTTACTTTTGGTGATAATTTGGATATTATTTCCAATAACCTTGCTGAGGGGTATGGTATCCTCAGAGGCCTTCAGGATGTTACTAAGGTTGGATGGGAAAAGGTGTTAGTTGAGTCTGAATATCAACTTATGATTAATATCTTGAAGACTCCTTCTAAGAATCATAAGGTGGATTGGAGAATAAAAAGAATTATTGAGAAGATTCAATTAATCCATATGGGATTTTTGAAATTTGATTACAATCATGTGGTCAAAGATCAAAATAAGAGTGCTAATGCTTTAGCTAATTGGGCTTTGGATAAAGGTTATCTTACTTGTTATGGCCACCCTCCTATATGGTGGGCTTCTCAAATTAAGGAAGCTCTTCTTTCTGTCATTTCTTTGGATGGCTCCAGTTCTGAAGGTACCTAGTTTCTTGTTTTTTTTTTTGCTTCTCTTTGGTTCATTCAGTTTTTTTTAGTTCCCTAGCTCATTCTATTATTTATTTTGTTTCCTTTGTTGATTATTGCCTTATTAGTCTTCTTGTCTAGATAGGTCATTGTTATGTTCATTTTTTTTTTTTTTTTTTTTTTTGTTTTTTTTTTTGTTTAGTTTTTTAAGGTGGGTGGGTTCTTTTGATTTTGTGTTCTTTGTGTTGTTTGTTGTTGTTCATGTGTTTTTGTTGTTTTGTGTGTTAATATTTTACTATAAAAATATAATGAAGACCACTTGTTGATACTATAAAAATGAGGGACATCCTATGACAAATTGCTTGCTAAAGCTACAAAATATTGAGGCTAAGTTTTTGAAGAAATTTGGATGTCCTTTATATTATGAGGGAAATTTGAATGGATTTACCTCAACTATAGAGGCCTACTAGATCATCCATTAAATGGGGAGATATTATTATCAGTAATGTCTTCTATCCTTATCCACATAGCTCAAATTATGAGGGGGTGTTGAATTTTTAATGTAATTCATGGCCAAGTGCCAACATTGTTTTATGTATTGGATAAACTTTAAGGTATCCCATTGTTCAATGTATTTATTATTTTTTAATATTTTATTATGTAATCACAACAATCCATGGTTAACCATATTATGGTTAAATATCATTTAATATTTGTTATTAACCTAAATTCCACTTTATGATGTAGTTAGGGATTTTGGTATTTCTATAAATACCCCCTGATACTCCTCATTTATCATGAAAGTGTTGTACAATATCATCTATAGACAGTGATTATTTATGGTTCCCATGGGCATCCCAATATTTTTTGTCCTTCTCTTCCTTTTTGTATAATATTTGAGTGAATATTTTGCTTTTGTTTTTTTATGGAAAGTATTGTGAATTCCAACAAAACAAAATCAATGCTAACACAATAATAACCTAACCAAAGTACAACCAATAAAATAGTAGTGAATAAGGTGGATGCTAAAAAAAAATGTCCTAATAACTCACTAGAATTTGTGTCAACTAATATTTTGGCAAATGGCTCAATCAAATGCGACAAAGATTAAAAATAATCGATTCAAAAAGCAAATAGAGTATTTAAACAAAAAATACAATTAATATTACTCCAAAAATTGCAACAACAAACACGTACTGAAGCTCAAGTGTAACAATAAGCTATCTTCCAAGTATAAAAAAGGGTATATTTGTACCTTCAAGATTAATTCTAGTAGATATGATGAGTCAATAAGATAATGTAGTTCAAGTACATAATCCAAAGCTTAACATATGGATTAATCAACATCTAGAACTATATATAGTTTCTTGTACCATACCTTCAACACTTTGTCTATCCTATAATGGATATACAATATCTAGGAAGATCCTGGTGAGTTTATTCAAAATATGTAAAGAATACGAGTAAATACCAATGCAATTACAAAATTACTTGCCAAATCCTTCAAGGACATTGTGTTGGAGTATTATACTAACTTAAAGAGAGGTTACATTCATAGCTTTGAGAAATTACTATAATTACTTAAAAATAAATTTGGAAGTAAGAAAAACCCCTAATCATATCATTTTTAAATTATTACAGTAAAGCAAGATCAATATTAGAAAATTGATACCTTCATCAGATGATGGAAATACCTTAAATATCAATCTATGCACAATATTTATGATGACACTCTTAAAGAGATGTTCATAGAAGTAGTCTTACCCCAATAAATAAGCAAATCCATACACAATTTAGTCCCATGAATCTTAGTGACAAGGTGTTCTATGAAAATAACATTGAAATAAAACTATAACAAGATGGACTTGTAAAGAAAATTTCCAAGAAAAACAATAGAGGGATTATAGTGATGGAATCAACAATTGTAATTACTTTAAAACATAGTTATAAAGGATGTAAATAGTCAATTATAATGTCACCCTATTGATATTATGAAGAAGGATCAAGAAAAGCAAATACTATCCCTAAGAATTGTACCTTTGATGATATATCGTTTATATAATTGAATAACTAAACAATTTAATGCGTAAACAACCTAAAATTAATCTTACATTTGATTAAAATCCCTAAGAATTCTCACTTCCATGATGATTTATTTTGTTTCCACAATTGTTTATTTTTCTACAACATTTTCATGTTCACTCTCTCTTTGGTGAACATTTTATATTTAATGCTCTCTAAGAGGAAGGGAATGTAGGTCCCATAGGATAGATCACAAAATAATCATGAAATTAATTAACCAATGCTATAGTTTAGTCTATGCTTAAATAATAGACTAACTAACAATTTGTAGAATATAGCGCTAACTACCCTCTAACAATAGAATAGGGAGGGAGTTGCGTGATGCTAACCACTAACCTAGGAGAGTTCTAACTAAACCACTAACCTAGGATATTTAGATATTAACCTAGGATAGAAGAAATTAATATCTACAAGGTAAAAGTAAATAGTAAATACTCTTTTACCTAGTGGAGTATATGGTAAATATCCCAAGTAATGGAATATTACTCTAACATCCCCCCTTATTACATTATTTGGGTAATACATACATATCCCTCTATACAACAATATTTGGGTAAAGTATATAACTGCCCCAATACAGTGAAGAAGATGTTGATCTGTTGGGTCTTGTCTGGTCCAGGTCAAGTCCAGTGGTTGTGCCACATCAAAACCTCGAGATCTATGCCTGAGGTCACGTCTGGCCGCCACGTGTCACTAGATGAGCGGTCTAAGTCAACACATCGGGATCTGTGCCTGAGCGTGCATGGGTCTGCATGGTCTAATAGGTTAGGGTTCTTAGTTTTCATGTTCGCCACTCAGATCACGTCTATTTATCTATCCAATCTGAGGGTGCTCCTACCCTTGGATCAATATCTTCGATGAGTGGGAGGTTGTCTGCCTCCTCACGTGGGAGCCGTAGTTGGTCCACTTCAAGGGCACTTCTGCCCACTATCAGGCCTGACAGGTCAGACATCAGAATGTTGTCATATTTGTTTGGGCCTGCGGGCCTTCTCTTGTGGCTACCTGGTGACATGAACCTGCTCTACCTAGGTGTATGGGCCTGCGGGCCTTGCTGCCTAGGAGCCGCCTCGGGATCCGTTCCGAGCAGCAGGTCAAGGGTTCCTGTCTACCTCATTCTAGCTTCGTAGGTCCCATTCCATCGTTTCTATGATACCAATGTAGGTCCCGTAGGATAGATCACAAAATAATCATGAAATTAATTAACCAATGCTATAGTTTAGTCTATGCTTAAATAATAGACTAACTAAAAATTTGTAGAATATAGCGCTAACTACCCTCTAACAATAGAATAGGGAGGGAGTTGCGTGATGCTAACCACTAACCTAGGTAGAGAGTTCTAACTAAACCACTAACCTAGGATATTTAGATATGAACCTAAGATAGAAGAAATTAATATCTACAAGGTAAAAGTAAATAGTAAATACTCTTTTACCTAGTGAAGTATATGGTAAATATCCCAAGTAATGGAATATTACTCTAACAGGGAAATCTAGATGTAATGTGTTGGATGAATAATTCGTATCTAATACTAAATATTCTCAATATCTTGCCAATCAAAACTTGGGGATCTCTAAGAATTCTATTATTTTTTTATGGATAACAACCTCTTATGGAGACTATATTGATTGCTTCAATGAATATATAATGTTATTTCAAACATGGAAATGAGTTACCAACCTAATTCTAACAAATATCAAAATTAGGTCTGAGGTGTAGACCAATTGGTTCGAACAAACCCCGTAAGGGGGGCCGAGGTCCAAGGTTCAAATATCGGGCCTCGTCGGACTGAACGCTTGTCCCTTTCTTGGTGCTTTCAGTGGTGTAAAAGTTTTAAAATGATTGTGGCATGGTGGTTATAGGGGTGGACTGTGCGAAGATCTATGTGGCGGCTTTCGGGGTGGACATCGCAAAATACTATGGTGACCATAAAAGCTAGATAGCCTACCCAAATTCATGGCAGCTACCGATTCCACCATGTAAATTAAAAAAAACAAAGGTCAAAATTAATGAGGTCCATATTGAGAGTTAAAATCCTCCTAAGTTTATCCCTCAAACTTTGTCCAAATAAGTCAGTTTTTAGTCTTATTCTTACTCAAAGCTAATGATGATATCTAGTTAAGTTTTCTAAGGAATAAATAAAATTATCATAAGAACAAAATCGCTAAAAATGAGAAATGACATTCTATATCCTAAAGTTACATCAATTAATATCCTCCCAAAATATTCTGATGTAATCCATAAAGCCATTCATAAGATATCCTTCAATAAATTTCTTCCTAAAGATTCCAAAGAGAGTCCCAAAGTGTCTCACAAAGCATCTAAATCACTTGTCATAATTATTATACCAATGTCTATTATTTAATAATTAAAGTTGAAGATTTATCCATTGATTTTTTGCTCTTTTATTAATTATCTCCTTGACCAATATTTTACTTGGTAAATCAAATGTGTTAACCACTCTTTCTATGCTAGACCTAAGAAACCCTCTCCTGCAATTCACTTACCATACTTCATTTGATCAAGTACCTTAGTTGCGTACATAGGAGAATTTCAACATCTAAGCCTCCTCCTCATAGACAACTTAGTCATGCTCCTTTGCCTAATTCATAATTTGCATACAATGTATTTAGATCAAGACCATGATATCCTTGTTCTATTCTCCAACCTAAGGCATGTCCCAAAAGTAATAAGTACATTCTTAATATTTAAAATGGGTCCTATTTAAATATATATGATAATATGAGTAAATATACTACACGTGGTAGTGAAGGAAAGTCCCCTTTCCAAATCTACCTTATGTTATTATTGAGGCTAAAGGATCACATGACTATATTGCATATCCTCTTCATGGATCTACTTGGGAGGCCTATCCTCTCAAGTACATCAATATTTTGCTCTCTACATAATCCCCACCAGAGGAATTTCATCCTCCATCCCACCCATTATAGGGGATTTCTCTTTGAATGCATTTTGTCTATCTATTTTGGTGCATTTAATACTCCCCTTATTCATTATAATAGTAAGTTTTATTCTAACAAAATATGTGGACTTCGTAGAGTATGGATGAGCACAAGTGTCATTTGCTAATCATTATAGTATACAATATTTTTCCTTTCATACCTTGTCTCCCTACTCCATATTTAAAGCATTATTAAGAAGTATTTTTGATGTGTAATATGGAATTTAAAGGTCTTTCCTTGCTCAACATAATATCATGATCTCAAATATACTTGTAAAAAAATTAGTTTTCAAAAAGATACACAAAATATCATATTTTCCATTGTATACCTATAGATAAGTCTTATTTTATCCTAACATATGGTTTTTATTTTCAAGGGCTATCTTTTTCCTACAAAATGATTGTAAAAATAAGCTTATTGTCTTGCATCTAATACAAATGCACTACATCCATAATGGCTAAAACACAAGTTCTAAGTTTTGGTAGGGTAACTCTATTAATGATTACTACTATGACTAGGATAAGCTCTAAGGCAACTATATTAGTACCATAACAATTATGAAATTAGTCACAAGGGATTTAAATCTAAAAAATGATAAAATACACAAAAGCAAATGAAAATTAGAAAAGAGAAGACTCTTAAAGTAAATACTTAGATACATCAAAAATCAAAATCAAAATAAAATTGACAATGGAAAGAAAGAGAAAACCATTAAGAAGATAATATATGACTAACTACCTTAGAATGTTATATAGATTACAATTTTTATATTAAAATAATGCACTATGTACATCTCTTCCATGAGATCTTACTTATATGATTTTATACACTATTATGAAATCATGCACTATCATTATGTGAACCTCCTTCATGAAGCACACATTCTTCAACATTTGAGCCTCCCTATTGGAGCATTATAACATATATTCTGCATGGATTCATATATTACTCGGCTAGCATTTTAATAAGGATGGCATTTTCCCACTATGCACAAAAGAATGTATGAATTCTAACAAGTACAAAAGAATAAGCTTGTGATTCCAAAAACAAAGTTCATTTTACATTTTAAGAGCTTCTTATTCACTTATCTATCCCTTTGATGAATATCTATCATGTAACAAAAGTGATTTTCTTGGAGTTTACATAACAAGTTAGTCTAAAGTCCTACATGACCTACTTTATATTCTAATAGATATATGATTACTTACATCCTTATACATTTGTATCATTTCTAGAATTTTATGCAATTAGTAATATGATTTTTTTCCTTGGCACAAGTAAATAGGAAAATGAACATACAAAAGAAAATAAATACCAAAAAATACATTAAAATATAGACACATAATATGACCTATATCTATACTTAATTGGCTTGAAAAAGGTCTAGCCATTATGTCATATAACCGTGGATATATAGCCTATACATATCCTCTATATCCTATGACTCATCCTCCATTTAAGGAGGCTATTGCATGCTCTTAGTCATAAGTTGTGAATCCATCTTGAGTCACTCTATATTTATCCTTTACTAATTAGTTATATTCCTCAAATTATATGTTGCTTCCTTTACATGCTAGCCACTCCTTGAAGGAGGTAATCTCCCTCATCTACTCATCCATTTGCCTTGCATGGTCCATTGTCATCTATTTCCTCTCATTGGCCCATGTTAATTCCCCCCTAAATATGCAATATTATTGTATAGTATCACCTTGCTCATGTGTACAGTCATGACCTATTATACATGTAATATCAATAGGAATACATCTGCATATGTACCCACTAACTAGATAAAATTTATAGATAATAGCCTAGTAGTCATCCTAAAATAGATCAAAGTAGTCAATCATGAGAGCCCTTGTATAATCAAGTTATGACACTCATCTAGAGTATATATGTCCATATATCTTATTAATCATTCATGTCATAATTCTAATGTCTAAGTCAAGTCAAAGCAAGATTCATCATATATTTACCAATATTTTTGGACATATCACTTATGTCCATAGCTATCTTTGGCTCCTTGTCTAACTTCTCCCTCCACTTTCTCTTTGGGTAAACTCCCTTCTATGTGGATTGCACTATGATATCCACTATTTTTGAGCTATTAGTATTTGTCCCAACTACCCTATGTGAAGGTTCTCCCACCTCAAAAGTCTCCCTCATGGGGCACCCACCACCTCTTCTCTCATCCTTTAAATGAATGACACCTATTTCTCCTCACTATCCTCCTCATCTCTAGTTGGCTTCATCACACTAACCAAGGGCATGTCTTGTGCCCTCCTCCTTTATTACTCCCCTCTAGCTAGTATGTTAGTTGGCATGGTTGGATCCCTCTCACTCTCCATTGTTTGCCTCAAAATTTACTAAAGTATATAAGGAATTAAACCCTCTAAATCTATTTTTTTGACCTAACCATGGTAGATGATGCACTTCCATGAGTATCATGGTACCAATACACTTTATCTTATTACATGACCTCCACCACCTCAACACTATCAATAATTTAGACTAGATATGATCTCCATAGTATATCTTTCTATGGCTCCATCTTCTTCATCTATGAAATATATAGAGAATGCATCCCTAGGCCCAATGATTTGTTGGTAGATGTACATGTTGGATATCCTATGGTAATAAATATAGCTTATAGTAGGAGAATATCTTATAGATCTACCCCATGAGTATCCCTACCAATTTCATGTCCATGTGTTCTCTTTATTGAAATGTGAAACCTAGGTATCCTCCTTAAATATTGCAAAATCTAACTAATTAAACTAATACAAATTTTTAAATTTTATTACAATATTATATACAATAATTATATATATTTTATTTTAAATATATATTTTTAAAAATACATAATAATAATATTATTATTATTATATATAAGGAGGACACTACCCTACTTTTGATTATTATTTTGGATTATGATTTCGATAGCCTATTATTTTGGTTTTTACAAAGTCCATTTGCCCACGTTGGCAAACTTTTTAATATATTCTTACTAAATGCATTTACTTTATTTTTATTTTAAATTAGTTATTGGTTATTTTTTATTAAATTATGTATTTTTCAATGAATTTATATAGGTTTGTATGAGAATTTGGGTCTTATACTGAATGTTCATTTGGCTAGGTGGGCTAACCTTTTAATATATTCTTACTAAATGCATTTACTTTATTTTTATTTTAAATTAATTATTAGTTATTTTTGTATTAAATTATATGTTTTTTTCAATGAATTTATATAAGTTTTTATGAGAATTTGGGTCCCTTGTCCTGAACGTCCATTTGCCCAGGTTGGCTAACTTTTTAATATATTTTTACTAAATGCATTTACTTTATTTTTATTTAAAATTAATTATTGGTTATTTTTTATTAAATTTTATGTCTTTTTCAATGAATTTATATAGGTTTTTATGAGAATTTGGGTCTCTTGTAGTGAATGGGGTTTGAACCATAAAGACCTCCCATAGTGAATGAAGTTTGAATCCTTAAAGAGGATTAAAACCTTTACCCCTAAATGATGTTTGAACCTTAAACCTCTTTTTAAAAAAAAAAAAAAAACGCTAAAATCTTTATCACTATAATAAATTTACAACTCATAACCTTTATCAGATCAATATTAAAGTTTACTTTCAACTACCCTACTTCTAACTATTTTATTTTGATCTATTATTAAGAATGAGGGAACCCTATTTTTTTAAGTAATACTTCTTATACACATCCACCATGAAAATTGAACCTGAATCACACCACCATAATACAAATGCCGTATTTACCAATAAACCCTACTTTATTTATTATTTTGATTTAATGGCTTCAACAGCTGGTTATAAAATCCCTTTGCCAGCAGGTTGTGCCCTCAAAACTTTAAAAGACTATAGGTTTGTTGCTATTAATATATTCTTTAGTAAAATGCATAGTATTTTTATTATGATGAATTACTTTATGTATCCTTTATTTTTTTAAACAAAATAAATAAATGTAATCGTTCTATTCATTTCAAAATCTTATGGACTAAACCCTAATGCAGGAAGTTCAAGTTCATCTAGCATTTCTGTTCTTCAACATGAGAACTCCGAAAAGAAATCATTTGAAGCTTCCCTTGAGTCCATCTTCAGAGAGCTGGGTATTGATGGTGTTTTCAGGAAAGGTGACATCTCTGAGAATATCGATTCTGAGGGCAGTCCTCCTCCCGTAATTCAGGGTAAGTTAGAAATTCTGTTATATCCACACGAACGAAATCATATTAACGTTATACAAATCTTATTTAAACCCTTTAATGCAGGTGGCTTGATGGACAGATCTGAATACTTAAAGCAGAATTTGAATTCAAATAATGAGATGAATCTACCGAATGCTGCAACAATTTTACCAGTTGAGCAAAACCTGCAAGAGCAACAAAAGTCCTCAGATGATACTTCTCATCAAAGCAATCCAAATTTTAAGTCATTGGCTGGCCCATATAACATTTCTGAGAGCATAGAAGATTTTTGGGGGTCTGGTATGGTGTGTCATCCAGAATCGCTTCAGATGCTGTACCAAGAGCACTTTATGTTCATGCAACCATCTCAATCTAAAACCAGCCCTTAAAATAACCGGGCATCCGTAAAATCGAGAACAAGACAGAGAAATGTGACTATTTCGAGGCCTAGAGTTATTGATTTCAAGTTTTTGTTTTTGTTTTTTGCCGAGCCGTCTCGTAGAAAAACTGAATTTTACCTTTTGTTTGAACTTTGCTTGGATTGAGTGAATATTGCACGGACACGTCTTTATACTTTACCTTATTAAATATTTTGTTTAAATGAAGGAATTTTTTTTTTTTTTTTGATGATATAGTTTTTTTTTAATTGAAAAAATTGTATTAGATCAAAGATTATTTACAAATTGGGATGAGACTCTTTTTAACCTTAACTAATAAAAGCATTGTTTTTTTTTTTTTTTTCCAAAAAACTTTCATGACTTTAAAGCCCAAGATCTTAAGAACTAACCACTTCTAAACTATATGTTTACATTGGTTGTTCAAATTAGCCAAACACTAGTTTTGCCTAGCAACCTACCCAATCTTCTCACCCTTAGTAGTCATGTCACTATGTCATTGAACCCCCACCTCCTCAATACCCATCTTAGCGAAGAACTCTGTCATTGTATTTAGAGATCTACCCACATAAATTGATATCACATCATCCAATTCCCTGCATAACTATTTGATGATGGTGACAAGAATCCTCAACCTTTACATCTCCAAAGCAAAGTTCCCCATGCAATAGATAGCTCCTACCAAGATTTGAGAATTTAAATCTATGATTATCCTCCTATAACCCTGTCTTACCACCCACATAGAAGCATATTTGATAGCTAAGGCTTCTACTTTGTGGCCTTACCCAGGCTCTACATTTCCCAATAGAGGATCGTCCTTACATGATTCCTACATACCACTCTAATTCTAGCTCTACCCATATTGCCTTTTGTAGCTCCATTAATATTAATTTTTATCTAACCTTTTGGGGTTGCTATACAACTAGTTATGTTCTACCCCTTTTGCACTTGAACTTCCTTCTCCATTGTCCCTATATTAGCCTGAATTTTATTTTTAGCATATACTACCATAATTTCCATGACTTTGCTCCAAATTACCTACCAGACACCATCCAAGGATGAAAAGGTTTCTCTAAAAATTTTGTCATTTCTTTCTAGACACAATTACCATCAAATAAAATTCAATCTAAGCTTCCACCTAATATGAATAACTTTAGATTTAAATATGGTCCTCTTCCATCATCCCAAATATTAATCCTGTTCATATCACCATTGACTTAGATTTTATAAGCTAAGAACCATTTCTTCTAGATCTTGCATGTGAATGAACACTCAAACATTAGGTAGTTAGAAATTTCCTCACTTTTATAGCATAAAACATACCTTGGTGGGCCAATGATTTCCCTACTTTATCAAATTATCAAAGGTAAGAGTTCCATCATGCATGAACTGCTAGGCAAAGAAGTTTACTTTTAACCAACCCTTGGGCTACCAAATATTTCTCCAATCCTCAACCTGATATGCATGAGGAGATTCTAGAAGGATATTTTCATATTCAATCCTTCATTGTGTAGACTCCAAGGTTCCCATAGCCCCAAGTTAATTCATCCTCTTGATCCCTACCCTTGAGAAATATTTTTGCTAGAATTTTAGTCATGATGGGTGCCAATTCTGGAGGGATTGGAATTGGCCACTCATTCAACTTCTTAAGATATTTAAACATATAATTCCCTAGTTGGATGGTGTTGAAATAAATTTTAATATTGATCCAACCTCTACTTTCCATGGCTATTTTTATCAAGATGGGTATTGATCCCATAAAGTTATCCAAAATCATACCTTCTACCCTCTCCTAACTTTATGAAATAATCTATCTTTCGCTACCTAATATCCTACCTTTAGTGCCTTCCACATTAGGGGCCCATTACCATCCAAAGAGAAACAACTCACCTCATTTGGGTTCACCTAACCTAAATATTTACTAGTTAAAACTTTGTTGAATAAGGTTGGCTAGTAGATCCACCTCTAGTAGAGCTTTCCAACCAAAGCTTGATTATTTAGGTCCAATATCCTTAGGCCCAATCCTCCCTTCAACTTGGGCTAGCTTACTTCCCCCTATCTTACTAATTCCTATTTATTATCTCCTTTTGCTCCTCCCCATAAATATTATTTGGTCATCTTGTCCAATTATTTCCATATAGTATGTGGAATAGCAATGATAAAATACTTATAGATTGGCATGGCCTAAATATTTAACTATAAATAAGTTAATATACCACTAAAGTTTAACCATTTATGATATAAATGGTTAATTATTTTTTTGATATGATCCAAAATATTTCTCCAAATAGTTATCTTCAGTTACTTTAAATGCAAAGGGACCTCAAATAGACTATTGGGAGAGAAGTCCTCATGAATCCTAAGATATCTAGCATTTTGTCCTAAAACCTTTAATCAGGATTGAAGAAGACAACTTTAGATTTTTGAGCATTGATGACTTGGTTTGTGGATCTAAGATAAACATTAAAAGTATCTATAATCATTCTTGCTTCCCTAAGGTTGGCCACTCCCATCAATCTTGTCATCCATAAACTATAGGTGAATCAAAATCTCCTCACCCACCGTGATACTTGTGAGAAAACCTTGGTGTCTTCTCCTTAAGATAAGTATATCCAAGCCTTCAACCAATATGAGAAAAATATAAGGGCAACAAGGATCTCCCTAATGAATGCCTCTGGTGGCTACAAATGGTTGTAAGAGAAGACCATTGATTAACACAGAGTATGGTAGAGTAGAGACATAGCTCGTGACCAACGCTATCCAATCCTAAGAGAAGTGGAAGACTTACATCATCCTTGACATGAATCCCCACTCCACCTTATCATAATTCTTTGATATATCCAATTTCATGAACATTCCTCTATTGCTATATTTTTGTGTTGAGTGGATTGCCTCCTAAGCTAGAACACAACATCTAAGATCTATCTACCATCTACAAAACATATTTTTTCTAATGAGATAATGTTGTCTAAGAGAGGTTTTAGCCACTCAACCATTACCTTCATTATTATTTTGTATATGAAATTATATAAGGTAATAGGCCTATAATCTAAAATATGCACAATCATCCCCTTTTGAAATTAAGGCAATGAACGTTTGATTTAAGTCTTTAAGCATTTTTTTATTATCCATGGACTACTCTATGACAACCATTACATCCTCATCCAAGCTATCCTAGAAAAATTAAAAAACTTTATTGGGAAGTCGTTTGGACCTAACATTTTTTCCATATTCATTTCAAAGACTACCTCCATTAGCTCCTCTCTATTAATGGGTTTAAGTAGGGCTTGAATTTATTATTTAAATACAAGAACTTATTTTGAACCTATTTTTCCTATACTAAACCTTCCTTAAATAATTTAGCAAAATAATCTGTTGAATGGGAATTCATACCTAGGATTGTATCAAAGTAGAGCCTATTATCATCTTGAAGAGATTCCATCTTATTTATCTGTCTCCTAGCAAAAGCAACCTAATGAAAAAAATTAATGTATGTTTTCCCTTCTAATAACAAAGTGATTCTTTCTCTCTATTTCCAATAGATATCCTATTAGTTGTCAATATCATCTACTAGTTTATGCAGAAAATCATCGTCTTCTTTGATTTTATCCATAACTATTCCCTCCTTGAAGAGTTTTTGCACCTCATTTTATCTGACCACCAATGGAGATCTTTGGACCTATAAGTCCAACTCGTTATATCAAATCCACCATTTCAGTTGATCCTTGGCATAGTGAATTTGATTATGGAAGTTAAACATTATTGTCCTATATTCTAGGCATCCCTCTTTCCACCATTTTAGGATTTTATTTTGAAATTTCTTCTTTTGTAACCATTTTTTTTTCAAATTTGAACAATTTTGAGTGCTACCTCATCTTGATCCCTCCCTAAAATAGAATAGAAAAGTTATTTGAGACTAGATCTTCCAAAATATTAAATTTTAGATTCCATTTCACAAATTCCTTTTTAAAAATAAAAAAATAATCTAACTTCACCTTTTATCTTTGTAGATTCCTCCTCTTACTATTCTAAGTATAGCTAGTTCCATGACATTTAATATCTACCAAGTGTAATGCATGGACTTGGGAAATCATGTTTTGATCCCTTAAGTCTAAAACTAGAATTCCCCTTTTGTGATCTCTAGATGTTAGTTTAGCATTAAATACCCAATGATAATATAATCTATCTCATCCCTCGAGAATCCCATATTATGCACCACTCTCCATTGACAAATATATCCATCTAGGTTTTGAGCCCCATAGAAATTTATGATTAAAACCTGCTCAACTATTACATCATTCCTAAAATGGGATGTGAGGACACCCCTCCAAGCTATATGCTCTATTTTCATTCATTCAAGAGAGTTACAAATAGTAATTATCCCCCTTGAGGTCCCTTAGGTAGCCACTTCCATATGACCAACACCCCTCTAAAGTCTATTTACTATTTTGTGCATGAGATCCAATGACGTTTTGGTCTCTTAGATAAGTAAAAAATCTATATCACTTTTCTCTAAGAGTCTTTGTATAGAATATTTATAGGTTATACTATTTAAATCTCTAATATTCTATGATTGTATAATTATTGGTTACGTTAAGACCAATAAAAATATATTATCGTCATTAATCCCTTAGTGGCTAGTTTGTCTCCTTAATATGCTATCAATTCCTTGTTTAATTTTCTACCCATTCCCTAAGATTTGTTATTTCTTGATCTCTTCTACACCTAGTTAATACCTAGATATTACTTCTTTATGTTCTTTTTGGCTACCTCATGATGGAATATTTTACTATCAATTGCTCCAACTAATGCACTATCAATACCACTACCATATTTGGCTATGGTAATTCATGATACTCTATTAACTACTCTAGGAGAAGATTTGAACCTAAACATGAGTGATACTATTCTTGTTATTCCCATTCACCCCTTCCATAAGTTCTTCTTGTTCCACCAGTGTCTTGAATATCGCATACCTATTTGAGGGCTTGGGATAGGTTTACTCTGTCATATTTTTCTTTTACCTCATCCTTTGGGGATATTCAAAACCATCTCCCTTTGCTTCTCCTCCTTGAGAAGTGTTGGCTACTCCTCTAGTGACTGTATACTTACTATCCTTAAGATGATTGATCTGGTGTTACTAGATGGGCCTCCATTTTCATGATCATAATATTTGGCCAAGACTGAGCCAAATACCTATATTTGTGGTAAGCTCTACATCTAAAGGGAAACTCCTCATAATTTAATTTTTGAATCCAACATGGTCCTACAAGTTTGAGTTTGAACTCTACCAAAAGAAGCTAGCTAATATCTATTTCAACACATCTAGCATAGATGATTGTGTCTCCTCTAGAGACACCCAAATACCTTCCAAGGAAGTTACCTATGGTTTCCAATACTTGCTCACTCTAGAACTCCATTGCAAGTGCATATAATGAGACCCAAATGAATACAAAAATGGGTTCATAGACATATTATTAAAGGAATAAACAAGATATTTAAACCTTTAATATTGATCAAAGATAAGGACAAATTACTTGAAGGCTATTTATCATAAAAAATACATGGCAATTAAAGAAAGAATGATAACAAAAAGAGAAGTAAACAATCAATATTATTTATTAGAAATAAGTAAGGAAATCATGAGATACCTAAAAATTTGTAGACTATGCATGATAGAGAATGCTAAAGAATGAAAATATATATCAATAAAATTAAAGGACTTACAATCAATTTTTAGAGAAGCTAAAGATGATTTTTTTTAACATTTGGTAATTATCTAAGTTCAAAACTTATTGAAGCAAATGAAGACTCTAAAGGTTCTATTATATTAACTATTTATAATTGAAAGATAATGTATATGGAATTACTTACTCTTGAAGTCCTTAAAGATAAGAATAAAATGCAAGAAGAAATATATATTTTTTAAGAACAAACCAATGATGAAGAATGCATGTTGTAGTACAAATGATCTTATAAAAAAAGGATGTAAGTTATGACACAAGTAATTTGAGGTCTATAAAAACAAGTATATGTTGTGATACTAGTGACCTAGTTCAAAATATAGATGTAAGTTGTGATACTTATGATTTGGGACCCACAACAACAAATACAGGAGAATCTATTCCAAGAACAGATATTGCATGTGACACAAAGAACTTAAACATTGTTCGTGAATACCAAAAGTGTGAGTAAATTATATGTGATAATAGACATTGTAATGAATCAATAATAGTGATAGAGAGGTGGTATAATTATTTTGACAAGGTATAGTGATATAAATTCAATTTTATTGGCAAATAATAAAAACTTAAATATGAAGACCTCGAATTATCAGGTAATAATGAATTAGGGATTGATAAAAGAATTTGTGAAATAGAGAACTTTAGGACAAGGACAAATAAAATTTATTTTCATACAATATACATTGATATAAATAACAAATGTGAACATTCTGGTAGGCATAGATACAAGATAGAAATATGTTGAGATATTTATTATTGTGAAGTTCATAGAGGTAACAATCATTCTCAAAAATATTATTGGTATGACGGTAATAATAATATGAAAATGAATTGATAAATATGAATAAATGGGATAATATGAAAGACATGATAATAATTATAGCACTAAATGGACTATTTAAAAAAAAATCAATCTAGATGTAACCAAAAAAATGTCTTTTCAACAATTAATCCGAGAGGAACAAAATTAGAAGGACAATAGATGTATCAGGTTTAGAGATGCAAAAGTTGGAGTCAATGTAGGAAGACCAAAATTAAAATGAAGTATTTAAAGAACATAATTTAAAAGACCTTCATACCAAATAATGTAATATAGGGGTGTGTTGTAAGTATTTTATTATCTGGAGCCTTGCAATAATATTGCAAGTACTATGTAAATAGTTTATATAGTAGGTGTCATATGAGTAAGTATGAACTTATGTAAGTGAGGTGTAATGTAAGTATGAATTTATGTAAAAGTTTTTCATTAAGTATGTGCAATAATTAGAGTCTTTGTCCTTATGTGGATATATAGAGTCAATAATAGATTTATTATTATGTGGTATTTATCCCATGAGAAATATGAAGTGTTAGATCTCCCGTGTGTGTGAGGAGATGAAAATTTTGTAAGTAGAAATGTTAAGGGTTGTGAATGTGATTATTCTCATATCTATGTGTGTATATATTAAATACAAAGCACTGTAATAAGTTATAGAATAATATTTACAATATAGAGTAGTTACTTTAAGTATATGTGTATTCATTAATAATATTTTCTATGAGTTTGTTATTATCATGGATTGAATATATGTAATTGTGTGAATATTTATTCTTGATATATTGTGAGATCCTATGAGGAAATTATTGAGTTGCTAACAATGAATATTTCAAGAGTATAAAAGTGATTTTCTTAGATGATTGAACTTATAGATAAGTATGAAGATAATTAATCGAACTAATGTTTCAGGTAATAAGGAGTCAATAAAGAATTTGAACAAATTGACCCATCATATCATATATATATATATATATATATATATATATATATATATATATATTAAAAACCCCTTGTGGGGCCGCCTTGGTTTGAGAGACCACGAACAGGGGGTTCTACACCATCAAAGTTACCCGAGAGTCGCACCCAGCCCTGCCCGCACAAACATTATCAATTGGATTTTGGTTAACCAATTCAGATTTTTGGTAGGGTGGATATTCGAACCTGGGACCTCCCTTGGAGGATTGCCCTATCCTCTCCAACTCACCTACAACACCTGGGTACTCATTTTTATATTTTATGAAATATTCATTCAACATCTTATTGAAATGATCAACTTTATTGATGTTGTCCTTTCTAATTCACTCCTAATATAATTTGGGATGACAAGGGAGGAAATAAATGGGATCTTGCATCTAATACAAAAATTTTGATATCTTGATCTCATGTTTATGGAAATACATTCAAAAATCAAACCAATCTAATACCACTAATTTAGAACTCAAAATTTTGATTGATTCAAAACTTAAAATTTTCAAGTTAAGGAAGATAATTAAAGAGTGCAATTCAAAACAACAAAGGACAACAAACCATAACATGATTATAAAAGGAAAATAACTTAATGATTTTATTGCTAAGAATATAAAGTACAATGGAAACAATCTCTAAGAAGATATGTGAGGCTATAATATTACATCTATTAGTCATGGTTTTATAGTTAGGGTTGCATATCTCTTTATACAAGAATTGGTGAATTGGAAATCTATTGTGTTGAATATGGAAGGTCACCCATATGGAACTATGGACATTCACCTTTTGTGAATTATAAGGCCACTTATATGAGAATGTAATGATTCACCTTTCATAAGTTACATAGTGCATATTAAATAAAAATTACACACATGTGAATTTTTCTTTTATTTTTTATCTTCTATTAATATGTCAACATAGGTAGAGATGCATTTTGGCTACAAAAATCTAAAAATGAAAAATTACTATTTTATTAGGTATTATGTTTTGCATTGTTGAGGGCCTCAAAAAAAAATATTTTCAAAAATGTATCAACAAATCTATCTATGATAGTATAAAATTTTTTCTCTCTCTAATTATTCCAATGCTTCTTGAATGGATCAAAATGAAGTCCTAAGCAAAAATGTATTCCCCTAATAGTGTAGTTAGGATCAAAAGAGAGGTTTTCAAGCATTTTTTAGCATAAAGTCATTTTGCAAAGAGGTCACATGCTTGGATAAATTCATGTTTAATTTTATGTTTATTTAGATTTTCCTAAATTAAATCTATATATGCATTTATCTATGCCTAATCTCAGTTGAGAAAGCTCTTCCACCATCCCCTTACATATTTACAATTTCAAATTCATACAATCATATGATAAAAGTATAGTGAACCTTAATACTACCTCAATATATACCCTATAACATATTTATACTATAGTATATCCTAATATTATCCAAATGTACTTACCTACCTTATTAGTAAACTACTATTTATAAAGATGTGGGTATGCAAGGGTATGCCTATTTATTGGATATATATGTGTGTACACACACACACACACACACACACACACACACACACACACACATATATAATATCAGATGATAGAAGTGTAGAGAACCTAAATACCACACTAATATATCCCTTAAAATAAGTTTATACTATACAATGTAGTGACTAGGAGCAAGTACGAGTAAGGATTGAGTGCTAATTATTGTTCCAAATATTAGGATAAACTCAAAAACTAAAGAAAAAATCTAGGTAACATGGGAGGATAGTCATTTTTTAAAGTCCTTACCGAAAGTAAGGATGCTCTAGTTGGAAGTAAGGATATCCTAGTTGGAAACATGGATGCCATAGATAATGATAATAAGGAAGAGTGAATCTATAAAAAAACCCTTTCCAAGTATTAGATACTACACTAAAAGTAATCATCAAGGATGAGATAATTGAGCATAATATAGCGGTCCTTAAAAGTAGATGTTTCAAGTGTAATTTCCATAGATACTAGTGAGTTGTTTTAGAGATTCAAAATTGGATAGAGTGAAAGTGGGTATTGAATTCAAATGTGTAGGAATTTTCTTTTAGAAGGATTTTATCTCATTATTTTCTTCAATTAAAATATCAAGGAAAAAATAATGGATCATGATCCTTGATTTAGGGAAAAAGATACATTATATTTAAGACCACAAAATTATCCTTGTTGTATGGATTTTGGGACTATTAAAAGGATTCTAATGTGGTTTAGGCTTTTTGAATTCCCTATTAGCTTATCAATAAGGAGGTTTTGAAGAATATTAGTAAAAATCTAGGGTATTTTATTAAGGGGTTGATTACTAAGGAGAGAAGGCATGTTGTTTATATTCAAATAGGTATTACCATGGATATGTCAAAACCTTTGCTAGATTACACTAGGATTAAACCTAAGTTAAGATAATCGTATAAATCAATGGATTATGAAAATATTGTATTATAATATCACAAATATTATGAGACTAAACACATGGCAAGAGATTACAAAGTGAAAATGATGGAAAGAGATATAGAAAATTAATTTCATGAGGGTATGAAGAAACTAGATCATATAATAGTAGAAGCTAGGTAAAATCAAGGATATTATACTCCTAAGAAAGTAGTAAAAAAAACCTTTTGCTTCATCAAATTAAAAATCTCTTTATAGTTTACTTGAATCAACCATTAAAAAGAAAAAATATACAAGGTATGAGGAATTAGGATGTGCAAATTCAAATTCAGGAGTTAAATGTACAAAGGAATATGGGGAGGAAAACTATAAAATGAATGAGGTAAATGATATCAAGGTTAATCTAGGTAAGTCATCTTTTATTTTCTCAAATAGCATAAAACCTTCTTCTTGTAATTTTATGAATGTGGAACAAAGTGCAACCATTGCACTTTAGGGTTTCAATAGAAATATAATTAATAAATGTGCAGACACTTAAAATATATCATTTTGAGGAGACTACCAAAAGGACTCAATTCTAACTCACACAATCCATCTTCGGCAGCCTAAGGGCTAATTTAGTGGTTTTCACCACCAATAGGCATTTTTCCCCATGATAAGCCTAACCATCTAGACCTGAGATTATCTCAGGGTCAAGACCATCTCGACCCAAGATAGTCATGCAAAAAAAAAATAATAATAATAATTGGTAGCTAAAATTACCGTTTAACACCGCACATGATCTCACACTAAAATTGAATGCCCTGCATGAGGTAAATCCAAAATCACATGAAAAAATTTAATCACATCAAGTCTTTTAGGGATATGCATCTACCTTTTCATGTGGACCGTCCCTTTGATTTTTCATGCAGAGTGCCCTTGCCCCATTTAGCCTCTAGCCAAGAGGTCTATAAATTGACACTTCCCTCCTAGGTTTCAAGATATTGAGTTTGATTTTTTGTGCAACGAAGTGCTACCCAATTCAATCCATCATGTTTTCCTACTACCAAGACCATGCTATCAGACTACCATACACTATTTAATGATGCACTTACTTGACTTGCATGATCCATAGACTCACTTTGGATATTTCTTCTCACCATTAACTTGCCTCCATGCCATGATAATCCATCGATAATACCTTTCAGTTCATATCAGACACTGCTTGGACCTGGTCACTTGGAAACATAGGCCTGCAATAGTGACCATCTGACCTTAAGATGATCTATAGATAAAAATACCTCGACCTGAGACAAACCAACTATTTTCTTATTTTATTTTCAATTTAGCCTAGATCTGCATATTTTTGGTTTCTACATCAGATAGATATCAATCTATACATGTATTCTCCTATTTTTTTTTTAGGGGGGATTTTTTTATTCAAAATATAAAAAAATACATTCCACAAGTATTTCCAAGTGATCCAAGCCAAAACATCATACAAAATACAATAAATCCACCAATAAAATCCATGGATCATTTTGACAACAACTTCGACAAGACACAACCCATGACAGTCAGGTTCCTCCACCTTGAAATTATCTTTCTTGGTCCTCATGAATTAACTGATTAAGGAGTCTATATTTCTCCTAATTAATATCATTATAGCTATCAGATTTCCATTAAGGGAATCCTTCAGAAACCCACTTTGCCAAAAAATCAGCCACTCTATTCCATTCTCTTGGGATATGAACAATAGAAATTTCAACAAAATTCCTAGCCAAGCTCAAAATCTATTTCACTATCATGGAATCAGATTCACAAATAACCCTTCTCCATACCAAATAAAAAGTTGTTTCCAATGCATGGAGAATTTTCAATGCTTCCATATGATTATTCAAATGAATTCCCTTTTACACAGATAAAAAAGGTGGGCCACACCCTCACTATCATGTCCAATTCCTCCTATACCAGCATTACCTAGTTTGCCCCTAGAAGAACCATCCATTTTTATTTTGATAACAACCCTAGGGGGAGACTCCACTTCCCATATTTATTGACCTTCAATGAGCCAATACCCCTAATAGGGCCTCTATTTTCAGCTAGTGATGACAAAGAAATCTCCAATCGATTGATAATATGTCAGTCAGAGGAAGTAATAGGATAACTTATAACACACTTGGCCTCAATAGTCTCCTTAACCATCCTTTTAACTCTGAGCCATACATGTAAGGCTCCAAGTTGACATCCTTGAAAAAATCTTTGATTGTATTCCAACCAAATCTGCCAAAATATGAAGGACCAATATCCTAGGCAGTTTGAAGATATGAAGTAGAGGTAGGGGGCCTACCCAAGCTTTTACAAAACTCAAAAATAGAAGTAGCATGGATTATGGGCCTTTTCCATATATACCACCACAAGTTCTAGACCTCCAGGGAATATGAGCATTGGAATAAAA
Source organism: Wollemia nobilis (assembly GCA_028583015.1). Classification (NCBI taxonomy): domain Eukaryota; kingdom Viridiplantae; phylum Streptophyta; class Pinopsida; order Araucariales; family Araucariaceae; genus Wollemia; species Wollemia nobilis. Next base: position 13,618,136 of record JAQPPZ010016955.1, on the reverse strand, counting down.
TATGGGGAATGGTTTCCTCATTATTTCCACAAAGAAAACATAGTGAAGGACCCTAAAAACCTCTTTTTTGAATATTATCCCAAGTTGAAAATTTATTTTGACATAGAAGCCAAAGAAAAAAAATACATTTGGGCCAACCAAACTTATTCTAAATATTCTTACACCAGGGGGACACAATCTCCTCTCTTCTCTACATAATAAGGATTTGATAACTGATAGCAACAATGTATTCCCTTTAGAATTATGGCCTCAAGAAAGAATATAATATTCTTCAATAGGAGAACACAATCTCTCAGCCAAAATAGAAGCCATACTATCATGATCCTGAGGACAACCACCCTATGGCCAGCCCTACGAATCCCACCAATAGTGAGTAAATGAACTGCCATGAGGACTTTATCGCTTGAAGTCAGCCACCTTAGACCATCCCACATATAAAAAAATATCCCAAAGAATATGAAGGTGGGGGAAGAAGAAATGATAGGAGGATGATTATCCCAAGAATATTCCCAAAATAAGACATTTTTTCCCTTATTAACAATCCAAAAGAGACCCTACTTAATAAGCATGGCACATTTTTTGAGAGTGTCCCAAACAATGGAACCTTTCCCCCTCAGCTCCAATCTCATAATCTCATCAGTTGGAGCACCACCAAAATATTTGAGGCTAAGAATTTTAGCCCAAAGCTAATCAAGATTACTGCACCACCTCCAATAAATTTTAGCAACCAAAAAGTGACTATTCAAATCAGATTACCTCAAACCAAGACCCCCCATATATTTAGGGCAACACACAGTATCCCAAATGACCAAGCTCTATTTATTACAGTCCAGGTTTCCTACCCATAAATTTTTTCTAGAAATAGAATCAAATTCTTTGAGAAAGCACTTAGGAGTAGCCAAGATAGAAAACCTATAAATAGGCAAAGCATGAAGGACAGACTTCAAAAGCGTTAATCTACCAACAAAGGATAGCCACCGAAAAGTCCAATGATTAAACCTTGATCAAAATCTATCCAAAATACTTTTCCAATAAGCCCTTCCAAGATTTTTAGAAGAAATATGAATCCCCAGATATTCCACTGGCAAATAGCCCACCTGAAAACATAGAATATTAGCAATCCTATGTTGAATCTGACCATCTGTATTGAAGAAGATCTTCGATTTCTTTTCATTAATAATTTGACCAGGGGTAGATAAGTAAATATCTAAAGCCTTACTAAAATTCACTACTTCTTCAATTTTTTCCCTTCCCATCAAAGCAGTATCATCGACAAACTAAAGATGATACTGGGATAAATAATTCTTTGCCCAATACCATCCCTAGATGGCACCATGATTTTGAAAACTCTTGATAAGTTTGCCCAAAACTTAAGCCATAAGGACGAAAATATAGGGGGACAAGGGATCTCCTTGATGAATCCCCCTAGAGACCAAGAAGAAAGAATATGGTAAACCATTGATTAAAATTGCAAAGGAGGTCAAAGTCACACAACTCATGACCCATTCAATCCAATTATACGAGATCCCAAAAGCTTGAGGGATGTTCAGCAACAAAGGCTAGCTAACCCTATCATAAGCCTTGGACATATCAATATTAATGAACATAGCCTTTTCTTTAGAGATATCCATAGAGTGAATAGCTTCAGCAACAACCACCACACCATCTAAAATTTGACAACCCTTAACAAACCCACCTTGCTAAGGATAAATAAGAAAGCCAAGAACTTTCTTCAACCGATCCGTAATAGTCTTGGTAATTATTTTTAAGTAAAATTGCATAGGAAAATAGGATGGAAATACCCCAATGAGCTAGCATTTTCATATTTGGTAATAAGAGCAAGGAAGGTTAAATTAATAGATTTAAGCATTTGCTTATTAACTTGGGATTCCTAAACAACTTTTAGCAGATCAAAATATAACACTTCCTAAAATTATTGGAAAAAATCTATAGGGAAACCATCAGGTCCAGGTGTTTTACCTTTTTCATTTGAAAAACCATCGCTTTAAGTTCCTCCATCGATATGAGGTCCATTAACATCTTATTCATATCATTAGAGACTAGCCTAGGAATACAATCTAAAATAAGCCTCATATTAATAGCATCATGAAGACCCTGCTCAAAGAAAAGAGCAGAGAAGAACCTGATTGCTTCATTAGAAATATCCTCAAAGGATGAGAGAGTTTTCCCATGATCAGAATTAAGTGAGACTATAGCATTACCATTCTTGCGATCTTTAACCGAATTGTGAAAAAAAAATGTTTCCATCCCCTTCCAATAACCAGTCAATCCGAGATTTTTGCTTCAAAAAAATATACTCACGAAGCTCCCATTCAACAAGATAACTAGAAAGGGAAGCTTCCATTTCCAACAGATCCTTTCAATCCTTCATTTTTAATTTGAAAAGTGATCTCCTCCAGGCTATCCTATATTTGCTTTTTCTTCTAAAAAAATATTTCCAAAAGAAAATTTATTCCATTGCCTGAGTTTGAATTTGACAAACTGGAGGTATTTAAAAAGGTAAACATAGCAGTGCCAAATTTGAAGTTCCCTTCAACCCACCACCTCTCCACACATTCATACAAATCCTTATCCCTAAGCCACATAAGTTGAAATTTGAAAGGTGGATTCCTTGACAATGAAAATATTGAGGACTGTAAGAGAATGGGCCAATGATCAAAGCCCCTCTAGCCTAGAATATCTGAGAACGAAGTCTAGCTATCATCAAAACAAGTATCTAAATTAAGGAACCGATCCAATATTTTAGAAATAAAATTTGTTCCACATCTTCTATTAGTCCAAGTAAAGAGCCCATTTCGAGGCTTCACATCAAAAAGATTAAGGAAAGAAATATTGCCCCGCATCAAAGTAGAAGAAGGGACCAACCAATCCACACCACCATTCTTCTCCTCTAGGGACATGATAGAATTAAAATTCTCAGCCATAATTTAAGGATAACTGGGAGTAAGAGATCGAATGAATCTAATATGATTCCATAAAAGGATTTTACCTGATAAATAATTGGGGGCATACACATTAGATAGAATAATAGAAGATCCAAATGAAAAGTAGGTAGCAACCATAGAGATACAGTTCCTAATACCCACCCACCAAGAGGGAGTTAAGCTCCATGGATCCCACAAATACACAACACCATTCATAGAAACCTGGGATCCAATAGCAAGACAATGACCACCTTTCCATATCTTAGAAGCAATTCTAACCATATCTTCACAAGATAATTCTATTTCCTGGATGAAAATAATAGCAGGTATATGAACTCTGATAAAATTCTGAGTAGCTTTTTATCTAGGGATGCTACCCAAACCCCTAATATTCCAAGATATAACTTTCATTTTGGTGGAATAGAGAAGTGAGAATCTAATGTCTTAACAACACCAGACTCAACTAAGGATTCCCCTATCAATTTCACTTTTTCTTGATCCTTCTTTCTTCCTAATTTTACCACCTTCTCCACCCCACATTTTTTGATAGTTTTTGGGTGAATACCTAACATAGAAGAAACTTTCTTTTTCCCTTCCTCTCTAACAATCCTATCCTGGGAGGGTTCAAACCTAGTCTCATCCTCATTTCCCCCAATCAAGTTTTTAGTCAAAGGGAAATAATCAAGAACTTTATCAAGACAATCTGACACCTCTTTGAACTTATCTTCATTTCCTACAAGAGAGTTATTAGGCACCACCCCTTCCTTATAAGAAGTTTGTATTTCAAAATAAGGATTTATGAAAGAACAAATACCTGGATCTCGAATACAAGTATCCATATCACCTTCATTCCAGACTTTCTCCTCAACATGCGAGTCCTCAAAAGTCTCCAACACATCAAATCTGTTACCATAACCTCCATGCCCAAAACCTTTATTCTAACGAACAAAAGGCATAGGTGCAAGAAGATATTTTCCATAAGATGGATCAACAAGACATCATCCAATTGAATAATAATCACATTCCTAAAGGCTTGATCACATTGGAAAGCTTGATTGATAATGAGGATGGAAAGAAGTCAATGACTATGAAAATAGATGATAAGATTCGTAGTTAAATTGAAATAGAAGTAGATAAGAAGATTAATGTAAAAATAATATGTTCTCTGAAATAAGTTGAGGGAGTCAAGGCACTGTGTTTCAAATACCCAAACATTATTTCCTGGTCATATGAGGACCTCAAATTTTATGATAAGAAATTCATTCAACATACTATTGAGCTAGAGCCTGATGCAAACCTTTTAGACAAACGTAAATGCCTGTGAATGCTAAAATTGATTCCATAATGAGATAGAAATTGATTAATCTTCCAAAAGGGAAGATCACTTATCCTATCAAGCATTCCACCTAGGTTGCTAACTTGGTCCCAGTAAGATAAAATAATGGAGACATTCATCTCTGTGTGGATTTCCAGAACTTGAATAGAGCATAACTAAAGGATCATTATCCGCTTCCCCATATGGATTAAATTATACAAATGGTGTCAGGAGTGGAAATATATTCCTTACTGGATGGATTTCTTTGGGTACAACTAGATCTAGGTCAAGGATGAATATCAATTCAAAACAACTTTCACCACCAAGCGAGGCACATTCGCTTATCAAAGAATGCCATTTGGCTTATCCAATGCAGGAGACACTTTCCAGAGGACCATGGAGTATGCTTTTGATGAGCTGATCAATAATATTATTCTGATTTATCTGGATGATATGATAATATTTTCTCATAGAAAAGAATCACATCTTGAACATTTAGATAATGTTTTCCAAAAGTGCAAAGAGTTTGACATATCTCTTAATCCAAAGAATCATTCTTTTTTGTCCATGAAAGCAATTTATTGGGGCATGTAGTATCTAAATAAGGTATGGAAATAGATTTAGATAGAATAAAATCAATTTTGCCCCTTACTCTACCTACAAACAAGAAAGGGTTATAGTCTTTCTTTGGGTAGATTAAATTTATGAGAAAGTTCATCTCAAACTTTTCTCAAGTGATTAGGACCATCTCAGAGCTACTCAAGAAGAATATGGAGTTTAAGTGGACTTAAAAAAGAAAGCAATCCTTAGAAGCTATAAAGCAAGTAATTACAACTGCACCATTATTGATACATCATAATTTTAGAAAATACTTTATTGTATATGCCTATGGAGCTGAGGAAAGCTATGAATATGTACTCACTCAAAAGGATGTGAATGGAGAGGAACATCCCATTTTCTTCTAGAGTTAAACTTTGCATGAGTATTAGACTAAGTATAATTTTATTGAGAGATAGATATTTTTTGTGATGAAATATTTAAAGAAGTTTAGGTAGTACTTGGTTCAAAGCAATATTCTTGTCTATGTAGTGCATCCAAATGTAAGAAAATTTATCCTTCAAGGAGAACTAGGTGATAAAAGGATTGGTTGGATTACTAAACTAAAGGAGTATGATATAGAGATCCACCCTACCAAGTTGGTCATAGGAAGAGTGTTATGCTAAGAACTTACAGCTAAATCAGATTCAGAGTAGACAATAGCCTATCAAGGAGTAGAGTATGATAAAAATGATAGTCTTCTAGGCAATTCTAATTGGGTAGATCAATTGATGGCCTATTTACAATAAATAGTGTGTCCTCAAGGTTTCAACCCTTCATAAAGAAGAAGATTTAGATTGTAAGCTTTGAAGTATGTAATGCTCCCTGAAGGATTATACAAGAGGTGTTGGAAATTTTGAGTAGTTTTATTGTCATTGATGTCAAAAGAATATTGCTTTAATTTCGCCATCATTAAGGACATCAAATGGTTTTTCCAAAAGCAAGAAGGTCTTGGAAAGGAATAGGATCTAATATTTATTTTTAATATTATATGCCTAAAAAGGTCCCAAAGGATGAAGACCCAAGGAAGGAGAAGCAAGTTTAAATTAAATAATAATATTATATTATTATAATATTTTGGTCCAAATAACAAGGTGAAGAAAAACAAGGTTCAAGTTAAAAAGACCCATGAACATATTACAAATGATTTAATTTAAATTAAAATATTTTAATCTTTGATTAAAATTTTAATTTAAATTAATAATGGAGTCAAAGTTTTTTTTAATTTAATATTTACTACATTCAAATTTTTATATTCGAAATGGGCTGATGTGAGAAGTAAAGAATAATGTGCATATATATAGGAAATTAATTCCATTTCTAAAATTTGAACTTACATCTTCGAATGCAAGAGGAGGAAATTCGAGCACTACACCCTAGGAAGAGGAAGATTTGCTTTTCAAAGAATATTGAGGGAAATGAGCACATTAAGGATGACAAAGAGAGTGGACATCCCACCGATGGTGGTAGCGCAAGCGACAGTTGGAAAAGTGCTAAGGCTTGCAAGGAGGAGATCGCAATTTCGATCCACACGATTGAAATTTTTCTAGAGTAAGAGGCTTTTGATTGATTTGCTTAGCATTTTTTGTGAGGCAGTCTTTTAGGGGAGCGTGCACCATTAGTTTCATGTGGGCACACAACCCACTTGGTGGCCTAGCTTTGAGCTAGGGTGTTGGGAGTGCAAGGTCACATGTTTGAATTCGTCGAAGACAATTTTTTTAGTGGGCAGAATGAATTAAAGGTATGCTATTCAATTTTATTACTCTCCAAGGTGTTGAAAATTGAAATTGCCTAGAGATTGTCATGAGTTCTAAGTGCTTCGGGGAGTTATAAGGTAAAAGAAAAATTAAAATATTTTATTTTGGTTTTTGGTGATTGAAATTTATTTTATAAAGTGTGGAGATTATAAGGTGTGTAAGCGAGATTTTTGTGCATTTTGTTATAAGGGAATTATTGAGTTAGATTGTGTAAGTTTGGGGGAAATTATTGTGTGTTTTGTAATAATGAAATTATTGAGTTAGATATTGTGAGTTTGGAGATCATGAGGTGTACAAAAGGATTTGATATTTTGTATGGAAAATTAATTTTTGAGAAAATTATTTTGTGGAGATATTGAGATAGGTTGTGGCTACCTAACGCTAGTGTTGGCAAAGATAATTTTATTGTGATTAAGACAGGTTTTGAAGACATATCTCCATAAAAATAAAAGGTATGGGTACATCTTCCTTGTGAGTAAAATATTGTTGGATTGAATGTTGTGAATGCTAATTTGGAGTTAAAAGGATTCTTTGATAAGCATTGTTGAGTTTGATTTTGAGATATCCAATATTGATTGATGAAGGATTTTCTAGAATGAAAGTTGATGCTAGAAATCTTGTTTGATAAGCATTGTTGGAAATATTGAGTGAGCCTTCATGTGCTTGGTTCGGGTTTGTCAAATATCATGAGTATCATTGTTATGTGAGGTTTGTTTGATAAGCATTGTTGAATAAGCTATAATTGAGTGATTGTTTTAATGGAGTTGATTAAGCATAACTAATTGAAAGTATTGGAGTGATAGTTCAAGTTATGTGAAACAAATTGTTCTTTATTTCTGGATTGAGTTGAAGGAAATATTGAAAGTGATTAAGCATTATTGTGAGTGAAACATATTTAGTCTCTAACCATTCTCTATATGTTTCTGTGGTAAAATAAGAGAGATTGAAAGTGATTGAGCATTGTTGTAAGTGTGAAGCATATTGAGTCTCTAACCATTATCTATATGTTTTTGTGAGTTTAAACAAGAATCTGTGGGAATATTGTTTGTGTGATTGAAGAAGTTTTTTTGATAGATTGAATTGTGTTGAATAAGCTTTTGTGAAAGCTTGTGTGTTGATTTGAGTAAGTCCTAGAGTGGACTTAAGGACAAATTTGTGTGAGATTTTGTGGAAGCTTACAATCAGATTGGACAAGTTCTAGTGAGGACTTGTTGAGAAGATTTGAGGTAAGTCTTGGTGAAGAATTGTTGAGTAGATTTGATGTAAGTGTAGACACCTAAAACATGTCATGTCGAAGGTGACTACTTATATGGGACATGCTACAAGACCATATGGAAGATCTTGAATAAACTCCAAGATAGAGCAGTGGTTCTAACCACTCAATTTGGGCTCTTTGGCCAAATCAGTATGAACCACGACTGAGACCTGCAGTCTACAATCTGAACCACAACTGTCACCTACAGTCTTAACTGAAGTTTAGTTGTCCTTCATCCAATCCAAATTGGTTTGAATGGCCATGTTTTCTAGAAGAAGGTGTTTAAAGGACGAAAGATTCCAATCCAACTATCCTAACCACCCCTTATTGATCTTTGCTTCTCCATGAAGCAACTCCTAGCCCTTGGGTAGTCCTATAAGTACCCCTCAAAATTAGGACAAACAATGAAGCTTGCATTTGGAGATCAAAGTATCGAAGCCTTGTCAAATTTTGGACTCACTTGAGTGCATAGAGAGAGCCTTGTTGTCATCACCATTGTTAATTTGTCAAGCATCATGACAATCATGCCATGGATGCCCTAAGGAGCTAGAACACCAAGAAATGCTAATTTCATAAAATGGAGGCCTTATTTAATGATTCAACCACAAAACCTATCAGAGGACACTGACGTGACCCTTGATCATCAATTTGACAAGGAGGATAAAGCCCACTACCCTTGAAATTGGAGGGCAAACCTACTTGATTGCTCACCGCATCTTTCAACCATGATTTATAGTGTAGACTGCTCATCAGAGCTATGGTTTGCCATAGGCGTAATATCCCCTTACTGTTATTGTCTCAAATTACTTAATTATATTAGATTAATCATTTGCACAATTAAAATAGGTTTTTAGATATTTTTGACCCGTAGATTTAGTGTTTAGAGTAATTCTAGTACATTAGTGTAGAATATGCAAGAATGGTTTCTTTTTATGCTTTCATGCTCTATTCCATTTAATTAGACCATTCAATACTTACCTGCAATAGTATTTTATGCATTTCCATGAATATTTATTAATTTGGCATAGTTTAAATGTGTTTTTCATGTTTTCTTGATTATATGCTTTTCATGTCTTTTCTTGTTTTAATCCTTCAAATGGCCTCATCACGAGAGACTTCCTATTTATATAACATTCTTGTGTTGTTTCTTGATTATAGGAAACATGTTCAAATGGAGCTTCAATTGTTCAAACACCTTCCTCAATGCGAAGAAGAGGGTTAACTCCATCCTAGAGCAGTTTGCGACTATTTGAAAAAGTATTTATAGTGTGCCTACCTCGTTGGAGGCTTTGGAAATTGTATTGATAGTATAAAAATTCTGGTGACCCTAAGAGGGGCAATATTGTAACCAAGATTCATTGGCTATATCAATAAAGAAACACACATTTTCTTTGTTTCATGCAATCTTGTTATCTTGTCATGCTTTTATGTTGATTTCCATTAATGCAACAGCTAGGTGTACGCTTTTTGGGATAGGTCAGAATGCAATAACGATGGAACTCTGTAATTCAAGTGATATGCCTATCATTTCTTATGTTTTTAAAATTGCAGGTACAGACCGCAGCTAACAGTTGTGTTTCATTTGTTGGCCTGCAGTTGCAACACGTGATTTACAGTGCAGACTACGCATCAGACCTATGGTTCACAAAATACACTGTAGACAACAGGGAGTCAAAGCTATTTCAAATATGGATTTGAGGTAGGTCCTATTTTAAGCCTTTGTCTCTGTTTTTACTATCTATATTTTTCTAGAGAGCATAAAATGAAATATAATTAGGACAATATTGAAAAAGGGTAAAATGAACTAGGTCCTAGGGTTTTGTTATTTTATGCTTTAGCTAGGCACTACTAGGAACAATGGACCTCTGAGTGCAGTCTGCCCTAGAATCTAGCGTGCTAGATTAGAATTGTGTGTTTGGTTTGCATGCTTAAGACCCAATCAGAGGTTATATCATCGTAATTGCATTGTCAAAAATCCATATAGGATATAGCATGCATTCTCTAAAATGAAACATTTATTTTTGCATATCATGTAGGAAACAATCATTTATGCTATATTATGCATTTTACTTTTATGCAAGAATTAAAATGAACCACGCACACCACATTTTACATAAATGCTAGTGAGTTGGGAGTGACATCCAACCACTAGTAGGGTTCAGTGACGGTGGAGTTGATTTCCATCCATTGGCCAAAATCCTATGTACCCTTGGATACTAGACCAATACCGGATCCGAGAACCTTTCGTACCCTGGAAAATTTGCATGTATTCTCTTCAAAGGGTATAACACTGACTGGGGAAAAATGGGTGAGGATATGGGAGGACCTGTGCTCCCTGATCGTGCGGGCTTCATTACCACACATTATAGGTTGGATTACGTGACTTGGAGTTCATAGCCAAGTTGTCAAGCTATGAGTATACAGGTGAAAGCCCTTAAACTAAGTATATCATCAAATATTGAAAAAAACGATGAGAGAAGTTTAATTTTTCAACAAATTTCAAAACACACTAAACCAGTTTTAGGACACACACATCTAATCCATAAAAGATATAATCATATTGTCTACTTTGTGTGTTTCATTATTGTTAGGGAAATCAACATAAGATCTTTGATCTGGGGCTAAACCTTAACCCTAATAATAATAATAAAAATTTATTCTACATCCAACGGTTTGATAATCATGTAAATTAGAGCTATAACAAAGATTTTATTTTGGTTTTATGATTACTCTATTTTCGAAGCCAAAACTGAGAAAAACTACACTAAAACGATCATAAAATGGTCTAGACAACTCCAAAACTTGCCAAATTTATTTTGTTGTCTTATTTTAGCCCTTGTGCACCTCTCAAAATTTTTTTTTGTCCTAAATATTCATGGTTAAAAATTTCCCAAAAATTCCTAAAAGTGGTCATTTCACCACGAGCCCGGTTGGCCAAATATTCCAAAAATACTAAATTTTTATCCAAAAATCACTTTTTTTGAGTTATAGCTCATTGTGATCATCTCATCACACTGATCATTTTTATATATAACACTTACAACTTTTTTTCAAAAGTCAAAATTCATAAGGTCATGGTCAATGCATGAGGCCATCCCTGGTCTAAGACTGAGTTTGCACTCAATGCACCACAAGGTCTGGATCACCCTAGAGGTAACACACCTACCCAAAATATACTTGAACACACTTCAGGTAGTCTCATGGGAGACAACAACACTCATAGAGGATCTCATCAAGGAACCCCGCTCAGGATAATTAACAACATATCTTCTTGTGACCTAAACAAGAATACCTCCAGACCTACCATATCTCATTACACTGAGAGTTCAAATCAGTCCAATGAAGGGCGATATAGAGGTAAGACATCCATTCACATACCTATTATAATGCCAAATCATTTTGAACATGGAGGATGTCATTTGTCTTATCATAGTGTTTGCAAGGAAGGTACTCCTCTTGCCCAACCTTGAAAGTCCCATCACCTTGACTTCTTAGATCAAGGTGTTGGAAGATCTCAACAGGGGAAATTTGAGCATAGAACCATACATCACGATCATTCCTCTCATGGATATACCAGATCCAGTGAGAAGTACATCATGGATGAAGGAGCTGTCATGCAGTTGCCTCCTATTTGTACCCACAGTGAGTGTTCCCAGTGAACACGCAACATCCTTGCATGAGGATTGCATCCCTAGGGAAGAGCATAATATAAATGTGAGCTTGACTCATAAAGGAAAGAGATTTTCCAACATATTTGCACAATTCAAAACAAACAAGAGCCCTCGCATAGAGTTGCGAAGTCATAGACCTAGCACAATGAATTGATCAAATCGATCACATAGGTCAGATGTAATCCAGAGAGAACAAATTCTTCAAGACCAATTGAAGGGTTTGTGCATTGAGCATGATTATTTGGAAAATATAGAATGAGAAAGTGCAAAACAATAGCGGTTGCACCTACAATGGTTATATGAACATCGCTTAGAAGAGCAACGCCTCCTCGATTTAAAGGAGCAAGAAAAGCGATCAAATAGATTGGCTCGATCTAAATTATCTCCTCATAGTGAGTATAGGCAGTAGCACAATGAGAGACATGCTTCTTCGCACCTTGATATACATAATAGGATAGTATATGATTATATTTGCCATACTTCTTTATATGGTACTCAGCCATGAGAGCATTTAGTGCCAAACAGGCATGAGCACAGACAGTATGAAATATCAGTCAGATGACCAGGATCAACTATATATTGAACCATCTTTTGTAGACGTGGCCGATGAATACAATCGACCACCTCGTACTCAAAGGAACTTACCTTCGCTTGCACCCTAAATATCCCTTTGGGAAATATCCCTTTGGGAGGAAGATATCATCTCTTCTCAAGCCTACAAGGTGCTTGCCGAGAAAATCAAATCTCTCGAGAAACAAGATGTGGCTAGTCAAAAGCCCACTCTAAGCAAGATACACAATCAACCATTGTGTCCATCAGTGTCAAGTCCTGATTACCCTAAGAATTTTAATGGGAATTTTAAATATGATGAAGATGTGCAAGAGCATATAACAGGCTTCATTAATGCATGCTTCCAGATACATCATGATGATGCCTTGATGTTAAAAACTTTCATTATGACCCTCTTGGGTGCAGCTTCTGAATGGTTTAATCAGTTACCTAGGCACATCATAACCAACTTCAAATAGTTGGTGGATGCTTTCCTTGAGAGCTTCTCATTTGGCACCAAAAAGAAAGATAATCTATTTGACATGGACAATCTGTCAAAATAATGATAAGACAGTCATGGATTACAATAATAGGTGGCAAAAATTAATGGCAGAATTACCATTCTCTATTCCCACTACTGAACTTAATCGAATGTTCACAAAAATTTGTGTCAAGCACATATAATTATTTCTCTAGTTGCAACAATATCCAACATTCTAAGAGAAGAGTGTTATGAAAATAAGTTATATGAGATTTAGACGTTTTTCGTAGGACTGCCCAAACTGCCGAACTCGTTTTGGCCATATCTCACTCATCCGGACTCGGATTGAGCTAAAATTTTGAGGGTAGATGCCTGAAAAACCCTAGAATGTCTCCACCAATTTTCATATCATTTGGAGCAACACAGATCCTAGCACATCCCTATGTGTGAATGAGATATTTGGCAAGCGGCTATGCGAGGGTTTCATCTGGGTTGAGTGCAAGCAGCTCCAGAGGTTGGTTTTTAGGGCCTTCGGGCCCTAGCGGCCAATATTTTTGTGGTTTATGCTCAATATTTTAGCAAGAAATGTTGCAGGGGATCCAATATGGGTTAGAAATTTATCTTTCAATAGATCATACTATGAACTTGAGTGACAACGACTTCCAATTTGCTGCACAAAAGAAAAGTGAAAACCATACCTTTCCACGACGTCTAGGGCAAGGATTAAAGAGATCACGAAACAAGTTTCAAGCAGTTGATCAAAAAATGGCTCATATCTCAAGTGAATCTGGTGCTAAGGTGCACCCACAAAATAATTCTACTGTGAAAACCCCTATCAAGGGTAAGAATTTTGAAGACTCAGTCCCAAAAATGAATTTTAGGGATGCCCTTCGTGGTGGACAGCCTCAGCCCAATGCTAATATCAATCTTAGGGCTTCCCATAAACCTCTAAGAATGCCTAAGATTGATCCCAGGAAAATGGAGTCAGGATGTCTTAAAGCAGTTGATGGAACTCCTATTGTTAAGCTTGATATGGGTAACATTCAGACTGGCATTGAAGATTTGGAAAAAAGAGGACTAATTTGTCGGTTCATGGGTTTTCGTCCGAGTCTATCTGCTTTCAAAGTCTGGGCTGCAAAAATCTAGAAAACTAAAGGTGAGTTACAAATCTCTATTTATCCAAATGGTTATTTTCTTGTTTTATTTGCTAATAATGAAGATAGAGAGAAAACTTTTCAAGGGGGTCCTTGGTTTTTTGGAAGGGCAGGGCTTTTCATGAAGCCCCGGCATACTAAATTTAAAGCCGAAGAAGAGATGCCTTCTATAGCTCCCGTGTGGGTTAGACTCTTTGGCCTCCCTATTGAATTTTGGAATCCTACTATTTTTTCTTCAATTGGAAACTCTTTAGGAACTTTTATGATGACTCGTTGATTGTACTCAAAATTTTGAACATATTATTTATGCTCGAATTTGTGTTTTAATGGATTTTGACAAACCCCTACCTAAAAATATCACATTACAATTTGGGGAAGACACTTGGGAGCAAGTAGTGGACTATGAGAACATTCCTTTTCATTGTAGAATTTGCCATGAATATGGTCATTTGGCCAGTGCTTGCCCAAATAAAATTCCTGATCAAAAGAAAGAAGATATAAACTCAGCAGGTTTCCAAATACCTAAGAAGAAGAACACTCAAAAAAACCAGTTATGAAGGATCAATCAAAGTCATCTGCTAATATGTTTGAAATCCTTTCCACAAATGATGTCCCAAGTGAGGAAGAGGAAATAATGGAAACTAAAATCTTAGAAACACAATTTAAATATGAAGGGAAGAACTCAGAGACAAACCAACAAATCAAAGGTTTTCAATAGAAAAAAAGGAGAAAATTTACACAAGAAAAACAATCTTTCAAATGTCAAAACTTCAAATAATGCAGGTCCCAATATAGACTCCGTTGAACCATCTAGTAAAATTTTGGTTGTGTACGAGCATTCTTCAAGGTTAGAAGCCATCTCGGATTCAATTGGAATAAGTCAAGAAACAGGGAAAAAAAATTGAAGATGGATTCTAATCAAAAAGCAGGTCGCAAGACCAATCAATATCATATGGTAAAAGAAGGTGAAAAGCTTGTAGAGGAAGGTAAGATTAATGCCCTTCCCAACTTTTTTAGCCCTGGTATTAATGAAGATCATCACTTGGAATATTAGAGGACTCAAAGGGAGTCTTTCAAAACAAAATGAAATTAGAAGAATGATTCTAATAAATCATCCACATCTTGTTTTCCTTCAAGAAACAAAGATGTCAATGGAGGATATGGACTCAATTGCCAATAAAATTTGGCCACTTGGAAAAGTGGTTTCCCTCAGTTCCCAAGGGACTTCGGGTGGCATTGCTTGTCTTTGGGACCCAAAAGAGGTAGTTATTCACCATATGGTTGGCAGTTGGGGTTTGTTGGCTATAGCTATTCAAAGTAGACATTCCAACCAGATTATGCTCTACATTACTGTTTATGCTCCGACTTCTTTGGAGGAAAAAAGAAGACAATGGAAGGATATTACTCATATTATCTCTCATTTTCCTAAATCTTGGATCTTGATCGGAGGAGATTTCAATACCATCCTCTCTCTAGATGAGAAAAGGGGGGAAATAGAAATTTGGACAAAAGCACTGACCTCATGAGCGAATATATTGCAAACCTCCATCTTGTGGATATCCAACCAGATAATGGCCTTATGACTTGGTCTAACAGAAGGCAAGGCTTAGCTTGTATAATGGAGAGATTGGATAGGTTTTTGCTCTCTAAAAATTTCTTAATCCATGGTCACATTCCTAAAGTGAAGACTCTTAATAATGCTGGTTCGGATCATTGGCCACTCATGGTGGAAATGTGGAAAACCAATGTGAGTTTCTCTCCTTTTCATTTTCAATTAATGTGGCTTAGAGACATTTCCTTCAGACCTCGTGTGCAACAATGGTGGAAGGAAGGT
Source organism: Wollemia nobilis (assembly GCA_028583015.1). Classification (NCBI taxonomy): domain Eukaryota; kingdom Viridiplantae; phylum Streptophyta; class Pinopsida; order Araucariales; family Araucariaceae; genus Wollemia; species Wollemia nobilis. The sequence goes on along the minus strand of JAQPPZ010016955.1, from coordinate 13,602,578 downwards.
AAACCTAGGCATGGGACTAAGATGTTCTATTTTGCCAAAAGACTACAATACATTAAATCCAAAATCAAGACTTGGAATCGGAAAGAGTTTGGGGATGTTCATAAAAAAAAACATGAAGTTATTGCTCATATTGAAAATTTGAATAAGAAAATCCGTTTAGATGGCCTCACAGAGAAGAGAAGTGCAGATGAAATTAAACTCACAACTCGGTTAGAGGAATGGGAAAAAAGAGAAGAAATCTTATGGAAGCAAAAATCTAGAATTCAATGGCTCAAAGAAGGAGATCGAAACACAAATTTCTTCCACAAATATCTTCTAGCTCGAAGATCTCACAACTTTATTTCTTCCTTAAAATCAGATTCTGGAGATGTTGTTTATACTTGGGATGGCATGAACTCTATTGTTGTTGATTACTTTTCCAATATTTTTGCTGCTACTCCTCTTGACTCAGCTTCACAACAAAATGTTCTTCAAGCAATCCCTTCTCTTATCACTTCTGAGGAGAACTCTATTTTGACTGCTCCTGTTACTATCAATGAGCTTCAACAAGTAGTTTTTAAAATGCAAAAAGGGAAAACCCCAGGTCCCGATGGTTTTCCCATTGAGTTCTACCAAGAGTTCTGGGATATCCTTCATGTTGATTTATTAGAGGTGGTGGAAGAAGCCAGGAAAGCCAAAGAAATTTTGAAGGTTATCAATAAAACTTATATTACTCTTGTTCCAAAAGCTCAAGAGGTTGATCATATCTCAGCTTTTAGACCTATTGCTTTATGTAATGTTCTTCTCAAAATCATTACTAAAATCATGGCAGAAAGGTTGAAGCCTCTTTTGCATAAGATTATTTCCCCAGAGCAAGGGGGTTATGTGGAAGGACGTCAAATAGTAGATGAGATAGTTCTTGCTCAGGAAGCCATCCATTCCATGGATATGCAAAATTCTCCTTCCATGTTCATTCGGTTAGACTTATCCAAAGCTTATGACAGAGTGGATTGGCACTTCCTTATCAAAGTTTTGAGGCAATTTGGTTTCTCTAAGGATTGGATGGATTGGATTATGGGATGTATCTCTTCAGTTTCCTACTTAGTTCTTATCAATGGCAGGCCTTCTCAGTCATTCCCAGCTTCCAGAGGTATTAGGCAAGGTGACCCGCTATCCCCTTATTTATTCATCATTCTTGTTGAATGCTTGGGTAGGACTATAACCAAAAAGAGGGAAAACAAAACCCTTGAGGGAGTTACCATTGCTCATGGAGCTAGACCTATCTCTCATCTTCAATTTGTGGATGACTCTACTCTTTTAGGTAAAGCTACAGTTAAGGAAGCTTCTAATATTAAGCAAATCATTAGCTATTTTTCTAAGGCTATCGGGCGCTTGATCAATGAAGACAAATCTAAAGTTATTTTCTTTCACTGCTCTGCTAGACAAGAATCCATGGTCTTGGATAAATTAAGATATAAGAAGACCTCTCTTCCAATCACTTATTTAGGTATTCCCATAAATATTCAAAGGCAAAAAAATAAATATTGGAATTGGTTGTTGGACAAAGTCAAGAAGAAAATTGGAAAGTGGACCAACAAGTGGCTTTCTTCCGGGGGTAGAATCACCTTGGTAAAATCAGTCCTTCAAGCTATTCCTATTTATGTTTCTTCCATTTTGAATATCCCAAAGGTTGTTCTTCGAGAATTGGATCAAATCAGTCATCGTTTCCTTTGGAGTGGTACTAAGGAGAAAAGAAAATGGGCCTTGGTGAAATGGGATACTTTATGTCTTCCTAAGAGTGAAGGGGGGTTAGGATTCCGGTCTTCTATTAATAACAACAAAGCTTTAGCTGCTAAATTATATTGGAGGATGTTGCATAACCCCAATGCTCTTTGGGCCAATAATCTCCGTGCTAAATATGTTGAGAACAAAAGTCTCGAAGACCTTGTTCGCTATCAACTTCCTACCAAAGGTTCTCCCATTTTAGCAGTTCTTAAGACTGGTGAGGATTTGATAAAGAAAAAATTATTTTGGATCATTCATAATGGTCAACAGGCAAATTTTTGGACAGATTCTTGGGATGGTCACAAGCCTTTGATAACTCAGTTTCCCGATTGGAGGCCTTGGATGGAGGAGCTTCACCGAGCTAATTGGATAAAGGTGGCTAATTATCGTCGGTACCATACTGGTAATTCAAAGGTTGGTAGATATTGGATCCCTATTGAGGATAGGCCTATTCAAATCCTAGAAAGGCAAAGACAAGATATCCAAGGCATCCTTCATATGAGATCCCTCTCTTGGTCCCATGAAAAATATTGTTTTGGATGGAACAACACTACTAAGGGTGAGTATTTCAGTTGCTCAAGGTTATTTGACCTTATGCCATAATAATCCCAACCATTCTTCTGACATATTTTCTCGATTGTGGGCTCAAAATCTCTGGCCTAAGGTGAGGTTCTTTAATTGGATTTTATTGCATCGTAGGGTGCTTATCGGTGAGCAACTTATGAAGCGTGGTTTTCATGGCCCTTTTAGATGTGAAATGTGTGAAGAGAATGTAGAAAATCTCAACCATATTTTTATTGAGTGTACTTTAGCCTCTGAGCTATGGAGGAGAATGGCCACTTTACTTGGCTTACAAGTGGTCCAATTTTTTTACTTTTGAACAACTTTGGAGGGATTGGCCTAATCAAGAGGGTGTTGATCATTTTATTAGGCGCTTAGTTTGGATGGGTTCTACCATTCTTCTTTGGAATATTTGGAATGAAAGGAACAACCAAATTTTTAATCAAGATAGGAAGGATATTCACTATATTTGGCAAAAGACCATAGCCAACTTAGTTGAATCAGTCCATCAACTCCTTAATCACCCCCAAAACTCCCACCAAATATGGGATCAAGTGATGCAAAGATTGAAGATTAAATCTTCTAAGGGCAACCAACTTAAAGGGAATGTGAGTATTAGTAAGATGGATAGGACTAGAAATTGGCAACCTCCTCCTAAGGATTTTGGAAAAGTCAATACTGATGGAGCCTCTAGAGGGAACCCTAGAAAAGCCAGTGTGGGAGGAATTGGTAGACTTTCGATGGCTCCCTGGTTTTTACTTTTGCTGAGAATTTGGGTATTCTTTCCAATAACCTTGCTGAGGGGTATGGTATCCTCAGAGGCCTTCAGGAGGCTACTAAGGTTGGATGGGAAAAGGTGTTAGTTGAGTCCGACTCTCAACTTATGATTAATCTCTTGAAGACTCCTTCTAAGAATCATAAGGTGGATTGGAGAATAAAAAGAATTATTGAGAAGATTCAATTAATCCAGATGGGATTTTTGAAAGTTGATTACAATCATGTGGTCAGAGATCAAAACAAGAGTGCTGATGCTTTAGCTAATTGGGCTTTGGACAAAGGTGATCTTACTTGTTATGGCCACCCTCCTATATGGTGGGCTTCTCAAATTAGGGAAGCTCTTCTTTCTATCATTTCTTTGGATGGCTCTAGTTCTGAAGGTACCTAGTTTCTTCTTGCTTTTTTTTTTTTGCTTCTCTTTGGTTCATTCAGTTTTTTTTAGTTCCCTAGCTCATTCTATTCTTTATTTTGTTTCCTCTGTTGATTCTTGCCTTAATAGTCTTCTGGTCTAGATAGGTCATTGTTATGTTCAATTTTTTTTTTCTTTTTTTGTTTAGTTTTTTAAGGTGGGTGGGTTCTTTTGTTTTGTTTTGTTTTTGTGTTCTTTGTGTTGTTTTTTGTTGTTCATGTGTTTTTGTTGTTTTGTTTTTTTTTTGTTTTTTGTTATTGTTCTTGTGTTTTTTTCGTTCTTGTTCTTGGGTTTCTCTTTGTTTGTGTTATTTCGTGTTTTTATGTGTGAGTGTTTTCTATGTTTTTTGTTTTTGTTTGTTGGTTGTTTTTTATTTTTATTTTTATTTTATTTTTTTAATTTTTTAGGTTTTGGTTGTGTTTATTTTTCATGTTTTTTTTGGGTTATGTCTTTGTAGTGTTCTGTTGTTTTTGTCTTGTTTGTGTTTTGTTATGTGGTTCTTGTGTTTTTCTATGTGGTTTGTGTTGTGGTTTCTTTTATCTTATTGTGCGTGTTTGGTTGTGCTTTTGTTTTTGACACACTCAAGGAGCATGTTTTTTATTTTATTTTATTATTTTTGTTGTTATTTACTTATTTTTAAATTGGTTTTGTGTGTTTGTTTGCTCCTTGAGTATGTCAAAGGTGGTAGGCCAGGTCCGAGTCCTGGGCATTTTTGGTGGAATGGATACCCCCGCCTCCTTGGGTCTTACCCGAAAGTGGCATCCCTTTTGGGATGTTTTCCACAAATAAAAAAAACATATCCAACATTCGAAGAAACATTAGCACAATCCAAGGTCATTGAATATATCAAGCTGGAAGAAGGAGACCTAGAGCTTTCTAGCAAGGAATAATGGAACAAGAGCATGTGATATAAACCACAGTAGGTTGAACCTGCGCATGTCAACCAAATCATGTTAAAAATTCCAAAACAAGCATAAAGTCAACAACAAGAGAACTATCAAACTCAACCTCCTCATGCGCATCACAACCAGTGCAATAGGGATTAAGGAAAGGATAAACAGAGACGTCCACCTCATAAATATACGCCATTGCCTAAATCTTTGGCAACAATTTTCAATTGCCTTTGTGAGGCTAAGGCCCTAATATTTCTTGAATTGCATGCCTTGGATCCTAATCGTCACAAACCTAGAGGGTATTGAGAGGATATCTATTGTGTTTATCATCAACAAAATGGCCATGATATCCAGGATTGTGTTGCATTCAAGAATGTAGTGCAGAATATGTTGGATAAGAACAAATTGCAAATAGATAGCCATTTAGCTATTTATAATCAAAACATAAACATACTCAAAAAACCTCAACACAACCATAAGGATGAAAATAATCAAGTTGATCATGTTAATGACATGCACATGGCCCCACCTAATGAGGGTTTTATCGATATGATCAATATTGTAGCACAAAGTAAGAAATACCTTGATTAGCCCAACATACCAAAAATTTCAACTAAATATGATAACCTATCATGGTCCATATCAACAATGAATTTAGTTCACTTACAAAAGGACCTTGTGATTACCTTTCGTAGACAGGAGGTTAAGCCAATCTCTAAGGATGAACCCAATCCTCTGCTACATATCATAGCGAGCATCAATCAGATCTCGTACAAGAGAGTCTTTATTGACATTGGGTCATCTATCAACATCATCACGACTGTAGCTTTGAAGCATTTAAATTTTTCACCTTCGCACATTAAGGACTCAACATTCACATTGAGAGCCTTCAATGATACCACATCCCCAATGATCAGTACAATAGTCCTACCTATAAATATTTGGATAAAGACAATTTCTACATTATGCCATATCTTGGGGGGTGAGAGGCAGTATAACATACTACTAGGTAGACCATGGATGATGGATATGGAATGCATGGCTTCCATAGTGCACAAAAACCTAAAATTCATACACCAAGGGCAAGTGTATATGGTCCCCCATGATACAAAGCCATTCAAATATTACAAGAAAGTTGATGAGCTACAAGAAACTCTATTGGCATGCGAGCCTAAAAATATTCATTTGAATAAAATCATAAAACATTCGACTAGGGCTTGCATCAAGAAATCGCTACCCTCTCCCATCACCAAAAATCATGGTATCATATTACCTAATGATGAGAAGAAAACATCAGTTAGCATGACTAATATAGAATCATATTGACTAGTAGATGATTTACATACAACAGGTATAAAATCTAAAACACATTCTCAAGAGTTCATGGGAATGGTTGACTTTAAGCCAGAGGATCAAGAGATTCTAAAGTAGATAGAATAAGAGAGGGGGAAATCAGATGTTGCTTCCACATTGAAAGGGCCAAAACCTTTGAAATTAGTCACTCCTGACTCATTTCTCATGGTGTCTATTCAAGAGAAATAATATGTGCCTTCCCCACATCAAAATAGGGGTACTCAGGCTTACATAGTTCAATAGTACAAAGTGAAACAAAAATATGAACTGAGTCATGAACCTGAGCATGTGGATGAAATTAACAAAGTGAATCATCATGAAGTAGACACAGCTCAAAGGAATAAAATTGGTGATGTGCACTTATCTAGTGGATCTCTAGCATCCACTTTTTTATTTCCTTCAATAGACAAAGGTATTTCAAACCAATCATTGGAAATATGCATGAATTATTTGTCAGTATTACAATCCATTCTAAGTTGTATAGATAGAATGGAGAATCGAATGGATGATTAAGATAAGGTGTTGCACAGTATCGTGAACCGAATTGAAAACCTAGAATTACAAAAGCAAACCACATATAAGGTTGAACCACTTTCTATGCAACCATAGGAAAAGCCTCAGCAAAAGCAAGAGCCAATTCGGCTAACTCAACCATTGGGTCCTCATGACAAACCAATGTGGGTTAGGCACCCAAGACAGTAGTGATGCATTTGGACTCCTTTAAACAAGTCTATGTCTGAAATTCTTCAAAAGCTGCAAGAATATAAAGTCATCACCTTAACTGACATCAAACCTGTAGACCCAAATTGAGTCAAACCTGAGGGTTATAGAGAGGATCATTATTATCTCTATCATTGAATGGAGGGTCACAACATTCATGATTGTTATGGATTCAAGCATAAGTTGCAAAACCTCATAGATAGTGGTATTTATCACGTAGATGGTTCACTTATAATGCCCCAACCTATTAAAATAGAGTCTTCCTCATCCCAATCATCACCTCAAAGTCATTAGTCATCTCATAGGACCACCAAGCCACCTCAACAAGTATTTTCATTTTAAATAACTACTACAATTTTATTTCATAAATTGTATGAGGCAAGGGCATTTGTATTGCTCAAGGTTGGGAAAAAGAATCCAAACGTGGACCCATTGATGGAAGTTTCTTTTGTAGATATCATTGTATACATGGGCATAGAATTTATGGGTGTTAGTAATTTAGGAAAGTGGTTCAAAACCTGGTAGAACAAAACGAGATCCATGAAGACGGTTCTCTTGTTCACCCCCACCAAGACATAGGCACTCCGTAGAGGTCCATGCCTCAATTGGAGGAGTTGATTTCTATCACTCTTCCTAAGCAAGTTGATTATATTTCAATATATAACATGCACATTGGGGGTCTTCAAGGTAGCATACCTTCCCCACCATCCATGCCAAATTCAATAAAGCAAAGTGAGGATCCTAGAGGTAGAACACCTCCTTCACTTTCATTGAGGGGCACACACACTGGGGGTACATAGGGTAGCATACCCTCCCCAAAATGCTCCAAGGGTTCCTAAAACCGCTTGGTCATGTCAGTCAAAGGCCCTGAGGGTTTTATTATAACCACTTGGTCATCCTCAAAAGGCTCCAAGGGTTCCTAAAACTACTTGGTAATGTCAGTCAAAGGCCCTAAGGGTTTGCTTATAACCGCTCTGTCATCCCAAAAAGGCATCAAGGATTTCTCAAAAATTGCTTGGTCAGCCCAAAAGGCTCTAAGGGTTTGCTTAAAACCACTCGGTCATCATAAAAAGCTCCAAGGATTTTGCTTAAAAATCGTTTGGTCCATTTAAAGGCTCCAAAGACATGTACTCTCCGTTTGGTCAGATATAAAGGATTAAAAACAATAAAAATTATAAAATCAATAAAATCCAAAAAAATTGGTCAAGCATAAAATCTAAAAACATGTGCATTTGCATTATGCATGTTAATTTACACATGCTTTCATTTCATTATTGCATTGCATATAGGTATTCGTCATCCATTGCATTTTGTAGTAGGAGAGATTGTGTTTGTTAGTCTTACAAACAGTGCCACATTTGTGTTTTAATCATGCACCTTGGCATTTACCATAATCCATTGCATTCATATACAACACATGTTGCTAGGATATATGTGCGTATACCAAAATTTTCCAGTCACTCAACCATACCTAGTGGGTTTCTCAAAAATCATAGAAAGCTTGCTTTGCTTTTGTAGATGAGGTAATTAGTTGTGATAGTGCTTGGCATATCAGGATCCCGTCACTAATGGAAAAATTTAAAATCCTGCTAAGATAAGGGAGGATGAAAGTTGCAAAAGTGGTCTTGGGTATTTAGAGAGATGGATTTTATTACCTGCTTGTCTTGCAAATAGTTTGGTCTAGAGTGGTGAACCTTGGTAAAAGGACAAGAATTTCCCCTACTCGTACATAGATACACAGTTTATTTCAAACCCAAAGTTCAAAGTTCAAATCTAAAATGATATAGTGAATTAAAATCACTATACAAATCCCTTGCTCAAGGAAAATGGGAATAAAAAATGATTTTTATCACTCAGAGTAAAACATGAAAAACAATGATTTTTATCACTACATATGATCAAAAATCAAAATGGGGTGAGAACTTGAATCCCTAGATTGTTCACCATTCAAAGCCATATAATGAACCTCGAGTGCAACAATGGGTTGAAAGAGTCCCGCCTGCTTTCAGAGTAGTAGTTTTATTGGGTGATCCCTAAACACAGAAATGGGTTAAAAGAGTCCCGCCTATTTTTGGAGGGGTAGTCCTAGCTCTGGTTTCTTGGGGTTTTCTAGCATTATAGTCCAATCAAGTCTGAAACAAGGATGATACAAATATAGGAGGAATACGATCTCACATATGGGTTGGAAGAGTCCCGACTAACATGTGGGGTATGCTTATGGTCTATCTTAATATACTCACATGCACACACAGGGGTAATAAAAAGTTGGGTCTTTCATGACGAAAGCCTTGTCCAGAAAAAGCCTTGTATAGTTAGTATGGTATGTTTGAGAAGTTGACTAGGGTGTTTGAGACTCATGGAAAACCTCAAAATTTTCTCTAAATAGCAACAAAATACCAAATATCACAAACCATATAGAATAAAGTCATTCAAATATTTAAATTGCAAAGTATCTGATAAATTGATACATCATTACATAAAGCACAATCAATATATAGGATAGATATTGATGGATATCAAAAATGATATTTAGATGACCACTGGCTATATTGTGCATACTTTTAAAAATTGCAAAATGGAATACAGAGTGACATATCATATCATTCGTATCATACCATTTCATATCATTGCATTTCATATATGGGTTATTAATTGAGTAAATTCCTGTAATGAGGATTTTCAATTACATTCATGTTTTTTACACATTCTATGGTGTCATCCATTATATTGTTAAACACATATTGCATTCATTCCTTGTGTTTTAAGTGATTAAAGCATACAGGTCCATTTACATTAGATTACCATTATGTAAATAATGCATTACATACATTGCACCAACATATCGTGACATGGTTATAAATTAAATGCATACAATAAAGCAAAATCAAATATGCGTTTAAAATTAAACATTGCATCCATATGCATCCATCATAAATAGCACATCTAAGCATCTAGATCACTACATACCATCATCATCATAAATAATCTAGCTAGTGCATGTCATCCATACATCACATCATATAGCATCAAATCAATATAAGAATTGCATCCATGTGCATCTCAAAAATGTAAAAATAACAAAAAAATCAAATAAATCAAAAAGCCAAATGTTCCTCGTACCTAGTTATTTACCCTATACACTTCGTGGTTGTAGCGACTTGCGCTCCATGAAATCTAAAAATATGGGTAAATTACCATAAGGACATTTGGGCAAATTCATCATCGTGGAATTGATATGATTTTGTTCAATCCCTAGGAAGGCCCAAACAGCTAGACTACTCCATGGGAACAAAGTGTTCATGTCAATTATTCTATGATCCTCTTAGTAGATCATCGACAATATGATTCAACACATTCCTAATTGGAATTGCTTTCATTAGGCCTTCATGGCTAGACCATCCCATGGGATAGAAATAGGCAATTACTATTAATAGTTGCAATCATAGTTGATTAGGCCTTGCCAAGTATTCAAATACTAAATATTAAGTTGTTCAAGATCATTCATAGTGGTCAAGCGACCTCGTCAGTTAATTTAATTATCATTACCCTTATCGACTCGTCACTTAAGGGGGTAGTCATAATATCAAATCATAATCAAAATCAACACAATATCCCTTGATCTTGTCAAAATTGTGTTCGTCTTATTAATCATTGCCAAAGATTATCATAAGCTTACCCTTTGCTAGGGCAAAAGCAAAAATGATGAGTTAAGCCTTTGTCACTCCATCTATCGGTCCTATCCGATTATACCTAGAAATGCCAAAGCACCAAATGTAAGCCTTCCATCCAGCTAGAAGTAAATGTAAGCCTTCCATATAGTTGGAAGCAAATTTAAGCCTTTCACCTAGTTGAAAGCAATGATTCTAGGATGTGCATCCTTTTGCAGGACCTAGGGCATCTAATATTGATCCGATTAGTGATCATCATAGAACATTCGACATCATTTTAGGAGGCTTATTTTTGCTCAATGTTGTTCAATATAACAACACATCTCAAAAGGGGCATCTATAGACACCTAAAACACGTCATGTCGAAGGTGACTACTCATATGGGACATGCTACAATACCATATGAAAGATCTTGGATAGACTCCAAGATAGAGCAGTGGTTCTAACCACTCCATTTGGGCTCCTTGGACTAATTAGTTTGAACTGTGACTGAGACCTATGGTCTACATTCTGAACCATAGCTATCACATGAAGTCTTAACTAAAGTTCAGTTGGCCTTCATCCGAGCCAAATCGGTTTGAATGTCAATGTGTTCTAGAATAAGGTGGTTAAAGGATGGAAGCTTCTAATCCAACTATCCTAACCACCCCTTATTGATCTTGGCTTCTCCATGAAGCCACCCCTAGCCCTTGGGTAGTCCTATAAGTGCCCCTCAAAATTAGGGCAAATTATGAAGAGTGCATTTGGAGATCAAAGTAGTGAAGCCCTGTCAAATTGTGGACTCACTTGAGTGCATAGAGAGAGCCTTGTTGTCATCACCATTGTCAATTTGTCAAGCATCATGAAAATCATGCCATGGATGCCCTAAGGAGCTAGAACACCAAGAAATGCTAATTTGGAAAAATAGAGGCCTTATTCAATGATTCAACCGCAAAACCTATCATAGGACATCGAGGCAACCCTTGATCATCAATTTGACAAGGAGGATCAAGCCCACTATCTTTGAAATTGGAGGGCAAACCTACTTGATTGCTCATCGCATCTTTCAACCATGATTTACAGTGCAGACTGCTTATTAGAGCTGCGGTTTACCACAGGCATAATATCCCCTTATTGTTATTGTCTTATATTACTTAATTATATTAGATTAATCATTTGCACAGTTAAAATAGGTTTTTAGAGATTTTTGACCCGTAGATTTAGTGTTTAGAGTAATTCTAGTATATTAGTGTAGAATATGCAAGAATGGTTTCTTTTTATGCTTTCATGCTCTATTCCATTTAATTATACCATTCAATACTTAGTTGCAATAGTATTTTATGCATTTCCATGAATATTTATTAATTTGGCATAGTTTAGATGTGTTTTTCATGTTTTCTTGATTATATGCTTTTCATGGATTTTTCTTGTTTTAATTCTTCAAAGCGCCTCATCACGAGAGGTTGCCTATTTGTATAACGTTCTTGTGTTGTTTCTTGATCATAGGAAACATGTTCAAATGGAGCTTCAATTGTTCAAACACCTTCCTCAATGCGAAGAAGAGGGTTAACTCCACACTAGAGCAGTTTGCAACTATTTTGAAAATCATTTATAGTGCACCTACCCCGTTGGGGGCTTTGGCAATTGTATTGATAGTATCAACATTCTAGTGACCCTAAGAGGGGTAATATTGTAACCAAGATTCATTGGCTATATCAATAAAGAAACATGCATTTTCTTTGGTTCATGTAATATTCTTATCTTGTCATGCTTTTATGTTGATTTCCATTAATGCAATATATAGGTGTACACTTTTTGGGATAGGTCAGTAAGTCTTGGTAAATACTTGAGAGCAGTTTGAGCAAGTTATAGAGAGGACTTATGAACAGATTTAAGGTAAGTCTTTGAGAAGACTTGATAGTAGATTTGATTGATTATAACATAGTAGTGGAGTATTCCTTATGGGTAAGTATATTCCAAAGTTCAGAATGATCCCTAGATGGAGCTTTATTCCAACTACCAAATCGAACAACCTTCCAGTTACCCAAACTACCCTTGTATGAACTATCAATCTCTTGTACAGTATTTAATACATACACTATATGATATCAGGTCATACAGTGACCAAGATGATAATATATTGCACTCATAAAAACTGAAAAATGATGTTTTGGAGGCTTTCGTACATAGTTTTGTAATCGTTCAAGTCGATTACAAAAACTGCCAAATCGGGTAAGTTTCTATTGATCGCCTATTTTACCAAATCATGTAATAACTCTATGTACAATTTTTACGATGTACGATGTATGATCCGAAGTATTTTAAGGTAGTAATTGCAATGCTCTTATGCTCCAACCTCTCTCTGGGATATTTTGTAAAGGTTTTGACAGCCTAACAAGTTGGTTCCATTCCTAGACAAAACTCCTAATTCAGGTTAGTGATAGATTCCATTCAAGCAATTACATCCATAAATCATATAGTAGGTCTCAATACATTCTTTTCCATATTCTCATGCTCCTAGATCATTCTCCATTATTACACCAGTAACATTCTTCTCACAAGATTGCAACAAAGCCTAGAACTAACATATAACAGTAATAAAGGAAATTCATTCACACAATGATAATCCACAATGCATCAACCATACACAACAGGACCATAAATTTTCATACACAACATCTATTATTATCATTAATGGTTGTCAAATTAGTTAAAATTTGGAAATTCTATCAATATTATAGCAATAACTCAAAAATATTACTATCTCTATACTCTAGCAACTATGAACCAGTAAACTAGTAGCCAAACCTACAAATTCAAAAATGGGGCCTTATATAACATTGTCTAGGCTGTTCCAAAATGATTCCTAAGAAAATCAGTTATTTACAATTTCCCAATTAGAACTGAATACAATATTTTGGCATTTTCCTAAGTTTACACCTTAGGTTAGCAAATCCATGCGACCTTTCATCCCGAAATTACATTTCCTTTGCATCTCATTGCATTTTGGTGCACCCTATACGATTTGCCACTACTTTGTATGTTTTGCCACTTCAGTTGTATGGTCTCCTATACGATTTTCTCCCACTGTACAGTTTCACAAAACTGGAGCAAATCATCCCCAAAACTATCCAAAACTTAGCAAATCACTTCTTATTTTTCTGGTATGTGGATTTGATGCCTATATTTTCCCTCCCATTTACTTTAGTTTATGTCCTCGATGACTCATTCTATTTATTTTGAAGTGCTTCTAATCAAGCTACCTCAACCTCCAAGTCCTTGACTTGGGTCTTGTACATTTCCCTTTCATCTCTCAACTTGGCTGCATAGCTCCCCATATCGACGACTTTGGCTCTGTGAAGGTTATCCTTTTCCTTGGTAGCTTTCACGAAGTCCATAATTTGCTTTTCTTGGTTAAAGGCACTCTTATTCAACTTATCCTTCCAATGAGCTTCTACTTGAGCAGCTGCTTGGAGTTCCTCATTATTTTCATCGATGGTCTCCAATTGATGTTTGATGTCAGCTTCTAGAACTCGAACCTAGTCTTCTTTTATCCTTACTTGAGCTTGCTTCTCAATGACCATATCATTGAGCTTCTTGTTGTCCCTCATTAGTTCCTCTATTTGCTTGGCCTGTGCAGTAATTTATTCATTATTTTTGGCCAACTGAGCTAACATCTTCTCATTCTTTGCTTTAAGTTGAGCCTCCAACTCCTTGATCCTATCTTCTACCATCTAGGAAATCTATCACTTCTCCTCTTCAAGCATTGTAATATTGGCTTCAGACTCTACTCTGAGGCCCGACAGATCCTCCTCTAGCTTCTTTATTTTCTCTTTTGTCGTTGTTCTTCTTTTTTGTAGTTCTTCTTTCGTTATGGTCAAATCCTTTTGAATGGTTGTGGTATCCTCTACCTGTGCCTCCTTGAGCTAATGGATTTTTTCCAATCCAACGCTTAGCCACTCTATCCAATGTGTTAGGAAGTTCAACTTCCTCAAGGTAATGGACAATCTTGTAGCAACCCATCTATACTCCACTTTTTTTGTATTTATTGGGTAGGTTGGATGACTTACTCGATCCAAATAAATCATCGGGTCCTTCCTGTAGTTAGTGACCATCCCTTCTGGCAAGTCTTCTCTTCCCAACATTGTTGTTACTTCTTCCCTGGGTAACCTCCATGGATACTATGTGTGGATATCAACTATCTTCTTTGTTAACTCCACACTATTCACCCATTCTGTTATGCGCTCCAACTCAAGAGACACTTGTTGTTCCCACAAGTTTAGTTCTCCTACATGGCCAATGTCGAATTCCATTATTGCACTATTCATCACATGGCCTAACTGAGCAAAAAAGTGGTCCACCTTATCCTCTATTCCTCATGCCTCCTCTTCCATTGTAACTCTTTCGAACCGCAGTATCTCCAAGAGATTTCTAGATTGAATTTCCCACTGTTCTTCTTCTGCAGGAGTCCTTAGTTCTTCTTCTTCTCTAAGGTGGCTAGAGCTTCCTCCAAGCTCTCTAAGTGCTCTATCAGTGTCTATATTTTCCTAAGGTGGATATTTTTTCCCTCTTTTCTCCTCCCCTAACTATCCAAAATATTTATGATCTCCTTCTAAGATCACTGCTCAACTTTCTCCTGAGCCTTTTTAGTTTTAGATGAGCCTCCCTATGGCTCTTCTGTATTTTATCAAACTTCTTCTTATTCCTTTCCATCCACTTGTTGTTCCTCTATCAAATTCTCTTCTTGGATATATTTTGCATCCCCTGATGTGACCTACTAAGCAACAAGTGCTTCGCTTTCTTGTGGCACTTCTACATCCTTCGAAACTTCTTGTCGCTAGAGCCTCCTGATACAATTTTGTACCGAATATTCTTCATAGGATCTTCCACTATTGTACTTGGTCCCACTCCTACTTCATCCTAGGTAGTGGCTACTCCATCGTGCCCTACCTCAATTCCTCTAAAGATATCAACGACATCCATATTATCAAAATGAGAAAAAATCTCCAGTGAGCGTACTATTTTCTCTACCTCTGGCCAACACAACTCATCCAGATCCATCACTTCTGAATCTGATTCTTCCATTCTTCATAATTTTGGAGTTGGTTTACCTACCATTCTCTCTCACTACCTTCTTGTCCTTATTTTTATAGGGCTACTCTCCCTTTCTTTCTTGAGAGGCTGCTCCTACTGGTTTCTTGTACGTACTTGCTGTTCTAGTTTTGGCTCCAACCATCTAGAAAATTTTCTACGATGGTGTACATCAGTATCTTCCTCTGAAGAAGTGTCTTCTTGAGCTTCATTCTTGTATCGCTCACTCCTTGTGTGTGGTTTCTCTGAAGTAACATTATATATGGGTATAAATTTTGCCCATTTCAATATTGTTGATTGATCTGGCCTAATTTCTCTAGGTGGTGTCAACCCTAGGAATTGCATTCCAACTTTCATAACTACATTTAGAAGCAATCCTATAGCCTAAAATGCCATCCCAAAGTTCTTTGATCACTTCGTCAATGGCTTCATGCATCCATATCTCTAGATAAGTACCCCAATCATATGGAATCCCCTTGGTAATACCTTCTGCATACTGGGCCATCCACATTGGCATCACCATTGTCCTTGTATCACCTGACAGTTAAGCCATGACTATGTTCATTGTACAAGCCCAATGTTTGTCTCGTAACTAGCTCTATTTTATTTTGTGCATTCCTACATTAGAAATTTTTACCTCTATCAGTGATTTGATAGTGGTCATGGTAGTCACCAGGCGGTGTGCTTCAATTGAGTCTACCAATTTATTTACTATCTCCATGCCTTCTATTGGTAGCCCAAATGTTCTCTTGAATGCCTCTTCTGACACTTCCACCTTCACTTACCTCTTGCCCACATTGACATAGGTTGTCCTTGTCATTGCATTATATTCCTGAACTATCTGTAGAAGATAGTTCTAAAAAAATGTCTTATAAAATAGTGGAATATGTGCAATTACTGACACTTGCACATTCTAAAAAGTCTTCCTCCAAGAATAAGACTTATTCTTCTCATCTGTCCATAATTTCCTGCATGCTTTCGCTTCATGCTGTACAAATATCATACTAGACAATTCCACCTGGAATTCCTCCTATCCACTACTCAGGTGTTCCTCCTATTGTAGTACATGCACTTCACTCCTCAATTCCCTCTGTGAGGTAGTGTCTTGGACCATCCTTACCACTATGTACCTCGGTGGTGTTCTATCTAGGTGTTCCCTCCACTGGCCTTGTCTCCTCCATGACCTATGTCCTCTCCTCCATGGATGATTACCATGCATATCATGAGACTAAAACTAATTTCTATAGTGTAGTTGCAAGTATGCCTCTCTCATGTAAAGCAGCCCTGGTGATCTCTCCACCCTATTTGCTACAATCCACCTCAATCGGTGTCCAAACACTTCTGTTGATATCATTCCTTCCATATCTCGCCGAATATGCAAATCCCTTCTCCACAGTTAAAAACATACCCAAAATCGTACAACCCTCTGTGAAAGTGTACAATCAATGATATTGAGTACTATGTATGGTTTTGCCTTCCTCTGTTTTCTCCTAGATCGTACACAATTTTAGCAGTTCTTCCTTTTTCTCCTGTCGGTCTTCAATAGTCAATTTTTTGTCAAATTGTACCATGACAACATAAAATCGTACAAGGTGCAAGTACTCCATACACTACTTCTTGCTAGTTGCCCTCCCCTTTAAAACTTGTATGATTCCGTACAGCTCCGTACGATCTAATAAAAAATTGCCAAAATGGCAAAAAGAAGCACCCAACTTGTGCCCTTTCACCTGAAAATCATGCAATCTACCTCCAAATTATACAATACATCTTTGCTAACCCTCCATACTAGAAAATATTAATATTTTGGCGTCCTTTCTCAAATCTGACAACGATCCAGTTGTCGAAATGGCCCGATCTATCTTTCCCTGATTTTTCTTAACAAATCATTCACTCCTCTCCCAGCGCAATTTCCCTAACTTTGACAAATTTTTGGCTGTATGGTACGGCTTTACGGTATTTATTTCACACTTCCCACATATCCTAGCTTTTCTTTGCCATATTCTTAGCTATTTAGGGTTTCAATATCCTCATTTCTTGCAAATCCACCAATTTCTCCCACAAATTGCAGCTTCCTTTGGCCTTAATCTGTAATTCTTCCACTCAAAATTCGTACAATTATGTATTCTGGTGTCTTTGGCTGCAATATCTCATAAAATTTTGAATTTCCCCCTTTATCTAGAGAAAAACCCCAAATTTATCTCTTCTTGTGTTAATTTCGAAGTGAAAAAGAACTCCCTAGTACAAATTTGTAATGGGTCTACAATCTTCAGAATATCGGTGAAAAATTCTCACCCATACAGTTTTCTGTTATCCCTTGTATGCTTTTCCCCTTCAATATCCTAAAAATTTTCAATTTCTTGCTTGCTTGGTGAAAAAATGGTTAAGTCTCCTTCCTTTTAAAGCAAGTTTTCCAAAAAAACCCTAATAAAACCCTAAAATTTAAAAATACGTGCCAATTTGTATGCTTTTTCCATCTCCACTGCTAGATGACTGACAACATAGCAATTGATTTAAAATTTTGTGTTTTTCCTCCTTCTTTTCCTCCAACCACTGCTTTTTCGCATGTTGCATTAAATGAGTTAGTTGGAAAATCATGCATTGTACGATTTGCATGACATTCCTATCGTGTACGATTATCTATTGTACGATCCTCCTTATTTTACTGTATGATTTCATCACTAAAGTAATTTTTGCTTTCTTTTCCTCCAAAGAGGTTGTCGTTTCTGGTTTTCAACCTCGTCCTTCTTAATTGCGTCTCGAGGGATTTTCACAACAAAGGTACAACTTTTTTTTTTCATTTTTTATTTTTTTTTTCTCTTTTTTTTTCAATCCTAATGTAATTATACTTACCTCCTAGGTAATCATACAATGATATTCACCTGTAGAACCCCATCCCAATCTTGGCCTTGAGGTTCGACCATCACGTTTCGATTAGTGATATCCTCTTGTACCTCTGCTTGACTGGTACCTACCTGTGATGTTGTTGCCCATTCATTTTCCCTCTTGTAATGTGTACAGTTCAATATTATACATTGGCAATTTGGAGTCTCATCCCCTGGTAGGATTTGTTCTTTCCATACAAGTGATTGATCCCGATGTGGTGGTGTCCTTACCACTCTACTATCATTTGAGTGACTTCTTCGCCTATCTCCATAGATCATTTATGGCTCCAAACTTGGTGATCGGGTCCTTTGTTGACCTAGGTTTCCACACTCTATGAATTGTACCCTTCCTCTACCAGAAAAGCTTCAACTGCATGGGTATCTCCCCCTTCCACTTATTCTAGGCATGAAACCTCCCCGTACTATCGATGAATCTTCTCTTACTCGGGGTAACTACTAGTTACCTATTTCCTATTGGGGTCCTTGTCAATTCAGGGGTGGTCGCCCTCCCTTGCGTTTGCCAATCGTATTTCGTAACATACCTCTTAGTCAAAATATATCCTGTGGGTTCCTTGCCCAATTCAAACATGATAGCAGGTTATTACCTGGCCATATAGGATTAGGAGATCAGAATCTTCCTTGTCCTCTACCTCCTCTAATTACAACATCACTCAGATTCCCATCATTTTTTTATCGTCTACCTTGTCCTCTTTGTCCAATTCTTGCTCTTATTCCTCAGTTATTAGGAGTGATATCTACAAACTCAATATTAGCTAGTGGAATTTGGTTTGGTGACAATTGTCATAAGGTTCTGACTCTTCTACCAGCTCATACCAAATGACATCTCCATATTATTTCTTCAAAGGATATTTGGGGGATGAAGATTCCAATACTGCTCTATAATCATCTAAAAAATCTGTTTCAGAGCTAGAGTCAGTCTGACCCTCTTCCCTCTGTTCTGCCTAGTCAATTGGCAAATTCATCACTCTTTCCAATCGTTGAACTTCCCTCCTTTGTCTTCTCAGCTGTTGGTGAGCTATTATATAAGC
Organism: Wollemia nobilis; assembly: GCA_028583015.1. Lineage (NCBI taxonomy): Eukaryota > Viridiplantae > Streptophyta > Pinopsida > Araucariales > Araucariaceae > Wollemia > Wollemia nobilis. Next base: position 13,583,432 of record JAQPPZ010016955.1, on the reverse strand, counting down.
CTATGTATCATTCTCAGGTCTATCCTCAACCTATCTCGGTATCAATGTGTTGGTTGGAATACTTTGATCCTTCTAAGTATTATGAGGATTATTCGATTCATCCTCATAGGTACTAGGCTCTCCTAGAAACCATGATATTCCATCATCACTATAATCTACCATACCTACTACATGGTGATGCAATTCAGGTGATGTGGTGGTCTCTTCTATATCTTGCCAAAGTACTCCTACATCCTCATTTATCATAGGTTTGCTACTGGGTGGAGATGGTAAACTTGTACTTGTGCCTTTGTTTCCTCCATTTCTTGGAGTTGAATCTTCAACCTCCTCATGTTCACTTCCAATCTCTTGCAATCTAACTGCCCTTTTTTCATCCAATATTTGTATGGTACCATCCAATTCTTGGATTACTTGCACTCTCAGTCTCGCATTGTGACCCTGTAGTGTTTGATACTCTTCCTACAATTGTTGGGTTTGCATTCTCATTCTCTATTGTAATAGCCCTATTCGAGCCAATGGGGAAAGTTCTGCTAGCTCTTCTTCTAGCCTATCCTCCCTAGCATCCTCTGGCATTTCCATCTTAAATTTGTCCACTCTATATTCATTGCACACTATCAGCCTTGATGAGCATCAGAAATGCTCATATTTTGTATACATTTTCTTGATTATTATGCGGCTATATAATAAGGATTGCATATGTTTATAAATGATTATATAATTATTTGATGAAATTATGCGTGTTATCTAATTTGTGTGTTGTTAGTGTTTTTTTGTGGAATTGCAATTTATTTAGTCAAATTTGGATCAATCGAGGTCTTTTCATGGACCTAGAACTTTGTTTCTTTCTTAATCAACATAGAGAAGGTAGGTGCCTTCCTATTCTAGGAAGGCGCCAAGCGTAAGTAGGTGCCTTCCCCTTCCAAAAAGGTGCCAAGGAAAGACAAGTACCTTCCTCTCCCAGGAAGACACCAAAGGAAAATAAGCGCCTTCCTCTCATAAGGAAGGCGCCAATAGGAAGGCACCACTAGAAGGCAAGCACCTTCCTCTCATAAGGAAGGCGCCGACAAGAAGGCACCACTAGAATGCAAGTGCCTTCCTCTCACAGAAATACACCAATAGAAGATAAGTGCCTCCTCATCTAGGAAGGCACCAATGGCAGTAAGGCACCTTTCGCATAGAGAAGGTGCTCGACATACTTAGGCACCTTCCTCATAGGGAAGGTGCCCCTGTTCTTCGCCCGTTGACTAGACAAGCATGACATGGACAACCGAGATTGGTGTAGTTCCAACTCTACGTCATGTAGAGTTAAATTGGGGATTGCAATAACGTATGATAATGTCCTACCAATGCCAGTCGAAGCACAAACCAATCAGTGAACATGCCACCATTGGAAATGAATGCCAATTTTAGCAGACGTCGATCACATTTACCAGACTATCTTAGTTTATTATGGAATGAATCGACTGTTATAACTTCTTTATAATAGAAGATCTGTGGGTGTGCTATATAAACACACGCAGACCTCTCTGAGGATATATATAATATTTTAGTAAATGTAGAAAGATATACAGAAGAAGCATTGTAATACTTTGATAATTATAATACAGTTCTAAGAGTTTCTAAGTGCGTGTTCAGCTGGGAGGAAGCTGCTGGAGCCTGGGCCCACTCCAAGCCAGTGTTTCTTCCCCTATTTTTTTCCTGTGTTTTCTATATTATTTTATCACTTTTATAATATTGTTTATCACATTGTTATTTCTAGTATTGCAATAGGTTTATTTCCAGGAATGTGTGAATATTTCCTTTCTGTAGATTTAATTATTTTTATGTAAATTATTGAGGAGTGTATGAATGATTGACGACCATTGAAACACCCCCCAATAGTAGAACTAGCGGACTCATCTCAAGTGGTATTGTAAGCAATCTTGTTCAAGACCCTTCCCAAGTTTACGAAGCTCCCTGGGTTGATCAATTAAATGCACGGGCATGTGACAAAAGTAGGAAATAAGTTAACCTTGTTTGGGCCATAATATTTTTGGTGTCATTGTCAGGGAAGCGTCTCAACTAGATTATTTACAATACCCAAAAACCTTCTATCTGACCTTGTATGAGTTCTTCGAGAAGAAGAGGACCTGATGATCGGTTTATAAAATCCAATCCACCAGAACCTAAGTCAGCCAAACATTCTGAATTTGAATTAGACTCGCCCGACCCATCACCAGCAATCCATTGGAGTGAGGATCCACACTTTGTACAAAGTGCCTCCTCATCCCATCAACTTGGGGAAGAACGAATCATCATAAATCCCCTATTTAATAGGACACCCTTAGAGGAAGCCCTATTGTGGAAAGTTGTAGAAGATCAAACGATAACACTAGATAACCTTAGAGCCTTGACTCAGAAAGTATTAAATGACCGTAAGGCCATAAATACTGTATTAGAGACCACATTTCCTAAAAAAATTGATGACAATGAAGAAGTCTCATCTGGCTTTAGTTTTTCTATTGATGAAGGAATAGGAGATACCAAAATGAAAAACATATCGCCTGCTCACCTTCTAACCTTCAGAGGATACCCAACTGAGGACCCTGACCTATTTTTATTTAAGTTTGATGTCTTATGCAGGTCTATGGACTACAAATATGATAGGTAGAAGTTGAAACTCTTTCCTTCCACATTGGATGATGTAGCTCTGCGGTGGTTCATCAATATAGAAGACAAACACATTGCCACTTGCGATCAAATGAAGAAGCTCTTTTTAGAGCAATACCAAGATTTTGGGAGAGCAAGAGACTCCAGAGAAGAAGTCCTGAGCATGATGCAGAAATAAGATGAGTCTCTCAAGGAATACTAGGAGAGATTCAACTTTAATCTTCAACGATCTCCTCACACAAAACTATCTGATAAGTCCCTCAAAAGCATATTTTTGAGAGGACTTACCAATGAATCATTGGAGGCTCTTAACATGATTTCTGGAGGTGATGTCTACCAGCATTCTATGGAAGACATTCGACAACTATGTCAAAACTACTTAAGAAGGAGAGGCAATACCACTTCTAGAACCATGAAAATGACTGCTTCAGTCACGAATACAGAAATAGGTAACATGATGGAAGATTTAAAGAGCGAAATGCTCTCATATCTAGCATTACAGATGGATATGCTGCTATTAGAGAAAATGAAGCAAGAAAATGAAGCAAAATTGGCATATTTCTATCAAAAATGTAGAGGGAAGCATGCAAAGAATGTGTGCCTAGAGAAAAAAGTCAGAGTATGCACAGTTTGCAAGCTAAACCATAAAACTCGATTGTTCTCACAACTGCCTAGTAATCAGGAAGATGCTGAAAGCATGAATGCATATTTCATAGGCAATCGAAATATTTGGCCATAACCCCTTGAGGGGAATATGCCAACCAGAATTCCATAATATGGGGGAGGACCATACATACCCCAAGGCCCACCTCAACCACCTAACATGGGGTGGTTGGGGCCATCACCCTGGTCCAACGCACCCCCAATAGCATTCCCAAACCAGTAGCCATGGATGCCATATCCATATCATGGGCAGTAGTGGAGAGGCCACACTGCGTGGAATTAGGCTCCACAAAATGTAACACCAGCTCACCCTAACAAAATTTACCGTTGTTTCCAATAGTGAGACCTGCACATCTACCTGCACAACCGATGACAAATCCTAATAAGAGGGTGAACCAGCCAACATACAACGTGGAGGGTGAGATGTATCTGATGTACCATATTCAGCTTAGGTCTGGTAGACAACTAGGAGTAGGAACGCCTCCATTGGTAGAAGAGGAGGAAGAGGTAGGAGAAACACCTCTTTTAGAAGAGGTGATAGAAGAAATGCCTGAGAGAGCAAATGCTCCATTTTCCAACCTGCTACAAGAACAGAGGAAAGTAATGCAACCAGAGTTCGATATCTTGTCTATCTTGAAGAACCTCACCATGACAATTTCATTATTTCAAGCCATCCGATATGTTTCGATATATACCAAGGTGATAAGAGAGATGTGTCTAAGGAAGCCAGGACGAAGAGCAACCCGGACTATCAATGTCATGGGTAAACTAGTAGATTTGATGATGGGCAAAATGTGCCATCCTAAGTATGCAGACCCGGGTAGCCCGATGCTGACAATAAAAATCGAGGGACATTCTCTATCCAATACATTGGTAGATCTTAGAGCAGCCATCAATGTAATGCCTCAAAATACCATGCAAAGGCTACAACTCATGAACCTGAAACCCACTATGATAGTGTTGCAGCTGGCCGATCAATCGACCGTGGCACTGAAAGGAATGTTGGAAGATGTAATAGTGATAGTCAGCGCATGGGAATACCAACCAACTTTTTAGTCTTGCAATATAAAACTAGGTTGGGCGGTTACCCGCTCATCTTGGGAAGGCCATGGCTAGCAATAAATGATGCTTACATCAGCTATCAAGATGGTTTTATGACCATATCTAATGGATGAAACGTTAAAATATTGAATATTTCACCCCCAGTGCAGTTCATCGACTCATTAGGAGAACCCATGTTGACCGAGCATGAAAATACTAAGTTATCCATGATCCAACCGATGATGACATTGGATGAGTTGATAGAAGAAGATGAATATGGTGCTATTGTGGAGTTCCTCCATGGGGAGTCCTCCATCTCCGCACCGTATCATTGTTGGTTGGTGCCCAAGATCACCACGTTCAACAGATACACATCGGGCCAGGAAGAATGTTGAATTTCAGCAGTGGGTTGACTCCCACACAATTGATGAAAGTAAAAGAGCTCCTGGTTAGACACCAACAGAAATTTACATGGGATTACTTAGATATGAAGGGCATCAACCCAGAGATCTATACCCATCATATATACCTAGATGATGAAGCAACTCCAAGCAGGCAACCACAAAGAAGAATGAATCTGACAATGAAAGACATTGTCAAGGAAGAATTGCAAAAACTCTTGACTGTCGAATTTATCTATCTGATTTCTAATAGTGAGTGGGTATCACCATTAGTGGTAGTCTCTAAAAAAATAGGAAATGGTGAATCTGCATGGACTACAGAGTGTTAAACAAAGTGACCAAGAAGGACCACTTCTTGCACCCTTTTATTGATCAAGTCTTGGATACACTCTCTGAGAGGAAGTATTTATCCTTCCTGGACAGATTCAATGGATACAACCAGATCCAGATAGGATAAGAGGACCAAGATAAGACAATGTTCACCTGCCCATGGGTAACGTTTTCCTATTGGGTATTACCTTTCGTATTATGCAACGCACCTGCCACCTTTCAAAGGGTGATGCTTAGCATATTTTTAGACATGATGGGAGACGCGGTCGAAGTATACATGGATGACTTCATCGTCTATGGAGAAACCTTTGACGAAGCAATGACAAACTTGGAAAGAGTGCTCAAAAGAATCAAGGAAAACAATTTGTCCCTGAGCAACGAGAAATGCTTTATGATGATGCAAGAAGGCATCGTACTGGGACACCACCTCTCTGTAGAAGGAATAAAGGTTGATAAAATAAAAATTGAGGTCATCAAAGACCTACCCAGCCCCAGAATGCAAAGAGAGGGGAGGAGTTTTCTTGGATTAGCCGGGTACTATCGGTTATTTATCGTCGAATTCAGCAAAATTACAAAATCACTACACACTCTATTATCTAAAGATGTGGAGTTCAATTGGATGAAAGACTGTGAAGAAGCATTTCAGTTGCTTAAAGAGACACTGATATTCATACCATTTTTAAGAGGACCAAATTGGGCCATACCATTCCATATCTACTGTGATGCATCCAACAATGCGATTGGAGCAGTCATTAGATAGAAGGATGGGAAATAATTTTACGCCATCTACTATGTCAACAAAAACTTGGTAGGAGTCGAGCTCAACTACATGGTGACGGAGAAGGAGTTCCTTGTAGTTGTGCATGCCATAAACAAATTCCACCATTATATCATCGGGTATAAGGTATTTTTCCACACAGACCACGTGGCTATTAGATACTTGATGAGCAAGCTGGTCATTGGTGGAATAATTATCATATGGATCCTGTTACTGTAGGAATTCAACATCACAATAGTCGACAAACCAGGCAAAGACAATGTCGTAGTAGATTTTCTATCCAGATTGATATCAGCAAACCATACAGTAGTGGAAGACCAGTTTTTGGATGAACATTTTTTCACCATTAGTGAGCAAATACCGTGGTACGTAGATATAGCCAATTACTTGGCCATTGAAAGAACCTCACCTTCTCTCTCTTTTCGAGAAAAGCAGGCGGTCATAGAGAAAAGTGCATCGTTCCTATGGATCGATGGCCTCCTGTTCAAAATAAGACGTGACCAGATTATAAGGAGATGCATAGCAAAACAGGAGTTCTCAAAAGTACTTAAAGAATGTCACGATGAACCATGCAGAGGATACTTTGCAAGGAAATGAACTGCCTACAAAATCCTACAGGCTGGGTACTTTTGGCCCACTCTGTTCAAGGATGCGGCTACGTACACTAGCAAGTGTGATGAACACCAAAGAATGGGTAGACCAACCCATCGAGATGAAATGCCCCTCCAGCCTCAGGTACACTTGGAACCCTTCGATAAGTGGGGCATGGACTTCGTGGGACCAATTAATCCACCTTCAATAGGGAGGAGGTTTATTTTGGTCTATATAGATTACATCACCAAATGGGTTGAAGTTTAAGCGTTAAGATATTCAAAAGAAAGAACAGTCACCGATTTCTTATTTGCCCACATTTTTACATGATTTGGGGTCCCTAGAGAGATAACAACAGACCAAGGGCCTCAATTTACCTCCAAGTTGATCAAGGAGTTGATGGAGCAATATAGAGTTTGGCACAATAAAACTACACCCTACCATCTGTAGGCAAATGGACAAGTGGAAGTGACGAACAGAGAAATAGAGAACATCCTAATGAAGACCATGCAGTAACATAGAAAATATTGGGCTACATAGTTTCCGGAGGTAGTCTGGGCGTATAATACCACATGGAAATCCACCACAGGCTTCACACCCTTCCAACTGGTCTATGGGAAGAGTGTGATGATGCCCATTGAATTTGAAATCAAGACATTGAGGACAGATTTAGAATTGAACTTGAGCTTGGATGACACTCAAAAAGAAAGGATTTGGTAGCTAGATCAGCTAGACAAAATCTAAATGGACGCTTTGTAGAGAACATAAATCATACAAAAGCAAAGAAAGCGGTGGCATGATCACCACATTAAACTGAAGTAGTTCCAAGAAGGAGAATGGTGTTGTTGTACGATTCCTGGTTCCAAGAAAGGATAGGTAAATTAATGCAAATATGGATGGGATTGTATGAGGTGGTAGAGCTCATTAAGAATGGGGCAGTGCATGTTAGAACAAGTGACGGCAGCAACACCGTGTTAACGGTCAATGGCCACCGAATGCATCCCTATAACACATCTGAAACCTTACAGGTGGAATCCAGAATAGACATGGGGGAGACCCCATCTTGTTAGATCTAAAGCAAACTCCTAACAAGCAAAACGGTGGGCATGGAGGTGCTCACAAAAATCAGTTAATTTAGTTTTTTTTCTTACTGTGTGTTTTGCAAGGACGACGCATGCATGCAAGCTGTAGGAATCCTAATCCAGGGCCTAACAGGCATGAAATGTGTCTAACTACCTTTATTTTTCTTTATTTTCATTTACTTTTTGTAGGTGGAGGACCTGACAACATGAGGAATAGGTATTTGGGAAACCAGGCCTGATTTGGCTCAGCATTTCGACATCGACACTCGTAGGTAGAAGCTAAGGCAACGTGAAGCGAGACTGAGAATGCTTGATCAGCCTTTCCTAGTCAATCTCAACATGATTGCCAAGAATAAATTTCCCTCCACATCGAGAAGGCACAAAAGAAGGCACCTTCCTTATAAATAAGGCACCCAGCCAGAAGAAGGCACCTTTCTTATAAAGAAGGCGCCCAGCCAGAAGAAGGTGCCTTCCTTATAAAGAAGGCGACTAGCCAGAAGAAGGCACCTTCCGTATGAAGAAGGCACCCCGCCAGAATAAGGTGCCTTCCTTATGAAGAAGGTGCCCCGCTAGAAGAAGACGCCTTCCTTACAAAGAAGGTGCACACAAAAAAAAATAGGCGCCTTCCGTGGCAGGAAGGCACCACACAAAAAAAAAAAAAAGATCCCGAGGTGCCTTCCACATCAAGAAGGCGCATACAGACCGAGGCACCTTCTAGGAAGGTGCAGGTATACAACGATGCCTTCCACCCTAGGAAGGTGTAGGTATTTAGTAGTGCCTTCCACATCAGGAATGCGCACCCATTTAGAAGCACCTTCTGTACTAGGAAGGCGCCATCATCAAAACGGTGCCTTCCACCATCGAAAGGCACATCCAATCATAGACGACTTCCACCACCAGAAGACACATCCATTCAAATAGCACCGACAACATAGGGAAGGCACCATATAAGCACCTTCCACATGGGTAAGGCACCATATAAGCACTTTCCACATCGAAAATGTGCCACATAAATGCCTTCCACATTAGGAAGGTACTAAAGAGCGCCTTACGCGTACAACCAACACTTAAGTCTCATGGACACCTCAATCAAACTAAAATTACCACATGAACGAGTGGCATCAGATTACCATACCCCTCCCTCGTGTCACAAATTAGTGAATCAATGCTCTTCACGATGCATGAAACACCAAATAAGGTATGTGCATACTAACTCAAATCTTTATATAATTATTCATAAATTATGCAGTACCAAAAAAATATTGTTGTCATAAAAATCATATACCCCCATGGCCGGAACCACGTGCCAATGATATGGCTCGAAATGTGTACCCTAGAATTAAATTCTAGGTTTATGTGCCTTCCCTATAAGAAGGTGTCTTCCTGAAGAAGTAAGGACAAAAAAAAGAAGCGTAGTAGTAAGGGAAGGCGCCATGGGAGGAAGGTCAAAGAATCATGCGATGAAAAAGAACGAGCCGAGTGATATGAAAGGAATTAGGGGGAAAGTAAAAACATAGTTTGAGACCGAAGGATGGTTTTAATACTATATCCTGGTTAGTCATGGCCAGGATATGGACGCAGCCAGGGAATTCGCTACCTCCTTGAGGGGCGACGTAGCTCAGGTGCAAGGGGTAGAAATTAAGGTCACCCCGAAATACATCTCATAGGTGATTGGATTGCCCCTCATAGGTGAATGCATATACAAAGGCGGACTTCTAAATACGTACACCGAAGTGTTGCTGCCAGGAGAAAATGTGTAGATAGATAAGGAAGGGCTAACCAAAAGTAGCCTTCCCATGAATATACGAAAGATATTCGAGCATGTTGCTCGATTATTTACATGCACCGATAAGTATACCCATTTGCACACTAACCATGTGCAGTTTCTAAATCACCTGGTGCATGGAAGGAAGTTGAACGTGCCTTTCTACTTGGTAAATGCCTTGAAGGAAGAAGTGAATAGGTACCAGAAGGAAGCACCATCTGCCTTGGCCCACCATGGGCTGATATCAGCACTGGTCTGCCATGCAGAAGTGCAGAGGCAGAACCTCGACACAGAGGGAGATGGCGGACAAGAAATGCAACAGGATGCTATTGTTAAAATAGGGCAAGAAGAGGGAAGCCCTACAAAGGATATGGCAAGTATCAGGCAATTGGCATTGCCCAATTTCATGGAAGAAAGAGGGCATTCACCAGTTCCCGAATGCATAGAGGAAAGAGGGTGTTCCCTAGTGCCCAAGCATGAAGAGGAAGGAGCATCACTTATTAGCAACGAGGCCGAGTTTGGGTCACCAGAACCAGTCCCCAAGAGGAAATGCCTACGGTGACTCCTCTCGACAGAAGAAAAATATAATGACCCAAAAGTCAATGTGGCAGCCCAAACCCTCTAGGAATTAAAAAACCGAAGCCCACAATATGCAGGGACTTTCGAGAGCAATGATCAGGTCGACGTAGCCTTGGAGGAAGCTTTGGAGTGGTAGACCAATTTCTAGATGGCCTAGAAAATTTTAGAGGATTACCAGAATGAGCATAGAGGGGAATTGGAAGAACAATAAAGAGGAATCACCCAGCTTGAGTAGCTGGTCCAGCAATTGTGGGAGGATAAATAGCTACTCCAGGATAGGGGAACAGAAAGAAGGGATGCATCGACCCAAACTGACTGGACAACATAAGTCTCGATGAATTCTTCCACATCTGTAGAATGAGTATTCTCTTTGGGAGAATTTAGATTGAACACCCAACAGAGCAGCCCGGAGGTAGGGGATAATTCCTCTATTTTTAGGAGTGAAGGGGAAAGAAGTCCCACAACACCCCCTGTTATCAACCTGGGTGATACAGAGCAGTAGATAGGACCAGAGAATAAGGAAGAACTCCCTAGACCTAAGGAATACAAAGAAGAACCTGAGGGGTCAACACAGGACATACAATGGGGCGAAGAAGCACCCCCAGGGACGGTAGCATAGGTCCCCCAGAGTGAATAAAATGCTCTAGGGACCATAGAGCAGGCCCCTCGGAGCGAGAAGATGTTTGCTAGGGATAAAGGGAAAACCCCTATTTGAGCCGCCACATTTTTTGCATAGGCCAAAGGAAAAGGGCCCACGACAACTCGAAAGAAGGAGAAGGTGACCTTCACCAAGCCAAAAGAATATGAGTGGGATATGCAGTCATTCGTAGAGAAGTGAAAACATTTCGAACGGTTGCTCAAAGAGATGACAGCAGCCAAGGAGACCAGGAAGGAAACCTCAAAGATGCAAAGGGACTCTAGTATTTGCATCAATCTGATAGAGGATAGCCAGCTCTAGGAGATTTATGGCTAATCCCGAGGATGGTCCTTCAATATAAGAAGGTATTTTGAACAATGAGGGGTATATGGCCCTGAATTGGAAGCTACTACCATTACAAAGGAGAACATAGGGCTTACTCCTAAATCAACCCGATTGTACAAATCCCAAGTAGTTCATATCAAGAGGGATAATTTAGATATCTCTCTTGCAACGATCAGACCTTCGAACGATGACCTATGGCAAGCTATAGAAGCTGCATTTTAGGCAGCAAAGATGAAGTTGGCTAGATCACATTCGATAGCGGCCAGGATGAGGAAATCAAAGCCAACAACAGCACCCACAGCCCTGTGTAGAAAAAGAGGGGCCACGCCTTCATATTCCAGTGCATAGAAGTTGTAGACACGGGCCACAAGTATAGCTAGATCCACCAAGAAATGGTAATGATGAGGGGTCAACATGGCTACCTACAGTTTTGATGCCACAAGGGTGTGGCATAAGTTAGGAGTGGTGGGATGATGAGCATCAGAAATGCTCATATTCTATATAAATTTTCTTGATTATTATGCGGCTGTATAATAAGGATTGCATATGTTTATGAATTATTATATAATTATTTTATGAAATTATGTATGTTATCTAATTTGTGTATTTTCAGTGTGTTTTTGTGGAATTGCAGTTTATTTAGTCAGATTTGGATCAGTCAAGGTCTTTTCATGGACCTGGCACTTTGTTTCTTTTAGAATCAACACAGAGAAGGTAGGCGCCTTCCTCTTCCAGGAAGGTGCCAAGTGTAAGTAGGTGCCTTCCTCTTCCAGGAAGGCACCAAGTGTAAGTAGGTGCCTTCCCATTCTAGGAAGGCACCAAGGAAAGAAAAGAACCTTCCTCACCCAAGAAGGCGCCAATAGAAGGCCAGCACCTTCCTCTTATAGGAAGGCACCAAAGGAAAATAAGTGTCTTCCTCTCATAAGGAAGGCACCGACAAGAAGGCACCACTAGAAGGCAAGCACCTTCCTCTCATAAGGAAGGCACCGACAAGAAGGCGCCACTAGAAGGCAAGCACCTTCCTCTTATAGGAAGGTGCCAACAGAAGATAAGTGCCTTCCTATTCCAAGAAGGCGCCAATGACAGTAAGGCGCCTTCTACATAAAGAAGGCACCCGACATACTTAGGCACCTTCCTCATAGGGAAGGCACCCCTGTTATTCACCCGTTGACCAGACAAGCATAACGTGGACAACAGAGATTGGTGCATTTCCAACTCTACGTCATGTAGAGTTAAATTAGGGATCACACCGATGCATGAGAACATTGTACCAATTCTAGGCAAAGCACAAACCAATCAGTGAACACGCCACCATTGGAAATGAATGCCAGTTTTAGCAGACGTTGATCACATTTACCAGACTATCTTAGTTTAGTCTGGAATGAATCGATTGTTATAACTTATTTGTAACAGAATATCTACGGGTGTGCTATATAAACACATGTAGACCTATCTGAGGATATATAGAATATTTTAATAAATATAGATATATACAAAAGAAGCATTGTAATACTTTGATAATTATAATACAGTTCTAAGAGTTTCTATGTGCGTGTTCAGCTGGGAGGAAGCTGCTAGAGCCTGGGCCCACTCCAAGCCAGTATTTCTTCCCCTATTTTTTTCCTGTGTTTTCTAGATTAGTTTGCCACTTTTATAAGATTGTTTATCACATTTTTATTTCTAGTATTGCAATAGGTTTATTTCTAAGAATGCATGAATATTTCCTTTCTATAGATTTAATTATTTTTACATAAATTATTGAGGAGTGTATGAATGATTGACGACCGTTGAAACACCCCCCCAATAGTAGAACTAGCAGACACATCTCAAGTGGTATTGTAAGCAATCTTGTTCAAGACCCTTCACAAGTTTATGAAGCTCCCTGGGTTGATAAATTAAATGCATGGCATGTGACAAAAGTAGTAAAAAAGTTAACCTTGTTTGGCCCACAATAAGCCTTACCCTTCTTTGTCCTTCCGATTATCTAGGTAGTTCCCTATGTTCTATCTATAGGTACCTCCAATTCGAAGCTCTTAGTAATAGTGCTCTCTCCTGATAACCTTCTATTGTTGGAGGGATCCACTCTTCTCCCTCTCTTATGGTCTCATCAGTTCATCTGATATGTACTCGCACTCTTCTTCTTTCACCAGGTCCAGGTGCCAACCCCTATTGTTCAATTAGTCTGTCCCTCCTCCATCTTAGTGAAAAGTCATGGAAGTCCAAAATATGGTTCTTCTTGTGGTAGACTTGGCTCATGATGAGCCTCATTTTGAGCATCTGCTCATTGTATTTTTTTGATCTCTTCCAAAGTAATGAATAAACAATGTACTTTATAAGGCTTCAACTTTGAGCCATTTACAATGTTGGGTACTTCCATCCCATTCAGGTTCTGCAACCTGACCACTCCATTATCCAATACTTCAATTACTTTATAAGGGCCAAGCCATAATGTCTTCAGTTTACCTGGCTTGATATCCCTCTTCTCATTAAACTTGAGAACCAAGTCCCTTGGACTAAGTTCCAACTTCCACAAATGCTTGTCATGCCATGTCTTTCGTCTCTTTTGGGCTACCTCAATTGCCCACTGTGCCATGAATCTTCTTTCATCTAGTTTGATCAGTGTCATCAATCGTTCCTCCAAACTTTCTTGATCTCCCAAGCGATGCTCTATTGCAAATCTCAAACTTGTTATCAAGAACTCGATTGGCACCATCGCTTCCTGACCATACATCAATTGGAAAGGGTATGTTTCGTTGTTGGTTTAAAAGTTGTTCTATATGCCCACAAAATGGATGGTAACATTTCCTCCCAGTCTGCTCCTTCTATCCCATAGGTTTTATATAGAGTTGATACTAAGACTTTATTAGTCACTTATGCCTGCCCGTTCACTCTCGGGTAGTATGTACTAGATAATGAATGTAAAATCCTAAACTCATTTGTCAGCATCTTGATAATATCGTTAACAAAGTGACCTCCTCGATCACTCGTTATTCATAGTGGAATACCGAATCTTGTGATTACCTGCTCATACAAAAACTATGTTGTACTTTTAGTAGAATTATCAGGTAATGCTCTTACTTCTACCCATTTTGTGAGGTATTTCATGCACCTCCCCTGTTGGGGGCTTTGGAAATTGTATTGATAGTATCAACATTATGGTGACCCTAAGAGGGGAAATATTGTAACCAAGATTCATTGGCTATATCAATAAAGAAACATGCATTTTCTTTGGTTCATGTAATATTGTTATCTTATCATGCTTTTATGTTGATTTCCATTAATGCAATATCTAGGTGTGCAATATTTGGGATAGGTCAGTAAGCCTTGGTAAAGACTTAAGAGCAGTTTGAGCAAGTTATAGAGAGGACTTATGAACAGATTTAAGGTAAGTCTTCGAGAATACTTGAGATTAGATTTGATTGATTATAACATAGTGGTGGAGTATTCCCAATGGGGAGGTGTCTTCCAAAGGTCAGAATGATCCCTAGATGGAGCTTTATTCCAACTACCAAATCGAACAATCTTCCAGTTACCCGAACTACCCTTGTATGAACTATCAATCTCTTGTACGGTATTTAACACATACACTATATGATCTCAGATCATACAGTGACCAATATGGTATGATCTTGCACTCATAAAAAACTGACAGATGTTGTTTTGGAGGCTACCGTACACAATTTTGTAATCGTTCAAGTCGATTACCAAAACTACCAAATCGGGTAAGTTTCTATCGATCACCTATTTTACCAAATCGGGTAATAACTCTATGTACGATTTGTATGATGTACGATGTATGATATGTACAATACAAAAGTATAACAAGGTAGTAATTGCAATGCTCTTCTGCTCCAATCTCTCTCTAGGATGTTTTGTAAAGGTTTTAATAGCCTAACAAGATGGTTCCATTCATAGACAAAACTCCCAATCCGGGTTAGTGAGAGATTCTATTCAAGAAATTACATCCAGAAATCATACAGTCGGTCTCAATACGTCCTTTTCCATATTATAATGCTCCTAGATCATTCTCCATGATTCCACCAGTAACAATCTTCTCACAAAGCTGCAACAAAGCCTAGAACTAACATATAACAGTAAGAAAGGAAATTCATTCACACAATGATAATCCACAATGCATCAACCATACACAACAGGACCGTACAATGTCATCCACAACGCTTGTTATTATCATTAATGGTTGTCAACTCAGTTAAAATGTGGAAACTCTATCAATATCATAGCAATAACTCAAAAATATTACTCTATACTCTAGCAACTATGAACCAGTAAACTAGTAGCCAGACCTACAAATTCAAAAATGGGGCCTTATATAACGTTGTCCAGGCCATTCCAAAGTGGTTCCTAAGACAATACGTTATTTACAACTGCCCAATTACAACTGAATACAATATTTTAGCATTTTCCTAAGTTTACACCTTAGGTTAGCAAATCCATGTGACCTTTCATCCCAAAATTACATTTCCTTTGCATCTCATTGCATTTCGGTGCACCCTATACGATTTGCCACTACTTTGTACGGTTTACCACTTTAGTTGTATGGTCTCCTGTACGATTTGCTCCC
Source organism: Wollemia nobilis (assembly GCA_028583015.1). NCBI lineage: Eukaryota > Viridiplantae > Streptophyta > Pinopsida > Araucariales > Araucariaceae > Wollemia > Wollemia nobilis. The sequence goes on along the minus strand of JAQPPZ010016955.1, from coordinate 13,567,989 downwards.
ACTATACGATTTCACAAAATTGGAGCAAATCATCCCCAAAACTGTCCAAAACTTAGCAAATCACTTCTTTTTTTGGGAGGTGGATTTGCTACCTACATCTACCCTCCCCTTTACTTTAGTCGGCGTCCTCGATGACTCATTCTATTTCTTTTGAAGTGCTTCTAATCGAGCTACCTCATCCTCCAAGTCCTTGACTTGGGTCTTGTACATTTCCCTTTCATTCCTCAACTTGGCTGCATAGCTCCCCATCTCGATGGCTTTGGCTCCATCGGTAGCTTTCACGAAGTCCATCATTTGCTTTTCTTAGTCGGAGGCACTCTTAGTCAACTTATCCTTCCAATGAGCTTCTACTCGAGCAGCTTCTTGGAGTTCCTCATTATTTTCATCGATGGTCTCCAAGTGATGTTTGATGTCAGCTTCTAGAGCTCGAACCTGGTCTTCTTTGATCCTTACTTGAGCTTGCTTCTCAATGACCATCTCATTGAGCTTCTTGTTGTCCCTCATCAGCTCCTCTATCTTCTTGGCCTATGCAGTCATTTGTTCATTCTTTTCGGCCAACTGAGCTGACATCTGCTCATCCTTTGCTTTAAGTTGAGCCTCCAACTCCTTGATCCTGTCTTCTACCATCTGGGAAATCTATCGCTTCTCCTCTTCGAGCATTGTAATCTTGGCTTCAGACTCTACTCTAAGGCCTGATAGATCCTCCTCCAATTTCTTTATTTTCTCTTCTGCCATTGTTCTACTTTTCTATAGTTCTTCTTCCATTGTGGCCAATTCCTTTTGAGTGGCTGTGGTCTCCTCTACCTGTGCCTCCTTGAGCCGATGGATTTCTGCCAACCCAATGCTTAGCCACTCTATCCAATGTGTTAGGAAGTTCAACTTCCTCAGGGTAATGGACACTCTTGTAGTGACCCTTCTATACTCCACTTTTGTCATATTGATTGGGCAAGTTGGATGACTTACTTGATCCAAATAAATCCTCGGGTCCTTCCTATAGTTTGTGACCATCCCTTCTAGCAAGTCTTCTCTTCCCAACATTGTTGTTACCTCTTCCCTGGGTAACCTCCATGGATACTATGCATGGATATCAACTATCTTCTTTGTTTGCTCTACACTATTCACCCATTCTATTATGCGCTCCAACTCGAGAGACACTTGTTGTTCCCACAACTTTAGTTCTCCTACATGGCCAATGTCGAATTCCATTCTTGCACTATTCATCACATGGCCTAACTGAGCAAAAAAGTGGTCCACCTTATCCTCTATTCCCCATGCCTCCTCTTCCATTATAACTCTCTCGAACTATGGTATCTCCAAGAGATAACTAGATTGCATTTCCCATCGTTCTTCTTCTGTAGGAGTCCTTAGTTCTTCTTCTTCTCTAAGGTGGCTAGAGCTTCCTCCAAGCTCTCTAAGTGCTCTCTCGGTGTCTATATTTTCCCGAGGTGGAGATTGTTTCTCTCTTTTCTCCTCCCCCTCGCTATCCAAAATATTTATGATCTCCTTCTGAGATCACTGCTCAACTTTCTCTTGAGCCTTTTCTATTTTAGATGAGCCTCCCTGTGGCTCCTCTGTCTTTTCTCAAACTTCTTCTTGTTCCTTGCCATCCACTTGTTGTTCCTCTATCACATTCTCTTCTTGGATCTATTGTGCATCCCTCGCTGTGACATGCTGAGCAACAAGTGCTTCACTTTCTTGTGGCACTTCTACATCCTTCAAAACTTCTTGTCGACTAGAGCCTCCTGATACAATCCTGTATCGAATCTTCTTCTTAGGCTCTGCCACTATGGTACTTGGTCCCACTCCTGCTTCATCCTGGGTAGTGGCTACTCCATCGTGCCCTACCTCAATTCCTCTAAAGAAATCAGAGGCATCCATATTATCAAAATGAGAAAAAATCTCCGATGAGCGTACTATTTTCTCTGCCTCTGCCCAACACAACTCATCCAACTTCATCGCTTTTGAATCTGATTCTTCCATTCTTTGTACTTCTGGAGCTGGTTTACCTACCATTCTCTCTCACTGCCTTCTCATCCTTATTTGTATAGGGCTACTCTCCATTTCTTTCTTGAGAGGCTGCTCCTACTGCCTTCTTGCAGGTACTTGTTGTTCTAGTTTCGGCTCCAACCATCTAGAACGTTTTCTTCGATGGTGTACATCGGCATCTTCCTCCGGAGAAGTGTCTTCCTGAGCTTCACTCCTATGTCGCTCACTCCTTGTGCGTGGTTTCTCCGAAGTAACCTTACCTATGGGTACAACTTTTGCCCATTTCAATATTGTTGGTTGATCTGGCCTAATTTCTCTAGGTGGTGTCAACCCTGGGAACTACATTCCCACTTTTGTAACTACATTCAGAAGAAATCCTATAGCCTGAAAGGCCATCCCAAAGTTCTTTGGTCACTTCATCAATGCTTCATGCATCCGTCTCTCCAGATAGGTACCCCAATCATATGGAATCCCCTTGGTAATACCTTCTACATACTGGGCCATCCACATCGGCATCTCCATTGCCCTTATATCACCTGACAGTCGAGCCATGACTGTGTTCATTGCACAAGCCCAGTGTTCATCTCGCAATTGGCTCTATTTTATTCCACGCGTTCCTACATCAAAAATATTTGCCTCTATTAGTGATTTGACAGTGGTCATGGTAGTCACCAGGCGGTGTGCTTCAATTGGGTCTACCAATTTCTTTACTATCTCCATGCCTTCCGTTGGTAGCCCAAATGTTCTCCTGAATGCCTCCGTCGACACTTCCACCTTCATTGACCTCTTGCCCACATTGACGTAGGTTGTCCTTGTCATTGCATTATATGCCTAAACTATCTGTAGAAGATAGTTCTAAAAAAATATCTTATGAAATAGTGGAATCTATGCAATGACTGACACTTGCACATTCTCAAATGTCTTCCTCCAAGGATGAGACTTATTCTTCTCATCTGTCCACCATTTCCTGCATGCTTTCGCTCCATGTTGTAAAAATATCATACTGGATAATTCCACCTAGCATTCCTCCTATCCACTGCTCAGGTGTTCCTCCTATTATGGTACATGCACTTCACTCCTCAATTCCCTCCATGAGGTAGTGTCTTGGGCCATCCTTATCGCTCTGTACCTCGGTGGTGTTCTATCCAGGTGTGCCCTCCACTGGCCTTGTCTCCTCCATGACCTATGTCCTCCTCTCCTCCATGGATGATTACCATGCCTATCATGAGACTGAAACTAACATCCAGAGTGCTACCGTGAGTATGCCTCTCTCGTGTGAAGTAGCCCTGGTGATCTCTCCACCCTATTTGCTGCAATCCACCTCAATCGACGTCCAAACTCTTCTGTTGATATCATTCCTTCAACATCTCGCCGAATACGCAACTCCCTTCTCTGCAATTAAAAATATACCAAAAATCATACAACCCTCTGTGAAAGTGTACAATGTACGATTTTGAGTACTATGTATGGTTTTGCCTTCCTCCATTTTCTCCTAGATCGTACACAATTTTAGCAGTTCTTCCTTTTTCTCCCGTCGATCTTCAATAGTCAAATTTTTGTCAAATCGTACCATGATGATCTAAAATTGTACGAGGTGCCAGTACTCCATACGCTACTTCTTTCTGGCTGCCCTCCCCTTTAAAACTTGTATGATTCCGTACATTTCCGTACGATCTACTGAAAAACTGCCAAAAATGGCAAAAAGAATCACCCAACTTGTGCCCTTTCACCTGAAAATCATACAATCTACCTCCAAATCATACAATACATCTTTGCTAACCCTCCATGCTAAAAAATATCAATATTTTGGCCTCCTTTCTCAAATATGACACCGACCCAGTTGTTGAAATGGCCCGATCTATCTTTCCCTGAGTTTTCTCAACAAATCATTCACTCCTCTCCCGACGTAATTTCCCTAACTTTGAAAAATTTTTGGTTGTATGGTATGGTTGTACGGTCTTTATTTCACGCTTCCCACGTCTCCCAGCTCGTATTTTCCATATTCTTAGCTATTTAGGGTTTCAATCTCCTCTTTTCTTGCAAATCCACCAATTTCTCCCACAAATCGTAGCTTCCTCCGGCCTCTATCTACAATTCTTCCGCTCAAAATCCGTACAATGACGTATTCTGGTATCTTTGGCTGCAATATCTCATAAAATTTTGAATTTCCCCCTTTCTCTGGAGAAAAACCCCCAATTTCTCTCTTCTCGGGTTAATTTCGAAGTGAAAAAGAACTCCCTGGTACAAATTCGTAATGGGTCTGCAATCTTCAGAATACTGGTGAAAAATTCTCGCCCATGCAGTTTTCTGTTATCAATTGTATGCTTTTCCCCTTCAATCTCCTAAAAAAATTCAATTTCTTGCTTGCTTGGTGAAAAAATGGTTAAGTCTCCTTCCTTTTAAAGCAAGTTTTCAAAAAACCCTAATAAAACCCTAAAATTTAAAAATAGGTGCCAATTTGCATGCTTTTTCCATCTCCACTGCTAGATGACTGACAACTCAACAATTGATTTAAAATTTTGTCTTTTTCCCCCTTCTTTTCCTCCAACCACTACTTTTTTGCATGCCGCATTAAATGAGTTAGTTGGCAAATCGTACATCGTACGATCCAGATCGTACGATTTGCATGACATTCCTGTCGTGTACGATTATCTGTTGTACGATCCTCCTCCTTTTACTGTACGATTTCATCACTTAGAGGAATTTTTGCTTTCTTTTCCTCTAGAGAGGTCGCCGTTTTCGGTTTTCAACCTCGCCCTTCTTAATTGCGTCCCGAGGGATTTTCACAACCAAGGTACAACTTTTTTTTCATTTTTCATTTTTTTCTCTTTTTTTTTCAATCCTAATCTAATTATACTTACCTCCTGGGTAATCGTACAGTGACATTCACCTGTACGACCCCATCCCAATCTTGGCCTCAAGGTTCGACCATCACGTTCTGATTAGTGGTATCCTCTTGTACCTCTGCTTGACTGGTCCCTGCCTGTGATGTTGTTGCCCATTCATTTGCCCTCCTGCAATGTGTACAGTTCAATATTGTACATCGGAAATTTGGAGTCTCATCCCCTGGTAGGCTTTCTTCTCGCCATCCAGGTGATTGATCCCGAGGTGGTGGTGTCCTTACCACTCTACTATCATTTGAGCGACTTCTTCTCCTATCTCCATGGATCATTTTTGGCTCCAAACTTGGTGATCGGGTCCTTTGTTGGCCTCGGGTTTCCGCCCTCTATGAATTGTACCCTTCCTCTACCAGCAAAGCTTCGACCGCGTGGGTATCTCCCCCTTCCACTTCTTCTAGGCATGAAACCTCCCTGTACTATCGATGACTCTTCTCTTACTCGGGGTAACTACTAGTTACCTACTTCCCGTTGGGGTCCTTGTCGGTTCAGGGGTGGTCGCCCTCCTTGCGTCTGCCAACCGCATTTCGTAACATGCCTCTTAGTCGAAGTATATCCTGTGGGTTCCTTACCCAATTCAAACATGCTAGCAGGTTATTACCTGGCCATCTAGGAGTAGGGGGTTGGAATATTCCTCGTCCTCTACCTCCTCTAATTGCAACATCACTCAGATTCCCATCATTTTTTGGTCGTCTACCTCATCCTCTTTGTCCAATTCTTCCTCTTATTCCTCGGTCATCAGGAGTGATCTCTACAAACTCAATATTAGCTAGTGGACTTTGGTTTGGTGACAATTATCATAAGGTTCTGACTCTTCTATTAGCTCGTACCAAATGACGTCTCCATATTCTTTCCTCAAAGGATCTCTAGGGGGATGAAGATGCCAATACTTCTCTATAATCATCTGAAAAGTCTATTTCAGAGCTAGAGTTAGTCCGACCCTCTTCCCTCTGTTCTGCCCAGTCGATTGGCAAATTCATCACTCTTTCCAGTCATCAAACTTCCCTCCTTTGTCTTCTCAGCTGCTGGTGAGCTATCGTATATGCCTGTGTATCATTCTCAGGTCTGTCCTCAACCTGTCTCGGTCTCAATGTGCTGATTGGAATACTCTGATCCCTCTGAGGATTATGAGGATTCTTCGATTCATCCTCATATGTACTAGGCTCTCCTACCAACCATGACATTCCATCATCACTAGAATCTGCCATACCTGCTACATGGTGATGCAATTCAGGTGATGTGGTGGTCTCCTCTATATCTCACCAAAGTACTCCTATGTCCTCATTTATCGTAGGTTGCCTTCTTGGTGGAGGTGGCGAACTTGTACTTGTGCCTTCATTTCCTCTGCCATTTCTTGGAGTTGAATCTTCAACCTCCTCAGGTTCACTTCCAATATCTTGCAATCTAACTACCCTTTGTTCATCCAATATTTGTATGGTACCATCCAATTCTTGGATTACTTGCGCTCTCAGTCTCGCATTGTGACCCCGTAGTGTTTGATACTCTTCCTACAATTTTTGGGTTTGCATTCTCATTCTCTACTATAATAGCCCTATCCGAGCCAATGGGGAAAGTTTTGCTAGCTCTTCTTCTAGCCTATCCTCCCTAGCATCCTCTGGCATTTCCATCTCAAATGTGTCCACTCTATCTTCATTGTGCACTATCAGCCTTACCCTTCTTCGTCCTTTCGGCTGTCTAGGTAGTTCCCTATGTTCTATCTGTGGGTACCTCCTATTCGAAGCTCTTGGTAATAGTGCTCTCTCCTGATAGCCTTCTATTGTTGGAGGGATCCACTCTTCTCCCTCTCTTATGGTCTCGTTAGTCCATCTGATATGTACTCACACTCTTCTTCTTTCACCAGGTCCAGGTGCCAACTCCTGTTGTTCAATTATTGGCTGCCCCTCCTCCATTTCGGTGAAAAGTCTTGCAAGTCCAAAATTTGGCTCTTCTTGTGGTAGACCTGGCTCATGATGAGCCTCGTTTTGAGCATCTGCTCGTCTTCTTCGTTTGATCTCTTCCGAAGCAATGAATAAACACTATACTTTATAAGGCTTCAACTTTGAGCCATTTACAGTGTTGGGTACTTCCATCCCATTCAGGTTCTGCAACCTGACCACTCCATTATCCAATACTTCAATTACTTTATAAGGGCCAAGCCATAACATCTTTAGTTTACCTGGCTTGATCTCCCTCTTCCCGTTAAACTTGAGAACCAAGTCCCCTGGACTAAGTTCCAACTTCCTCAAATGCTTGTCATGCCACACCTTTCATCTCTTCTGGGCTACCTCAATTGCCCACTGTGCCATGACTCTTCTTTCATCTAGTTTGATCAGCGTCATCAGTCATTCCTCCAAACTTTCTTGATCTCCCAAGCGATGCTCTACCGCAACTCTCAAGCTTGGTATCAAGAACTCGACTGGCACCACCGCTTCCTGACCATACATCAATTGGAAAGGGGTATGTTCCATTGTTGGTTTAAAAGTTGTTCTATATGCCCACAAAATGGATGGTAACCTTTCCTCCCAATCTGCTCCTTCTATCCCATAGGTTTTATACAGAGTTGATACTAAGACTTTATTAGTCGCTTATGCCTACCCGTTCACTCTCGGGTAGTATGGACTAGATAATGAATGTAAAATCCTAAAATCTTTTGTCAGCATCTTGATAATCTCGTTAACGAAGTGTCCTCCTCGATCACTCATTATTCATAGCGGAATATCGAATCTTGTGATTACCTACTCGTACAAAAATCATGTTGTACTTTTAGCAAAATTATCAGGTAATGCTCTTGCTTCTACCCATTTTGTGAGGTATTCCATTGCCACTACGATATATCTACATTTCTATCTTTGAGATGTCTTAAATGGTCCTACGAAGTCTAAGCCCCAATGTTCGAACAACTCTTGTGGCTGCGATGGGTGTAAGGGCATAAAATCCCTCCTAACTAGTTTTCCTGCTCTCTGGCAAGTATCGCAAGCTTTCACGTGTTCTTTTGCATCATTGTACAATGTGGGCCACCATAGACCTGCTAACAATATTTTCCTTGCAGTCGCATCTGGTCCCATATGTCCCCCTGCTAAGCCTGCGTGGGCTTCTTTTAATGTCATCTTAACTTCTTCCTCCATTACACATCTCCTCAAGATACCATCACTTCCTATCTTGTATAGCAATCCTGCTATTATCTGGAAAGGTGTTGACTTCATGATTATTTTCTTCTTCTCAGTTGTCATCATCTCCTGTGGCAACTCCCCTGTGGATAGATACTGGCCAACCAACTTGTACCATGATGGCACAACATTGATGGCAAATAACTATGCATCTGGAAATTCATCAGGAACCCCTATTCCTACTGGCTCCCCTGATCGTATTCGAGACAACTGGTCTGCAATCACATGCTTCTTTCCAGGTCTCACCACAACTCGGAATACAAACTCTTGGAGCATCACGAGCCACCTACTAACTCGTCCTTGAATTACTGGTTTGTTTATTAAGTACAACAATGCTTGATGATCGACATAAAATGCAAAGGGGTTTGCCAATAGGTAATGCCTAAAATTTTGAACTGCATATACCATCCCCAAGGCTTCCCTTTCTGTTGTACTATAATTTCTTTTCGGCCTTGACAAAAGGTGACTAGCAAAGAAAATCGGTTGATCCAACTTAAACTATCCTTCTTGTGCCAATGCACATCCAATTGCAAAGTTTGAGGTATCGACGTGGACGTGGAATTCCTTATCCCAACTAGGAAACACCAAAATCGGGCTACTTACCAACTTAGCCTTTAACTCCTCAAAGGCTCCCTGGTGCTCCTCTATCCATCTGAAAGGGATATTCTTTTTCATCAAAGAATCTAATGGGTAGGCTACATGTGCATAATTTTGGATAAACCTTCGATAATATCCTGTTGACCCAAGGAAGGTTTTGAGTGAACTCACATCAAAAGGTTCTTCCATGTGTAATATTACCCAAATTTTATCTGGATCCATCTTCAATCCTTCACTGCACACAATGTGTCCTAACAATTTTCCATATGGTACCATCAAAAAACATTTTGTTGGGTTTAATGATATCTGTGCATTTTTGCACCTCCTCATGCATTCACTAAGAGCTGGAAGATGCTCCTTGATCTTCCCATAAATGGACCAATCATCCAAAAATGCTTTGAAATTCCCCATCGCTAATTGGTCGAATATATACAGTATGATGCACTGGAATGTAGTTGGGGCATTACAGAGTCCAAATGGCATTCGATTGTACGCATAGATGCCATTCTCCACAATGAATGTGGTCTTCAACTTATCCTCCTCGGTGATGTTGATCTGATTGTATCCTGAGAATCCATCCAAAAATGAATAGATCTCATGTCCTGCAACTTCTTCCAAGATAGAATCCGTGAATGGAATAGGAAATGGATCCTTAATGGTCACTGCATTTAGACTCCTGAAGTCTATGCATATCCTTATCTTATCAACTTCTTTCTTCAAGGTGATTACTATAGGTGAAACCCATTCACTATTCGTCACCCTGAATATAATTCCTGCTTCCAACATCTTTTCTATTTTTGCATTCACCAATGCCGCATACTTTGGATTCATTCTATATGGTCTCCTTCTCATAGGTTGGGCGCTAGGCATTAGTGTAATCTTATGGACACATAACTCAGGTGGGATTCCTTTCAAATCCTTATATGTCCATGCAAAGACATCCTTGTACTCCAAGAATATCTTGAAAGCTATTGCCTTCAATACAGGATTCCAATCATCGCCACAGTGGACTATCCTAGGTTCTTTCTCCGTTCCTAGATTAATATCCACTATCTTAGGTCCTTCATACTTGATACTTTCTGGCTCACTTGTAGCTTTCACTACATTCTCAGGGTGCACTGGTCTTGTATCAATCTCTGCATCTCCTACTGTATACTCCACAAAGCTTTTTGGAAATGTCCACTTCTCTTCTGTTTCCTTCTTAGTCTCTTTGCTTACTTTTGGTTTGTCTTGCTTTTCCTTGATCTCTTCTGACTCAATACAGAGGCAGTTGGGCTGAAACATCTCATAATCCTCCATTTTCCAATGAAGAAGTCCACTCTCAGATCGAGCTTCATCCTCACTACATTCACTTATGTACAACATCCCTTCTCCATCAGGTTCGTGTTCTTCATCCCCTGATGAGTTTTTTGATTCGTTAGTTGTAGCTACATCCTCACTAACTCTTTGATTAGCTAAATTGATCATGTATTTATGTTGTCCCTTTTTGAAGGTGATCTGATTCTTTCCCCAATTGTGATTAACCTTGGCCATTCGTAGCCATCCTCTCCCTAAGAGAGCGTCATATGCGGGTTTCTGCATTGAAATCACAACAAAGTCCAAGACAAATTCTTGCTCAACTATCATTACTTGTTGTGCAGTCAAAACTCCTTTGATGTTAATATCATTCTGGTCAGCCCCATACAGTCAAAAGCTCGGTGCCCATAGTGATGGAGCGCCTAGTTCTAGCCAAGTCCTTTTGGGTAGCACATTAACACTGGAACCTCCGTCCACAATCACTTGTGTCAATTTGTGCCCCAAAATCTCCATATGCATTAATGCAGGCTTCTTTCCCACATCAATCATTAATATGGTAGGATCCATAAATTGGTCTTTTCGTTCTTCCCCTACAATTGGTTGGCTCTCTACTTCCATCACCTTATGTGGTTGCATCTCCTCCACCATTGCTTTCGGCAATTCTGGGATCGCTTCAAATAAATCAGATACTTTAAGTTCTACTGTGGTATCTAATACCTGTGCTGCCAGATGCTGCACAACTGTCTCCTATTCTGATGGTTTTCGTACTTCCTTTTGAGTGCTCGATTCTCCTTGCTTAACTTTCTCAGTTTCTTCTTGCAGTATTTTCTTTGCTGCTTGCCAGCATTGCTTCTCTTTTGTTGGCTCTGGATACTTATCCTTTTTAGCCTGATTCCTCGTCATGGCTAACACTTCTTGAGTTTCCTCTTTAACTTGAGGAACTTCAATGTCCAAATAGCTCACATTCTATGGGTTACTCGAACTCACCTATTTTGGACAATTCTCCTCCTTGTGGTTCCCCGGACCACACCATCTACACATATGTGTAGTGTTTGCTTGTGGTGCTCCTTGCATTTGAGGTGCAGGACAATTCTTCACAAAATGCCCCCACTCTTGGAAATTGCAACATTGTATGATCGGTCTACCCTCCGAGTCATACTGTAAGTGACTTTGTCCTCCTTGTCGATTACCCTGATTCTGTCTACCACCTCTTCTGCTATTTTTGTAACCGCCACTCGTTGCTTGTTGGCCACTCCCTTGGGCCTATGGTTTTTGTTCCTACTCCTAGATTGATAGTACCTATGGATGGGTTCTTGCATTGTAGGGACAAAGCACTACATCATGCCCCATCACATTACAAATATGGTAATAGTCATTTTTTGGACACTTCATATTTGTATGTCCCTCACTTTTGCATTCTGTGCACCACAACTCATTCCTATCTGGTTTGATCTTTTGCTCTTTCACTATTTTATCAAACTCCTTGTGAAATGATGCTACCATCCTCTGAATAGTGTCTTCTTCTTCACTATCTAAATCTTTCGATTTGGGATGAGACAAGATTCCTATATATGTCTATTTTTATTCACTCTCAAAGGTCTTTGCGTGTTTCAAAGCTTCCTCATATGTGTTCGATGGTACTCCCTTCATCTTTTTCTTATATTTTGGTAGTAACCCATCTACGAACCATCATTTTATTAACACATCTGCTAGTGGCATCTACATCTTATCGACTAACTGCTTTAGTCGACGATTGTAGGATTTTATATCCTCATATGCTTTCTATTTTGTTACGCAAAGCTCAGTGACTATGTCTCCATCATCCTTCAAAGGTCAAAATTCGTCAATGAATTTCTCCTTTATCTGATTCCAAGTCTAAAAATCAACATTATTCTCTCTTTAGGTACCAGTCTATGGCCAATCCCCTCAAGGTGGTAGGAAAGAGGACTACCCAATCCTCTAGGCTATCTACACCATTTTCTCTCCAAATAGTTATGCAAGTTCCTACGTGCCGTGTGGGGTCTTCCTTACCCTCACCTAAAAATGGTGGACATCTTTGTTTGGCTGCTCTGTTAGCCATCTTAGGAGAGTCGTCGCTCTCACTCGAGGTGTCCCATGGGATCTCTATCGGATTCCTCCTCGGGGGTGTCTCACTTCCATTGTCATCATAAGAATCAATTCGAGGTATCTTATTCTGTCCCATCACTCGATGACCAAATTCTCGTGCATCCTCACTCTACGACCTTCTTTGCTGATGTGATGGAGATTGTCGTGGTCTATCCTCCTGAGGCCCCGCGTCCTATTGCCTTGGTGTCTGACTCCCATCCTCTACACCCTCTCACAACCTCATTGTCACTTCCTCAGGTCTTACCATCCACTCTCCATCATCATGCACTTTCTCTTTGTCACCCATCTCTACGATCGGTGGGTCTTCCTCCTCGTCTTCTGTCTCAATCAACAAGTCTCCAAGTCTCCTTCTTCGGATGTCCAAACTTGCTCTATCTCTGGTTCGTGCGTACTCTAATCTGAGTTACTCATGTTTCCTCTTTGAGCAATCCTTATGCTCCTTCTTACTGGAATTTTCTCTCATGGTTCTCTTCTCCCACGGCTTCGTGTATCGGTGTCCGTCATAAAAATCACCTCCAATTGTTAGTCAAATTCGACCCGTTTTAACAAAAATGCCAAATTTGATAAGGCAACGATGCCAAATGTAACACAATGGTGGAGTATTCCCGATGGGGAGGTGTCTTCCAAAGGTCATAATGATCCCTAGATAGAGCTTTATTCCAACTACCAAATCGAACAATCTTCCAGTTACCCGAACTACCCTTGTATGAACTATCAATCTCTTGTACGGTCTTTAACACATACACTGTATGATCTCAGATCGTACAATGACCAAGATGGTATGATATTGCACTCAAAAAAATTGACAGATGCTATTTTGGAGGCTATCGTACATAGTTTTGTAATCGTTCAAGCCGATTACCAAAATTGCCAAATCGGGTAAGTTTCTATCGATCGCCTGTTTTACCAAATCGGGTAATAACTCTGTGTACAATTTGTACGATGTACGATATATACGATCCAAAAGTACAGCAAGGTAGTAATTGCAATGCTCTTCTGCTCCAATCTCTCTCTGGGATGTTTTGTAGAGGTTTTAACAGCCTAACAAGATGGTTCCATTCACAGACAAAACTCCCAATCCGGGTTAGTGAGAGATTCCATTCAAGCAATTACGTCCAAAAATCATACAGTCAGTATCAATACGTCCTTGTCCACATTCTCATGCTCCTAGATCATTCTCCATGATTCCACCAGTAACAATCTTCTCACAAAGCTACAACAAAGCCTAGAACTAACATATAACAATAAGAAAGGAAATTCATTCACACAATGATAATCCACAATGCATCAACCATACACAATAGGACCATACACTATCATCCACAATGTCTATTATTATCATTAATGGTTGTCAACTCAGTTACAATGTGGAAACTCTATCAATATCATAGCAATAACTCAAAAATATTACTATCTCTATACTCTAGCAACTATGAACCAGTAAACTAGTAGCCAGACCTACAAATTTGAAAATGGGGCCTTATATAACATTGTCCAAGTCGTTCCAAAGTGGTTCCTGAGACAATCCGTTATTTACAACTGCCCAATTACAACTGAATACAATATTTTGGCATTTTCCTAAGTTTACACCTTAGGTTAGCAAATCCATGCAACCTTTCATCCCGAAATTACATTTCCTTTGCATCTCATTGCATTTTAGTGCACCCTATATGATTTGCCACTACTCTGTATGGTTTGCCACTTTAGTTGTACGGTCTCTTGTATGATTTTCTCCCACTATATGGTTTCACAAAACTGGAGCAAATCATCCCCAAAACTGTCCAAAACTTAGCAAATCACTTCTTTTTTTGGGAGGTGGATTTGCTGCCTACATTGATTGATTTATTCAAACCTTGAGTTAAGTTTTGGGGCAAATCTAGCAGAGTTGATTTGTGATTGATTCAAGATTTGTATTAAGGATTGAGGATAGATTTGAGGATAGAGTTTGGTGTAGATTTGAGGATAGGTTTGTGCCATACTAGAGATAGAGATTGAGAATATTTATGCTAGACCGAAGGATTGTGTTTAGTGTAGATCAGAGATAGATATTGAGCATATTTGTGCTAGATCGAAGGACTGTGTTTAGTGCAGATTTGAGGTAGAGATTGAGAAGATTTTTGCTAGATCAAATGACTACGTTTAGTTCATATCATAGATAGATATTGAGTAAATTTGTGCTATACCGAAGGACTGTGTTTAGTGCAGATTTGAGTAGAGCTAAGAGCAAGCTTTGGAGGTGACAGAGCAAAGGATAGTAGTCTCCAGTGGATAGAGATCCATTAGCTAGGGTAGTGAGGATAGAGATATTCTGAGTGAGGATAAAGTCTTCTATGGATAGATATCCACAAGCCAGTGTAGTGGAGGTAGTAGTCTTCTAGAGGATCACCAGCCAAAGTAGAGGAGAAGGAGTTCTCCTATGGATAGAGATCCATGAACCAGTTGAGGGGATTGGTGTCTCCTGTGGATAGATATCCATGAACTTGATTAGGGGATTTGTGTCTCCTTTGGACAGAGGTCCATAAACATTGTAATAGGGAAAGGATTCCCAAGAGATTTGTTGAGAAAATTTTAGTGAAATATTTTCTCCGTGGAGTAGCCCACATTGGGTGAACCACATTAAATTGGTGTCTCTATTGTGTGTGGTGATTTTTGCATTGCTTTGATTACTACTATTGATATTTCCATTGATATATTGCATAATATTGTTTGGGAAAGAAAAGTAAAAAGTGGTCTTATATTGTTCACCCCCCCTCTCAGTATAAGCTTGTGTTCTTCAATTGGTATCAGAGCGGGTTCCTTCAAAAGAGTTTAATAGCTTGAAGGAAAATCTTACAAGAACATAGATGGATTCTCAGAATGGATCATCAGGGAATTCAGCACCATTGTTCGATGGGAACAATTATGCACTATGGAGTACAAGGATGAAGTTTCATCTAATGGCACTTGGAAATGAAATATGGGAAGCAATTGAGAATGGATACACACCACCAACAACTCCACCTACAGATAAATATGGTAAGCTTCTACATCATCACAATTCAAAGGTAATGAATGGAATTTTGAGAGGTTTACGTGAAACAAAGTTTATAAAGGTTATGCATTGCACATCAACAAAGGAAATTTGGGATAAGTTGAAAGGCATATATGAGGGAGACAAAAAGGTCAAAAGGGTAAAGTTGCAAAACTTCAAGAGAAAATTTGAAGACCTAAATATGAAGGATGAGGAAAAAATTGTTGCATATCTACTTCATGTGGATGAGGTTGTTAACTCCATGCAAGGACTTGGACTTAAAGTTGAGGAAACAGATGTTTGTGATAATATTTTAAGGTCACTTCCAAAAAGGTTTAGTGAAAATATTTCAGCTATAGAAGAGTCAAAATATATTGAAATTTTGACAAGGGATGAATTACATGGCATTCTCATAGCTTTTGAGATGAGAATAAAAGAGGAACCTATTCCCAAGAAAGAAGCAACCTTCAAAGCTACTAAGAAGACAAAGGGTAAAAATTCAGATTCAAGCAATGAGTCATCCAGTGATGAAGAAGCAAATTATGGTAGAAGGAACAAGGACTCAAGAAAGTATAAAGGTACGAAATTAGTTAGATGTTTTAATTGTGGTAAATATGGTCACTATGCATCTAATTGTCTAGAGGTTGGAAATAGCAATGATGAAGAAAAATAGGATCATAAGAATAGGGAAGCAGGAAAGCACAGGTACCAAAATAAAAATAGGGATGGACAAGGTACACAAGGAAATAAGTTTTTCCAAAGGTATAAGAAGAGTTTTTATGCAGATAAGGCAAGTAAGAGTTCAAGTGATAGTGATGGAAGCTCTTCAAGTAATGAAGAAGAAGAAACCCTATTTATGATAGTAGAAAAATAAAATGTTAGAAAGAAAGGTCCAATGATTCTCAAATGTTTTAGATGTGGTAACTTTGGTCATCTTGAAGATAGTTGTACAAGGAATGGATTCTATTTTAGTGAAGATGAATATGAAGATGCTAGTGAAGGTCCACGAGAAGAAAATATTCTTATGGAAATAGAAGAAGAAGGGAGTACTTCTAGTGGAAATAAATTAGAAAGGAATGAAGATGATCCTAAAGGTAAACAAATAGAGGAAGAATCAGAGAAAGGAGAAGTTGATCTTGAGGGTGAGCTTATTTATGCCCTTGATGCATTAAGAGAGGTAAGAAAGTAGAACTCAAAACTCAAGCTTAAATTTCAAGAATGTGATGAAGAGAAAGGAAATCTTATAGAGGATCTAACCAACTCAATAGCTAAGACAAGAAGATTCAAAGATAAGTTAGAAGCAAAGGTTTTAGAATGTGAAAGGTTAGAGCATGAGGTAGCTTCACTAAGGAAGGAAGTAAAAGAATCTAAGGACAAGTTACACAAGTTTGGGAGAAGCTCAAAGAACTTGGATAAGATTATCAAGGTACAAATATCTTCGTCAAACAAAATAGGACTTGGTTTTGAATAGGTACAAAAGAAACAAGGAGAGGAGTCAATCTCAAGCTCTGAAGAAGAAGAAGCTTTAGAAGAAGAGTGTAAGAGAGAGTGAGACTTATGAGAATGAGTTGGACAATATAAAGTTCAACAAGGAAAGGAACAATGCACAAATGAGGAACAGATGGAATAGGAAACAACATAGGGTAGAAGAGACTAAGAGACCAATGAGGTCAAGGCAAGGTAGTTTCAATGGATGATGCTTCTCATGTCATAGGTTTGGGCACAAGGCTACACAGTGCAGGACACATGAAAGATAGGAATATGGAAATTTCAGAAATAAACAACTTTTTCAAGGGTATTGCTACTCTTGTAATCAGTTTGGTCACAAGGTAGTGAATTGCAGGGTTCATAATAGGAGTGGATATGGCTTCACCAAGAGAAACCCCAAGATATTTGCACCTTCAAGGAATCACAATATTAAGTGCTATAAGTGCAATAATGTTGGGCACATAGCTAAGTGGTGTAGAGCAAAACTTCTAGAGACAAGCAGGAATAGGAATAGTCAGAGGAATCAAAAGGATCAGTTGAGGAAGAAGGTGGACAAAGGTAAATATCAGTGTATGTTGGGAGTAGAGATACTCCCACCCCAAAATTAATCACCTCAAGAGGAGGTGGGGGAGGGGCTAAGCTAAGAGTCTCATTCTTAGCCCCGAGCCCCAAAGGTGACCCTTTGCCATTGATGACAAAGGGGGAGAGATTTGAGTTAGGGGGAGAGCATTCAGTCAGGGGGAGCAGTTTCTCAAGGAAAGCAGCTTTTGAAAAAGAAAAAGGAATGGTAAAAATAAAGGGGTTGCCATCAATGACAAAGGGGGATATTGTTGGAAATTTTGAGTAGTTTTGTTGTCATTGATGTCAAAAGAATATTGGTTTAATTTTATCATCATTAAGGACATCAAGTGGTTTTTCCAAAAGCAAGAAGGTCTTGGAAAGGAATAGGATATAATATTTATTTTTAATATTATATGCCTAAAAAGGGCCCAAAGGATGAAGACCCGAGGAAGGAGAAGCAAGTTTAAATTAAATAATAATATTATATTATTATAATATTTCGGGCCAAATAACAAGGTGAAGAAAAACAAGGTTCAAGTTAAAAAGACCCATGAGCAAATTACAAAAGATTTAATTTAAATTAAAATATTTTAATCTTTGATTAAAATTTTAATTTAAATTAATAATGGAGGCAAAGGTTTTTTAAATTTAATATTTACTAAATTCGAATTTTTAAATTCGAAATGGGCCGACGTGAGAAGTAAAGAATAATGTGCATATATATAGGAAATTAATTCCATTTCCAAAAGTTGAACTTACACCTTTGAATGCAAGAGGAGGAAATTCGAGCGCTGCACCCTAGGAAGAGGAAGATTCACATTTCGAAGAATATTGAGGGAAATGAGGACATTAAGGGTAGTGAAGAGAGTGGACATCCCATTGATGGTGGTAGCACAAGTGGCAGTTGGAAAAGTGCTAAGGCTTGCAAGGAGGAGATCACGGTTTGATCCACATGATTGACATTTTTCTTGAGGAAGAGGCTTTCGTTTGATTCACTCGGTGTTTTTCGTGAGGTAGTCTTTTAGGGGAGTGTGCGTCATTTGTCTCATGTGGGCACACAACCCACTTGGTGGCCTAGCTTGAGCTAGGGTGTTGGGGAGTGCAAGGTCACGTGGTCGAATTCGCCAAAGATAGTTTTTTAGTGGGTAGAATGAATTAAAGGTATGCTATTCAATTTTTTATTCTCCAAGGTGTTGAAAATTGAAATTGCTTAGAGATTGTCGTGAGTTCTAAGTGCTTGGGGGAGTTATAAGGTAAAAGAAAAATTAAAATATTTTATTTTGATTTTTGGTGATTGAAATTTATTTTATAAAGTGTGGAGATTATAAGGTGTATAAGGGAGATTGTTGTGCATTTTGTTATAAGGGAATTATTGAGTTAGATTGTGTAAGTTTGGAGATTATAAGGTGTATAAGGGAAATTGTTGTGTGTTTTGTAATAATGAAATTATTGAGTTAGATATTGTGAGTTTGGAGATTATAAGGTGTACAAAAGGATTTGATATTTTGTATGGAAAAATAATTTTTGAGAAAATTATTTTGTGGAGATCTTGAGATAGGTTGTGGCTACCTAACCCTAGTGTTGGCAAAGAAAATTTGATTGTGATTAAGATAGGTTTTGAAGATATATCTCCATAAAAATAAAAGGTATGGGTACATCTTCCTTGTGAGTAAAATATTGTTGGATTGGATGTTGTGAATGCTAAGTTGGAGTGAAAAGGATTGTTTGATAAGCATTGTTGAGTTTGAATTTGAGATATCCAATATTGATTGATGAAGGTTTTTCTAGAATGAAATTTGATGCTAGAAATATTGTTTGATAAGCATTGTTGGAAATATTGAGTGAGCCTTCATGTGCATGATTAGGGTTTGTGAAAGATCATGAGTATCATTGTTATGTGAGGTTTGTTTGATAAGCATTGTTGAATAAGCTTTCATTGAGTGATTGGTTGAGTGGAGTTGATTGAGCATAGTTGATTGGAAGTGTTGGAGTGATAGTTCAAGTTCTATGAAACAAATTGTTCTTTATTTCTGGATTGAGTTGAAGGAAAGATTGAAAGTGATTAAGCATTGTTGTGAGTGAAACATATTGAGTCTCTAACCATTCTCTATATGTTTCTGTGGTAAAACAAGAGAGATTGAAAGTGATTGAGCATTGTTGTAAGTGTGAAGCATATTGAGTCTCTAACCATTCTCTATATGTTTTTGTGAGATTAAACAAGAATCTGTGTGAAGCTTATTTGTGTGATTGAAGAAGTTTTTTGTGATAGATTGAGTTGAGTTGAATAAGCTTTTGTGAAAGCTTGTGAGCTGATTTGAGTAAGTCCTAGAGTGGACTTAAGGATAGATTTGTGTGAGCTTTTGTGGAAGCTTACAATCATATTGGACAAGTTCTAGTGAGGACTTGTTGAGCAGATTTGAGGTAAGTCTTGGTGAAGACTTGTTGAGCAGATTGGACAAGTTCTAGTGAGGACTTGTTGAGAATATTTGAGGTAAGTCTTGGTGAAGACTTGAGAGTAGTTTGAGCAAGTTCTAGAGAGGACTTGTGGATAGATTTGAGGCAAGTCTTAGAGAAGACTTGAGAGCAGAGTTGATTGATTGATTTTTTCAAACCTTGAGTTAAGGTTTGGGGCAGATCTAGCAGATTTGATTAGTGATTGAATCAAGCTTTGTGTTAAGGCTTGAGGATAGATTTGAGGATATAGTTTGGTGTAGATTTGAGGACAGGTTTGTGCCATACTAGAGATAGATATTGAGAAGATTTGTGCTAGACCAAAGGACTATGTTTAGTGCATATTTAAGATATATATTGAGCAGATTTGTGCTAGACTAAAGGACTATGTTTAGTGTATATTTGAGATAGATATTGAGCAGATTTGTGCTAGACTTAAGGACTATGTTTAGTGTAGATTTGAGATAGATATTGAGCAGATTTGTGCTAGATCGAAGGACTGTGTTTAGTGCATATTTGAGATAGAGCTGAGAGTAAGCTTTGGAGGTGACAGAGTAGAGGATATTAGTCTCTAGTGGATAGAGATCCATTAGCTAGGGTAGTGAGGATATATATATTCTGAGTGAGGATAGAGTCTTCTATGGATAGAGATCCACAAGCCAGTGTAGTGGAGGCAATAGTCTTCTAGAGGATCACCAACCAGAGTAGAGGAGAAGGAGTTCTCCTGTGGATAGAGATCCATGAACCAACTGAGGGGATTGGTGTCTCCTATGGATAGATATCCATGAACTTGATTAGGGGATTGGTGTCTCCTTTGGACAGAGGTCCATAAAAATTGTAATAGGGAAAGGATTCCCAAGAGATTTGTTGAGAAAATTTTAGTGAAATATTTTCTCCATGGAGTAGCCCACATTGGGTGAACCACGTTAAATTGGTGTCTCTATTGTGTGTGGTGATTTGTGCATTGCTTTGATTACTGTTGTTGATATTGCCATTGATATATTGCATAATATTATTTGGGAAAGAAAAGTAAAAAGTGGTCTTATACTATTCACCCCCCCCTCTCAGTATAAGCTTGTGTTCTTCAAGAGGAACTTATATGGAGTACTTCTAAGATGTTTGGGAGATAATGAAAAATAAGTCATTAAATAATTTCATGGAGGCCTATCATAAGGTCACTTTTTAGGAAGAATAACTGCCATGAAGATAATAATGGTAGGATACTATCGGCCCACTATCTTTGCAGATATTTTCAAAGTAGCTAGGTCATGTGATAAATATCAAAGATATATGAGAACCAAGATTGTAAAATTTCTATTTAAACCAATTAAGGTAGAGGAGCCCTTATAGAAATGGGGACTTGAATTTGTTGGAGTCATCAACCCTAACTCATCAGTAGGACATAATTTCATCCTTACTACAACTGACTATTTCACTAGATGGGTTGAGGCTATCCCAACCAAGAAGTTAGACCAGGAAGTAGTAATTGAATTTATGGAATATTTTATTACAAGATTTGGAATTTTGAAAGCATTAATGAGTGGCAATGGCCCAAATTTTATAGGGGTGAAATAAATTTAGTTTACAAGTAATTATGGCATAAATATAAAGAATTATTCTAATTATTACCCTCGGGGAAATGGATTGGCGAAATCCACCAACAAAAACTTGCTTAAAATTTTCAAAAGAGCACTGGAAGAGAACAAAAGGAGTTGGCATATATTATTGGACTAATTTTTATGGGTGGATAGAATCACTATCAAGATGTCTATCAAGACATCTCCTTATGCATTAGTTTATAGCAAGGAAGCTATTATGTCTACTCATCTAGAGATACCAACTTTAAAATGGGCCAGCTAGGATTAGGAGCTTGATTAGAGTTCTCTAGAGGCTAGACTAATGCATCTACTACACTTGGAAGAACAAATAACTTAGGCATATGATAAATTTTAGAAATATTCCATGAATACCAAAGAGTGGTTTGACAAAAAATCAAGGTTCAAAAATTTCAAAGAACGAGATTCATTGTTAAGGTGGAATGCTAAAAAGGCTAAGCTAGACAATCACAAAAAAATTGATTCTTTTTTGGAAGGACCACTCAAGATTGTCTAAGTGAAGGAGAGCAATGCCTTTCAGCTCCAAGATAAGAAATGAAATATACATTCCATTCCTATAAATAGGTATCATCTCAAGATATTTTTTAGTTATAAGATCTTTTCCATTGTAATATATGTACATATTTTGTATTATATCATATTTATGTACACATTCTACATTATATTTTCTTTATTGAATCCCCCCAAAAAAAAGAGAAAGAAAAAATTGAGAAAAGGAGGTTATTTTTCTACGTTCAAGGTGAGATTGTGCTATACTCTGTGAAGAAGCAACATAGTGTAAAATCCATAGTAAACATGGTCAAGCTAACTATAGTGGAAATCAAAACAGTGTAATGTAAGGTCCAATTTTTTTTTCCAAAGAGAACACTCCTAGAGATGCCTAAAGTGAAAACAATCTCAAATCCATAGTCAAAATGATCAAAGAGTGCCTAGCAAAAATTGGAGAAGTGAAAACCAGAAGAAAAAATATAGTGTAAGGTTAATTCTTGTGCTAAAATATTTGCAATGTTAAAATCCACCGAAGTTGCACTCTCTAATCACAGTTCAACAACACTTAATTATGCTAATTGCTCATGAATTCTCTGAACTTTTCCCTTGTTTTGGGATGCCTTAAATAGACTTCCATAATCTGAATCCTAGCTTCTACAAGAAGCCAAGATAAATATTTGGTTAGGTTGGTGCAGTTGGATGGACAATTCTAGAAGTATTGTAGGCACAACTGCTCAAGAAACCATTGCTTGCAATGAATTTTGCTCATCTTGGGTAGCCCGAGTTTGTTACAAACTTGGATGCCTTCGACAGGCATGACTCAGACTATGGTAACTATAGACAGGCACATCCAACCTATGGTCACTCTCAAAATTAGTGGTAGTGGTGGTCACCATTGATTTCATCAACGATCAAGGGTGAATAGGACTAGATTACCTTGATTGAGTGGTTAGAACCACTACTAGGTCTTGGAAAGGTCCAAGGTGAGTCACATGGACTGAAAAGGTATCCATATGAGTAGCCTCCACAACATGATGTATTTTAGGTGTCTATAGGATGAATCGTACCTAGAAAAGATATTTCAATCCTTATGTAGCATTGGTACTTCAATTTATACCAACACAAAATATTATCATGATGCCTTAAGTGTTTGTTTAGAAGCTTTTATACAAATCCTATAAAATGATGAAAATGACAAAGGTAAATAGAAGATACTCTTGCAATAATTAGGTGATAGTACGTCCACATATGAAAGTATTGATTCCAAATATGAGAATAATAAAGAAGAAGAAGAAAAATCGAATCAAGGAGGAATACAATGCAATGTGAATTAAAGATAATACAAAGGACCTAATCGAGTTGAAGACTATTAAAAAGAGGAAGATCCATATTGAAGACTAAATTCTTCAATACATTATGAATACTATTCAAAAGAGGAAGATCCATATTGAAGACTAAAGCTTGTGTTCTTCATATAACACCCCCTGTATTACATTATGTGGGTCTTACAGACTAAAGTCTTCAATACCCACATAATGTAATACAAGGGGTGTTATATGAAGAACACAAGATTATATTGAGAGGGGGGGGATGAAAAGTATAAGACCACTTTTTACTTTCTTTCCAAACCAATATCAATTAATGTCCTTAATTACAATAACTAAATATAGCAGTGTGCATTAATAACTCAGATAGCAATAGTAAGCAAGAGCACAAGTCACCACACATAATTGAGACATAATATATAATGTGGTTCCCCCAATGTGGGGTACTCCACAAGATAATATCCTTATAATATTTCACATAGAAATAAGGATCCTTATCCAATACAATGATTTCTTTTATTTGCTCAAAGATAGGCAATAACAAGCTCACACAAAACTTGTCCAAATCTGCATAACAAGCTCACACAGAACTTGTCCAAAAATGCTCAACAAGATCACATAGAACTTGTCCAAATCTACTCAACAAGCTCACACAAAACATGTCAAAATATTCTCAAAAAACTCACTAAGAACTTGTCTAAATATGCTCTAGCAAGCTCACCAAGAACTTGCTCAAATCTGCTCCAACAATCTCACTAAGAACTTGTCCAAATATGCTCTAGCAAGCTCACCAAGAACTTGCTCAAATCTACTCCAACAAGCTCACTAATAACTTGTCCAAATCTTCTTTAGAAAGCTCACTAATAACTTTCTCAAATCTGCTCCAACAAGCTCACTAATAACTTGCCCAAATCTGCTCTAGCAAGCTCACAAAGAACTTGCTAAAATCTACTTCAACAAGATCACTAAGAATTTATCCAAATATGATCTAGAAATCTCACCAAGAACTTGCTCAAATCTGCTCAATAGGATCACTCAGAACCTCATCAAAATCTGTCCTAAATCTGTCCACAAATTTGTCTAAAACTATCCACAAATTTGTCCCAAAAACTGTCCACAAAGCCTTCTCAAAGGCTCAATCAATCATACACAAACTGCCACAAATCTTTCTACAAGTCTATCCCAAAGTCCTTCTCAAAGTCTAAATCAATCATGCTCAAGTAGTACTCAAATCTCATCCACAAATCTATGAAGGCAAGGCTCAAATATGAACTCAAAAATGAATGGCAATGCACTCTACAATGGATGACAACAATGATCCACTATGGTCTCAACTCAACTCAAATCAAATCAATATCAAATCAAGTCAACTGATAGAAGCATAAATTTAATTGTTAGAGACTCAATATGTTCTAAGCTCAATCTCAACTCAAATCATAATTATAGAATAGTTTGTTTCATGGGACTTGAACAATCACCTCACACAATCACTTGACTAGGATCAATCAACTCAACTCAACCAATCACCACAAGGGACAACTCTTTCTCACAAAACCCTAGTCTAAGCATATATCAACCAACTCAAATGTTTCCAACAATGCTCAACCATAAATCTCACATAACAATGATACTCATGTTCTTTTCAAGTTCTTTACATAACCAATGAGATTCAACAACTATGCTTATAAAATAAGGTCTAATCATAACTCTCAAACCAGAAAACCTTGAAGCATTCAACCAACCACTTTCAAAAAGGAAACCACAATCAATCATTTTCACTCCAATGATACTTCAGAAATCAACCACCATAAAAAATCAATAGAAGAATGTGCCCATATCTTTTTGATGCCAAGAAGTTATCCACAAAATCTGCCACACTAAACACAACTTTCCTTTCCAATCTCAATAAGGATTAGTGGACTTCAAATAATAATCACAAGATAAAGCATAAATCAATTTACACATTTTTACTCCAACTTAATAAACACATCCACCAAAGTCCTTTTAATAAAAAACCCTTATCAAAAATAATAATCAATAAACCTCTCAAAAATTATTTTATAACAACTCTTTATTTCTCCTAAATCTTAATTCTCAATTTCATGAACATCAAATTAAATCAACTCATCTACCTTTGAAATAATAATCATAGCCCTTATAAAAACAAATTTTAATCAAAAAATTTAATTATTCCTAACCACCTTCTAACTCCAAATTAGGGCTTAATAAAAAAATTTAGAGCAAAAACGTATTTACCTCCTCAAGGGGATTCAAACCCCGACTTGCCCACACCATGAGCACCTTAGACACAGCTAAGGTTACCACACGAGCTAGACACTCATTCAAAATGGAAAGGCACAACATGCCTTAAAACCTTTCCTCCCTTTCTACAAATCAAAAGTGCTTCGAGCACTTTTCTTCCAACGCCTTTCGAATGCAGTCAAGGGGATTCGAAGCCTTGATGTTTGTGCTGCCACATGCCTTAGCCAAAATACAATTGCCAATGCACCACTCTGACCACAATGACTTTGGACTTTGACCAAACTTTGTTTATTCACTACTTCTACTTTCTAAAATATTTTTGCATGAGCTCAATTCGGATGCTTAGCTAATGATTATTAACCACAAGCTCATCTTAGGTTATGAATCTTAGGTATCCCCTTTATATAGCCTCATTATTTTCAATGACATCGACGGAAATCTTGCATATTTAATTTTAAAATTAAATTTAAATTTTAAGTAATTAAAATTTAAACTAATCTGCTTGTTGTGGTACAGTGGTAAATACCCTCGGTGCTGGTAGAGGCCGACCCAGGTTCCATTCCCCTTGTCTCTATCCTGCAGATATATGGTATAGTTAGGAATGTCCTATATGCTGGTAGAGGTCGACAAGGCTCCATTCCTCCTATTCCTAACCTGTTGAAAGTGGCACCTCGAAAGGGGTGTTTTCCACTATAAATTAGTTTTAACCCAGGTGTTGTAGGTGAGTTGGAGAGGAGATGGCAATCCTCCAAGGGAGGTCCCAGGTTCAAATCTCCTCTCTACCAAAAATTTGAATTGGGTATCCAAAATCCAATTGATAATGTTGGTGTGGGCAGGGTCGGGTGTGACTCCCGAGTGACTTTGATATTGTAGAACCCCTTGTTCATGGTCTCTCAGAACAAGACGGCCCCACAAGGGGTTTTTCGCTTTAAAAAAAAAATTAAACTAAATATTAAAAATTAAATATCTCCATCACCAGGGCACCTTTTTCAATGAAACGAAATGCCAACTTGGGTTTTAAGAAAAACCCAGTTCAAATCTACCATCCATGGTTTTAAATAAAACCTTTTATTTTTCCCGCCTTGGTTTTTACAAAAACCCTGTATTTATCCATGCTTTCCAAAATATCATTTGGCTAGCAAAACTCAATGTTATCCATGTGACATCAATGACAACATAAAATAACTCAAATTGCCAAAAATCTCCCCATTTTTCATTGATGGCAACACCTCTAATGCAAAAACCACAATCACTGCAAAAACCATCTCTGAGAATCAAAGCTGCTCCCCCTGTCTCAATACTCTCTATAGAGGTTGCTTCCATAACTCAATGCTCTCTTTGGAGGTTGCTCCCCCTAACTCAATGCTCTCCCCCTTACTCAAATATCTCCCTCTTTGACATCAATGGCAAAAGGGACACCTATGGGGCTAAAATATATGACTCTTAAGAATAGCCTTCTCACCACCTTATCTCTTGAGGTGATTAATTTTGGGGTGGGAGTACTTTTACTACCATATTACATTATTTCTTTCCTCTATCAACTTTCTTCCATGTTTTTATGATATCCTTCTCTTGATATTCTTGCTTTGAACCTATTTGACCTTCTTGCCTTTTACCTGTTTGACCTTCTTGCCTTTAACTTGTTTGGAATTGAGTCCTACACTATTTTGCAATATGTCCAAAGTTATTGCAGTTAAAAAACTTGATATTTTAGCCTTTGGATGGTGCCCATATCCTAAAATATTTCTTGAAATAATTTCCATATCCATTCCTTTCCTGAACCCTGTATTGTGAAGTTTTGTTTTCATGACCATTATGACCATGACTTCTGAATTGTGTAGCTCTAAAACAAAAACCATGCTAATCATTTCCTTTGCACTGAGAAGCTCTATGACCAATCATGTTACATGAGAAGAAATGTCCCTAAAAAATATACCATCTTCCTTTGATGTTCCTTCTAGAAAAATCAAACTTCTTTGATCCATAGACCCTGCAGTGTATAGCCCTGTGTCCAAATCCATTACAAGAAAAATAGTGTCCTTTAAAATCCCTTTTTTCATGCCTTGGTTCCTCATACCTTTCTTGACCATTATCCTTATGATCATTTTCAACTTGTGCATTGCATTCTTGAACCTTATTTGTAGTATCTAAATCCTCTTCCTTAGTTTCTTCCTTGTTTTTCTCTTCAAGTATTTCTTTTCCTTTTGAACTTGATTCACCTATCTCAAAACAAGATCCAAACTGAATATTTGGAGCCATAGTAACTTTGGAACTTTCTTCATAACACTTAGGTGCTTCCTTACTTTCATATTTTAGAACTTCCTTTCCTTTTGAGTGTGACTTTTATTGGAAATAGGATACAACTTTAAAATAAGTTTCCACTCCTTTTTGAACCTTTTCATCTAATGTGTCATGTATTGCTATTATTACCCTTAGTTCTTCATTCATCATTTCTTCTATTATTTTTGCATTTTGAAGCTCTTCTCTGAGATTACTAATTGTATTTAGTAGTTCTTCTCTGATTTTGACATATGTTTGAATCTTGTTTTCAAGATTCTTGTATTCTTCTTTTAGTCTTTTGACTTCTAATTTTTGTTTTCTTGGCTCATCCTCTTATTTTTATATTACCAAAAGTGAGACTTCTTTATCTTAATTGTCACTAATACTATTAAAATATTATATAGAAAACAAACTCTCAATATTTCTTTGACCATGATTATTTCCTTGATGTGTCATCTCATCTTTACTATCACTAAAACCATTGCAATATCCTGATCTGTGATATATTTGACCACACACAAAGCACTGTTCTCTTTCAACTTCTATTCCTAGGAATAGATGTTCTTCCTTTTCATCATCTAATTTGTATCTATCACTATGATCTGAGCTATCACTTGCTTCTACAATGTAGTAATATTTCCTTGCCTTACAAAAAAATTTCTTCTTCTCATACCTATTTTGCTTGTATATATCATCTTTGTCATGCTTATGCTTTCCATATTCTTTTCTTTTGTGACCATGTTTTTCATCATCACTATTTTCTTCATGTGGACACTTGTATGCATAGTGACTAAGATCACCACACTTGTAGCATCTGACTTTCCTTATATCCCTAAAATTCCTTGAGTCCTTATTCCTTTTGATGAAGTTAGCTTCCTCATCAATATCTACAACTCTATCTATTTCTGGAACTTTCCCTTTCTCTTTTTTTGAAGCCTTGAATGTAATATCTTTTATTGGAACCTGATTCTTACTTACCCTCATCTCATAAGTTGTGAGAGTTCCTTGCAATTCTTCCATTGTTAGCTTAATGATATCCATTGTTTCTTCTATTTATGAAACCTTAGCATCATATTTCATGAAAAGTGATCTCAAAACATTTTGAGTAACTTCTGATTCTTTCATCTCAAATCCTAGACCTCTCATGGTGTTAGTAATCTCATCAAATCGAAGTAAAAACATTACAATATCTTTAGAATCTTCCATTTTCAATTCCTCAAATATTTTTATATAAGTTTGTAGTTTTGCCAAATTTACCTTGGAATCTCCTTCATAATTATTCCACAACTTGGTCCACATCTCATTATCTGAATTACATACCATAACATTTGTAAAATCTATCTCTTATAACCCACTCAAAATACAATTCATTGCTCTTGCATTGATCTCAACCAATTTCTTGATAGTCTTATCTACCTCGGGATCACCTCAAACCCTATACTCTTTTTCAACCATTTGCCATACCTCATATCCTTGTGATATCAAGTAGTTCTTCATCCTCATGCTCCAGAAAGCATAATTGTTACCATCAAACAGTGGAGCTTATTTTTAGATGATCCATTATGTGAAGCCATCTGTGTTCTCTTAGAATCTGCCTTCAATATGTTAGATTTTTTGAAGGAACACGCTCTGATACCAATTGAAAAACATAATCTTATACTGAGAGGAGGGGGTGAATAGTATAAAGTAGTTTTTTACTTTCTTTCCAAACCAACATCAATTAATGTTTTTAATTGCAATAAAAAAATATAGCAATGTGCATTAATAACTTAGATAGAAAAAGTAAGTAAGAGCACAAGTCACCACACATAATTGAGACACAAGATTTAACGTGGTTCCCCAAATGTGGGGTACTCCACAAGATAATATCCTTATAATATTTCACACAGAAATAAGGATCCTTATCTAATACAATGATTTAT
Organism: Wollemia nobilis; assembly: GCA_028583015.1. NCBI lineage: Eukaryota > Viridiplantae > Streptophyta > Pinopsida > Araucariales > Araucariaceae > Wollemia > Wollemia nobilis. The sequence continues at coordinate 13,538,515 of JAQPPZ010016955.1, read as the reverse complement.
TTGATCTTCTCAAATCTAGGCAATAACAAGCTCACATAGAACTTGTCCAAATTTGCATAACAAGCTCACACAGAACTTGTCCAAAATTTCTCAACAAGCTCACACATAACTTGTCTAAATATTCTCAACAAGATCACTAAGAACTTGTCCAAATCTTCTCAACAAGCTCACTAAGAACTTGTCCAAATCTACTCTAGAAATATCACCAAGAACTTACTCAAATATGATCCAACAAGCTCACTAAGAACTTGTCCAAATATGCTCTAGCAAACTCACCAAGAACTTGCTAAAATTTGCTCCAACAAGCTCACTAAGAACTTCTCCAAATTTGCTCTAGCAAGCTCACCAGGAACTTTCTAAAATCTTCTCCAACAAGCTCACTAAGAACTTGTCCAAATCTTCTCTAGCAAGCTCACCAATAACTTGGTCAAATATGCTCAATAAGCTCACTCAGAACCTCATAAAAATTTGTCCACAAATATATCTAAAATTGTCCACAAATCTATCCCAAAAATTGTCCACAAAGCCTTCTCAAAGGCTCAATTAATCATACACAAACTACCACAAATCTATCCAGAAGTCTATCCCAAAGGTCTTCTCAAAGGCTCAATCAATCATGCTCAATTAGTACTCAAATCTCATCCACAAATCTATGAAGGCAAGGCTCAAATATGAACTCAACAATGAATGGCAATGCACTCTACAATGAATGATAACAATGATCCACTATGATCTCAACTCAACTCAACTCAAATCAATCTCAACTCAAGTCAACTCATAGAAGCATAAAGAGAATTGTTAGAGACTCAATATGTTCTAAGCTCAATCTCAACTCAAATCAGAATTATAGAATAGTTTGTTTCATGGGACTTGAACAATCACCTCACACAATCACTTGACTAGGCTCAATCAACTCAACTCAACCAATCACCACAAGGGATAACTCTTTATCACAAAACCCTAGTCCAAGCATGTATCAACCAACTCAAATGTTTCCAACAATGCTCAACCATAAATCTCACATAACAATTATACTCATGTTCTTTTCAAGTTCTTTACATAACCAATGGGCTTCAACAACTATGCTTATAAAATAAGGTTTAATCACAACTCTCAAACCAGAAAACCTTGAAGCATTCAACCAACCACTTTCAAAAAGGAAACCACAACCAATCCTTTTCACTCCAATGATACTTCAGAAATCAACCACCATAAATAATCAATAGGAGAATGTGCCCATACCTTTTAATTTCCTTTCCAATCTCAATAAGGGTTAGTGGACTTCAAATAATAACCACAAAATCTGCCACACTAAACATAACTTTCCTTTCCAATCTCAATAAGGGTTAGTGGACTTCAAATAATAATCACAAGATAAAGCATAACTCAATTTACACTTTTTTACTCCAACTTAATAAACACATCCACCAAAGTCCTTTTAATAAAAAACCCTTATCAAAATAATAATCAATAAACCTCTCAAAAATTATTTTATACCAACTTTTTATTTCTCCTAAATATTAATTCTCAATTTCATGAACATCAAATTAAATCAACAACTCATCCGCCTTTGAAATAATAATCACAACCCTTATAAAAACAAAGTTTAGTTAAAAAATTTAATTATTCCAAACCACCTTATAACTCCAACTTAGGGCTTAATAAAAATAATTAGAGCAAAAACGTATTTACCTCCTCAAGGGAATTCGAACCCCCGAATTTCCCACACCACAAGTGCCTTAGCCACGGCTAAGGTTTCCAGACGAGCTAGCCGCTCATTCGAAAGGGAAAGGCACAATGTGCCTTAAAACCTTTCCTCCCTTTCCGAAAATCAAAAGCACTTTGAGCACTTTTCTTCCAACGCCTTCCGAACATAGTCAAGGGGATTCAAAACCTTGACATTTGTGCTTCCACACACCTTAGCCAAAATCCAATTGCCAATGTGCCACTCTACCCACAATGACTTTGGACTTTGACCAACCTTCGTTTATTCATTGCTTCTACTTTCTAAAATATTTTTGCACGAGCTCAATTCGGATGCTTAGCCAACGATTATTAACCACGAGCTCACCTTAGTTTATGAACCTTAGGTATCCCTTTATATAACCTCCTTATTATTTTCGATGATGTCGGCGGAAATCTTACATATTTAATTTTAAATTTTAATTTTAATTTTAAATAATTAAAATTTAAACTAAATATTAAAAATTAAATATCTCCATCATTGGGGCACCTTTTTCGATGAAACGAAAGGCCAACTTGGGTTTTAATAAAAACCCAGTTCAAATATGCCATCCATGGTTTTAAATAAAACATTTTATTTTTCCTTCCTTGGTTTTCACAAAACCCTGTATTTATCCATGCTTTCCAAAATATCATTTGGCCACCAAAACTCAATGTGATCCATGTGACATCAATGATCCCTGTGATATCAATGACAACATAAAATAACTCAAATTGCAAGCAGTAGAGTATATTATATTATTTAGGTACATATCAATGTACCACCTTGGGTACATTGTTAAATTAGGAGTTTACCTTGGGTTACTTGAGGAAGAAATAATAAATGCACAAGTGTCAATGTGCAATGATGTAAATGTACAAGGAGTCCACTTGTACATGAGTCATAGGAAATATAGTTAGGAAGAGTAAGGTCCAAGTAACTTATCTTATTATATATAGGCCCCATAGTGAATAGAATGGTGTGTGTGTGTGTAAAGCAGATGTGCTACTCACTATAGAGTAGTGAGTAGGTACAATGTAGTTTCCATTAGAGTTCTGAAGTGTTCATTTCCTTCATTACTTTGCATTGTACTATTTTCACAACTTTCCATTAATAGCATATTTTAGTCTTATTGTAGAATTCCATTATCTTACTTTTTTATATATTTTACATCTTGTGATTGCTATCTCCCATATCATACATTATAAAAAGTTAACAATTTTAAGTTTCATTCAAATTTTCATCTTCCTCATCACATAATCACTTAAAAAAGGATTAGGATTTTTTCTAAAAAATATCTCATCTTTTTTGAGCCATATCTTCACAAAGGGTTATCCAATTTAGTAGATTATTGGACCAACTTGTGCAAAATTTTAATGGCTTTAAAATGAGTGTTCATATGAAGGAATCCAAGCAATATTGAGGGAGCTATGATCCAGTGAAGCCAACCATTATGAACAAGAATAGTGATAATTTTTCAAGTCAAAAAATAAAATTAAAAATATTTGTCAGGTAAGGTTTGGATGATGGGAAGAGCAATGAAGGGTTAGGATTTTAGTGATGCATGACATTGTATCTAGATATAAATATTTAGCTAAGTCTTTTTTTCCCTTATTTATCTTAGAAATTTTGCATTCAATTTATTATAAAGTTTTATCAAATATTATATTTGCTAGAGGAAATTATGATAAATTTCAATAGATTTTGAGTTTTTGTTTCCTTTCCATGGACTGATTTATAGTTAAATCCTTAGAATCATCTCTAGTGGTATAGGTTAGTGAAAAAACCTCAAAGAGATCCTCATTGCTCCAAGATAGGGTAGTTTTTGGTAAATATAATGGGTATTTGCTATGGGCTTCAACTTTGAGAAAATGAATTGATAGGAATTGGAAGTCTCTAGGAGTGATTCTATTATTTGGTAGACACAAAAAAATCACACATTTCTCCTTCTACACCATTACAACCAATCAATTTATAAAACCCTTGAAAATTACATAAATTTGCTTAAAAATATCGTTCATCACTCACCATTATAAGCCTCCTTGGGCTATGTCAGCCCATTCCTACACTTAATCATTATCCCCATGTGACCACCTTCAAATATTCAACCCTGGTCAACCCTTACCATGGTTAGAAAGCACCTTGTCATTAATAAATATTTAATTCATGTTTAATTAGAACTTATTCTAGTTAAACCCTAACATGTAACCTCATCCTCCTAACCTAGATTTAACTTAGCTAATGCTAATTAACCTAACAAAGGCTCACACATGTGTGCACAACTCACCAAAAAGGATATTTTAAATATCCTCCCTCAAGCATGAGAAGAAATGAGTCATCCTCCAACTCATCCTCACACATGTGTGAGGGATTCCTTCACACAAGACTCCATCATGAGCCACATGTTCCCTAGGCCACCTCACAAGGGCCACCTCATGAGGAGACACCTCACAGGGGACACCTCACTCCCCCCTAACCTTGGCCAAACTCTATTTATAGAGGGCCATTTTCTTCATAAAACTCTCTCTCAATTTTCCTTACCAAAACTCTACTGAAATTACTCTAGATCACCTACATTGCTCTTGCATCCATCATCCATGAAGTTCTTAGGTTTTTGAAAGGTTATTCAATAGAAAAATCGATCTCAAAAGGCAACCAAACCAGGAACCAAAGAAATAACAACTCTAGAGGTTAATTTCAATAGAAATCCACAAAAATATTTGACAATAGTCTAGTTTGTGCAGTACCACATGAACATGGTCTATAGAAAATCCAGATCTATAGATCATGTAAGTATCCTTTCTTGATAGTTATTGTGACTCTACTTTCAATTTTTATCATGTTTCAGCTTCATTTTGACATGATTTTGTCTTCATAAACATGGGATCTGATAAATGACAAGTTCTCAAATGCACTAACATATTTTTGTAGGCCCAAAAAGGTAGAAAGAATAGATTCAAGCATCCAAGCAATGGATCATGTGCAAAAATCCCATATACACCAAGGGAAATTGGAAGACATTTGTTGATTTCTTGCATTCATACTAAAGAGAGGGAGTTTCCTTTGAGAGAGACTCATGATTGTAACCCCTTTTAGAATCAATACAAAATATTTAGCTACATATTTCATGTTTTGAAATGGTGACTTTCGTGTGTTACACATTTATTCTCAAACGTTTCTTCCTAGCCATTTTTTATTCTAGGAAAGAAAGATAAAAATCCTAAAAGGAGTTCTTTGGTTTATGGGAAGATTAGGATTCTTCCTTACACATTGGTATGAATGATTTTCAATTAAAAATATAAATCTATCCCTATTACTAGTTTGGGTTAGATTTGACTAGAGAGCTTCATGAAGGATTATTGTTTTTTTCTAAAATATATCTCATCCTTTAGGAGCCATATATTCATGAAGGGTTTTTCGATTCAGCTAATTCTTGGACCAACTTATGTAGAATTAAAATAGCTTTAAAAAAAATTGTCATATGAAATAATCCGAGCAATATTGAGGAAGATACAACTTTGTGAAGTCAACCATCCAAAATAAGGGTAGTGATGATTTTTTAAGTCACAAAAAACAAAATTATAAATATTTTTCAACTAGGGTTTCAATTTAGGGAAGAGCAATGAAGGGCTAGGAATTCAGTGAGGTAAGACATTCAATACGGATAAAGGATTTTATCCAAGGTTATGCATAAATGTTGGATCTCGAAATGTATTTATAATAATGGGGTGAATCAATTTTGAAATCAAGGAAAATAGTGTTCAAAGTCATTTAGAAGACATGGCATATTACCTTTTTTTATGAAAATATAAAAAGTTGGTGAATTTATCATAATATTTCATAAAAAAACTAAATTTTAAATGTATAGTAAAAGACTACTGGTAGACAATAGGAAAAAACAAACAACTGACAACTAACACTAAAATACTACCGGTTGCATGTCACACAATGACATACGATACCCCTATCGACTTCAAAAAATAGTTCATGAGGGATCAACATCGTATGCATGGAAAGCAATAATTTTCTTCAAGGATTTTAGGAGGAGGTCATACTCAAACTATTTCAGACTTTCCAAAAATTTTATTTGAAAATATTTCCATTGTTATGCATGACTTTCTTGAATTGGATAATCCTCCCCTAGATGAGGATTATCTTTTACAAGGCAATATTCCCAAGTGTTTTAAATCTTTGGATGTGCTTCAAACTAAATCTTGGAAAACTAAATGAAGAATAGCCATTGCTCATAGCTCCTCTCCCCCATCAAATTGGTGACCCTGCTTCTCTTTAAGAAAGTGAGAAATTAAACTTTTTAGAATATATTATATTAGAAAATAATTGTGAAACCACATTAAAAGATAGTGTACTTTAGGATATTATAGAATTGAGAAATTGGGACTATCAGGTACAAATTCTAATTAAAAAAATTAATGCCTAATACAAAAAAAATTCAAGAAGAGACAATATTTTTTCATTGGTAGAGCAACAACCTAAAAATCTTGATGTTTTATTACATCAAGCAAAATCAAGAAATGTAAAGACCACTAATGTTTACAATGATGAAATTTTAGATATCCTTTTGAATAAGCTAAAGAATCTAAATGTAAAATCCCAAGCATATTTCAATAAATGGGCAATTGATAAGAAAAAAGTTAAAGTGGCAAAGGCTACCAAAGTAGTTGCAGAGGTAAGTCATCAATATTTTGTTTAATTTATTTATTTTTTCATACATTTAGACCCTTATTAGCTAACATATTTCAAATTTTCTATTATGTAGTCCAATTTTGACAATGTTAAGAATCATGCGAAAAGCCTAAAGTCTTTTTTGACCATGGCAAAGTAAAATCTAGAAAATGCTATCAATTCAAAGAACAATTATAGAACACCATCAGAAAGAATAGTACCCTCAAGAAAATAATCAAGAAACATAATATGGATCCTAACATTTTTCTTAAGGAATATGAGAAATAAATGCCTTTGAGTTTCAAAGAAGACCCAACTACAAAGGAAAGGGTATTGATTATGAGTTTGACAAATGCAAAGGAGATCTTGAGGAGAGTCAATACCCTAGAAGGAGAAACTTCTAGAATAGGACATGAATAAAATCTACTTGATCCTACATTAGGAACAGCATTTGGGCAAGGGGATGATGAAAATGAGTCATATCCTACATTAGAGCCAACATCTACATCAGGCATTATAACCGAATAGTATCAAATTGGATGCATATAGTATGAAAGTGGACATACAGTTCACTAGTTTTGTAATGAAAAGTAATTTCAAATAAATAAATAAAAATTCTAAATATGTCTAATATTTTTAAACTATTGTTTTGTTTTCTTAGATCTTTGTAGAGATTTACATTTGCTTTCTATTGGAACCATGGAAATTTAGAAAACAAAAGTTTGAAAATCATGAAAATGATGCAATGATGAAAATGATTGAATATGTTGGAGTAATTATATGTTTAATGTAGTTGTGCTAAAGGATTATTTGAATTCACCACAAAAAAATATGTCATTAAGAAGTTGAAGTTATATTTTAATATCAATAAGCCATCTAATGTTTACAATATTCAATAAAGCAAAGCAAAGTAGAGACTATCATATAAAAGATATAATTTTAAGAAAAAAATTATTGACAAGTTTATCATAAACAATATAAATATTAAACAACATACTATTTGAAAAACTCATAAATCCAAAGAAAAAATTATAATCCTAAAGACAGATGTTTACAAAAATTATGCAATATGTTAAAAACTCATCTATCCAAAAAAATTCATAATCCTAAAGAGATGTTTGCAAAAATTATACAAATATTACAATGAAGGAAGTTGAAACAAACACTTCTCATATTGTCCTAAATCACTTGTATGCATAGTTGATCTTTGTGTCTCAATAATATGATCACTACAGTTATCATTTTCCTCATTATCATTAATATTAGTGATACCTCTTCTATATACTCTATATTTTCAATAAGTCAGAGCTCTCTCATAAGGATACTTGTCCACCTCATAAGATGAGACATATATTCTCAAGAAGATTTCTAAATTTTTATTTAGCTTGTTACAAACTTTAGATTTCATAAAATATAATGCACTAAAAACCCTTTCATATTCCACTAATCTCAAAATCATTGTTTGGCACAATTCATATAAGCAAAAATATTTGCCTATTATATATTGTAAAACACTACTAGGGTACAAATTTTTCTAAAAATGTATAAAATAACATGGTTCATTAGGATTAGTCAAATGTGAAATTTGATCAACCATTATCATTCCAAAATATGAGGATTGATTAGTAAAAATTTCTTTATTTAGAATACCATTGGTCTTAGTGCCATTGAATTTCACACATTTGGAAATTTTTTTAACAAGTGTACCCATATATTTTATAAACAACTCACTTTTAGTATTATCATATGTTCTAGAATCCCAAAACATGGGGTTAACCACAACCATCACTTCAAGAAACTTATATCTTTAAAAAAAATCTCTAATTTCTCTTGTCAATGTTTCTATTATTTTTCTCAATTTAATCCTTGTATTGAGTAAAACTACTTCAAATTTGTTGTATGTGATTGACATTTTTTCAACATATTTAGTAACTATATCCAATTGCTTTTCAAAATAATATAAAGGTATCTCTTTTCCATGAAAATTAATACAAAGATGATTGTTGATGTTGAACTTGAACAAACAATTTTGATTATTAACATTTGTTAAATTTCTCCAATCATAAAATAAAGGATCCATATATTTTTCATTAGACAATTATAACCTATCAGTATGCATACAAATTTGTTTTTTAATATTGATGAAATCAACAATATAAATGGATCTTTCTTGTGCAGGTTTTATCAAAGTATTCATTTCATGTAACATTAGAAGAATATCACATAAAGTGAGTAGTGTTTCCAAGTTTTTCATACGATATAACAAATATTTTACTTTATCAACTGCTCTCTAATTATCATACATACACCCTACTAAGGATTTATATTCTTTGAAAACTCTTGTTATAGGTTGAAACAAATCAACCTAGTATCTACATATTTTAACAATTTTTTACGTTCTATAACTCCTAGTGCAAATAGTTGAAACACTGCAAACCTTTTTGGACTACACAAAAATTAAATATGAACTTCATTGACAAGTTTGACTCTTGCAACATTTTCAAATTTTCTCACAAATTTGTATGCAAGATTCATTCTATGAGCCATGTAGTGAATTTAGATCAAATATGGGGAAATTGATGTTTAAAGTCAAACACAAAGACCATTTTTGTGACCTTGCATTATAGTAGCACCATTAGCTGCAACACATACTAATTTACTGGCTATTGCTACATCGTCCATTCTAGCAGTATATTTTAAGCTAGTAACAACAACATTGTAAATATTTTTGGCATTATAGTTTTTGACCATGTTATGTAGTGCTAACAAATGAGGTTTCCTTACATGATTTTGAAAGGTGTAAACATGCATGTAAATATAATATGTGATGTCAACAATAGTTACCTCATCAATAGAAAGTCAAATGAATTTAGAAATTTTAACTTTTGATTTCAGGTCCTCCTTCTCAACCCAAGAGAGACATTTTACCATTTCCCAACCACTTTGATCTGACCAATGGGCACCAGGGATGTTTTTTACATTATTTAGTTGAAATATATGCTTAAAATAAATAAAATATAACATAGTTCTACCATTTTAAGAATAGTATATACGACAACAAATTACAATATTTTTTAAACTAAAGTGATTTTATGATTTTTTTGAAATTGTGCTAGAACTGTTCCACCATTCTGAGCTAGTGTTTTTTGTTGTTTCATATCTTTGTCATAGTATTTTGCATACTTGACATGTATGCATGTTGATGCTTCCTTCCACATAATTGTTTTCTTATTTTTTCCATCACTTTCTTTTACTGTAACATAAACTTTCCCATAATTTTTTTCTATTATATCCAACTTAAGTTGTATCTTATGATATTTCCCTAATTTCTAACTACAAATAATACATCTACATTATATTGGTGTATCATTACTATTTTTTGACTGCACTAGTTCAATAAATAGATATTTTGATGACCATTCAAGTTGAAATGTCCTTCCAATAGTCCACCTTGTTAAATTTCTATGTTTAGGTTTATTAGTAGAAGATTCCCCATAAGTGTGCATTTGGTTAGAATGATCATTTTCATTTTTGGTGGGTGTGCCAATTGCAGGATTTTGTTCAAGTTGTTTCATGTCATTGTTGATCAAATTTTCATGTTGAGGTATTTCATCCTTTGGAATATCATCAAGTCGAGGCATATTAGGGTCAATTGTGTATTATGTATTCAAATATGTTCTATATCATTTTTTGAAACTACATATGGAAATTACTATCAAGTAGGTAAAATAAGTATGTACCTTGCATTTGTGCAGATTTCGTTACCTCATTGTATTTTGATGCCTCATTGGATTTTGATATATGGAAAAAATATTTTAGGATACTCTTTTTTCTAGAATATTTTTCTCCCTTGTTTCCCTTGGGAGTTGGAACCATTATACCTTTAAAGAAAAAAGTATTTCTTGTAATAAAATAATGTGATATTGAACAAAATTATGATAATTGTACAAGTGCTATAAGGGATATCATGGTCTTCTACCTATTGTTGGTTGTCTATTCAATGGTATCATCATATTTTTTATTATGCTATCTATTGCTATCGTTTATGCTCTACTACCGATCATCACTCGTTTCTTTGATGCTAACAATCATTGTGCCATCTGTCATTTATGCTCTACTATCAACTGTCATGTCACCTATCATCTATAGTATATTCTTTGGTTTCAGTCGTCTATCATCTATCATAAATCATTGATCATATCTAATCTATTCATCATATTTCTCTATGACTAGGTATTTGTTTTCTATTTTGCTACCCTTCATCTATTGTCTATCCCCTATTATTGGTAATCTATTCTTTGCTACCATTTAGTAGTTGTTTTTCATTTATTATGTTGTCCATTATCTCTCATTTATGATTTTCATTGGTCTTCTATAATTTATTGAATGCTACCGGCCTTCTATAATTCATTCTTTTCTACCAGTCATCTGTATTTTATTCTACTTTTGTTCTCCACTACCGCTCATTTATTGTCTTCTCTAGTGTCGGTCAAGGAGAAAAAATGTTAAATGTATATGATTAGGTATATATATTGGGGGTATAATAAGTGATTTTTTTTATTTTAATATAATTATTTATAATTTTAAGGCAAAAAGGTCCAAAATTTAGGTGGGAATATTGGCGATTTAAAATTTAAATCGTAAAATTATTATAAATTCAAGGTGAGCTAACCCTAAAAAAAAATTGCTCTTGAAATTTTTCGGCAAATTGGCTTTGGTCAAGGGTCCCCATATTCACCAATTTTAAATTTTAAAAATCCTAATATTCATTAATTAATGATAATTCACCACTATGCATAACCCTATTTTTAGCTAAGTTTTTTTTCCATTTCTTTATCTTAGAAATTTTACATGTAAATTATTATAAAGTTTTTATCAAATATTATATTTGCTATAGGACATTCAAATAAATTTCAATAGATTTTGAGTTTTAGTTTCCTTTCCATGGACCTATTTATAGTTAAATCCTTAGAATCATCTCTAGTGGTAGAGGTTAGTGAGTACATCTCAGAGATATCCTTATTGCTCTAAGATAGGGTGATATTTGGTAAATTTAATGGGTATTGGCCAAGGGCTTCAAACTTGAGAAAATTAATTAATAGGAGTTGGAAGTCTCCAGGAGTGATTCTATCCTTTCTTCTCAAAGGCTTCTTCCTAGATAGTTTTTGCTCTAGGGAATAAAGAGAAAAATTCTAAAAGAGGGTCCTTGGTTTATGGGAAGAGTAGGAGTCTTACCCACTGGTATGAAGGATTTTCACTTAAAATTGTAAATCTATATATAGTACCACTTTGGCTTATGATGTTTGGGTTTCTCATTGAATTTTAAGAAATAGATACCTTCAAGGCAATATAAAATATTCTAGGAAAATTCCTTGAGATTTTAGATATAATGAAATATGGATTCTTGGCTATCTATGCTCAGATATTGGTCATGGTTGACATAAGTAAATCTTTACCATAATCAGTCATTCTTAAGTATGGGGATAAGTTGTGGATCCAAACCATATATTATGAAAATATATATTTTATATGTAGAAGATGTCATGATATGGGTCATATTGAGAGATCATGCCCTACGAAGATCCCAATAGAATAATATGTAGAAAATTGCAAGAGAAACTTACAAATGGTTATGGATGAAGATGGTTTTCAACTTCCAAAAAATAGATCTAGAAAAATAAATAGTGGAGGTCAGTAAAGAAGGATATTGGAAGAAATACCAACTATTTTGAGGCTTTAGCCTATGAATAAAAAGTGGATCAAAGCTTAGAGGACACAATACAAAAGTTTCAATATATTAACAATGAATCATTTATACAATATGATCCTGATTTAAGGAAGAAAATTCTTGATGATCCTAAGGATTGCATCTCATAAAATTTTTAGGACTCTTTTGAAGTACCATGAACCATTCAAGAGAAAAAAATTGATAAAAAAAAATCAATTTTAGAAGTTAATACCTCTACCATTAAAAAGGAAATACCAAAAACTGAGCAGGATAAGTCAATATCTTCTATAATAGAGCTAGGAGAGGATAATTATGATGAAAAAAAATATGAAAGAGTATTGAGGAATATAATAATAAGACCTAATACTGATATAGGCAAGGGAAAAAGAGGAAAACCCTCAAATTATCAAGCAAGATCCACGAAAGCAAGAGCAAACATAGAGAAAGGAACACAAATTAAGTTGGTTGAACTTCTCCTTACCAAACAAAAAAATGATATTGGTAATACGTAGGTGGGAGAAAAAGCCCCTAATGAAACATGATTATAATCTCATGGAATATAAGGGGTGCTAATGCCCCCTAAAATTAGATGTGTATTAGGGACCTATGTTTAAGTAGTAATCCTGATATTATTTATATCCAAGAAACTAAAATGACAAAAGAAGAAGTTTGAAAAACTATGAAAGCAATTTGGGCAAGATGTGAATAGGATACTATGGATTCTAAATGAACTACAAGAGTAAATATAACTTTTTGGAATCCGTCTAGAACCTCTTGTGTAACCATTCATAAAAGTAGGCTTTGGTTAGACTCTTTAGTCACTTGCTACTTTGCAGATATTTATTTCATCCTTATTAATGTCTATGGACCTACAACTGAGTCAGGTAGATTAGAAGTATACAGTGAGATTGAATACTATATGATAAGTAAATACTAAGAAACCTGATTCATGATAATATAATATTTTAATACCATAACCAAGCTAGATGAAAAATTTGGGGGGATTAGGAAATTAACCCAAAGTATGAGATATTTCTTAGTTTTTATTCAAAATAGTAATCTATGGGAGGTTAAGTTTGAAGAAGACAACTATAATTGGACCAACAATAGGAGAGGCCGGAACCTAATCACAAAAATATTATATAGATGAATTATCTCATATCATTGGCTAGATGAAGGAACTTGTGCTAAAATTAATTTCTTAACAAGGATTAGTTCAAATCACTGACCAATAAGAGTTAAAATAGTAATAAGTGAATTAAAAAAAGATCATATTTTAAATATGAGCAGATGTGGGAAGACCATACTTAATTAGTTGATATGATAGCTCAAACATAGAATTATTCAAGTAATGGTGGGTTGTATGCTCTTCCAAATCAAATTAAATCTATGAAATCTAGATTAAAATATTGGAACAAGAATACTTTTGGAAATATTTTTGAGAAGAAAGAAGAACTAAAAGATAAAATTCCAAAATTCCAAAAAGGTGATCATAATAATCCAAGCTCGGAGGAAAGGGAGTTTCTTAGTGAATATCATAATATTTTGAGTAAGGAAGAGAAATTATAGAGATTAAAATCAAGACACACTTGGTTAAAATAAGGAGATAAAAATACAATTTTTTTCATAGGATGACTATAGTATAGAGATCAACATCTAGAATTAGTAGAATTAAATCAATATAAAGGGTTTTGATTGAATATTAGAGTGAAATTAGAAAATAGGTAGAGTCTTTTTATTAGAATATTCTAGTATTAGAGGAGACTAAAATTCTTAATGATAAACTTCTTCAAGATATTCCTTTAGTTATAATGAATGAAGATAGTAGGAAAGTGATGGAGCCTATTAATCTATAAGAAGTTCATTTAGATCATTTATATTTTGATAAGGATAAATCCCTATGTCTATATGGGCTCTCTATAATTTTTTACCAACATAATTGGGATATAGTAAGGGATTCTTTATTGGTGGTAGTTGAATAGTCTAGGGTAAAATAATACATACATTATAAAATAAATGTAACATATCTTACCCTAATTCAAAAAAAGAAGGATGTTGAATTGTTTGATTCTTTTAGACCCATAAGCCTATGTAATATGACATATAATATTATCTCAAAAGTTATGGCAAATCGATCAAGGTTATTTCTAGATAAAATCAATTCAAATGGGCAAGGAGGATTTGTGAAAGCGACATAAATTTTGGATGGGATCATAGTAGTGCATGAAGTTATACATTCAATAGCTTCAAGAAAATAGATAGCAGTCATCTTAAAACTTGATATGAGTAAATGCTATGATAGGTGTGAATGCAAATTGAACAACACCAAACAATGAACTATAAAATTAAATAAGCAATGCGACACATAAAATTGCACAATGAAATAAACTTTTATTATAACGTCGGTGGATCTTCAATGTTACAATAAAATGTGCCCCAAATATGGGGTTACAAAGCTTATTATGCTTGATACAATGATTACAATACACTAGGGTTCTTTGAAACCCTAGTAAACAAATATTGGTGGTGTCTTCACGTTCGATCTGATCCCAATAGTGTGGTGAGTGGGCTTTAGTATCCTATACAGGACCACTCGAGCTTCAATAGCTACCAATGAACTTGATCCCTAAACCTACAAATAACAAACAACAACAAAAGGTCAATAATATCTATGAGGGCTCCACTATGTGAGGCCCTCAATAATAAAGTTACTAACCCTAGTTGTAGAAATGAAGCTATAAAAGAAAATCTAAGAATAAAAATAAATACAATAAATTAATTACCTTGTCTCATGCTAACTTGTATTTCTGATCTTCATCGTTGTTGTATAAATTGGTGCGCAGATGCCCTAGCGACACCCGAGGGGTAGTAGGACTGCAAAACTAGGGCTGTGAACGCCCATGGGTGCTCGATGATGGCAGGAGGTGCCTAGAGGTGCTCGATGATGGTAGAAGGTACCCAGAGGTGCTCGGTGATGGAAGCCAGAGGTGCTGAGAACTTGAAGGGGTTTAGGAGTGAAATAGAATCTATAGAAGTAGATCTGGTTCATGTGAGGTGGGTGATGATGGATGCGAAAGCGAGTGAGCGATGGAAGATGGAAATGGTGAGGGAGCTTGGATACTTGATGACTTAGGATATAAAAAATTAGGGGTTGAGTCATCAAAATGACTCCTCTTTATAATATCTCCTAGGGCACGTTAGGGTTTCAATGACATAATTTGTGTGGTCAAGATTAAAACATGATGGAGGGTGGAGATTAAATCTGGGTATGTGGCATGGATTAAGGTGGATGAATGGCTAGGATTAGATCATGATGGATGGCTGGGATTAATTCATATAAATATATATATATTTATTAAATATATATAAATAAAATATATAAATTATTATTTAAATATATATAAATATATATAAATAATGGGTAAATGTGGTGGGAAGCTATGGATGGATGACAAGTGGCTAGATTTTGGTGTCTATAGATGCCCCTTTTTGTACCATGTTGCGTGAAACACAATGTGGTGCAAAAATACAAGACACCTAGTTTGGCTTGATGTAGAAGCAACTTTTTCTTGTTGGAATGCAAAGATGAACTTGAAGATAAAAGAATTTTGATTGTGTAGCTTACCCCCTCAATTGGTGAATGAGTGATAGATGCATCTCATGAGCCAATTGATAGATTTGTGCAAATGATTGTGTGAATTGTGGATGATATGAATGATGTAAATGTGATGTCATTTTTGCCCCAATGGTGGAAGGGGTTGTTGAAAAATGCAAGTGATTGATTCTATTTTTCCCTAACAGAGAAAAGGGTTTTTGCCAAGTGTAGATGCCATGATCATGTAAGATGTATCCCATTGTGGGAAAATCAAAGTCAAATGTGGTTACCCCAAGTTTGGGGTGATTCCATGCTATTGAAGAATGTGCCTTTCGATGTCATTGATATGCAAGGTGATGAAAATACAATAAGAAAAAGAGTCAACTTTGGAGGGCCTGCTAGTGATTATCAGATAATTCCCACAATTGGAACCAATCACCCTAGCTAGGGCTAGTCTCTATGATGATTTTTAATGTAAAAATAGAATGATGATATATGATTTTGTCCATGTTTCAAGCCCCATGAACAAGGCCATCAATGATAGTTGTAGAGCAAATTGGTCTTGGCATAGTTTCACTCGAAAGGTGAAGTACCAAAATTGATTTTGTTTTTTATTAATGAGATATTGGATGATGAATATGGCCAAGTGTCCTTATGGTGATTTATTCATCTTACCGAATTGCATGGATGCAAATCATTGCAATCGCCAAGGAGATAGAATAGACCACTAGATACGAGGTTCACTTGAAATTTGTGAACTTGGAAAATGTGTGAATGTAATGATTGAAGATGATGTGTTAATGAGTGAAATGATGAATTGATGATGAGAATGATGAATATGGTCATTTTGTGAAAATTTGGACCATTTTGGAGCATTTTGTAACTTGTAAGTGATTTTGTGACTTTTGGTTGCAAGCAAAAATTATGAATCCAAATCAATTTTGGCCTTCACAAAACATGTTATTATGATGAAATTGATGTATGGATGCAATTTGGAATGATTTGGTGGAGGTAAGCTACCTTTTTGGATTGATTTTGGTCTTTTTTCAATGTTGACACCAAATGTCGATGGGCGCTTATTGCTTGTGCAAATGCCCACTAGAGTTTGGTACTTTCCAAATGTAGGGAGGCACTTCAATGCACTAGGAAGCACCCATGGGTATTTTAGTGCACCTAAAATAACTATAAAAGGCTTGTAGAGAGGAAATCAAGCTCATTTGTGCATCCACAAATTTTGAAAGTTGTATTTGAGGGAGTGGAGTTGGGAGTGAGTGATGTTTTGAAGCTATGGTGATGGATGGAGTGGATGTAGGAGTAGGTGTGCACTTTGCCAAGGTAAGTGCTTTTGACTTTCTTTTTTTTTGTGCAATTTTTTTTGAAATAATGCAATGTATGTGATATTAATGCTTTGTGTTGTGTTGTAGTTAAATATTTTGGAGGCTCGACATCGGTTCTCACCTCTCATCCTTGGGGTGAGGAAGGTACTATAGGAGGATGAGTGGGATTGGTTGGAGGTTGTTGGGCTAGCTGGGGTAGCTAAGATAGATGTGGTGAGGGTATATGAGGGGTATCTCTCTACCTTGGTAGAGATATGGGATCTAGATAGGGGGATATTTTAGCTCCCTACTGGAGAGGTGACTATGACACTTGAGGATGTATACTACATCCTCAAGTTGCTAGTGGAGGGCTTGCATGTCGAGGTTGGACATGATAAGAAGTATGAGTTGAGCTACATGTTTGGAGATGGGTGGGAGGATGTGGAGGTGATGGGTGGAGGGATTACATACTTTTCCATGTATGTGGACAAGAAGTTGGATGCCCTACCCACATTGGTGATGTTCATGTTGGCCAACATAGTGGCCTTAAATAGTATTGGTTGTCGGTTCCCATGGAACCTTATCGGGTTGGTGTGTGATATGATCACTACACCATAGGTGTATGCATGGGCTCCTACTTTATTGGTGTAGTTGTACTAGGAGCTATATGAGGTGAGGAGGTAAAAGTTCTAGGGACTAGGTTGTAGTTTGCTATTATAATGTGGGGTTGGGAGCACTTTAGTGTGGCTCGACCTATGGGTTTACTAGCTAGGGGATGGGATAGGGAGTAGCCCTATGCAATGAGGTGGTCAATGGTAGAGGAGGTGCAATTGAGTCATCCTATTTGGATGAGTTAGTGGTATAAGGATTTGTGGGTTGGATTGATAGTGACTTAGGTGGTATGGAGGCCATGGTGAGGTGCCATGTGGATAGGTGATGGGGAGCATCTATGATGGGTGTGATAGGCTATATGGGTGGTTGGGAGGCACATGAAGGAGGTGGAGCTGATCCAGTTCTCATGGGTGTTGTGGTAGTTTGGATTGAGGTAGGGGTTCTTGAGGCACCAGCACTCTATAGGTATCATCGAGATGAGATAGGTCTACCATGTGTCGAGGCATGGAGGTCCACACTATGAGGATGATGAGGAGATGGATCTCCTCGATGTGGATGATGTAGGGACTACTAAGGAGTATGATGCATGGTTTATGACTCAACCACCATGGGTATCAATTTAGTAGTAGATGGGGGAATGAGGATGGGGATGAGGTCGAGGATGTTGATGAGGCTCCTAAGCATTGGAGGCACCTTCGAGCTAGTAGTTGAAGGAGGTAGACTAGGAGGATAGTAGAGTAGGCTCTAGAGTTTGGAGGGTATGGAGATGGTGGATATGGCATGGAGGATAGGGAGGAGGTTCTGTATGAACCTCTTTGTTAGAGTGAGGATGATCGAGTGAGGCTGGAGTAGCTGGTGGTAGAGCGAGATGCTATGATAGTGGCTTGAGATATAGAGATAGCTCAGCTATGGGATAGGGAGGTGGCTCAGGAGGTAGAGATAGCTCGATTATAGATGGAGCTAGAGACATGGCCAAATAGTAGGTGGAGGTGAGGATAGGATCATGAGGCTCTAGGTAGAGCTGCTAGAGGGGTATCATAGGTAGAGATATGATGTACATCACCTTCGGGCTTGGGATGGATATATTCAGGATTGGAGGATCGATTGATGGAGCATGATATTGGGCTTCTAGAACCACCCTCCTCATCCATATCTGAGTCATCTAGGTCTAGTGATTCTAGGTATAGTTCTAGTTCTAGGGCTTCTTCAGGGTCATAGGGGTCCTCTCATAGGTGTTAGCTAGTGCTTAGATGCACTTTTTGTATATGAGCCTTGGTGCTCCATTGTATATAGCCTTTGGATTTCATTGTACATGCAATATTTATATATATACATGGATTTTACTTTTGTGTTATGCTTTTGTGTGAATATTTTGTGTGGATGCATGTGTATATGGATGATTAATGCAAGTGATAATGAAATGAATGCAAATGTTCTAATGATCATTCATAGTTTAGATTTTGCTTGGCCATGTTTTAGCATTGTTGTTTAATCAGGGGCACCAAACTTGGTGGTAGGTGGGGTGAAAAGACTCATGAAATGACATGGATGTTGACATGGAAGAAGATATGGAATATTGACTTTTTGTAGAGACTCAAACATACTAGTGATATCAAACAAACTCACTAAATACTACCTAATTTCTCTAAGACCAAATGTGTGTGCAGTGAATTCATTTACCGAATCATGAGCATGGTAATGACTCAAGGTAATCAAGAACCAATGTGTGTGCAAGTGAGTTCATTAACTCATCTTGAGTAAATTGGGTAAAACTTGTTATGGATGAGACCAAGAAGCTAGCTTGTCCTTATGTGTGGTCAGAGGTCTCTTTAAAAGAGACGTGTCACCATGCATGAGCATACTCCACTACTAGTCAAGCATCTATAGCTCCGATGGAGACTAGCTCCATAGTCCAAGAATTTGATCTTTAGGCTTTGGGGATGACTACCTAACCATCTGACTAGAAATGTAGTACTATCCTTATAACTTGAGGATCAGTGGTGTGTGATGTAAAATATTTAGAGTTTTCGGTACGTATCTTTCCTACTCTATCTTTTATTTTGAAATTTGTGATAGTGGTGAAAACCACTATTTTTGTGGACTATGTTGCATGATGGGACAAGCAAGGATTACCCTTTTCACTTCGAGGTTCAAACCAAGTATGGTGTTATCCCTCTTTGACACAAGATGTTTTTAATATGTGAAATTGTGTTTGGTTCAAGAATATTTTGGAGTCAATTCCTAGAACTCAAGATTTTCTTAGTGAAAATTGTGTCTTGGTCCTAAAGAAAACTCGACATGTATTTGGAGGTTTCTTAAAACACTAGGAGTGGTTGAGTGACCAAAAACACCTAGGAATTATGGAAATGTGGCTTTGCTAATGATAATTTGGACTTTATGGAATGATGTAATGAAATGGATGATGTTTGAAGGTGCCCCTGATTAAGGCAACATGACTTTATTTGACCAATTAATATCTGAACTAAATAAATGATCCCTAATATGAAATATGAAATGTGTGAAAATGATGGTGCAAATGCAATGTATGAAATGTAATTTTATGAAATGAAATGTGTTTTATGCAAATGTATGAAATGAAATGTGTGAAATGAATGTATGCAATGCAATGTGTGAAATGAAATGTATGAAATGCAATGTTTTTTTGTGTAATAGCCATGTATATATACATATATATAAATCACATTATGCATAGAATGCTCTCAAGTGTATAACATTAAGTGGTTCAAGCTCTTCAACTCCCTCTAGACTAGCAAGCCTATAAGTACCTTTACCCACTTTTTGAGTAACAATGTATGGACCTAACCAATTAGCCATAAATTTATCATGAAGATGCGGTAATGCATTGGTGTTTTGTTGATTCTCTTTAAGAACAAGATCTCCTACTTGGAATTCATGTAGATGAACTTTGGTATTGTAAGCACATTTTAGGTGGTCTTGATATACTCGTAAATGCTCTAAAGCATTGACTCACCTTTCATCAAGAAGTGTGAGTTGGTCAAGATGTGCTTGTCTAGCAGTGTCATCATCTATGAATTCTTGCAATGAAATTTATAATGAGGGGATCTCAAGCTCAAGAGGTATGATTGCTTTGGCTCCATAGACCAATGAAAATGGTGTTGCCCTAGTAGGCATGTGGATGCTTGTTCGATAAGCCCATAATGCCAAGGGAATTTGTGTATGCCAATCTCTATGATTTTCTTTAACAAGTTTCTTGAGAATAGCAATTAAGGTCTTATTGGTAGCCTCAACTTGTCCATTTTCTTGTGGGTAATAAGGAGTCGAGAAACTATGTTGGATATTATATTTCTCACAAAGTGCTCGAACATCCTTGTTCTTGAAAGACTTACCATTTTCAGAGATGATTTTTGAGGGAATACCAAAATGATAAATGATATGATGAAGTATAAACTCCACAATTCTAGGTCCTATCGTACTGGTTAGAGGAATTGCCTCAACCCACTTTGTGAAGTATTATGTGGTTGTGATGATGAATGTATGTTGTCTCAAGGAAGAAGGTGATATTTTACCAATTAAATCTAGACCCCATTGTGAAAAGGGCCAAAGGATTTGAATAGGTTGTAATGCTTGTGATGGTACATGAGTTAAATTAGCATGTTCTTGACATTGCTTACAATGTTTGACATATGTGCAACAATCTCATTCCATTGTGGGCCAATAATAACCCATGCATAGAATACACTTTGCAATGGCCATTCCACTAAAATGACCACCACAAGTACCATCATGAGCTTCAACTATGGCTCTTTGTGCCTCATTAGACTCGAGACAATGAAGGAGGATTCCATCATAACCACGTCTATACAACACGTCCCCCAAGAGAGTAAAATGAGCTACCTTTTTCTTGAAAGTGCATTTAGCAGTCCATGACATATCTGATGGGAGTGTTCCAAACTTGAGAAAGGCTATTATTTGGTTTGACCAAGGCTCACATGACTCCAAATGGATAAAGCAAACATCCTTTTCATCCTTAGATTCAACATGAATAATTGCAGATTTAGAGATCATTGTAATTATGAGGGGTTGTACCTCTCCTAAGGTATCCTTTGGAATCAATGATCCAAGAGAGGCCATCACATCTACAAATCTATTAGTCAAACATGGCAAACTATCAATTTCATACCAATCAAACTTAGAGAGCAATTTCATTGCTACTTCATGGTAAAGCTTAATGGTAGGCTCTTTGCATTGGTATTCTCTAGTTACCTATTTGACAACAAGTTGAGAATCACCAAATATCCTAATACGCTTAATGCCCATAGCTATAGCTACTTGAAGACCTAATATTAAGGCTTCATACTCTATTGTTGTTTGTGCATTGGAAGTCTAGTTTGAATGATAAGGGGATAGGCACCCCCTAGGGTGTATGAAACATGACTCTAGCACCTTGACCTTTTTCACACTTAGAACCATCAAATAATAGTGTGATATCGATGTCTTCCTCCGGAATGACATCTTCTTCTTGTTTAGTGATAGTGAATACCGAATCATCTGGGAGCTCAATAATCAAAGGATGATCACTAGGTAGTGGAGCTTCCACAAGTTGATCGGCTATAACCTGACCTTTAATGGATTTTTGACTTATGAACTCAAGATCAAATTTAGTGAGAAGCATTATCCATTTAGCGGTGCGAGTGTTATTATAAGTGTGAGATATCATATAACGTAGAGGATTTTCTCTAGCTATGACATATGTGGTGTGACTAAGCATGTAATGTCTAAGTTTCTTAGTGGCAAAGACCACTTCTAAGCACAATTTTTCCATGTAAGCATATCTGGTTTCATAGCTTACCAATGTTCGACTAATGTAATAGACAACTTGCTCTCGATTGTTTTCATTCTTTTGTGCAAGCATTGTCCCTAATGCAAAGTCCATTGTTGAAACATAAAGATGGAAGGGGACCCCTAGATGAGGAGGAGCTAAGACTGGTGGAGAAGCTAGGTATTGCTTAATGTCATCAAAGGCTTTTTGACATTCATCTATCCATGAAAATGGCACCCCCTTTTGTAGCAGGTGATTGAATGGCCTGCATTTGTCAAAAAGTTGCGCAATGAAATGATGGATTGATTGAATATTTCCTTGTAAACTATGCAATTCCTTCAAATTTTTTGGGGGAGGCATCTCCATGATGGCCTTGAATTTGTTTGGGTCCACCTCAATGCCTCTTTTGGAGATAATGAACCCTAGTAGTTTTCTAGAGGTAACACCAAAGACACATTTCTTGGGGTTCAACCTTACATTATGCTCTAGAAGTCGATCAAAGACTTTTTCCAATACACCAATGTGCTCTTGTCAAGTTTTGGATTTTTCCAAGAGATCATCCACATAATATTCGATGATCTTATGCATGTAATCATGGAAGATGTATGTCATGGCATGTTGATAAGTGGCACCTACATTTTTGAGGCCAAAGGGCATCACCTTGTAACAAAAAGTCCCCCAAGGTGTAGTGAATGTTGTTTTGTGTTGGTCATCAAGATTTATTCAAATTTGGTTGTATCCTAAAAAATCATCCATGAGAGAAAGCATTTCATGGCCAAGCAAGTGTCAACAAGAGTATCAATATTTGGAAGAGGAAAATCATCCTTAGGACATACTTTGTTAAGATCTCAAAAATTAGTGCAAATGTGTATCACCTCGTTAGGCTTATGAATGGGTACCATGTTTGAGAGCCACTCAGGATAATCAATAGGAACTATGAAATTCACATCTAAAAGCTTTTGAAGCTCTTCTTTGACCAAGAGGGCAATAGTAGGATGCATCCTTCTAAGTTTTTGTTTGACCGACTTAGCATCAGAGTTTAAGGTGAGATTATGGACAACCAAATTAGAGTCAAGACCAGGCATGTCTTTATAGGACCATGCAAAAATTCCCTTCTTCCTCTTGAGGAGAGCAATTAATTGCTCTTGTTCATCTTTGGATAAGCTTTTGCCAAGTTTGATAATTTGGGGATTATCTACATCTGAACTAAGGTTCACATCGATAGTATCTTCAATAGACATGTGAGAACCTTCCTCAAGTTGATGGGGAGTTGGGATTAGATGAATGTCATCTATGAGGTCATCAAACTCTTCTGACTTATCCTCATCTATGTCTACCTAGAAAACCTCAAGATCTGAAGGTGAAGGTGAAGGTGAAGGTGATGGAGGAATGTAGTTGGTTGAAGCCCTTAATAATTCCTCGGATAGGACAAACTCAAAAAGGATGGGGGTGAGGAAATCTGGTCCATATCAATAAGACTCATGTCAATAGGAATTGGCTTTGCCAAATCATATGGATTACGGAGGGGGAATAAGTCAACAGGATTCATGTTGACTTAAAGGGAAAATGGATGGTGGAAGGGTAAATGGATGGGTGGATCTTGTTGGCTAGAACCAATGCTAGAACTCTATTAAACCTAGATAATAGCAAGCAACACAAATAAATGCAATGTACATGCAAAATTTTTTTTTTTTTTTTTTATTTATTTTTATTTATGTACATATATTACAAATAAAATGGTCTATGATATGGATTAATGATATGGAGGTGGTGGTTCACCGGTTGGGTCAACTCACTCTTGTGGAAGAAGCAAGTGAAATATGGGTTGATGGATGGGGAATATTTTGAGGTAAAACTCATCCTGTTAGTATGTGGAATGATGGGGTCTGATTCCTCTTCATATTCATCAGAAACTATTGACATCAGGTCAAATTATTCATAGATCTCATCTTTAGAGTCATCTATGTGATGGATATCTTCTCCTAAATTTAAATTTAAGCTTTGAAAATCTTGTTCAAGAGAAGAGGTGGATGAAAGTGGATGATAACCTAAACCTGAATGGTCATGCATTTCTCGATATGAAACATCGATAATATCATGCATTCCCTATTCATGTCATCCTAGGCCATGTCCTTGCCAATTAACAATGTGGAAATATCAAGATGGAAAACTTGACATATGTTGTATATTGGTCGGTGTGGGTGATTTGGGTTCATCTAGGGTAACTAGATTGGATGATGAATCAAGTCCCCCATACATAAAATTAATGCTATTAGGCATTGAACCCATGTTATATACCACTCCTATAGATAAGGGTGGGTCACGTGGGTGATCGTAATCCTTAGCACTTTGAATGTTGAGTGGTGTGACTATGATGTCTTGGACCACATATTCACCAATACCAGGATTAGTGAGGTGGACCTCGACTTGGGATGATGTGGATGAATTGGATGTGGATGGAACTGACTCATGGTTGGTTGATGGTATCTCACAATCCATCATTTTGACTTGTGAGACATTGGCTGATGTGGATGAATATGGATTTGGTTGGGTGGATTTGAATTGGCAATGATGTGGAAGGAGTGGTGGAGGATGTTGATGATGTGGCTAATGTTGATTGAGTTTGACCACATGTGCATGTAGTCAATGGTGATGAAGATGGGGGTATGGAAGTGGATGCTTGATGAGAATTGGTGATTGGAAGCTCCTCAAGAATAGGGGCTTTAGATGATGATATGGATGGGGTGGATGATGAAGTGGTTGATGAAGTGAGGAATAGATGAGTGGAAGGTAACATGGACTCATAGGGGTTTGAGATAAAGTTGCAATACTTAAATGGTTCAACATCCATTGGTATGCAATGTACTTGTCCCTCATGTACGTATTTCAAGCATTGATGTAATATGGAGGGGACACATCTCATTTCCCTCATCCAAGGTTGTCCAAGGAGTACATTATATGCCATGGACCCTTCCAAGATGTGGAACATAGTATGCAATATTTTGACCCCCACTTCGATGGGCAAAACAATAGTGCCAACTATGGAGTAGAGAGCATCGTTAAATGCTTTCAAGGTGAATGAGGATTTGGTGATGTGATCTAGTGGAAGCTTGAGATGTTGAAGGGTAGATGTGGTGATGATGTTTATGGAGGAGCTGGTATCAATTAAAACTCTTTTGAAAGGCTTCCTATCAATTTGAGCCATGATGTGTAATGGAGGGTCCACTGATTCCGATGATATTGGTTTGATCTCAAAATCATAGAAAGTAATGGAAGGCTCCATACATGTTTGAATATTCCCCATAAAATTATTAAATGCATTAGCATCTTGAGATTGAAGTTCAATGGATTTTAGAATATCCATTAATGCTTCACGATGTGGAGGAGATTTTTGAATTAGCTCATATATGGATAGTTTGGCTGAAGCTATTTTTAAGCTTGTGGTTAACCGACTTCTCAATGAGATGATTGGCCTAGATGGATGATTGGAAGGATGAATGGGTTGAGATGGATGGGCTAGAATATGGATTGGCTGAGAGGGATTGGTAGAAAATTGGATGGGAGATGATGATGTGGTAGGTTGAGACACACTTGCCTGTGGAGGTATGGGTGGATGACTAGACTATTGCTGAACATTTTGTTGATTGGAGCATTGTTGTTGACCTCGGGTTACTACATGAATAGCACCCACAAAACCTTGGTATTGTTGAATATGATTAACCTAATTAGGAGGAGTCTTGGTATTTGATCCTCCTATTTTTGGTTGTGCTTCCTCATGATGAGGAAGTGGTGTTTGAAAAATCCCAAGATTTTGATTTTGTTGAGCTAGAGGACTATCAAGCTTGATAGCCCCTAACTCAATAAGGTCTTGCACTCTATCTTTGAATTGATGGTAGTTATTGATGTCATGCCCATTCTGTCTATGATAAGGACAAAATAAATGCTCCCTATAGTGTTTACCATGTTTAGCGGGATCATCAGGTCTGACCTCGGGCAAGGGAAGTTGATTTGTGTCATATAACCTATAAAAAATGGAGGTATAAGATTCAGCCAATGGGGTATATTGATGGGGTTGTCGAATAGATTATCGATGTGGTCGGTTTTCCATAGTTGGCATTATGTTTTGACTTGATTGAGTAGTTGAGGGAACCATATGATATTCAATTTTTTATGGTTGTTGTTGCATAGGTTGTTGTTGAGCCATTACTAGTTGGCTCATGACCACTTGATTTACTTGATTGGATGAATTGGCCGGATTGGCCTGATTGGATTTTGATTGGCTAGAATAATTTCCTTTATATTGGCCCTTATTTTACCATTATTTCTTCTTAGGCTTAAGCACTCCTTGGATTTTTATCTCCTCAATTGTGCTAGCTTGGGCAAGAGCTTCATCAAATGATCTATGTTGTTGTAATTGCAATAACCAAGAGATGGGTTTTAAGCAACTCTTAGCGAACAATCGGGTCAGCTCTTCCATTGGTAGGGCAAATGGCAATTTGGTGATAATGACCCTCCAACGGTTACCAAAGTCATAGATAGACTCATCATCATATTGTTTTAGATCATAGATATCAGATAATGAGACTTTCTTTCTTATATTGAGGGAGAATATTTCAAGAAATTGGTCAACCAATTGCTCAAAAGTATAAATACTATGGTTGGGAAAATGGTTATACCATTCTACAACATCTCCCCCTAATGTTTGAGGGAAGGTTCTAAGCATTAGAGCATCATTACTTTGAATTCTAAAGCAGGAATGAATAAATGAGCTCACGTGCTCTTTAGGGTTCTCCATCCCTTTAAATTTATCAAACTTTGGTATTGTGAAATCTATCGGATATGGTGGTGATGGTATCAAAGGATGAATTGGTTGATTGATCAGTTGACGTAGGGTAGGCTTCTGGTTTATCATGCTAGGAGTATGTTGCATCAAACTATCAATCTATTGTTGCATAGCTTGGATTCGAGGGTCCTCCCTAGGAATGTGGAAACCCTGAATCACTTGATGATTTTGTGATGGTGAGGTGGAAAGATGTTGAGGTGTAATGAGGTGATGATGACTTGGTAGAGTGGATTGATGTTGATGATAATGTGGTTGATGAAGGAATGATTGTGAATGAAGATATGGAGATGATGTATGAGGGCTTTGGATAGGTTGGCCAATGGGAATAGAATGGGTATGGGTTGGCGATGATGTTGGAATGGAAACCATAGAAGATTGTGGTACCCAAGATGGACTTTGGCTAATAAATATGGGCTGAGTGGAAATAGGTTGAGGCTTAGGGTTGATCACCTGAACTTGTTGTTGAGCATTCTATCACTTCTTAAGCAATTTGTTGAGATGTTCCCATGTCTCATGTATTTCCATATCAGTGGTTGATGGAGTGGATGTGGATGGGATTGATGAGGTAGGTGGAGGGTAAGTTACAATGGGAATTGCAACTTGATGGGAGACACTAGATGGTATGGATATGGGCACTTGTGAAGCAACATTAACATGTGCTTCATACAAGGGGTTACCATAGACTGAGGTGTATGAGGATGGGATGGATGTGCTTTGGGCACATGATGATTGTGGTATGGAAAAATATTGGGAAGGTGTAGCAGATACCTCAAAAAGAGGGTTATTGTACACCTGGGTAAAGCTTGAAGGTTGGGAGGAGATAAGTTCCTATTGTAAAGAAGGATCATGTCTAGGTGAGTTAGGGACTGACTCTAAGATATAGTTAGTGGATTTCAAAAGAGCTTCCACTCGTGCCATGTCTATATGGGTGATATGGTGGTCAATGGTTGGTGAAGATGATTCTATTTGGGGCATGGCCATATGAAATGATGTGGATGACACAATGTGTGAGGGACCTACAGACAAATTTGAATGACTTACCTGTATCACACTAGGGGGATTGATCATGGAAGTGGTGGTGGAAGGTGATGATGAACACTCCATTGCTGAAGTGGTTTGATTGGTGGATATTTGATTCATTATTTTAGCTTGATTTCTTGTTAATACCATAAACTAATGAACCAAATATAAAATGTGCTAGAAAATAAAATGTGGAATGAAAAACTCACAAAATCAAATAGGTAATCCAATCCTATGTTTATGCAACAAAATGTGTCTTACCTTTTGTTCTTTTTGTTATCTCATTTTAATGTTTTTTTTTTATGGTTTTATGTGTTTTTATGAACTAATCAGAATTAAAACGGGTGAACACTATGGCTTGGATGGGTAATGAGATTCTTACTGGTGATGAAATCTAGCAAGTTTGCTCAGGGGTGTCCTAAAGTGTCTAGGGGTAGATATTGGTGGATGGAGATGAAACCCACCATCACCAGATCTCAAGCAATGGTTGGTGATGAAATCCAACACATTATTGTTAAAAGTGATACGTGTAGTGTGTGATTCCTTTTAATATTTCTAGTTTTTTATGGTGTACATACAATGTTAGAAATAACTGATTTCACTAGTCTAAATTAGAAGCCAACACAAGAAATATTGATTTTTCCAAAAGAAGTAGAGTACACCGCTTAAGACCGCTCTCTAAATAGAGGAGGTTAGGATCCTCAATACTAACATTATTAGTTAGTATTAGTTAGTATTATTAATCATTTAATTATTATATTAACTTATAAAATGAACCATCACAACCCTTCATAACGTGAACCATCACGTCTCTTCATACGTGAACCATCATGTCTCTTCACCAACGTAGCTTTAGGGTAGATATATATATTAGGTTGGCCATCCATATCAAATCATCCATGAATAATAAGAAGAAGAATAATATATATTCTAAATGAGGGAGCCCCCTATAGTGGCAAAGTGATTACAAGGGAGCCCCCTTTGAGTGGCCTGCGATTACATTTACAGTAATTTGTTAATAATTTTATAGTAAGACCTTGGGGTCTTACCATTTGGTATCAGAGCCATGTGGGACCCATTCATGTGGGAATTGATCAAATATCTTCATCAAATCACTTTTGTACGTGAGTATCAAACTTGGTTTGAGGATATCACCAAACACAACACAATATTGGCTGAATCAATTCTCATCAATGGCTTCATTAGGGGATTAAAAGAGGAAATTAGAATGGGGGTGACAAGGTTCAATCTCTATACCATGATGCAAACCTATGGATTGACAAAATTAGTTGAAGATAAAATCAATGCACAACAACGATTAGAGAAATCACTTATGGAAAAATTATCGATCACTTACATCGCTCCCAAACCTATGCATAATGGAAGGGCACAAAGCACTTACACAACCCCTAAATCTAACCGAACTTTATGAATTAAACATATTATCTTTCAGGAGATGAAGGAACGATGAGCAAAAGGACTCTATGATAATTGTGATGAACAATTTTGACCCCACCATACATTTTCTACACTAACATTGTATTTATTGAAGGAAGTTGATCCCTGTCTCTCCATAGAGCAAGCAAATGAGGTAGTTGTGTCCGAAGCAACCAGTGCACCTACTCACTACAATGAAGACAATGAGGTCGATGTGCAAGAAGTGATTGATGTACAAAGTAGGGATGAGGTAGACATACCCAAAGTGATCAATTCTAGCCAAACATGCACTCTACAAGACCTACACATACCTTACTCACCAATAGTGAGTTCTTGCCATATGATCAAACCTATTCGAAACCAACGCAGATTGACTACACACTCCTCTGTTGGCTCTACCAAGGAACCAAAACAGGATATGAAATTATTACCATCACTTTTGATGCATCAGTATAAAGTATTTGAGGAACCCCAAGGGTTGCCCTCCCATCGTCATCATGATTTTCCTAAGTAATATTCTACTATTGTTCTTGGAAACCCCCCGCTAATGCTTCATCCTTCTCTATATCCTTGCATATGAAAGGATGCCATTAAAAGAGTCCAAGAACTTACACAAATCCTTCTTGGAAAGCAAAGGACAAAGCTTCTCAATTTGAGCTTTGAGGACAAAGCTCTTTTTAAGGAGGGTGGCATGTTAGGATCCTCAATCCTAACATTATTAGTTAGTATTAGTTAGTATTATTAATCATTTAATTATTATATTATTAACTTATAAAGTGAACCATCACAACCCTTCATATCTCTTCAATCATGAACAATCATGTCTCTTCACCAACGTAGCTTTAGGGTAGATATATATATTAGGTTGACCATCCATATCAAATCATCCATGAATAATAAGAAGAAGAAGAATATATATTCTAAAGGAGGGAGCCCCCTGTAGTGGCAAAGCGATTACAAGGGATCCCCCTTTGAGTGGCCTGCAATTACATTTACATTAATTTGTTAATAATTTTATAGTAAGACCTTGGGGTCTTACCATTTGGTATCAGAGCCAGGTGGGACCCAATCATGTGGGAATTACTCAAAGATCTTCATCAAATCACTTATGTACGTGAGTATCAAACTTGGTTTGAGGATATCACCAAACACAACACAAGATTGGCTGAATCAATTCTCATCAATGGCTTCATTAGGGGATTAAAAGAGGAAATTAGAATGGGGGTGACAAGGTTCAATCTCTATACCATGATGCAAACCTATGGATTGACAAAATTAGCTGAAGATAAAATCAATGCACAACAATGATTAGAGAAATCACTTATGGAAAAATCGTTGACCACTTACATCGCTCCCAAACCTATGCATAATGGAAGGACACAAAGCACTTACACAACCCCCAAATATAACCGAACTTTACGAATTAAACATCTTATCTTTGAGGAGATGAAGGAACGACGAGCAAAAGGACTCTGTGATAATTGTGATGAACAATTTGGACCCCACCATAAATGTGCTACACTAACATTGTATTTATTGAAGGAAGTTGATCCCTGTCTCTCCATAGATCAAGCAGATGAGGTAGTTGTGTCCGAAGTAACCAGTGCACCTACTCACTACAATGAAGACAATGAGGTCGATGTGCAAGAAGTTATTGATGTACCAAGCAGGGATGAGGTAGACATACCCAAAGTGATCAATTCTATCCAAACATGCACTCTACAAGACCTACACATACCTTACTCACCAATAGGGAGTTCTTGCCATATGACCAAACCTATTCGAAACCAACGTAGAGTGACTACACACTCCTTGTCCGTTGGGTCTACCAAGGAACCAGAAAAGGATATGAAATCATTACCATCACTTTTGATGCATCATTATGAAGTATTTGAGGAACCCCAAGGGTTGCCCTCCCATCGTCATCATGATTTTCCTAAGGAAGATTCTACTATTGTTCTTGGCAACCCCCCGCTAATGCTTCATCCTTCTCGATATCCCTACCTACGAAAGTATGCCATTAAAAGATTCCAAGAACTTACACAAATCCTTCTTGGAAAACAAAGGACAAAGCTTCTCAATTTGAGCTTTGAGGACAAAGCTCTTTTTAAGGAGGGTGGCATGTTAGGATCCTCAATCCTAACATTATTAGTTAGTATTAGTTAGTATTATTAATCATTTAATTATTATATTATTAACTTATAAAGTGAACCATCACAACCCTTCATAACGTGAACCATCACGTCTCTTCATATGTGAACCATCATGTCTCTTCACCAACGTAGCTTTAGGGTAGATATATATATTAGGTTGGCCATCCATATCATATCATCCATGAATAATAAGAAGAAGAATAATATATATTATAAATGAGGTAGCCCCCTATAGTGGCAAAGCGATTACAAGGGAGCCCCCTTTGAGTGACCTGCGATTACATTTACATTAATTTGTTAATAATTTTATTGTAAGACCTTGGGGTCTTACCAGAGGAGGGTTCATCTACTATTTCATCATATTGAATCACCAAATGTGGGGGTAATTTTAATATTCTAATGCTATTCCTATTTAGACTAGCAAAAGGAGAAATTCCTAATCCTAAAATGCATACTATTTCATGCAATTAACAATTCATATGAAAACAGAAATGTAGGGTTTTAATTGTAGCACACAAAAAAATATGGAATTTTAATTGGAAATGTGAAATTTATGCTTAAATTTGGATGCAAAAATGGATGCAAAGAAATATTTTAATGCCTATATATTCATATTAAAATGCTTGCTTTTAATAGATTGTTAATGATGTTCTTTTTAGCCATAAATATGTAAAATCATGAAAATATGTAAATCAAAGAGGTTAGGAGTTTTAAGGTAGAATTATTGATAATCCTATGTATTTTTCCTCCTATCTTTGAAAAACCTTTGGAAAAATTTAAAACTCACTTGGGTGTTTATTGAATGTCCCACGAGTGCCACAAGGTATCTGCGCACTTTCTGCAACTTTTGCGACTTCTCAAATGTTGCTTCTACAAAATTTGCGTGAGCTATTTTTCTAAAAAAACTACAATATAGGAACAAAAAACCACAAATTAGTAACAAGTTAATTCAAAATAAGAAACTCTTAAGGAGTACCACCATGATTTCCATTTGTGAATGCAAATCAAACAACACCAAACAATGAAATATAAAATTAAATAAGCAATGCGACACATAAAATTGCACAATGAAATCAAATTTTACTATAACATCAGTGGATATTCAATGTTACAATAAAATGTTCCTAAAATATGGGGTTACAGAGCTTATTATGCTTGATACAATGATTACAATACATTAGGATTCTTCAAAACCCTAGTAAACAAAAAATGGTGGTGTCTTCATGTTCGATCTAATCCCAATAGACGTGAGTGGGCTTCTTGATATTCTATGCAGGACCACTCCAGCTTCAGTAGCTACCAATGATATAGACAACATACAAATAGTTAATAATACCTATGAGGTCTCCACTGTGTGAGACCCTCTAAAAATATGATTACTAACCCTAGATTTTGCAAGATAATATTGAAAGAGATAATGTAGGAATAAAATAAACACACATAAATTGTTTACCTTATCTCACGCTAACTTGTGGTATTTTGATATTCATTGTTGTTGCATAAAATAGCACATAGATGTCCTAGAAACACTCGAGGGGTATTAGGGATGTAGAACTAGGGTTGTGAATGCTCGTAGGTGCTCTATGATAGCAAGAGATACCCAGAGGTGCTCAATGATGGAAGAAGGTGCCCAAAGGTGCTCGATGATGGTAGAAGGTGCCCAGAGGTGCTTGATGATGTTAGGAGGTACCGAAAGGAGCTCGATGATGTCAACAAGCACCCAGATGTGCTCAAATAACTTGGAGGGACATTTTGGGAATGAAATAGAATCTACAAAAATAGATCTGGTTCATGCGAGGTGGGCAATGACAGATGCGGAAGCAACGATGAGCGATGGAAGATGGATAATGGTGACAAGGCTTGGATGCTTGAGGACTTAGGGCACAAAGGCTCAGATAACTCAATATTTCGGGAAAAATTGTTAGGGCTTGTTTTCTTAGAAAACTTAGGGGTTGAATCATCAAAATGACTCCTCTTTATAATATCTCCTAGGGCACATTAGGGTTTCAACAACATAATTTGTATGGTCAAGATTAAAACATGATGGAGGGTGGAGATTAAATCTAGGCATGTGGCATGGATTAAGGTAGATGAATGGTTGGGATTAGATCATGATGGATGGCTGGGATTAATTCATATAAATATATATTTATTAAATATATATAAATAAAATATATAAAATATTATTATTAAATATATATTAAAATATATATATATAAATAATGGGTAAAAATGGTAGGAAAATATGGATGGATGACAAGTGGCTAGATTTTGGTGTCTACAATAGGGTTAAATGAGATTTTCTTTTTGTATTTTTAGAAAATTTTAGATTCAGGAATAAATGTGTTAGATAGATTAAATCTTGTGTCTCTACAATTTCTTATTCAATGTCGGTAAATGGGATAGTAAAAAAGTATTTTAATGCCAAGAGTGGCCTTAGACAAGGAGATCCTCTATCTCCTTATTTGCTCATTATTTTGGTAGAGGTTTTAAAAAATAACTTAAAGGAGGCTTACAAATATGGGCTTATAAATGGACTTAAGGTTAGTAATAACATTGAAAAAATCACCCATCAATAGTTTGTAGATGATACAACCATTTTTAGAAGGGTAAAGATAAATTAGGCCAGATATTTGAATAACTTTTTTAAGGAATACAAAAGAGCATTAGGACAAAAAGTTAAAACGAAAAATCCAAAATTTACTTCCTTAACACTCCTACTAATATCAAAGCAATAATTTATAGGTTGCTTAAAATGGAGGAGATAATTTTTCTAGCAACTTATCTAGGGATGACTTTATTTGAGAGAAGAATGAGAATAGAATTATGGAATATAGTTATTAGTAAATTTTAGAATAAACTTCCAACTTGGAAAGGTAGATAGTTATCATTAGAAGTAAGAGTGTAGTTAACTAAGTTAGTCTTATATTCCATTCCAACATTTTATAAGTCATTGTATTCTATGCCAAAATTAGTTGAAATTATTTTAATTTATATTATGCGATTATTTTTATGGTCAAGTTTACATGATAAAGGGAAGTTTCCTTTGGTGAAATACAGCAAGGTGTGTGATGATAAAACTAGGGGATGCTTTGGTTTAATAATTCTTACAGATGCAAAGTTAGATCTTAGGGGACAATTAATATGGATATTGTATAAAAAGAGTGAAAGACAATGGGAAGATTTTTTCTATGTTGATCCTAGTGACCCAAGTTTAATATTTACTACTTTCTCTCTACCAAATGGTTCTACTCTTTAGAATGTTTAAAAAAAAATATTGATCTTATGATTAAAATTTTAAGATGAGTGGTGGAAACTAGAGAAAAATATTCTATTTGGATGGATACTTGGTGTGATAAAAAACCTCTCAATTTAGATCTACTTGTAAAACCTCAAGACAAATATGGTGATAGGGTTTCTAACAATTTGTATGAGGATCAAGAAGGAAGATACAAATGGAAGAATATTTTTTTACAAGTATACAAGACATTGATGCTAGTAGGAAATTGAGTAGAAATATAACAAATATTATTATTTTGAGATAAACCAAGGATAAATTGATTTTGGAGTTGAATAGCTTAGGAGAATACACAAGAAGTTGATATAATGTACAACACCAATAAAATAATAATATCACTAGAATATGGAGATATATTTGGGATAGCCTAAGCATTCCTAAAGTCAAAATGTTTGTTTGGATAGTAGGTCATAGAAGAATTTTATCCTGGGATAATCTTATGAAAAGGGGTTTTCATGGCCCCTCTCAATGTGTTTTTTGTAAAAAGGAGGAGGAGAGTATAGACCATCTCTTGGAACATTTCTCAATAGTCTAAAATCTATGGAAATAGGTTTTTAATACATTTGGTAAATGCATGGTGATGAATATAAAAATTGATTATTGGTTAAATCAATGTGTAACAACCTCTTTGTCACTACTCAACCACTCTTATATATATATATATATATATATATATATATATATATATATATATATATATATATATATATATACATATTTTATGAGACAAGGAACATAATCATGACTTAAGGTAGAACCATTCTAGCTAGATTGTAACTTATCAAGGTAGATAGCATCATGTGCTATTGAGACTTGATCAGAGTCTCTTTGAGTAGAAGTGATCAGCTTCTATGAAACCCTCATACCCCATTGGTATGAGAACACTGGCCAAGTGAAAGGTTTCATCCCATATAGAAGGGAAAATCACCCTGGTCCACCAAGACCAATATATAGGTGATTGCCTTGAATATGGAGATCCACACCAATGGAAAACCATCATAGATGAAATAACCACACCAATGGTTATTCATAGATATTATATCCGATCCACATATTTTTGATGGGATATTTAGGATAACAGATCTATGTTCATGATTAAACTCATAGAATCCATGGAATGTCATCTTAAGCCATATTATGTAACTTTAAACCTCTTAAAACTCATTTGTCCATTCTCTCATTTAGGTATCAATTTTTCTTTTCATAAGAGTCATTTAAAGATAATACTTTTCAACATGGAAGTACCCCTCCTCCTACACACTCAACTTCTTAGATTTAGAACTTAAGGTTTCTTTTGGTTTTCAATTCTAAACCAACTTGTCTTCTTGTGGGTTTCATCCCATTCCAAATTCCAATGTGTTCTAAATTAAACCATCATGAGTGTTTAGGAGGTGAATATAAATCAATGATGTTATTTTATGATAGGATTCATTACATCATAACCTTAGATTGAAACAATACATGAGAGGTCTATTTAAGTAGGAATTACATCCCATTATAGTTAGATTTATAATTCCACACAACCATTGATTACAGAGTAAAACTAGCTAGTTGCATCATTCATAGTTATTCAATTTAATCCAAAAAGTAAATGGCACAATCGCATAATATTAAATCAGCAACATTTTAGAAATTTAAGCATACATTCTTAACATCATAAATGAAATTGTTGATTAAATAGTAATCAAGGTAAACATTGTAGTGATCTAGAAACATGCATGGCTATCCCATATAATAATTTAACCATCTCATACATATATCATTTTTATTTTGAAAGTAAAGTAACATGAACAAGAAATTACACATCAAACCACAAAATAGAGTGACACAATTATTTATCCTGGGAACCCTCATGGGGAATAAACCCATCCCCCAAAGGATGTGTCTTCCTCATATTCATAAACTTAAAAGGCAGGATTACAACTATAGAAGGG
Organism: Wollemia nobilis; assembly: GCA_028583015.1. NCBI lineage: Eukaryota > Viridiplantae > Streptophyta > Pinopsida > Araucariales > Araucariaceae > Wollemia > Wollemia nobilis. The sequence continues at coordinate 13,501,372 of JAQPPZ010016955.1, read as the reverse complement.
CTTCTATAGATTACTTTTAATCATATACAAATCAATGGATACCTTTGTCCCTTATCAGATTTATGATGCAATTAAGGATTTTTTCAAATTCCTTTCTAAGTCATCATTATGTCATTAAAGTATTTCACACCCGAAATATGAACTAATCTGTTCCTTTTTTATTATGATGTAATTAAGGACTCTACAAATCCTTATTTTAAATCATTTCAAGAATTTATAAATTCTTACATACGTTTATGAAAATCATTGGAATCATATTTTGGAGATGATTCTTTGATCCTAGAGGAAACTTCTTTGTTTCCTCAAAATGAAATTCCAAATTCATTCTTTGTGTTTAAATTAGAATCATCCTACGATTTAAAATCCCATACCCTTAATTCACAGAACAACATACTAACATTATTTATTTTTAACCTTAATAATATGAACTCATATGTTTATATATACCTTCAACTTAAACCTAAGTTTATGGGGATAACTTTCCTCGCACAACCTTTATTCCTAGCTGAGGTAGTCCTAAGACTCATAGGGTGTTAATAGATCATAATCTATTCTTAACTACCTTATTCTTGTCCCATAGGTTTTAATAGATCTATAAGATATTCCTAAAATAATCACCTCAAGGGTATTTAATGACCACGACCTGGGACCAACGCTTATGCGATTGGCACCCCCTTGTATTGGAATCAAGCTAAGCATGGAGACAACCATGACCACCACCATATGATCATATGAATAGGGAAGTTTTTCCTTACTAAATTTCTTCAACTACCTATATAGAAGTGTTGTGGGATAAATCCCATCATTGATTTTAAAATTTTTGGAATGATTGACTCATGAAACACCTGGCTTCCTAACCGAGCATTGATAATCATGTGGTTCGATTATCAACCAACCAAAAAATGCCACACAGCGGATAGCCAAGATATATATATGATATATGTATACCACACAGAGGATATACAAAGGACAATCAACAACCAATCAATAGGTGTCTTGGATATCTCTCATTTGGCGCATGGTACCCACCGCTTGGTGGCTTCCAAGACCACTGCATGGTGGTCGACTACCAAATAGAGGATTTCCCCTTTAATGATACATAGTATCTACCATAGGTTTTATGTGGGACCTTGACTTAGGAAGGCTAATATGGGTTTGCTACCTGAATCGTCTAAACACAAGCAACTTACTCCAAGGATGTGAAATAGTGCTTACATCACAACCCTTAGGGTAATCTAAAATATCTAGAAGAGGCTTACGTAGGTCCGGCTACATACTGCTAAAGTATTTAGATGAAAACTATGTTGAAGGTAAACTCGTACAATACACCAAGGGTAAATTTAGGAGGGCTTTCAAAGTTTAGACCTATAGTATTCCAAGTGCAGTACCTATGGCATCGTGCTGCTAATGAGTGGTTTTATTCCCATTATCCAAAGTGTTATTTTACTAAGTCATTGACTATTTACCAGGATATGGAAGTTGAGAAGTGACCACATGCTTGAAATTACCAGCCAGAACTATCGACAAGGGAGTTCATCCATTAAAACCTTGCCAAAGACATATTTCCTTTAAGATTTTGGGTTCACGCAAATGGGTGGAGGTACAAGTAAGTCGTTCTTCTAGTGGTATTGACAGCGACACCCACCACCAAGATTATTGGTCTTAGTTCTGATTGATTGAGTAGTGAGGGTGGTACATGGGAAATAAATACACATGCTATCATCTTGATACAAATTATCTACTCCTTAAGTAGGTATGCCTTCGAATATCTTCCTATACACTAGGATTGAACACTCCGTAGGGTTATCTAGCCATGGAAGCATGGAGTCACCACTCATACAGTGTGGACATAACCTAAATTATGCCACACCTTATAGGTTGTGGGAAGAAGGTAAGATAATGGCGCTTCGATACTATAACCTTAATAACCACCTAACAGTGGTAGTCTTCGATCAATCTAAGGCTTTGGTTGTGGCTTATATAGTAGTCAATTTTTTGATGGTTTCATAGCTTGGGTTTAGTCCGATCGGATTAACTTAAACATGGTTCCCACTTAATTATTGTCTTCTAGGCCATTTTTTTTAACATAAACCCTTAAAGGATTAATTTCTATTGTTTCATTGCTATATAATTTCCATTAAGATATTATTTCATTGCTATATAATTTCCAGTAAGAGATTATTTCATTGCTACATAATTTCTAGTAAGAGATTATTTCATTGTTATATTATTTCCAGAAAGAGAGAGGTAGTGAAAGAAGACTTTCAATTTGTGTAAATGTAGAATATAAACTTGATAGAAATTCTACAAGCTTCTAATAAGAAAGGAATTACAAGGGAAGCACTTAATTAAACAAGATACGAAACACATTTAATATGTATCCACCAACCTAAACTCCTACGAGGTGGATCTCCTTAAGTACCTTGGTTTCTTTTAATCCTCCAAAATGCCTCCTCTTCCAACTAGGAAATCCTTCAAACCTTCTGGTTTCTGATCCACCAAGGTGGAGAGCATACTCCCTGGGTTTTATAAGACTTCCTAGCTACCCCTTTCTTCACAAAATATCCTCTATTTATAGCACTCATGGGTCAAATAGTGGCCATATTATAATAATATTAAAAATATGCCTTGGACCCATTGTGACTTAACATGTCTTGTAAAGTATAGCCAAGAGTAGAAAAAGGGTCCACTTAGAGATAAGGTGAGTGTCCTTATTTTTGTTTTGTATCTTTTCCCATGGGGAAAAATATAAAACTAATACTATTAACGCAAAGAATAGATACAAAGTTAGAACTATTATTGATAGGGTAAGAGATCTCCCTTTTAATTTCCACCAATATAGTAAAGCCATATGGGTATTTCCCCATGGATAGGATATATATATATATATATATATATATATAATATTTAACAATCCTATAGTCCTTTTAAGTCCCATATACATTGGGTCCACTAAATTTACACATAATTTATTATATGGTTATAATTTTTCAAAATATAATTCCTCAAATTTATCTTTTACAAGACCTCATAATTAATTTTTTAATTAATTATCTTCTCTAAAAGATAATTAATATTTTCCTATCCTTCATAAATTCTTTTAGTTAAAATTTTGTAGGGTTATTTAGGGTCATGCCCCTTCTATAAGGCATTAATTGATCCCCAAGATCAATTAGTATTCTTTAAATAAGATAGGAGGGTGATGTGTCATGACACAATGCTAGAGCACTTATAAAAGTGAGGCTTTATAGACCATATGGGATATATCAAAAGGTACAATACTTTGGACTATATGACTGGAAAGGAATAGAAGAATATTTCTTTTGAAAGAAATTTTTTTAGAGGTAATTAAAAGGAAGATATGTTTAGCCATAGAGGATTCTAAACCAACCCTATGAACTCACCCAATCCCTAATATATAAGTAGAGAGTCTTGATAGATGGAGTCAAGTCATTAAATGGAAATATGATGTTGGTACAAGAGAAGCAAAAAGAAGGCAAAGAATATAAAGTGGAAACCACCATATGTGGAGTGGGTAGAATTGAATTTTTATGGAGCATCTAAAAAAAATCTAGGACCAAAAAGAGGAGAAGGAATAATTAGAAATAATAGAAAAAATATTTTATCTCATTACGCTTTCAATAGTGGATTTAATACAAATAATGAAGCTGAAACTTGGGTGGCTTTATAAGGGTTAAAAATACTGAAACAAATGAAATGGAATAGATTATGGATTGAAGGTGATTCTCTCATAGTAATAAATATAATTTTGAGGAAAGCAAAGGCTCTATGGAACATATAAGAGATAATTGTGGAAATTCAAGATCTTGCTAAAGAGTTTGAAGAGATCCGATTTACACATACATTAATGAAAGGAAAAAATGTGTAGATAGGCTAGCCAATAGAAGGGTTTTGATTGAGAATCATGATTTTACATTCTCCTTTCCATGGTTAGATGAAGTAGTAAGTTTAGTTGAAACTAACAAGAAAATGTTGATTTCTTGAATCAATTAATGATTAAGATTTACTTTAATGTTTTCCATTGGTAATATCTGCTTTATTTTATAACAATAATGTGTTTTCATAGGGACTACTTATTATAATTTTTGTGGTTGCACTTGTGTTTCAGGAAGGAAACTAGCAATCCAATTTTGTAAAGTGGACTATGATAGTGTGATGTTTTGGAAATATTACTCTACTAATATGCAAGGCATAGATAGTAGAGGTGAATTTTTGGTATTGCAAAGGTTGCTATAGGAAAATATCAAGAAGAATACTAAATTCTTGAATATTTACATTCATACAAAAAATTGAAAATATCTAGAAAATGAAAATATAGAACTTGGACATTTTATGTAAAACAATGTAGGTTTCTAGCTATAGTATCTCAATTAATATTAGAAGTGTATCTATTTGTAAACTATCAAGATCTAAAGAGGAAGTAGTAATTTGTCAAGGGTGGGGACCTGAGTACAACCCCTTATTATCTGGCCAAAAAAAAAGTCTGGATTAGGATGTTTGGGTTTTCCATTGAATTTTACAAAATAGATACCTTCAAGGAGATAGGAAACACTCTACGAGAATTCCTTGAGGTTTCAAATACTATGAAAGATAGATTCTTGACTATTTATGCTCAGATATTGGTCATGATTGATATAAGTAAAGCTTTACTATAATAAATCATTCTTAAGTATGGAGATAAGATGTGGATCTAAACTATGAATTATGAAAACATATATTTTATATATAGACTATGTCATGAGGTGGGTTATATTGAGATATCATGCCCTAAGAAGAGCCAAACATAATCATATGTAGAAAATCACAATATAAACTTACAAATAGTTATGGATGAGGATGGTTTTCAAATTCAAAAAAATAGATTAGAAAAATAAAATAAAATAAATAGTGGAGACCAGTAAGGAAGGATATTAGGAAAATACCAACTCTTTTGAGGCTTTAGCCAATGAAGAAAAAGTAGATCAAAACTTAGAGGAAACTATACAATAAAATCAACATATTAACAAGGAACCATCTACTCAGTATGATCTTGATTTAAGGAAGAATATTCTTGATGATTGTAAGGAATATGTTTCATCAAAATTTTAAGACTCTCTTGAAGTACCATGCTCCATTTAGGAGAAAAAAATTGGTAAATAAAATGTAGTTTTAGAAGTTAATACATTTGCCATTAATAAGGAAATACTAGAAATGAGCAAGACAAGTCAAAATATTCTTAGCAGATCTATGAGAAGATAAATATGATATAAAACCAAATTGTGAACTAATATTGAGGAATAGAATAATAAGACCTACTCCTGATATAGGTAAGGTAATAAGAGGAAAATCCTTAAATTATCAAGCAAGCTCTTGGGAAGCAAGAGCAAACATAGATAAAGAAATGAAAACTAAGTTGGTTGAAATTATCTTTACCAAACAATAAAATGATATTGGTAACATGTGAGTAGGGCCAAATGCCCCTAATGAGACATGATTATCATATCATGAAATATAATGGGTGCTAATACCCCCTTAAATCAAAGGTGTATCAAGGACCTGTGTTTAAGTAATAAGCCTGATATTATTTGTATCCAAGAAACTAAAATGACAAAAGAAGTTTAAAAAAATATGAAAGTAGTATGGGCAAGATGTGAATGGTATGCTATGGATTCTGAAGTAGTGGTAGGTGAGATTATAACTTATTGGAATCCTTCTATAACTTCTTATGTGACCATTCATAAAACTAGGCATTGGATAGCCTATTGAGGAAAGCAAAGGCTCCACGTAACATACAAGAGATAATTATGAAAATTCAACATCTTGCTAAATTTTTTGAAGAGATCAGGTTTAAATATACATTAAGGTAAGGAATGAAATGTGCATATGGCTATCCCATAAAAGCATTTTGATTGAGAATCATGAAGTTAAATTCTCCTTTCCATGGATAGAGGAAGTAGTAAGTTTAGTTGAAGCTGATAAGAAAATGTTTATTGCCTGAAAAGAACCAATTATTAAGATTTACTTTAATGTTTTTCATTTGTAATATCTACTTTATTTTGTAACAATAATGTGTTCTTGTATAGACTATTTATTATAATTTTTGTGGTTGCACTTGTGTTTCGAGAAGGAAATTATCAATCTAGATTTGGTAAAACAGACTATGATAGTGTGATGTTTTAGAAATATTACTCTACTAAGATATAAGGAATAGATAGTAGAGGTGAAATTTTGGTATTGTGAAGGCTACTATAAGAAAATTTCAAGAAGGATGCTAAATTCTAGAATATTTGCATTCATATAGAAAATTGAAAAGATCTAGAAAATGGAAATCTAGAATTTAGACTTTTTGTAAAATGATGTAGGTTTCTAGCTATAGCATCTTAATTGAGATGAGAAGTGTATCTATTTGTAAACTCTCAAGCTCTAAATAAGAGAATTGTAATTTATCAAGGGTGGGGGACCTAAGTACAATCCCTTATTATCCAGCCAAAAGAAAAAGTTTTGGATTAGGATTTTTGGGTTACCCAGTAAATTTTTTAAAATAGATACCTTCAAGGAAATAGGCAACACTCTAGGTGAATTCCTTGAGATTTTAGATACTGTGAAATATGGATTCATAGCTATTTAAGCTCATATATTGGTCGTGATTGATATTAGTAAAGCTTTACCATAATAAATCATTTTTAAGTATGGGGATAATATGTGGACCCAAACCATAGGTTATGATAACATATCTTTTAGATGTAGAATATGTCATGAGGTGGGGAATATTGAGAGATCATGCCCTAAGAAGATCCCAATAGAATTACATGTAGAAAACTACAAGATAAACTTACAAATGGTTATGGATGAAGATGGTTTTCAACTTCTAAAAAATAGGACTAGAAAAATAAAATAAAATAAAAAGTGGAGACCAATAAGGAAGGATAGTGGAGATCAAAACTTAGAGGACACAGTACAACAATTTCAACATATTAACAAGGAACTGTCTATTCAATATGATCCTAATTTAAGGAAGGATATTCTTGGTGATCCTAAGGAATGTGTCTCATCATATTTTGAAGACTCTATTGAAGTAACATGGTCCATTCAAGAGAAAAAAAATTGGTAAATAAATTGTAGTTTTAGAAATTAATACCTCTACAATTACAAGAAAATGAGAAGGACAAGTCAAAATATTTTGTAGTAGATCCAAGAAAGGATAAATATGATGAAAAAAATTGTTAAAGAACATTGAGAAATACAATAATAAGACCTTATCCTATTATAGGCAAGGAAAAAAGAGAAAAATCCTCAAATTATTAAGCAAGATCCAGGGAATCAAGAGCAAACATAGAGAAAGGAACATAAACTAAGTTGGTTGAACTTCTCTTTACTAGAAAATAAAATGATATTGGTAATATGCATGCGAGACCAAAAGCCACTAATGAGACATGATTATCATCTCATGAAATATAAGGGGTGCTCATGCCCCCTCAAAGCAAATATGTATCAAGGAACTATATTCTTTAAATACAAGAAACTAAAATGACAAAAGAAGTTTCAAAAACTATGAAAGCAACATGGACAATATGTGAATGGGATGATATGGATTCTAAAGGAGTTCTAGGGGATATTCTAACTTGTTGGAATTCTTATAGAACCTCTTGTGTAACCATTCATAAAAATAGGCATTGGATAGCTTCTTTAGTCACTTGCTACTTTATATATATATATATATATATATATATATATATATATATATTCATTTTATCCTTATCAATGTCTATGGACCTACTACCTAGTCAAGTAGATTAGAAGTTTGGAGTGGGATTGAAGCCTTTATGAGAATTAAATACAAATAAACCTAATTCTTGATCAGAGGATATTTAATGCCATGACCAAGTTGGATGAAAAAATTGGGAGATTTAGGAAATTAACCCTTAGTATGAGAGATTTCTCAGCTTTTATTCAAAATAATAATCTATGGGAGGTTCAGTTTGAAGAAGACAACTATACTTGGACCAAAAAAATGAGAGGCTAGAACCTAATAGCATAAAAATTAGACAAATAGCTTCTCACAAATAATTGACTAGATGAAGGAACATGTGCTCAAATTGATACCTTAACAAGAATTGGTTCAAATCAATGGCCAATAAGAGTTAAAATGGTGGTAAATGAATTCAAAAAATATCATATTTTAAATATGAGCAGATGTGTGAAGACCATCCTCAATTTGTTGATATGATAGCTCAAACATGGAATTCTTCAAGTAATAGTGGGTTGTATGCTCTTCCAAATCAAATTAAATATATTACATCTAAATTAAAATATTGGAACAAGAACGCTTTTGGAAATGTTTTTGAGAAGAAAGAAGAACTAAAAGATAAAAATTTAAAATTCCAAAAAGGTGATCATAATAATCCAATATCGGAGGAAAGGGAGTTGCTTACTGAATATCATAATATTTTGAGTAAGGAAGAGAAATTATGGAGATTAAAATTGAGACACACTTGGTTAAAAGGAGATTAAAATACAAAGCTTTTTCATAGGATGGCTATAGTATAGAGATCAACATCTAGAATTAGTAGAATTAAATCAATAGAAGGGGTTTGGATTGAAAATTAGAGTGAAATTAGAAAAGAGGTAAAGTATTTCTATCAGAATATTCTAGGATTAGAGGAGACTAAAATTCTTAATGATAAACTTCTTCAATATGTTCCTTCAGTTATAACGAATGAAGACAATAGGAAATTGATGGAGCCTATTACTTTAGAAGAAGTTCATTTAGCTCTTTTCTCTTTTAATAACTATAAATACCTAGGTCCAGGTGGCCTCTCTACAAATTTTTACCAACATAATTGGGATAAAGTGAAGGATTATTTATTGGTGGTAGTGGAACAGTCTAGGGTAAAATAATACATACCTCATAAAATAAATGCAACATACCTTACCCTAATTAAAAAAAAGAAGGATGCTAAATTGTTTGATTTTTTTAGGCCCATAAGCCTATGCAATATGGCATATAATATTATCTCCAAAGTGATGTATTATCAATTAAGACCATTGTTAGACAATATTATTTCAAAAGAGCAAGGAGGATTTGTGAAAGGGAGACAAATTCTAGATGAGATCATAGCAGCTCATGAAGTTATTCATTCAGTAGCTTTAAGAAAAGAGAAAGCAATGATCTTAAAACTTAATATGAGTAAAGCCTCTGATAGGGTTAAATGGGATTTTATTTTTATAGTTTTAGAAAATTTTAGATTCATAAAGAAATGGGTTAGATGAATTAAAGCTTATGTATCTATAGTTTCTTATTCAGTGTTGGTCAATGGGTTAGAAAAAATATTTTAAAGCCAAGAGAGGCCTTAGACAAGGAGATCCTCTATCTCCTTATTTTTTCATTATTCGGGTAAATATTTTGAGTAGGAAATTAAGAAGGCTTGCAAACATGGGATTATAAGTGGATTTAAGACTAGTAATAACATCGACAACATCACCCATCAACAATTTGTAGATGATACAACCATTTTGAAAGAGAATGGATAAATGAGGCTAGATATTTAAATAAATTTTTAAAGGAATATGAAAGAGCATAAGGGCAAAAAGTTAACATGACAAAATCTAAAATTTACTTCCTTAACACTCCAACTAATATCAAAGTAAGAATTTACAGGTTACTTCAAATGAAGGAGGTAAATTTACCAACAACTTATCTAGAGATGCTTTTATTTGAGGGGAGAATGAGGATAGAATTATGGAATCTAATTATTAGTAAAGCTTAAAATAAAATTCCAAATTGGAAAGGTAGATAGTTATCTCTAGTAGGAAGAGTGCAGTTAATTAAGCCAATATTATAGGCCAATCCAACATATTATGTGTCATTGTATTCAATGCTAAAACTGGTTGAAAAATATTTAATCTATATTATGCAATCCTTTTTATGGTCAGGTTTACATGATAAAAGGAATTTTCCTTTGGTGAAAAAGAGCAAGGTGTGTGATGATAAAACTAGGGGAGGTCCTGATTTAAGAGTTCTTATAGATGCAAAATTAGCTCTTAGAATAAAATTAATATGGATATTGTACAAAGAGAGTCAAAGAAAATGGGCCAAAATCCTTCTAAGTATGTTGAGCCTAATCACCCAATTTTAATATTTACTGCATTCTCTTAACAAATGGTTCTTCTCTTTCGAAAGGTTTAAAAAAATCTATTGATCTAATGATTAAAGGTTTAAGATGGGTGGTGTGAACTAGAAAAAAATAATATTTTTGGATGGATACTTGGTGTGATAAAAAACGTCTCAATTTAGATCCACTTTTGAAACCTTGGATGAGATTTCTTCAAGAAAAATATGGTGATAGGGTTTCTAACATTTTATACAAGGATCGGGAAGGAATATACAAATGGAAATAATATTTTTTTATAAGTATACAATATATTGATGCTAGGAGGAATTTGAGTAGAAATATAACAACTCTGATTATTCCAAGGGGATTCAAGGATAAATTTATTTAGGATTTGAATAGCTAAGGATAATACACAACAAGAAGTGGATATAGTTTACAACACCAACAAAATAGCAATGTCACTAGAATATGGAGAGACATTTGGGATAGTCAAAGCATTCCTAAAGTCAAAATATATGTTTGGCTAGTAGGTCATAAAATAATTTTATCCTAGGTAACCTTATGAAAAGGGGTTTTCATGGCCCCTCTCAATGTGTTTTTTGTAAAAAAGAGGAGCATAGTATAGACCATCTCTTGGGACATTTATCAATAGTATAGAAACTATGGAAATGGATTCTTAATGGTGATGAATAGAAGAACTGAATATTGGTTAAAGAAATAGCAGAGCTCTTATAAATGTAAGGCTTTACATACCATATGGGATATAACAAAATACACAATACTTTGGACTGCATGGTTGGAAAGGAATAAAATAATAATTTTAATTAAAGTAAATCCATTTAGAGGTAATGAAAGGGAAGATATGTTTAGCCATAGAGGATTCTAAACCAACCCTATCAACTCACCCAATCCCTAATCTCAAAGCAAAGAGCCTTGATAGATGGAGTCAATTCATTAAATGGAATTATGATGTTGGGTACAAGATAAGAAAAAAGAAGGCAAAGAATATAAAGTGGAAACCACAATATGTGGAGTGGGTTAAATTTAATTTTGATGAATCATCTAAAGGAAATATAGGACCAACAGGGGGAGGAGAGAATAATTAGAAATAATAAAGGAGATATTTTGTTTCATTACACTTTTAATAATGGATTTAAGACAAATAATGAAGTTGAAGCTTGGGTATATTTAAAAGGGTTAAAATTATGCAAAAAAATAAAATGGAATAGAGTATGGATGGAATATGATTCCCTCATAGTAATAAATGCAATTTTAACAAAAGCAAAGGCTCCATGGAATATTCAAGAGCTAACTATGGAAATTTAAGATCTTGCTAAAGAGTTTGAAGAAATCGGGTTTGCACATAATTTAAGAGAAGGAAACAAATGTGAATATAGGCTAGATAATAGAAGGGTTTTGATTGAGGATCATGAAGTTATACTATTTTCCGTGGTTATTGGAAGTAGTATGTTTAGCTGAAGTTGATAAGAAAATATTAATTTCTTGAATAAAATAACAATTAAGATTTACTTTAATGTTTTTCATTCATAATATATGCTTTATTTTGTAACAATAATGTGTTTTCATATAAACTATTTATTATAACTTTTGTGGTTACACTTGTCTTTTAGGAAGGAAACTAGCAATCTAGATTTTGTAAAGCGAACTATGATAGTATGATTTTTTGGAAATATTACTCTACTAAGATGCAATGCATATATAGTAGAGGTGAAGTTTTGGTATCGTGAAGGCTTCTACAGAAAAATGTCAAGAAGGATGCTAAATTTTAGAATATTTGTATTCATACTAAAAATTGAAAAAGATCCAAAAAATGAAAATCAAGAATTCAAACACTTTATGCAAAATGATGTAGGTTTCTAGCTATAACATCTCAATTAATATGAGAAGTGTATCTATTTGTAAACTATCAAGATCTAAAGAAGATATTTGTAATTTGTTAAGGTTGGGGGACCCGAGTACAACCCCTTATTATTTAGCCAAAAAAAACTAGCTAGATTCCTCAATATTTTGAGGAGAACCAAGTTTGAATCTTGCCAAATGATACATGGATAATATTCAATATTTGTTGTAATTCCACTATGTGGCGATAATAAAATACGAGTGGGACCTATTTCAATCCCATATAACCCATTGAAAAAAATATGGTTCACTTTCATGCCATGTTTTCTTAATTTTTGCATATTTAAATTGGCTCCTCCAATCAAAATAAGTCAAGTGTCAATAGCAAAGAAGATCAAAGGAGCTAAAGTGGCAAAAAGTGATTAGAACACTCTAGTGAATTAGAGTTTTCCAAGTGGAAAGTTAGAATTGGTTCTTGTAACCCTAAGGTTAGAGCCTTAACTTTTGGGGTCCATTAGGTCAAATATTTCAAAGGCCATAACTTCTATATACGAAAGCAATTGGAGCCACTTTTTTTCAAATTAGGACATTTTGAGTCTTTAATTTTTTTGAGTCCATTAGAGAAAATATTTCAAAGGCCATAACTTCTAGTAGAAAGTTGTGAATTTTCTTTAAAAAATTACAACATTTTTTGTGCAAATATTTTTTTTGATCTTTTATGATTAGAATTATCTACTCAAATAATCATAAAAAAAATCCATTTTCTTCCTTTGAAACCATCCACAAAATATTAGTATAGCTAGTTTCCATTGGATCAAGAGATTTATACTAGAATTTGAAATTAGAAAAGATGTGTTTTCCTTCTTGAAGATTGTGATTAGTGCCCTTTGACCTTGAGTCACATTAGTTCCTTATTTGTGGACATGGGTCATGCCTTGATCTGTCTCACAGGGCAACCATTATGGCTAAGGGGATGAGACCAAAGATAATTTATCACTAGCTCAAGTTCAATATATGGTTAATGCATTGATCATCCATGGTGGCACATCAAAGTTAAAATTTCCTTTTTGTTTGTTAAGTCTCACCCTGATTGCTAGAATAACATTATGATTTATACTATGCATTGAAAATTGAGGGCATGGGATTGACTATTGCCTATCCCCTATATAGGATTTTAGGTTATTTGTTATCTACATAAGCGTAGGATCCCTTAACATGGTTTTCTATCACAAATGGATGAGCAATAGAATATTTTTAGAGATGCAGGGTTTGTTTTTCAAATTATAAGCACCATTGAACAAATGGGAAGGAGCCATGTACATGGCAATTGGTTTCTCTTCCCAAGTGAGATGATAAATAGTTGGATAGAGCATTGATTTTAGTGTTAGAGAGACCTTGGTTTGAATCTATTTGATTCATTTAGGCTACTTTTTGAGTATCTTGGATATTCATGCCCGTATGGTGGTTAAAATGGCTCACTTTCACACCATGTCTTCTTACTTTTTGCATATTTAAATTGGATCATCCAATCAAAATAAGAAAAATGTTAACAAAAAAACATATCATAGGGCTAAAGTGGTAAAAACTAATTAGATCACTCTAGTGAATTAAACTTTTTCAAGTGGCAAGTTAGGATTGGTGTTTGTAACCCTAATATTAGAGCCTTCAATTTTTAATTTTTGGGGGTCCAATAGGAAAAATATTTCAAAGGCCATAACTTCTATATACAAAAGCACTTTAAGCCATTTTTTTAAATTGTATAAATTTTCAAGCTCTATACACTGGTGTTTGTTCTCCTATAGGTTTTCTATTAGTGATAATGTATGATCAAGATTGCTTTAACTTTTTGGAAAGGTTAATACTACTGAAGTGAGTCACTTGGAACTAGTGCTTTCTTCTCTTAAATTAGCTAAGTTTGACAATGTCGAGGACTATATTGCAAGATTCAAGGATTTGTGGGTAGATATTGAATCTTCTAAAGGAAAAAAGAAAGATGATTTAGAATGTGTATATATTATCCTTGCTAATATATCTCTCTACCCTTTTAGATGTTGAACCTAATTGTCCATATGATTCTAATGTTTTAGGAATATTAAAAGAATCTTACGCTTGATCAATTATTTTCTCTCCTAGTTCACTTTTAGATGATAATGCAAAATAGTGACAAAACTCCTCAAATATAGGCTTATGCAAAATAATTCACATCTAAGGATGCTAAGGCAGAGGGGACCAAGGGCTAGGCTAAGTATTCAAATAAAATGAAGACCACTTGCAAATACTATATAGGGGAGGGACATCCAATGATGAATTCCTTGTTAAATTTGTAAAGGATTAAAGCTAAGTTCTTGAAGATAGGTGGACATATTCTATATGATGAGGGATATTTGAATATATTTGCCTCAACTGTAGAGGCCCACTAAATCATCCATTATGAGGGAAATATATCATTGTCACTAATGTATTCTATCCTTTGACCCTTAGTTTAAATTATGGGGGTGTTGGAATTACAATCTACGTTTTGGCCAAGATGTATTGGATAGGCCTAAAAACATTTCATTATACAATTTATTTATTATTTTTCAATATTTTAGTATGTAATCTCAATGGGCCTTGGTTAACCTTGTTATTGATAAACCCAATCTATTATTTGTAATTAACATAAATCCCTTTTATTATGTCAGGTTAGGTTAAACTTTATGATGTAATTAGGGTTTTGGTGTTGCTTTCGACACCCCCTCACACTATTAATTTCTTATTAGAGTGTTGTATAATATTATCTATAGATAGTGATTATATAATGCCAATGGGTGCCTCAAATATATTTCTTCCTTCTATTCCTTTTTGTATAATATTTGAGTAAATATTTTGCTTTTTTTATTGCTATAAAATATTGTGAATTCCAACACACCTATGCCTTATCCTTATGGGTACTAGGAGGCTTTAGAATATTTATTACTATCTCTTTATTATTATAGAATCCTTAATACAACTATTTTAATAATTGGTATATAAAGGTGGTGCATATGATTAGGTTCTCTAGGTTTATTGTCCACTCCTTATAATCATCTAGCCTTTTTGCTAGGTGTCACTTGTCTATTAGCTTTATGACTAAAGCATCATCACCTATATCTCTCTCCTTCCTCTTGATTGGGTATCACTTGAAGCCTATGATGTTATGGTTTCTCATGTTCATCAACACCAATATGTTGCCTTCTCCCATTAGGGAGGTTTTGGTAGTTTTGCAACTTTACCACATTATAATTTTGTTGGAAATTTGATTGTAAACTTTTAATGAATTTGTTGATGAAGGTGCTACAATTTTAATGCATATTTTGTATTTTTTGCATCTTTTTATAATATTGCATTTATATAAATAGTGTGGAAATTATGAATGCAATGAATGAAGAATTTTATTTTAAGAACTACTAATGAAAGAAAGCACCAACAAGAAATTGGTTCGGAAAGGAGAAGCGCTTTAGAAGAAGAAGCAACGAAGTTGGACGCTTTCACCCCAAGCCCCATTTGCAAATGAAGTTTCACCCCAGAAATATGGAAATCGTGTTCGAATTTCAAAGTAAAATTGAAGGAAGGGATGGGAGCTACTTTCACCCCAATTGAGGGGTAAATATCCCTTTCACCCCTCTTAGAGGCTAAAAAAATTGCAAAGGAGTTAATTCACCCATTGGGAAGAAAGAACGAATATTTCAAGTTTAAAATAAATAAAATAAACACTTTCACACCAACAAAGGGGTGAAAACTCTTGTCGCCCCTTTTTGGGGTGAAAGTTATTTAAAAGTGTTGGTTATGTCAAAATTAAAAGGTTGAATTCGTTTTCACCCCAACAGAGGGGCAAAATTCCTTCGCACCCCTCTTTGGGGTGACACGCAATGCAAAAGAAAAAATTAAGTCATGCTACACCCACAAATCAAAGCAAAGTTTTAAAAGGCACTTTCACCCCAAGTGAGGGGTGAAACTCTTTGTCACCCCTCCTTGGGGCAAAACATATCTCAAGAGGAAATTAGAATATGGTGGGCCCAACATGGGCAAGTTAAGGTAGTGCTTTCACCCCAAGTGAGGGGCGAAGCTCATTGTTGCCCCTATTTGGGGTGAAATAGGATTTCAAAGGTTTTAAAGGTGAGAAAAGGGGTTGACATCATGAGGGCCCATTTTAATGCAATTTTTAATTTTGGCTACAAATGGGTAGATGTAGAAGATAGCGCTTGGAGTTGAAATTAAAATAAAATAAATCAAAGTCACCTCTATGAAGAGGCGCCAGGTAGTTTCACCTCTATGGGGTATTGAAAGTTTAATTTTGGGCAAAAATAAGTGCAAAGTGCTCCACACTGAATTTAAAGGTGATGTCACCTCTTCAAAAGAGCGAAAGTCTCTATTGCCCTCTTTCGAGGCAAAAGTGAAAAGGATGATTATAAATAAAATATTTAAAGGGTGAAATTTCTCAAACGTCAAGCCTAGCTAAGTTTTTACCCATTGCTGCTCCGATAACGTTGTTTCACCCCATCCTTGGGTGAAATCAATTCTTTGACAGATATATAGCTCTCGAAGGTACGATTTTGTAGTTTTTTTGGAAAAGAGGTAAGGTAGGATATCATTTAATTCTGGGAGCAATGCAGGCAGTGATTCCAGAATGTCTACTTCAATGTTGTAATATCAAAGACAATGCTTGTTCATTTCCAATGCACCAACTATTGACTTGGCCAATTTTCAAAGCAGATTTAATGCTCGATGTACTTTCCTAGCAAAAGTGAATTTTCAAGGTGCGAGGCGAGGCAAATTCAATGACCAAATGCCTAATTTTTAGATGATTTTGTTGTGTCTAGATGCACCAACATCCAAGATTGCTTTCAAAATTTACTCCTATTGACTTCTTTATGTGATTCTCCCATCTAAGTCGGATCATGGTTTCCTTGTAGAATGTTTTGACTAAAGACATCACTGATGCCAAGGAGGAAAATATGCACGCTGGTTTTTGATCTACCAACATTTTTTTGTATATGCATTGAATGATAGAGGTGAAATTCCTCTATAAATACTAATCATTTTTCATTGTAAAAGGATGGAAGGATGGACACTCTACAAAAAAATACTCCAAGTTTTTTGCATTAATAAAAATAATTCAGCTTCTAGTTCTTTGAACAATTTTGCACTTGATAGTTTTTTGTGTGTGATTTCTAAAGGATTTTATTCCCATTATTTGTTGTGAGTGAATTCTGCTTTTGAATTTAGTCTTTTCTTGTGTGGGGGTGAACACTAAAATGCACTCTAAGGGTTATTTTCTTGCATAACTATTAGAATTTTTTGCGTTTGTGTTTTTAGTTGAATGCTACTAATTGCTTCGTAGAAATTCAGTTGTTAGTCTATCCCCATACTATTCTTCTAGCGTATAGTCATATTTTCCCTTTATTTCTATATTTTCCCATTTCTTTCCTATTAATCTAAGCTTATACCCAGTGTAGGATTAGTAAGGTATACAACCCTCTTTGGAGATTGGATCGGAGGACATTTCGTTCCTCTAGCCTTTCAATGTTGGTCAGATCTAGGGCACACAAGGCATAGACTTTGTAACTAGGTATATTAGTGACCAAATTTTGGCACACCCAGTGGGAATTTCAAAAAGTTCCAATTTCAATAGTATCAAGGTTTCATGTTCACCTTGTATTGTATGATTGGAACATTTGGTGACTCAGCTCTACCCAGAAGCCTCCGAACATGAAGTAAGCAAACATTTTCTTCATGGTTACAATATTGAAGATCAAAATTTTTGTGAATCTTGTTGAGTTTTATGAACATGACATCTAAGAGCTAGGAGAACACCCTAGGTTAGTTTCTCCAAATATCCCATCCACTACAACATCCTCTCAGTTAGCTGGTGTGTTTTTCGTCCCTACAAGTCCTACTAGTACAAATACTAGTTTTCCACTTTCCCAACCACACAAACCAGTCCACATGGCTCAAAATATGTCACCATAGTAGCCACCACTAAGGTAGTTTCCAGCATGGAATAGCTTTGGATATTTAAACCTATAAGATCAAAACCTACTTCCTCAAGTAGCATTGAAGGCTTTGCCCACTTATGATGGTACAAATAATACTACTTATGAGCACATCCAATATGTGGCTTCTTTGGAAATAATACACGACATTGCATATAGAGACATTATGGTAATATTTCTTATGTTGTCCCTCAGAGGAATATTATTATACTGGTACCGATCCTTGCCACCTGCTACTATCACCACATGGGATAGTTAGCAGAATTACTAATTAAGAATTACATGAGCAAGCTGATCATTTTTCCTTACTGCATTAGTTTACAAATATCCAAAGACATCCATAGGAGAAAATAGTAGATTTCAATGTCAGGTTCACTCAAAGTTAGCAGAGAGTCCCTAATGGTCTTTGGCCGACCCATGAACAAGTTGTGTTTTACTATCTTCAAGCTTTCAATTTCAAAATTGGTATGGTCCTTCGACAAGCCAATGTAAATACATTTCCAGATTTGTACATCCAGACACAAAAGGTTGAAGTGGATCTGATTGCCATAGGTAAGCTGCCTCCAAGAATAATAATGCCTATTCTTCTTGATCTTCCACGACATTTGTATTCTAGTGCATTTTCACAACCCATGCCTTCTATGTATCCTGTTCCTTCATGGAGCTCAATTCCACCTCAAATTGCATTAGTTCCAATCCTGTAATTACTTGCTCCAACTATTCCGTAATTACTTGCTTCTCCTTCTATCCCAAAATTGCCTTCTCTGCTAGGACCCTTACCTTTTCCAGCACCTCCTGTGCCTTCAAATCCTGCTATCCACATGAAATTATTGCAGGATATGCAGTCACTTAATTCAACAGTTAGGACAATGTCAAAAAAATCATATCTATCAAGAAGAAGCAAGTTGAAGCTGACTTTTGATTGAGAAGATTTCAAACTCTATCAATTACTAGAGAGAAAGCAACTTCAACTAGAGAAGGTGTTGAGAGAAATATAATTGTATTGATTAATGAAGAATTTGGTACATCAGAGCAGACATATTGGTGCTCTACTTGTAACGATTCTCATGGCAAAGATAGTTGCATGGTTCATTTGAACTATGTGCAAATACTAGTGAAAAGCACCAATGATGGTCAAGTCAATATGATCTTAGAAATTTATCACAACTTCATGGTGCCATATGTTGAGCAAGTGTTAGCTCTCACAAGATCGAGAAGAAATCGATCATTAAATATAAAATGGAGCCATTAAAGGTACCTACCAAATAGAAGACGCAAAATGAAAAGGGGTAGCCTCAAGCGAAAGTACCTATGCTAGCACCCAAAGCAGATGAGTCTATTTTATTGAAAGACCTTTTTCCTACCCAAAAAATGATATAATGCAAGCAAAAACATCAACTTCACAACCTGTCAATGCACAAATGTAGACCAAAACAAAATAATAGACTAAGACTAGACTTAAATACCCGTCTTTGACCAAGCATTAGAGGGTAGAAGCTAAATAGTAGTACCAGAGCAAATATGAATTTGTTGGTGAATCAAATGAGCCCAATGCATAGTTGTATAATATTGTTGAAGAACTCAAGAGGATTCCCACCAAGGTGAGTCTCTAGAGTGCGTTACAACTACCTAGATAAGTAGATATGTTGTGGGAATAATTGAAATTAATGAATGATAAGAAGAAAAATCCTACGTAAATAGTGTTGGTCCAGATGTTGTCCACTTCAACCACTAGGAAAAATAGACCTCCCCCATTTTATCTATCTCTCAAGATGGAGGGTTGGATCATACACAATTGCATGATCAACTTTGGTGCAACAATGACTATCATGCCAAAGGTAGTATGCGAAGTCATGGGAATGGAGTATACAATAAGTAGCCTAGTTTTTTGCATATGGATGGCACTCCTATCAAAACAGTAGTAGTAATCAAAGATATCCTAATTTTTTTGCACAACATGCCACAAATTACTGTTATACAAGAAGTTATTGTGCTAGACTTGAAACCATGCTTTAGTATGTGTCTATCTAGAGATTTCATAGCTAAGTTGGGAGGTTACCTATCATTGGACTACACTTGGAAATTTTGTTCAAAGGGAAGATAATATGGATTTATAATGAGAATACCTCCACATATCATATAAAGAATATTGAGGATGAGGAAAAAGTTTTGGACTCAGTGAACATGGTGACCAAAGATCTAGAGGAGGTGGACCTGATGGAGGAAGCTTTGGATGAACTTCAGTTAGAGGATGAATTTTCTATGATTTATTTCAATGCAATGATGGAAACTGATATTGGTTGCCATACCATCACTAAGCCTTAGGAAGGTGAGGTGAAGGTGGATGATAATATAAATTTTGCTCCTGACCAATTATGAAAAATGTACTTTGATGGTTCCTGATGCAAGAATGGTGTTAGAGCTGGAGTAGTATTTATCTCTCCTTCAAGAATCCAAAAAACATATTCGTACTGATTGACCTGGAGTTGTACAAACAATGCCACTGAGTAAGAAGCACTATGCTTGGGCCTAAAGAAATTGAAGAAGCTCAAGATTAAAAAATTGTAGATTTTTTCAATTTTTAGTTGATTGTCAATCAGGTGACTAGTAAGTGCATTTCAAAGCAACACTACCTAAAGACGTATTGCAATAAGTTATGGGATTTATTCAAAGTATTTGTTGTGTTAAATTTTCAATTTATTTCATGAGAATGAAATAAGAATACAGATCTCTTGGCATCCCTTGGTGCAAACTTCTCTCCTATTGAGAGTATGGTGTGAAAGCCCAAGACTGTACATTTGATTTATAGACCTTTAGTCCCTAACAAGAACATATACTGGAAAGTTTTTTATAATGATGAATAGATCATAAACTTCCTAATTAAATAATTTGATAGTATGGAGGGAAGAACACTAGATGGAGATGAAGCTAAAGGCTTGATCCAGCTTAGAAATAATCATATCCCAAGAGGATTGATTACACTAGAAATTATCTTTGATCAAAATTACAGTGCAAAAAAACATCAAATCAAGGTGGATGAAAAGGAATAAATTGAGCTAAAGTTAGAACCTAGAAAAGTCATCGAAGTTGGGATAGATTGTTCTCCAGAAGAGCTCGAAGAAAATAAAAAGCTATGTTATGAGTTCCCCAACATTATCGCATGGAGCTATCACGATCTGAAAGGATATGACAAAAATATGATATAGCACACCATCAAGTTGCAAGAGGGAGTGAAGCCTTTTCAACAGAAGTAGAGGCTTTTTAATCCAAATATTAAGGTTCTCATGAAAGTAGAGCTACTAAAAATTTTGGAGGCAAAAATCATTTACCCCATCAAACACTCGATGTGGGTGGTGAATTTGGTTCCAATACAAAAGAAGAATGGAGATATTCACCTGTGCGTGGACTTTCGCAATATGAACCAAGCATATTTGAAAGACCACTATCCCCTATCGTATATCGATAAAATTCTTCACATTTTTGTTGGAGCACATATATTTTCATTACTTGATGGTTTCTCTAGCTATAACCAGATCTATATAAAATATGAGGACCAACACAAAAAGATATTTACTACATAGTGGGGCACCTTCGCCTATCAAAGAATAATTTTTGGTCTATCCAATGTTGGTGTCACATTTCAAAGAGCCATGGATGTTGCCTTTGGTGAGTTGTTGAACCTAATTATTTTAATTTACCTTGACAATAGGATTGTTTTCTCACATCGTTGGGAATAGCATGTCTCTCATCTTAGACAAGTGTTTGAAAAGTATCGAGAATTTGGTATCTCCATCAACTCGAAGAAATCCATTTTTGTTGTCAAGGAGGAAAAGCTCTTGGGACATGTGATTTCAAAGGAAGGATTAGTCATTGATCCTGTAAGAGTTGAAGCTCTCCTCAAATTGATGTTGCCAACTAACAAAAAAGACCTGTAGTCATTTTCCAACGAAATCAACTTTGCCCAAAAATTCATCGTTGACTTCACTCAGGTGGTGAAACCAATGGCAGAGCTCTTGAAGAAAAATGTGGATTTAAAATGGACAAAAAAAAGAGGCAAAAATTCCAAGAAATTAAAGAGAGGATAGTCCAAACACCTATATTGATCAATCTGTACTATTCCAAGGATTTTATCCTTTACGTAGTGGGTGAGCAGGAGAGTTATGTCGTTGTTCTTATACAAAAGCAAGATGATGGAGAGGAACAACCTATCACTTTCCTAAGCCAAGTTATTCAACCGCACTAGGAAAAGTACAATTTTATTAAAAAGAATGTGTATGCGATCATGAAGTCTCTTAAGAATTTTTGACATTTTGTCTCTCAAAGCAAAACAATTGTCTATGTCATTCATCTAGATGTCGGGAATTTAATCATCCAAGGAGAACTTGGCAACAAAAGAGTGGACTAGATTTCAAATATTCAAGAGTATGATGTGGATATTAGGCCAACCAAATTGTTCATGGTCGGGCATTCTATCAAGAGTTGGCCAAAAGTGCAACTTCTCAGTTGATAGTACCATTACATGACAAAGTTATCAACGAGAGTAATCTTGCCAACCAAGTTGCAGGCGATCATGACTAGACAAAGGACCTTGTCGAATTATTCACAATTGGAATATGTTCCTCTCACCTCAACTCCTCTTAAAGGTGAATAATTAGATTACAAGTTCTCAGGTACATCCTATTGCCAAGTGGGTTATTCCATAAAAACATAGATAGAGTACTCCTAAGATGTGTGAAGGAATTCGAAAAGCAAAAAATATTGGAAGAGGTTCCACTTTGGCTTATCCGATGCACATTATGCAGGAAGGCCTATGGCCCTGAAGATCATCTAGGCTGGATATTTATGACCCATCCTCTTCATAGATACACATAAAGTGAGTCAAAGTTGTGAAAATTGTCAAAGGTATGTTGGTAGGAGTAAGAAGGTATCCTTACCTCTACATCTGATCCATGTAGAAGATTCATTTGTTGGCAATTTTGGGTACCTTGAGTACATTGCCTTTGCTCAAGTGTAGTTGTTGTCATTGATGTCAAGGAGTTCTTGAAGCAATTTGTTTTTATGTCAAAGAATGTGTTTTGATGAAGGTTTCAGCTAGTCAGTAAGTTTCCAAGAAAATCAGAGTAGCCCAGTTGCAAAAGATCAAGAAAAAGATAAGTTAGAAAAAGTATGTAGGCGGCTAGAAAAACTATCGCGATTTCGTGACATGTTTTAGGAGAGAGAAAGTGTTGGAAAAACTGTCATGATTTCGTGACATGTTTTAGGAGAGAGAAAGTGCTGGCAAAACTGTCACGATTTTGCAACATGTTTTAGGAGAGAGAAAGTGCTGGCAAAACTGTCGCGATTTCACGACATGTTTCAGGAGAGAGAAAGTGCTGGCAAAACTGTCGCGATTTCATGACATGTTTGAGGAGAGAGAAAGTTTTGGCAAAACTGTCATGATTTCGTGACATGCTGGAAGACAGAGACTAAGCAGGAAAAACTATCATGATTTCATGACATGTTGGCAAGGAAGAAGAGCAGATGGAAAGTGTCACGATTTCGCGACATGTCACATTTTTGAGACTCAAAAAGTGCAAGAAGGCAAAGAAAGAAAAGTGTCATGATTTCATGACACATTGCCAGGAAAGTTGTTCGGACAAGAAAGTGTCACGATTTCGCGACATGCTACAAAAGACAAAGTGAGGACTGTTGCGACTTCGTGACAAGCTGCAAAAATCAAAGGAAGGACTGTCGTGATTTCGCGACATGCTGAAAAGCTTGAAGAAAGAACTGTTGCGATTTTGCGACATGCAGCAAAGGGAAGAGTCTGAAACAAGAAGTGTCACGATTTTACGATAGGCTACAAAGAAGTTGTACGGATGAAGAAAGTGTTGCGATTTCACGATAGGTTGAGTTGGCAGCTTGTAGTTGGAGAAAGTGTCACGATTTCATGACAGAAACAGTTAGCAAGTCTTAAACAGAAGAAGCGTCGTGATTTTGTGATGAATTGAAGAAGGAAGAGCTCGAAGGCAAAAGCATCATGATTTTGCGACATGTTCCAATTTCGCGGGCATTTTGTAGAAAAGAACTTAAGGCAATGAAAGCATCGCGATTTCATGACAGAGTTGCAGATGACGTCAGCAGAAGCAGATGTGTCACGATATCATGAAAAAATCTAAGAGGAAGGCCATGAAAACTAAATTGTCATGATTTCGTGACAAAAGTGTGATGACATCAGCAAGAGGCAAAGGTGTCACGATTTTGTGACAGAAGCACAAAGGAAGTCAACAAAGGCCAAGGTGTCGTGATTTCACGACAGCAAGCTATGGAAGGTGTACGGCTGTAAAAATGTCGCGATATCATGACATGTTGAAGTTTCATGCCAGAAGCTAAAGGGAGGCAGTGGAGCCGACAAAGTTAAATCTGGGCCAACGTAGCATAGGGTTTTGTGCCAATGTTGTTTTAGGGATGTGCAACCGACTAAGATCAAGGTTCTAATCTTGAGATTGTGAGTATAAAAGGAGGGCTGCTTGAAGTATTTGGCATCGATCAAGTGTGCGTTCGAAGTGCAATTTGTGCAAATAGAGTGCGAGAAGAAGTTCGATCGTAGAAGTGCATAAGTGGAAGTCTGAGCGATTGCTGTGTTTGCATGGAGTGTGCGAAATCTGTGCTACAGTGGTTGAGCAGAGTGAGAATACTATGCTACTATATTTGTGAAGACTGTGCTGCTGTATTTGCAAAGAGGGTGCGAAGACTGTGTTGCAGTGTTTTTGTAAGAAGTGCATAAGTTGATTGAGTGCTGCTGTGTAAACGCAGACAGTGAAAAGTTGGTTTCAACCAAGTGTGGCTATAATAGAAAAGAACAGAGGAAGATGACAAATTTGTGCTAGACCGAAGGACTGTGTTTAGTGCATATTTGAGGACCAGCTTTGCGATGACAGAGTTATGGACAGAGATCTCCAGCCAGAGCAGGGAAGACAGTGTGTCTTCGTGGATAGAGTTCCACTTGCTAAGGGCAGAGGAGGTAGAGGTCTTCTAGAGGATCACCAGCCAAAGCAAAATTAGGGGAAGGTATCTCCTTTGAGCTAAGGCTCATAAACATTGTAATCGGGAAGGATTTCCAGAGGACTTTGATATAACTTTTAGAGGAAATTTTTATCCGTGGAGTAGCCCACCTTGGGTGAACCACGTAAATTGTTGTGTCACTTTGTGGATGGTGTTTTGTGTATTATTTTGATTACTGTTGTTGTTATTGCTATATTTATACTACATAATATTGAATTGAAATTTGTTTTGAAAGAAAAAGTTAAAAGTGGTATTATACTATTCACCCCCCCTCTCAGTATAAGCTTGTGTTCTTCAATTGGTATCAGAGCAAGTTCCTTCGGAAAGGTTTAATAGCCGGAAGGAAGAACTGGTTAAGAACACAATGGATTTTTTAGGTAGCAATGCAGCACCTATTCTTGATGGATCAGATTTCAGTCTGTGGAGTGCAAGAATGATATTTTATCTAATGGCACTTGGTAATGAGGTATGGGAAGTGATTGAAGATGAATACACTATTCCTGAACATGGTCCTTATACCAAAGAAGACGGGCTCATGCTTCACAAACAATTCAAAAGCCATGAATGCAATCCCGAGAGGCTTACAGAAAGTAGATCTCACCAAAGTTATTCACTGCAAGACAACTAGTGAAATGTGGAAACAATTAGGGTGGTTCATATAGGTGATGCAAATGTCCGAAAGTCCAAATTAAGACTATTTAAAGGTATGTTTGAACAACTCAAAATGAATTATTATGAAAATATTAGTGACTACATGCTTCGTATGGATGAGGTTGTTAACTCCATGAAAGATCTAGGTCTTGAGGTTGCTGAAAATGATGTGTGTGATAAAATATTAAGATCTCTTCCTAATAGATTTAGTGAAAAGATTTATGCTATTGAGGAAGCTAAAGATTTAGATAAATTGAAAAAGGATGAGCTCCATAGTATTCTTGCAGCATTTGAGCTAAGAACTCAAGTGAAAGTTGATGTCAAGAAAGAGGCAGCTTTCAAAGCTACCAAGAAATCAAAGGGCAAACAGATTCAAGAGAGTGATGAGTCTTCTAGTGATGAAGAGGCATATTACAGCAAGAAATGCAAGTTCTCTAGAAAACACAAAAGCAAGAAAAACATAAGATGCTTCAACTGTGGAAATTTTGGTCATTATGCTACTGACTATACTGTTTCCAAGAATGAAAGTGATGAAGATATACAGAATGTTAAGAGCAAGGATTTTGAAAAGCACAGGTATTACAGAAAGAACAAAAATGAGCACAACAATAAAAGAAAGAGGCATTCACACAAGAATAAGAAGAGCTTCTACCTAGACAAAGCAAGTAAGTGTTCTAGGAGTGATAGTGAAAGTTCCTCTAGTGATGATGAAAATGAGATGTTCATTTCAGAAAAAGAGGAAGAACCATAACATAAATTCATTGTCATGAAATGTTTTAGATGTGGAAATTTTTGGCACCTTGAGGATGATTGCACAAATAATGAATTGGTTGCGAGTATGTATGAGGATGCTTTAGAAAATGATAAGGAAGATGCTTGTATGGTTTTTGAAAAAGATAGCACCTCTAGTGATAAGAAATCTGAAAAAGGCCTTGATGTTTCAAAATGCAATCAAATGGAGGATCTTGAATGTGAACTTACTAATGCTCTTAGTGTTTTGAAAAAGGAAAGGAAGAAGAATGCTAGACTCAAGGACAAGTTAGATGAATGTTGTATGGAGACAGATGAACTCATAGAAAGTCTTGACATATTTATGGCTAAGACTCAAGAACTCAAGAATGAGTTAGAATCTAAGATGCTTGAGTATAGTGAATTAGAACAGAAAATGGCTGTCATGAAAGAGGAAAATAAAGAATACAAGGATAAGTCGTACGAGTTTCAAGATAGCTCCAAAAGGGTTAAGTCTCTCATCCAAAGTCAAAGAAATCCATCAGATAAAACAGGTCTTGGTTTTTTTAAACCACACAAAAAATAGGTTGGGGAATCAAGTAAGAGATTTCGAAAGAAGAGAGTTCTGATGAAGAGAGTATTTCACGTAAAAGAGTCCATGAGTGATAAATGCGTAGAAACAGAAAACAAAATTCTAAATACGAAAAAGAAGTTTTCGGGACCCAAGAGGTCAAACAAAAGAATATTTCACGATAGATGTTTTGCGTGTCACGGGTTTGGCCACATGGATTCGCAGTGCATGATTCAAGTAAGGAAGATGAATAACAATTTCAGGGGTCGTAATTTATTTCAAGGGTATTGCTACTCTTGTAATCAGTTCAGGCACAAGGCAATTTTCTTCAAGACAAATAACAAGAACTGGGTTAGTTAGAATAGGCGGATTCAAAGAACAGCTATGACCAAAAGAAATAACATTGTTACTTGCTATAAGTGCAACAATGCAGGTCACACAGCCAGACAGTGTAGAGCTGATCTTCCAAGGTACAAGAATAGTGGTATAAACAGGTCCAAGGATCAAGGTATGGACAAGAAAAGAGATGAGAACAAGAACAAGAAAAGTGACAAGAACAAAAACACTGACAAAGAGTTCAAGAGAAGGCCCGGCAAAGAAATTGTAGACACTGATGATGATGAGTGCCTAATGGGAGTTTTACTCCCACCCTTGTTTTAAATCACCTCATCAGGAGGTGGGGGAGGGACTAAGCTAAGAGGCTCATTCTTAGTCCCAAGCCCCAAAGGTGACCCTTTGCCATTGATGACAAAGGGGGAGAGATTTGAGTAAGGGGGAGATATATGAGTAAGGGAGAGAGCTTCTAGTGAAGAGGAAAGCTTCAAGTCAGGGGGAGCAAAACCTCAAAGAAAGATTCTCAGTTGTTAGCTCAGATTGATTTTAGTTTTGGCTCTTGAAGATGTGTTTTTAGTAAAGGTTTGCCATCAATGACAAAGGGGGAGATTGTTGGCAATTTTGGGTACCTTGAGTACATTGCCTTTGCTCAAGTGTAGTTGTTGTCATTGATGTCAAGGAGTTCTTGAAGCAATTTGTTTTTATGTCAAAGAATGTGTTCTGATGAAGGTTTCAGTTGGTCAGTAAGTTTCCAAGAAAATCAGAGTAGCCTAGTTGCAAAAGATCAAGAAAAAGATAAGTTAGAAAAAGTATGTAGGCGGTTAGAAAAACTGTTGTGATTTCACATGTTTCAGGAGAGAGAAAGTGCTGGAAAAACTGTCACGATTTCGTGACATGTTTCAGAAGAGAGAAAGTGCTGGAAAAACTGTCGTGATTTCACAACATGTTTTAGGAGAGAGAAAGTTCTAGCAAAACTATTACGATTTCATGACATGTTTGAGAAGAGAGAAAGTTCTGGCAAAACTATCACAATTTCATGACATGCTGGAAGACAGCGACTAAGCAGGCAAAACTGTCACGATTTCACGACATGTTGGTAGGGAAGAAGAGCAGATGGAAAGTGTCACGATTTCATGACATGTCGCATTTTTGTGACTCAAAAAGTGCAGGAAGGCAGAGAAAGAAAAGTGTCACGATTTCGTGACACATTGCCAAGAAAGTTGTTTGGACAAGAAAGTGTCACGATTTTGTGACATGCTGCAAAAGACAAAGTGAGGACTGTTGCGACTTCGTGACAAGCTACAAAAATCAAAGGAAGGACTGTCACGATTTTGCGACATGCTAAAAAGCTTGAAGAAAGAATTGTTGCAATTTCGTGACATGCAGCAAAGGGAAGAGTCTGAAACAAGAAGTGTCGCGATTTCGTGACAGGCTACCAAGAAGTTGTACGAATGAAGAAAGTGTCACGATTTCACGACAGGTTGAGTTGGCAACTTGCAGTTGGAGAAAGTGTCATGATTTTGTGATAGAAACAGAGAGCAAGTCTTAAATAGAAGAAGCGTCACGATTTCACGATGAATTGAAGAAGGAAGAGCTCAAAGGCGAAAGCGTCACGATTTTGTGACATGTTCCAGTTTCGTAGGCATTTGGCAGAAAAGAGCTTAAGGCAGTGAAAGCATCACGATTTCATGATAGAGTTGTAGATGATGTCAACAGAAGTAGATGTGTCGCGATATCATGACAAAAGCTAAGAGGAAGGCCATAAAGACTAAATTGTCACGATTTCATGACATACATGTGATGACGTCAGCAAGAGGCAAAGGTGTCACGATTTTGCGACAGAAGCACAAAGGAAGTCGACAAAGGCCAAGGTGTCATGATTTCGTGACAACAGGCTATAGAAGGTGTAAGGCTATAAAAATGTCGTGATATCACAACATGTTGAAGTTTCATGCCAGAAGCTACAGGGAGGCAGTGGAGCCGACAGAGTTAAATCTAGGCCGACGTAGCGTAGGGTTTTGCACCGACATTGTTTTAGGGATGTGCAGCCGACTAAGATCAAGGTTCTAATCTTGAGATTATGAGTATAAAATGAGGGCTGCTTGAAGTGTTTGGCATCGATCAAGTGTGCGTTCGAAGTGCTATTTGTGCAGATAGAGTGTGAGGAGAATTTTGATCGTAGAAGTGCATAAGTGGAAGTCTGAGCGATTGCTGTGTTTGCGCAGAGTGTGTGAAATCTATGCTATAGTGGTTGAGCAGAGAGTGAGAAGACTGTGCTGCTATATTTGCAAAGACTGTGCTACTGTATTTGCGAAGAGGGTGCGAAGACTGTGTTGCAGTGTTTTTGCAAGAAGTGCATAAGTTGATTGAGTGCTGCTTTGTAAACGTAGACAGTGAAAAGTTGGTTTCAACCAAGTGCGGCTGTAATATAAAAGAACAGAGGAAGAGGACAAATTTGTGCTAGACTGAAGTACTATGTTTAGTGCATATTTGAGGACCAGCTTTGCGGTGACAAAGTTGAGGATAGAGATCTCCAGCCAGAGCAGGGAAGACAGGTGTCTTCTATGGATAGAGTTCCACTTGCTAAGGGCAGAGGAGGTAGAGGTCTTCTAGAGGATCACCAGCCAAAGCAAAATTAGGGGAAGGTATCTCCTTTGAGCTGAGGCTCATAAACATTGTAATCGGGAAGGATTCCCAGAGGACTTTGATATAACTTTTAGAGGAAATTTTTATCCATGGAGTAGCCCACCTTGGGTGAACCACGTAAATTGGTGTGTCACTTTGTGGATGGTGTTTTGTGTATTGTTTTGATTACTGTTGTTGTTACTGCTATCTTTATACTGCATAATATAGAATTGAAAGCTATTTTGAAAGAAAAAGTTAAAAGTGGTCTTATACTGTTCACCCCCCCTTCTCAGTATAAGCTTGTGTTCTTCATCATTTCAATAGTGGGGCTTAGAATTTATTGGGATTATTGATCCTAACTCTTTTGTTGAGCATAAATATATTTTGATAGTGACAGACTACTTTACTCGATGGACAGAGGTTATCCCAATGAAAAAATTAGATCAAGCAATAATCATTTCTTTTCTTGAGGGGATGATTACCCATTTTGATGTTCCAGACACCATTATGACTGATAACAAGACTCCCTTCACTAGAGCAAAAATTACCAAGTTTGCAAGCAGATATGGAATTACCTGAAAGCATATTCCAATTATTACACGTAGGGAAATGGCTTAGCTGAGTCTACCAATAAGAATATACTTTGGATATTGAAAAGAATACTTGGTAAAAATAAGAGAATTTGGCACATAGTGTTAGACCAAGCTCTATAGGCAGATCACATATCAGTAAAGAAGTTGATTATAACTTCTCTCTATTCCCTAGTGTATGGCAAGGAGGCAGTATTGCCTACCCATATTGAAATTCTAGTCCTCCAGACTTTACAGTTGCTTCATGATGAGAGTGATGAAATTGATCCCATGAGTGTGATACTAGTGCAACTCTTGCAGCTTGAATAAGAAAGAGAAAAAGCATACAGCGCTTTCATGGAGCATATCAAAACAACACAGAAGTGGTTTGGGAAAAAGACGTCCAAACAGGCATTTAAAGTCGACGACTTGGTGTTGAAGTGGAATTCAAATAAAGTGAAGCTTGGAAAGCACCATAAATTTGAGGTGATATGGGAGGGCCCATTCCAGATCTTAGGGGTAAATTATGTTAATGCTTATTATCTTCAAAACATGGATGGCCGAGAGCTACCGATCCCAGTAAATGGTCTTCATCTAAAGACTTACCACCACTGAAGTTGTCGGAGCTCAAGTATGTATATATGTACAATTTTTCCTCTTATTTTTCTTAAGTATGCTATGCTCAGATATATCAAAAAAAATTAAGAGAAAAATATATAAAAAAAGAAAAAATACACTTCGTTCTCAATTGAAGGGTGAAAGTTATAATCGCCTTATGATTGAGGTGAAAAGTTGTATAAAAAAAATAAAATATATAAATTAAAAAAATGAGAAACACTTTGCCCCAAGTTAGGGGCGAAAGTCATATTTGCCTTCTCCTAATGCAAAAATAGGAAATTAAAAAAAAAAACAAGCAATAAGAATTTTGCCTTAAGCTTTCTACCATGTAGTTTTTCTAAAAATGGAGCTAAAGTTTTATTTTAAAGCGCAACTGCTGGAGGCGAAAATAGAGAAAAGGAAGGAAAATATCTTGCAAGAAAAAGAACCAATTAAAAGTTTAAAATGGGTGAAATTAATTTTATTGGATTTTTCTAAAAAATGGCAAAAGCAGAGAAATCTTGATTTTCTAATGATAGCACTTTTTGAAGTTAAACAAAGGGATAAAGAATAGTTTAAAAGGGCACTTCAGCTATTATGTTTGCCAAGCAACATGAAGGAAGACTTCAGGAGTAGTCAGTTGCAAAAGGAGCAAATTATGGATTATTTTCGCCTTAAGATGTTTTTTATAAAGCAAAGAGTGCCTGTTGAAGATCCTTTTTGCCAAGGAATGCTTTCGAAAGCGCCTTGACTTCATTCTAAAATTAAAAGCACCTGGAAAATTTTAAAATTTACTTGTTTCAATCCTGAATAATATTTTGACAAATTTGATCTACGAAGGTGATTTATTTTCATCCCGAGGCGCGCCCTACATAGACACTTGGCAATTTTCATTCCTGAGATTACCCGTTGAGGTCCGTAAAGTGTTTTTCAAGTCTGAAGGTGGCCAAAGCACAACAATTGAGGAAGATTTTAGGTGAAATGAGTTCAAAGGTAGTTAAAAAATTATTAAAGATCATACCCGTTGCAAAGATCAAAACATGCGTTCACCCAACGTCTTCAAAAATCAACATGTGCATTTAATCCGGTTGGTGAGGCATAGTTATAAATTTGGTGCACCCACGAAGAGGAGGTAAATTTTTTTTTATGTTCTCTAAAAGTGTTGTTGCATTAAGGTGATATTGTTGCAGAGGTTACCAGGGCTTGAGAATTACTGAAAATGGGAAAGAGAACTCTTGAATATGTTAGCGCTGAAGATCCAAAGAAGGTGAATAAGAATAGAGGAAGGAAAGAAATCAAAGAAAGCAAGGCACCATGAAAATGAATATTTGGACTCATACTCTGATACGCTAGCTCAAGTGGGAGACTATGTTATTAACAAGGGTATTGAAAAATTACACCAAGATGTAGATGTTGCATTCCAATAAGGGTTAACACTGAAGAGTCCTCTCACAATAGCATACCATGCCCACCTCTTTTGGTACCTGTGCACTCCAATTCACTATTACCCAAAATTTGTGGAAGCCATTTCAAAATTTTATAATCCAAATATGAGGACGATGTAGAATGCAAAAGGTGATGTGTTATTCACCATCTCAGTTGAAGACGTTCGGGAGGCATTTGCCTGTGGGATTACATCGCCCTTAGATTTCATTTTTAAGAAATTGCACATCGGTGAACAAGAAGAGAGATATCAGTCAACTATGACACTATGTTGGTTCATGGAGACATAGTTGATTAAAATTCTCCAACATGGTGAGTTGCCAACATTACCGAAGTCATTATCAAATTTTAAGAGTTTTGATTTGTTTTGATTTGTTCTCTATGGTGGCTTGGGTTGTGGGCCTTCCATCAGATTCAAAGGTGCACAAGTGGCATGCGACATTGGTGCAATGCATATCTCAAGTTGAATTTTATGCCCCCATGGAAATGACAGAAAGGATGAATCCTATTTTCTTTGATTGGGCCGATCATATTGCCAAAAGAATGCATTCCCAGCTAGAGAAGATGCAAAGCGAAGAAACAAAGGTATTCAGGCACACATCCTTTATGATTTGGTATTTTTTATTCCACCTGCACAAAATTTTTTCTTTCATTGCAAGTAGGCAGGTTGATAAGGAAAATAAAAATTACCGGTGTATATGTGGACTTCTAGTTTGTCAAGGTAGGAGCCTTTGTATAATTTTAATCGAATGTTTGTGGGTCCTACCCTTGAGTTGCTTTTATACAAAAGTGAGAGGGTACCGAGGGCAATGAGAAAGGATATCATCTCAAAGCAAATAGGAAATATATTTTTTGACACAAGCCATAGTGCTACGTATTTTTGGCTCCACTGGCAAGCCATTTTTGCTCCCATATTTTGCCACAGGGCATTTTTTTGCTTTGGAGTTTGTTCGGAAACACAATTAAATTTATGATGTGTATGGGATAGGTTATGGAAATAAAACCATGTGCATTATGCCTTTTAACTTTGGAGGTATTGGGGTTATTCAAGTGAACAAAAACCAATTAATAATTGAGACCTTTTACAACATCGAAATGGTGGAGCTACTGCAAAAATGGAAGTACGATCCTTTGGTTCTCTTTGTTGAGCACATCATGGTCAAAAGTTTTCACTGTTGTCCGATGCTGGATATTGAAAAGCATAAAAAAAATCGAAGGGGCATGACTTGGAGTGGCATGTGGAAAACATGATGTCACTACCATCTTGGCATAGTTTCTATGAAATGGAAGCCAAGTATAACCCTGCAATACATAAAAATAAGATTCCTCCACCAGGGTTATTTAGCCAGATGAAAGAGCAACTTTTGGGTTGGTTCGAAGAGAAAATTACAAAATGGTGGATCATGAGGGCTCATCGAAGGAAGACTAGGTCACTGTATGGTCTAGGAAAGGATGGAACATTTTTGGACACCTATGACAAGTTTTACTCTAGTTATCAGCCAATTACTTTTACCTGCATTGTACCTCAGAGTTTGTAAAAGTCAAGCAGTGAGGAAGATGTGGTTGAAGAAGGGCATCCTATGGTCCAGGAAGCGCCACTTGTGCCTAAAGAAGAGGAGAAGTTGCAAGAAGATCCATTGCATTTTAAGGCAAGAAGTAAGATTGAAAAGCTGTCGGTTATAAAAATTTTGAAGAAGTGAACTAAAACAGTTTCATCGAACCCTCATCCTGTGGTTTTTGCTGAACAGAAAAAATTGTTAGAATTCATTCCTTTGGTCTAGGCAACACTGTTGGTTCAAAGTACCAAAATTATCAATATTGAGGAGGACATTGTAGCAGAACCAAAGGACTAGGTGGAGAAATATCTGACATCATAACCACGTACATCCTCATTGGTTCAAAAGGCATCAGAGCCCGAAGGTACATTATGTTATTTCTCTTATCTCCTCGAGCGAGTGGTGACTGTTGTTTCCCTTCCTTCAATTTTGGCTTCTATATCCTCTCCATTTGGTATGCCTTCCACCTCAATTTCACCTCACATTTCCCAACCACCGATCACCACCACTCTCGCTCCTTCTATTCTTGCTTCTTCCACTTCCCTTTCTTTCAGTTCTTTCACCTCCACTCTGAACCCATTTTTACTTCTCGTATCATCTACCCAAGTAAAATATGTTACTATCGTAAGTACACAAGCTCCCCCTCAAGTGAGTGTGACTATGGCTGAACCCCTTGCCTCTGTTTCTACTACCAGTTCTATTCCCACCACCGTTTCCACTATGCAAATTTCAACTCCCTCGAGCCAAATCCACAACCATATCATTTCCCATTCACCCCATTTTGAAGTTGTATGTGGTACCTAAATCAATGATAGTAGTTGTACCAGTACAACCCATTATCACAAAAATCAACTAGGCTCTCTTAAGTTCATCATAGTGGCTAAAGAGTAAAAAGAGGAGAGAAGAAATGGCACAAATGAAGCCTTCGAAGCAAGTTGCCTTCGATCCTACCACCATGAAGGCCCATACAATGAAGATAATTCCACAAGTTCAGAAGCCTCAGGGTGAGATGAATATGAATGATTATAATTATGAGATCATCACAAAGGATCTCACGAAGCTCGACACCACAAAGATAGTGGGAAACATTCAAGTAGAGATGATCTCCTTGTTCCTGCATTGTGAGCACTATAAGAATCGCTTCTTTGAGGCTAAAGCTAAGATCGTTGATCTAGAGGAGTCTCTATCAAAAATTCAAGCATAGTTGCAATCTGTATAGTCACAAGAAACTTGGTGGCAGAAAATGGCATAAGAGTTGAAGATAATACTCCAGAAGCATCAATAGGCCAAAGGAGGAGCAAAATAGCAAGTTGAGGTGTTTAAGAGCCAACTCCAAAATTTTCAGGATCAATTGGTTGCAAAAGCAACACAAGCCATAGTCCTAATGAAAGGAAATGTCAAGGAGGCATGCAGCTAGTTGCTTGATCATTGTAAGACCCAGGTGGCCAGGGCGACATAGGTCCTCATGTGTCTTTAGGAAATTCAGACTATTTTCTCATATAGTCAGTATATTGTGGATCATGGTGAGGAGCACCTGGAGCCTCTCTTGGTAAAAGCAACATATATGCAGGTGCTGGCTAGATCAAATCTTCGATTTCACCCCATGAGTAATATGTCCTAATCTTGAGCAAGTGCAAAATTTGTACTGTGTTAGTATTTCTTCAGGCTGGATCATATTAAGGAGGCCCACAAGCTACTTTATATATTTGAGTAGGAGAGAAGAATTTCAACTTCCTACTTCAATGTAGTGCTCAAAAATGGTTTCCCTAGCTTTGTTGATGATAGGGGAAACATTCTATCAAAGGAAGACCTAGAAGTAACTTGGGCAGACTTTGTTGATGATACCTCTGAAGTTGATGCTTGGGATGAGCCACTTTCCAAAGATCATGTGCTACTCTTGATGAGAAGGCTCACACACATTGATTCTGGTTTTCTAGAACTTAGTCAATGGGTGAACTATATTGATATGGGGAAGGCAGATATTTTTAAGTGCCTGGTAGATTTGCTTAATGGCCTGAAGATAATCGCTATAGAAGCTTGGTCTAACGTTGTTGTAGTGTATGAAGTTACATTCGCATTTCTCTTCGAAGAAGAAGTTGCAAAAAAAGAGGTCGAGGAGGGAGATGCTAGAGCAAGCAACAAGCAGCCCAATGCACCTGGTGGGGTTGACTCTTAAGCCCAATGGATGAAGGCCTAGGGTTGATTGCATCCATGTGAGTTGGATACCCCATGAGCCACCAAGAATGTTGGTAGTTTTGCAACTTTACCACATTACAATTTTGTTGAAAAATTTATTGTAAAATTTTAATGAATTTGTTGATGAAGGCGCTACAGTTTTAATGCATATTTTGTATTTTTTGCCTCTTTTTATAATATTGCATTTATGTAAATAACATGGAAATTATGAATGCAAAGAATTTTTTTTAAGAACTGCTAAGGAATGAAAGCGCTAGCAAGAAATTAGTTTCGAAAGGAGAAGCGCTTAAGAAGAAGAAGCAACAAAGTTGGGTGCTTTCACCCCAAGCCCCATTTGCAAAATAAGTTTCACCCCAGAAATATGGAAATCGTGTTCGAATTTCAAAGTAAAATTGAAGGAAGGGATGGGAGGTGCTTTCACCCCAATCAAGGGGCGAATATCCCTTTTGCCCCTCTTGGAGGCTAAAAAAATTTCAAGGGAGTTGATTCACCCGTCAGGAAGAAAGAACAAAGATTTCAAGTGCAAAATAAATAAATTAAACGCTTTCACCCCAACAGAGGGGAAAAAACTCTTGTCGTCCATTTTTGGGTTGAAAGTTATTTAAAAGCATTGTCTACGTAAAAATTAAAATGTTGAATGTGCTTTTGCCCCAACAGAGGGGCAAAATTCCCTAGTGCCCCTCTTTTGGGTGACACGCAATGCAAAAGAAAAAATTAAGTCGTGCTACACCCATGAATCAAAGTAAAGTTTTAAAAGGTGTTTTCACCCCAAGTGAGGGGCGAAACTCTCTGTCACCCCTCCTTGGGGTGAAACATATCTGAAGAAGGAAATTAGAATATGGTGGGCCCAACATGGGTAAGTTAAGGCAGCGCTTTCACCCCAAGTGAGGGGCGAAGCTCATTGTCACCCCTCTTTGGGGCGAAAGAGGATTTCAAAGGTTTTAAAGGTAATAAAAGGGGTTGACATCGTGAGGGCCCATTTTAATGCAATTTTTGATTTAGGCTACAACTAGGTAGACATAAATTATGGCGCTTGGAGTTGAAATTAAAATATAGTAAATTGAAGTCACCTCTATGAAGAGGTGCTAGGTAGTTTCACATTTCCAAGGGGTGAATGGGGTTTTGAAAGTTTAGTTTCGGGCAAAAATCATTGCACAACACTCCACATTGAATTTAAAGGTGATGTCACCTCTTCAGAAGGGCGAAAGTCTCTGTCGCCCTCTTTCAAGGTGAAAGTGAAAAGGATGATTATAAAGAAAAGAATTAAAGGGTGAAATTGCTCAAACGTCAAGCCCAACTATGTTGTCACCCATTGCTACCCCGACAAGGTTGTTTTACCCCATTTTTGGGAGAAATCAATTCTTTGACAAAGATATAGCTCCTAGAGGTATGATTTTACAATTTTTTTGGAAAAGAGGTAAGGTAGTATAGCATTTAATTTTGGAAGTAATGCAACCAG
The DNA here is from genome assembly GCA_028583015.1 of Wollemia nobilis. NCBI lineage: Eukaryota > Viridiplantae > Streptophyta > Pinopsida > Araucariales > Araucariaceae > Wollemia > Wollemia nobilis. The sequence continues at coordinate 13,463,616 of JAQPPZ010016955.1, read as the reverse complement.
CACTTCTAGAATATATACTTCAACATTGCAAAATCAAAGAAAATACTTGTTCATTTCCAATGCACTAACAATCGACCTAGCCAATTTTCAAAGTGGATTTAATGCTCGGTATGTTTTCCTAGCAACAGTGAATTTCCAAGGCACGAGGCAAGGTGAATTCAATGACCAAATGCCTGATTTTTAGATGATTTTTTTGTGTATCGATGCACCGACATCAAATATTGCTTCAAACATTTACTCCTATTGACTTATTTGTGTGATTCTCCCATCAAAGTCGGATCGTGGTTTTCTTGCAGAATGTTTTGACTAAAGACGTCACTGATGTCGAGGAGGAAAATATGCACGTTGGTTTTTGATCTACCAACATTTTGTTGTACATGCATTGAATGATAGAGGTGAAATTCCTATATAAATACTAATCATTTTTCATTGTAAAAGGATGGAAGGATGGACACTCTGCAGAAAAATACTCCAAGTTTTTTGCATTAATAGAAACAATTCAACTTCTGATTCTTTGAAAAATTTTGCACTTGATAGTTTTTTGTGTGATTTCTGAAGGCTTTTATTTCCATAATTTGTTGTGAGTGAATTATGCTTCTGAATTTAGTCTTTGCTTGTGTGGGGTGAACACTGAAATGCACTCTAAGGGTTATTTTCTTGCATAACTGTTAGAAGTTTTTGTGCTTGTGTTTTCAGTTGAATGTTGCTAATTACTTGGTGGAAATTAGTTGTTAGTCTATCCCCATCCTATTATGTTGGTTTATAACCATATTTCTCATTTATTTCTGTCTATTCCCATTTATTTCCTATTACTCATTTATTTCCTATTACTCTAATATTATACCCAGTGTAGGATTAGTAAGGGAGCCAACCCTCTCTAGAGATTGGCCCGGAGGACATTTATTTCCTCCGACTTTTCAATGTTGGTCGGGTCTAGGGTGCACAAGGCATAAACTTTGTAATTAGGCAAATTTGTGACCAAAAGGAGGTCAAGTGCATCCTTTAGAAAATTAAGAGAATTTATATGATCTACGTGGAGGGAATTCTAATTTAGATACCCTTGGATGTGCACAACCAATTTTTTATTCTTGATATGGGCCACACCTTGTTTATCTTTAGGCGCATATAATGTATTTTCAAAAAATTGAGAAAATAATATCTCTATAGTTTCGTTAAAATATTATAGTGCATTCACTTCCTATTAAATGTAGGATGGTGACAACAATATAGGAGCCTAAAAATAATTACCATTTTTTATTTTACAAAATTTAAAATTTTGTTCTTTTTTACCATCCATCGTTATTGTTGTCTTGATAATTTTTTTCTATATTACTCCCTCATGGAAGATATAGGTGTACTATTAAAGATTAAGAAATAAGCAATTGGTAATGTTCCCCCAACACTATTTGATCTTAGACTATAATAAGAGTTATCTAGATCCATGCTTGTAGACCAACATCACCTGCAACTTAGTGATGAGGTGCGTAACAATATTAAACATCAAAAGGAAATGGTATCCTACACCAAGCTTAACAACAACATTATGAGAATATGATAACTAGGGACATTACATTCATTTGTATTTGAAGCAACTTTGGATTGATGGATGCTTATTCCATAACTAATATATTCAACTTGAAAGTATTCATCAATATATGCTAATTATCTCTTCCACTATATGTCAATCAAGTTTTGACATTTGAAACTTTAACTTGGAAGTATTAGTAAATAAATATGACAATTATATCATATGGGAGAAAATGAATATATCCATGTTAGTCATTATTGCACAAGGTTGACTCACCAAAATTTAGTTATATTTGAATATTTGTGCATACCACATCTTGATGTTCATTTCCTGGATGGTTAAATTGTGAATAGAAATAAAATTCTCTGAAATGTCTAATAGTTATATAGATAAATTGAAAAGAAATCAATTTGGCGATGATCTACATATTATATAGCTTTGAATACTCATTAGTATTAGTCATTATTCCATTACCTAGGAATTAAGATATAAGTTCCAAAATTTTATGATAGTCCCCATGGGACACCCTAGTGGTTACGGATTTGGGTTCTCTTTTGGGAGACCTCAGTTCAAACCAAGTGGGGCACGATGTGTGTGTGAGAGATTGTGTACCAAAAAAAATAGTGATGTTAAATTAATTAAAAAATTCCTTGGCCTTTAATATGTAAGTTTTCCAATAAAATTATTTTTAAAAAATTACTAGTATAATATATGAATACATAAAGTGAATTAAAAAAGGCTCAATGAAATCCTTGATGGTTTCTACAAATCAATCCAAAAATCTTATCTTGTTTCAAGATTATGAGTTCCAAACCCTCCTAGCCTTGCTACATTTTGCATCCATGAATGATGTTTAACATATCTAGATATGTTAATATATTTATTTTTCATTTAATTATTCAAATTTTTAAATTTCACATGCCCATGTAAATATCTCTCTTACTCTCTCACACATTTTAGTTAGAAAATTAATTTTTCTTTATAAAAGAATGTCTTTTGGCTATTCAAGGAACTTGATCCCATGCTTTGGGTGGCATTTAAAAAAGAAAACATCATCCTTTTCAATGGTGTCAATTATTTGTTAAATTGGACCTTAGTGGAGCATAATTCATATCATAAAAGAAGGGATTAGGCAAAAACTATATTATATCTTATACTACTCATTGCAATGCAAGTGGCTAGTTTCCAAATGAGTATTATTTGTATAATATTATTAGTATGTTGCTACAACCACATTATCATATTACCACAACTTAGTCATATTATAATAAATTATTATACTTATAAAAATCCAACCTTTTAAGGTATTCTATACATTATGTTCATATAGCTTAAAAAGTTGCTTGGTTCACGAGTCAAAACTTTAAGCAATTTTTTTAATGGGTTATATGGTATTGCAACGAGTCCCACCAGTATTACATCATAACCATATAGTGGTATTAGAACAAATCTTAGATATTATCCATGTATCATTTGACAAGAGTGGGTCTCCTTGAAATGGTAAGGAATTTAACCAATTGAACTAATATCATTTGATAAAACTTTAAGCAACTTTAATTCCATGTATAAATATTAATTAAAATTTATAATTTATAATTTAAAATAAATTATTTTTTATTATAAAAAAAATTAATAAAAATTTCAAAAAAAATTAATAAATATAAAAAATATTTCTAAAATTCTCTTATCTTTATCTAAATGAACTACTTCTTGTTTATTTTATCCTTACAGACTTTGGAACTCCAAATAAAAAGTATAAGGATTGAATTTGATGATTGGGATTGCACATCTAGTTGTACATCATACTCCAAGTAACTTGGGCTGGTTGAATAAATTCATATTAAACACTTAACATCCTTCATGGGTACCATCTCACATGACTTATAACATTATAATCCCTGTGAAAATTAAAAGCTATTTTATTTGTAGTGTGAATAACAACCGTTGGCACAATTGGGGCCACACTCCCCATGGGACCTCATTCTCTATAATTAAAAGTTAATTTACTCTTATTTTTTAATTTTTTTATATTGTCCCAATGGGATAAGGGAATGGTTCATGCTTTGGCTTTTTAGCGGGAGGTTCAAGGTTCAAACCAAGGTGTCGGTGAGTGTGTGAGGTGGTGGATGTGTGGTGCGTATGTGTTGAATTTCCTGTTGATAAGTATAGCTCTCGGCTTTACAAAGAATCATGGTTGGCAGAAGATTGATTATTGTAAGAGTTTCTCACATTAACCAAATAAAAAAAATTATATTAAATATAATATAAAATTTGAAATTATATATTTTTAAATGATTAAAAATTATTTTATATTAACAATAATTATATTTTATAGTTTTTAAAATGAACATAATTTTATATATATGATTCATTTGGTATATCATAAAATTTCTCTGAACAGTATATAATACATGTAATTTGAATAAGCTTAATAGTTTTAATATATAATTAGTTTACTAGCCATCTTGGTAGGAACAAGTAATGGCAAAAAGTATTGGACTTTTTCAATTGAGATCCAAGTTCAATTCATGTTGTGGGATGTGCCCCCAGCTTTTCAATTTATTTTAAAAAATAAAAATTCATTTATGAGCCATAGTTCATCCTTTCTTTATAAAACAACCTTAAGTTGTAACATAATATATAATACATAAAAACTATTAATATACGTGCCAGGGAACAACGCCCAACCCTTTGGGCTTTGACTCTTCTTCGAGAAATCCGGGGCCTGGATGAGTGTGTGAGGGGGTGTGTGTTCATTAAAATATATATATATATATATTAATGTAAACACCCACTATATATATATATATATATATATATATATATATATTATATTATATTATATTATATACAGTTATACACACCCACTCCCTCACACACTAAGCTTTGGTTTGAACTTTGAACCTCTAGAGAAGAGCCAATATCAAAATATATATACACACTCACTCACACTAAGCTTCGGTTTGAACCTTGACCCTCTAAAAAAAGGGCCAATATCAATATCAATAAAAATAAATAAATAAATAAATATATAACATGGCACCTAGTTTGAACTATACACACCCACTTCCTCACACACCTTGAACCTTTAAAGAAAAGACAATATCAAAATATATATATAACGAGGTTCCTCATAAAAAAAAAAAAAATATATATATATATATATATATATATATATATATATATATATATATAAAATATGGCATGTGGTTTGAATTTGAATTTTACACACATCCTCTCCCTCACATACTAAACCCCCTCACACACTAAGCTTCTTTGAACCTCTAAAGAACCAATATCAATAAATATAAATATAAATATAAATATATATAAAACTAAGCTTTTTTTTTAACCTTGAACCTCTAAAGAACCAATGTCAAAAAAAATATATATATATTTTGAACCTGGGTTTTCCGAACCTAAAATCTTATTGCGTTGTCCAACTGAAAATACATAATATAATTTTTTTTTTTTTTTTTTTGTTATGCATACATACAACTACTCTCTTATACACTTCATGCTATAATTTAAACCTTAAACTTCTTAAAAAAAACTTAAAATATAAATTTTTATATAAATAAACATTATAAATTTCCAAAATTTATTTATTAATATTTATTATTGTTAGTGTAAGAAAAAATTACGGATGGGTAGTAAAAATTTATTAGCATTTACTATTCTTAACGTAATAAGAGGAAATAAACGGAGATTCCTTGTTATGATTGGAATACACGTTACTATAGCCTCATTCATTGCCTAGAGCACGCCTCTCATTAATGTCTGCAACTATAGCAGTCCGGAGGTTGCAGTTTCTGGAGACGGTGACCCAAATAACTGACACAAAGAATTTGATTACCTTGTCATTGTTGTTGATTTTCTTCAGAATGGCAGTCTTACCCACGTCCGACACGCCCGAAGACGCCAATAACACAAACGGTGTCGTCTTCAATCAGCGTTGTCTCCAACTCTAATAGTTTCTCATGAATGAACGTGCCCACAAGCTCATCGTCGCCTGAATTTCCCCAATAGCCAAGATATTCATTGTAAACTAGTGACAAGAACGCAAGATGGTAGATATTTGTTATCATGTAGAAAACAATTACATTAACTAGTTAAGTTTATAATTTAATGTTTTTTAATAAATTATGTGTTGTTTTTATTATGGTCATTATTTTTATTATATTGATTTAATGTTATCTTAATTAAATTATATTTAATTTATTTTTTTATTAAAGATATTTTTTATTTGTTTTTTTATAAAAAATATTTTTCATTTTCTTTAGTTTACACAATCAATTTTTTTATATTAAGAGACAAAATCTCACTCATCCAATTACTTTTTTAAATTTGAATTTTGCTACGATAAAAAAAACTCTACAAATTACTAAAATATTTACAATCCAATTTCTATTTCTATAAATATGTTGTTATAATAACTTATAAATTTCCTAATGCATTTTTTGTAGGGATCTTATTTGTGCCCTAATATTTCAAGATATCATTTTTATCATCTCTTTCTACTTTCTATTTGTGGTTTTGACTTACTTCTTATTAACACTTGATATTTGCTTTTGTTTTCTCATATCTATATCCTTATGAGTTTTTTTTTTCTCTTTGTTTTTGCTTCTTGGGTCTTTCTCTTTTATTTTTTCATTTTCACCAACAGTTTCATCTCTTCAATTTTTTCATTGAGCTCATAGCCAGACTTTCCATTTATAAGTTTGTCTTACTTTGAAACATTCAAAATGCAAGAAATAACCTAAGCACTTCCTTCTTTATGTTACTCTAAAAACACTAAAGTGCAAGGACACTTTTGTATAGCAATTATCTTCTCATTCTACCTTAAAAACCCTAAATTGTTGTGAATTTCTTACATCCTCATATACTTATTATGTTACTCTTAAAACCCAAAATGAAAAAAAAAAAAAACCTCTACACTACTTTATTTCTATTTGCATGAAAAAAATCTTACCATCCTTCCGACTATAACACCTCTCCTTTTCTTGGCAATCTCTCCTTTCTTAAGCTTCTTAATCTTTCACATAACAAAGTTGATGGTGGCATCCCCTATCAATTAGAAAGCCTTCCTCGCTAAAGGGATATTTGGTAACTGGTTATATTTCAATGACCTTGAAGGCTTCATTCCCGCCCACCTTAGTGCTTGTCGCAGTTTACCAGCACTTGACCTCTTCGGAAATCATTCAACAGGAAACATTCCATCAGAGTTGGGTTTTCCTCCATCCTTGACAAACTGCACCTCTCTGCAAATATTGAGTCTTAGTTGACAATAATTTAACTAAAGAGATTCCACAGGACTTGTGCTTCAAGAATACCAACTTGACACAGTTATTTTTTCTAGGTCTTAACCATTTGAGTGGCAGAATTCCTATTACACTTTCCAATTGTACAGAGCTACAATGTCTTGACTTGTCCTCAAATCAGCTGAGTGGAATAGTCCATATTGAATTTGGAAAGTTGTCCAAACTTCAATGGTAGAACCAGTTGATTGAAAATTTTCCTTCAAATTGGTATCAGAGCTGATTATGCCGTGACGCGGAGATAGAAGATGGATTCCAGAAAGAATTCCTTGCAGTTGCAGATCTCACAATTTAATGGCAAGAATTACTATTACTGGAGCATCCAGATGAAGATCCTGTTTGGATCTCAGGAGCTGTGGGAGTTAGTCGAGAACGGCTACCCAAAATCGGTAGATGCAGCAGCACTGGCCGCCCTCTCTCAAGCAGACAAGGACCTGCTGAAAGAGAACAAGAAGAAGGACCAGAAGGCCCTCTTCTACATCATGCAAGCGATTGAGGAGACCATCTTCCTACGGATTGCATCAGCCACCAAAGCGAAGCAGGCCTGGGAGATTCTATCCAGTTCGTACCAGGGCACCAACAAAGTGAAGTTGGTAAAATTGTAGATGCTTAGAAGAGAGTTTGAGAACCTACAGATGAGTGAGTTTGAGTCGATGAGTGACTTCTTCAACCGAATAACAGATATTATCAACCAGATGCGATTGAACGGAGAAAATGTGCAGAGCTAGAGAATCGTGGAGAAGATTCTCAGAAGTTTGCCTGCTAAGTTTGAATCGGTTGTGATAGCAATCGAAGAGTCGAGGGATCTGACAACCCTCTCGACAGACGAACTCATGGGTTCATTACAGACCCATGAACAGATGCTGAGCCATTCATCTCAAACCTCTCTAGAGTAAGCATTCAGGGCTCAAGTCTCATTTCGAGACAACGACAGACAAGATTCCCACCATGGCGCCTCTATTTCTCACAGAGGAAGAGGCAAAGGTAGATGTGGTAAAAGCAACAAGCAAGGAGGATGGTCAAACCCTAGCGAAGGGGAGACCAACTGTAATTTCCATCAGCAAGGTGGAAGAGGTAGTTCGATAAATTAGCAAGCTGGATCTGGTCAGAATGACATGTCAAAGGTCCAGTGCTATTTCTGTAAGAAGTTTGGCCATTACATCTCACAGTGCAAAAAACGGATGGCCACGGAGAACCAACAGCAAGCCCATTACATGGATGAAACCAAAAATGTGGCAGGAGGAAATGTGTTGTTGACTTGCAACATTGAGGAGTGCCAAAAGAATGTCTGGTACTTAGACAGTGGGTGCAGCAACCACATGACGGGGAACAAGGAGATGTTCTCCCAACTGGATGAAATAGTCCAGTCTGAGGTGAAGATGGGGAACAACAACAAGGTTCCCGTAATGGGGAAAGGAAAGATCCTCATCCGCACCAGGCACGGTGAACGAAAGCATATCTGTGATGTCTACTATGTGCTTGGCCTGAAGCATAACCTACTGAGCGTTGGACATCTTATGCAGAAGGGACATACGGTCCAGTTCAAAGACAAAGTTTGCACCATCAAAGACAAGTCGCATGGGCAGATTGCTATAGTGTCCATGACGAAGAATAAAATGTTTCCACTATAGATTCAGAATGAATCATTGATGTCTCTGAGTGCAGTTATGAAAGATGCTACCTGGTTGTGGCATCTCAGATTTGGTCACCTGAAATTCAGTGGCCTGAATCAACTGCACAAGATGCAAATGGTGAAGGGTTTACCCCTTATTGAGCAACCGAACCAAGTTTGTGAAGGTTGCCTAGTTGGCAAGCAACACAGGGATGCATTCCCTGTAGGACAGTCTTGGAGAGCATCACGGCCATTGGAGATGGTGCACTCAGACATTTGCGGTCCAATGTAGACCACCACATTTGTCGACAACAAATACTTCTTGACGTTCATAGATGACTTCAGCCAAAAGACTTGGATCTATGCCATCAAGCTGAAGTCAGAAGCTTTTGCAATATTTAAGGAGTTTAAGGCTCTGGTGGAGAAACAGAGCGGATATCAGATCAAGACTCTCAGGACAGATGGCGGAGGTGAATACATCTCCAACGAATTCCATAACTACTACAAGCAGCACGAAATTTGAAGGCAGTTCACTGCCAAATACACGCCACAACAGAATGGCGTAGCTGAGAGGAAGAACCGAACCATCATGGAAATGGCATGAAGCATGATGAAGGCGAAGGGATTGTCGCATGAATTTTGGGCAGAGGTTGTAACATGTGTAGTCTACTTTTTGAACAGATGTCCCACCAAAAGCATGAAGGACAAAATCCCTCAGGAGGCCTGGAGCGGAGTGAAGCCAAGTGTGGCTCACTTGCATGTGTTCGGGTGCATTGCATATGCACATGTTCCAGAAGAGAAGCGACAGAAGTTGGATGATAGAGCTGAGAAGTGTATTTTCATAGGGTACAGTGAGTAGGCGAAGGCATATAGGCTGTACAACCCTGTGATGAAGAAGCTCATCATCAGTCGTGATGTGAAATTTCTTGAAGATAAATCCTAGAATGAGAAGTCAAAGACTGGCCAGTCAAATCCAGTAGTAGTACAGTCTATTGACTTGGAAGAAGGAAGTGTGCAGCCACCTGCAACTTCCAGCATCAACAACGGTGCCAGCAGTAGCACAGCCACTCCATCTCAGTCGCCTCCACTTGTAAGTAGAATCCAGAACCTGGTGACACCAGTGAAGACAAGGAGCTTGCAAGAAATCTACGAGGCAACCCAAACCCACATAGATGAAGAGTACTCTGACTTTGCATTCTTTACTAAAGTTGATCCAGTAGAGTTCAAAGATGCAAGTCAGAATCAAAAGTGGGTGCATGCAATGGACGAGGAGATAGCAGCCATTGAAAAGAATGAGACATGGTAGCTGACAGATCTTCCAGTAGGGAAGAAGACCATTGGGGTCAAGTGGGTGTATAAGACAAAGTTCAACACCCAAGGAGACATTGACAAGCATAAGTCCAGATTGGTGGCGAAGGGTTACAAGCAAAAGTCAGGCATCGATTACCATGAGGTATATGCGCCTGTAGCTCGACTTGACATAGTTAGGATGATCCTGGCATTAGTAGCCCAACAAGGTTGGAAGATGTACCAGATGGATGTCAAATCAGCCTTCCTCAACAAAGTGTTGGAGGAAGAGGTCTACATAGACCAACCACCAGGTTACGAAATTGAAGGCCAGGAGGGCAAAGTCCTGAAGCTGAAGAAGGCCCTGTACGGTTTGAAGCAGGCGCCCCGAGCTTGGTACAGCCAGATTGACAACTATTTTCAAGAAAATGGGTTTGTCAAATGCCCATATGAGCACACCTTGTACATGAAGACAAATGAAGCAGGTGAGCTCATTATCGTCTGCCTATATGTGGATGATTTGATTTATACTGGAAACAACAATGTCATGTTTGACCAGTTCGAAACAACCATGAAGAAGGAGTTCGAGATGACGGACTTAGGGCTGATGAAGTATTTTCTCGGTATTGAAGTTGACCAATCGGAAGATGGCATCTTCATTTCTCAGGGTAAGTATGCGAAGGATGTCCTGAAGCGGTTCAATATGGAGGACAGTAAACCTACCATCACACCTGTAGCCATAGGTTTGAAGCTGAGCAAGATGGATACAGGGAGGAATGTCGACCCAACCCTGTTCAAGAGGCTAGTTGGCAGTCTGATGTATTTGACTGCAACTCGGCCAGATCTGATGTTTGGAGTCAATCTGATCAGCCGTTTCATAGAGACTTCGAAGGACACACACTGGCAAGCAGGCAAGAGGATCTTGCGCTATGTCAACGAGACGCGGAACCATGGCCTATTTTATGCCAGACAGGACCAGTTGGAATTGGTCGGCTTCACAGATAGTGACTGGGCTAGCAGTACCGACGATCGAAAGAGCACCTTCGGGTATGCTTTCCATCTCGAATCAGGGGCAGTCTTATGGGCGTCCAAGAAGCAACCCATCATTGCATTGTCCACAACTGAAGCAGAATATGTCACCGCCACGTCAGCCACATGCCAGGCAGTTTGGCTACGAAGAGTTCTGAGTGAACTAAACCATCCTCCGAAAGGCGCAACAACAATTTTTTGTGATAACAATTCGGCCATTGCACTGTCAAAGGATCCCGTGTTCCATGGCCGGACGAAGCACATCGACATTCGTTATCACTTCATCAGAGAGTTGGTGAAGTCAGGAGAAATTCAACTCCAGTTTTGCGAGATCCAAGGAGCAGTGGCGAGATATTTTCACGAAGCCTTTGAAGGAGGAAGACTTCGACAGATTGCCGAAGCGACTTGGAGTCAAAGCGCTCGTGAAATCAGGTTTAAAGGAGGGTGTTAGAAAAATTAACCTAGATTTCACGCCTGTGCCCAACTGCGCTCCGAACCTTGGGCAAAACCGGATTGTGCTCCAGACATGGGAGAAGTCGGACTGCGCTCAAGGTTCGGAACGCAGTTGGGCACAGGTGTGAAATCTGGGTTAATTTTTCTAACATTTATTAGCAGCAGCAACACCAGCTTGCCCATTCTTAAAGCTCTTATTAATTGTTCCCATTTGAATTTAGGATTCTCAGACAATCAGTTTACAAGAGTCATACCCTCTTCTATAGGACAACTTTCTTCAAAACTTCTACTTGTATGGCAACAATTTCGAGCGGGAAATTTCTCCTCAGATTGGAAATTTAACTGGTTTAATTATTTTAAGTTGTTCTGACAACTTTTTTTCAGTTCATATTCCTTCTACAACGGTAAGCTTCAAAGGTTGCAAGCCTTAGGTTTGAGTCATAATAATTTTGAAGGAACCATTCCAAAGGAGATTAACTAACTCAAAAGCTTAAGTTATCTTTGCACTTGAGCAGTTCATTTATGTTGATAAGAGCTTTGCGGATTCTTTCACTGAAACTAGCAGAAGAATCCACAAAGAAAAAATTATTTAATATTTAATTAAATAAATTAATATTATATGTTTGTTTAAAATGATGCATTTATTAGAAGCATTTTTATTAATGCAGAGGAGAAAAATGCCTATAAAACATTTTATAAGGATGTTGGGAATACAACAAAGAATCCTGCTCAAGTCCGTACAGAGAAGAAGCCCTAAAAAATGTCAAACTGAAGCTCTCCCCCATGAGCTTATAGAAAATCCAGATTAGATTCCAGAGGGGTGGATAACAGAGGATGAGGACCAGAATGGGTGGAAGATCTAAAGGAATGAGAGACAAGGTATCAAATTTTATGTACTTTTAATTTAACTTTTATTTGAGGCCTCTTGTTTAAACCTATTAATGTATTCTTTTACAGTATTACATTGACCCTACGACGGGTCAAGTGTTTCGATCAAAGAACGGAGTCATGCAGTTCTTGGAGACTGGTGCTACTAGACAGAAGACCAAGCCAATGCCATAAAGTAAGACTAAAACTCATCTCTTGATATCTAATTTTGTCTTACATGTTTCAATCTCTCCACTTAGTAGGGAAATGACTAAACATATTGCTATGTAAGTATTAGTAAGATAGGTTTGAGAGGATTACTAAAAAGAAAGTTACAATAGGAGCGAGGAGAGGTGGCAGCAGGTGGCAGCAGAATGTAAAGTTTTTTTTTTATGGGGATTAATTTTAACTTTAAGATTAGAAATTTACAAGGACACATTGAGGTACCCTACTTTGATTATTATTTTGGATGGTTATAATTTCAATAGCCTATTATTTTGGTTTTTACAAAGTCCATTTGCCCATAAAAGGATTATAGGTTGGTTAACTTTTTAATATATTTTTATTTTAAATTAATTATTGGTTTTTTTATTAAAGTTGATGTTTTTAATAAATTTATATAGTTTTTAATGAAAATTTGGGTCTGGTATTGAATTTTAAAAACCTCTTATGTTGAATGAGATTTGAACCTTAGACCTCTTAAAGAAAGACTAAAACCCTTAAACGTCTTAAAAAAGGCTAAAACCTTAAACACTATAATAAACATATAACTCAAAACCTTTACCACTATAATAAACCCTACTTCTAAATATTTTATTTTGATCTATACCGGAACCTACTTTGTTTATTTTTTGGATTGAATGGATTCAACAGCTGTTTATTATTATTATTTTCTAGGATAAAATCCTTTTGCCAGCAGGTTGTGGCCTCAAAACTTTAAAAGACTATAGGTTTGTTGCTATTAATATATTCTTTAGTAAAATGCATAGTTGTTATTATTATTATTATTATTATTATTATTATTATTATTATTATTATTATTATTATTATTATTATTATTATTATAATAATAATAAGAAGGGGAGAGATATGCATAGTATTTTTATTATGATGAATTACTTTATGCATCCTTTATTTTTTTAAACAAAATAAATAAATGTAATCGTTCTTTTCATTTCAAAATCTTATGGACTAAACCCTAATGCAGGAAGTTCATCTAGCATTTCTGTTCTTCAACATGAGAACTCCGAAAAGAAATCATTTGAAGCTTCCCTTGAGTCCATCTTCAAAGAGCTGGGTATTGATGGTGTTTTCAGGAAAGGTGGCATCTCTCAGAATATGGATTCTGAGGGCAGTCCTCCTCCCGCAATTCAGGGTAAGTTAGTAATTTTGTTATATCCACAGGAAAAAAATCATATTAATGTTATACAAATCTTATTTGAACTCTTTAATGCAGGTGGCTTGATGGACAGATCTGAGTACTTGAATTTGAATTCAAATAATGAGATGAATCTATCGAATGCTGCAACAATTTTACCAGTAATTTTACCAGTTGAGCAAAACCTGCAAGAGCAACAAAAGTCCTCAGATGATACTTCTCATCAAGGCAATCCAAATTTTAATTTATTGGCTGGCCCATATAACATTTTTGAGAGCATAGAATATTTTTGGGGGTCTGGTATGGTGTGTCATCCAGAATCACTTCAGATGTTGTTCCAAGAGCACTTTATGTTCATGCAACTATCTCAGTCCAAAACCAGCCTTTAGGGTATTCTCATTCTATTGGAAGAATAACATGTTAGATTTACTAGAGTAATTCTTATTATTACTTTATTTATATAGGGTAGTTAGTTAACTACCTAGGTTAGTTACGCTATTGTTAGCGTAATAATATTTGGTCTATTTTTAATTTTTTATTTGAAGACCTAAGTTGTTGATTAGATCCTAAGATTACGAGCTAATCTGGGCTCTCAATGTATTATTTAAACTTGTTCTAATCAATGGAAGAGTGTTCGTTTATTTCAACATGGCATCAGAGCCAGAAGGGTGAGAGAGAGAGGAGGCGACACATTTTTTGTAGAGCTGCTCTTGCCTGGAGAAAAGCAGAAGTTTTTTTTGGAGGAAGCGGAAGATTGCTGGAAGATACACACATTTTTTTCCCAACGCTGGTCTAAGAAATTTTTTTCCTCTGTGCATGCATTTAAAAAAAAAAAAACTCAGACCCCCCACCTACACTGCGCCACTCCTGCGCGTGTTTTTTTTCACGCAATTCCCTCCCTCCCTCCCCCCACAATGACGTCATGCGTGATTTATTTTCATCACGTGCGCGTGCCCCCCAGCGCGTGATTTTATTTTCATCACGCGCGCCTCCCTCCGGTGACGTGATTTTTTTATCATGCGCGGCCGCGCCACACCGCCCCTCCCCTGCGTAATTTTTTTTATCACGCCACCCCTCCCGCATGATTTTTTTCTCACGCCACCCCCCCTCCCCTACGTCGCGCACGAAGCGCGACACGCGACGCAAGCGGCGTGCGCTGCCTACTGCAGCCGCGACCACCTACAACAGCCACGGCCACCTGCAGCAACGATAGCTGCACGACGTCCTGCCGTCGCGGCCATCTGTTGCAGCCACGACCGCCTTCAGCCGTCGCGGCCACTTGCTACGGACGCTGCCGCGACCACCAACCACGGAGGAAGGCGCGGCCAGGCGGCCGCGCAAGGGAAAGGGGTTGAGGGACCCTCCTCAAATAGGAGGGGGTCCCTGATCCTTTCGGATCAGCCCGCTAGTCCACTTGGTGGTGGGCTGTGCGGTAAGGCTCAGGGAGCCTGCAGGTCGAGGGTTCAAATCCCGCAGACTCCCCCTTGGAAAGAAAAAAAAGAAAAAAATTTTTCTAAAGTTTTTTTTTAATTATTATTTTTTTTAGTTAAATTAAAATTTTAATTTTAATTTATTTTTCAATAGTTTTTAAACTATATAAATTAAAATTTGATTTTAATTTATATTTTCATAGTTTTTAAACTATATAAATTAAAATTATTTTTTTTAACTTTAAAAATATATAATAATTATAAAAAAAATGCTTTGTTAAGAGATTTTTTTTTACGGGGGTATTTTTTTTTCCAAAAATCAAAGGGGGAAAGTGAGTAATTTTTTGAAAAGCAAATTTGGCATTATTGTAAAGGTGCATTTTCGGCTGCGCCCGACACCTAGTGGGTTATTTATGTGGGCACTTTTATGTTGTATGTTGCATATTTCATTTTTTGCACTATAACATTAAAAGTTAAAATGAAATTCACTCCTAAGTCCCTGGAATAATTAAAACCCATCCGTGCAATTTATTGCATTGCAGCGTTCGGTATTTGTGATACCTCTGGCCAGCACTTACAGGTAAAGTTGTCGTGATTGCGCTACTGTATCCATCGCCTAATATAGCTGCCAAAACGACGTCTGAGCTTGTTCTCTATAAATCGTCGGGGAGAGATAAGTTTGCCATTTTGCATTTTTTTACTCCATCCATTACCCTAATAGTTCTTGTGTTTAGGCGTAAATCTGACGAAAGTTCTGAAATCCAAAGTGTTTAGGGGAAGTTACGCCCCACGCATGAGGATTGCAGACTTTCTATGGTAGGTGCCATCAACAAGACTATTCCCTTTCGATACTGCTTAAGTTCCACGTATCGTATGATCTCTAAAAATTACCTATAGTTTCCCTCACGTAAGGGCGGGTGATTTTTTTTAATCTTTCTAAATACCTATAGTTTCCCTCACGTAAGGGCGGGTATTTTGTATGGTATAACGGCCTAGCAAAAGGTATATCGAAAGGGGGACCAATTGGTGTTATAAGGAACCTTCACCATGTCTGCAAAATTAATGACTGATTCTCATCAGTTGTTGAAAGGTCCTAATTACACACCATGGAAAAACAAGATGAAGGCTATCCTAGTCATGGATGACTTATGGGATGTTGTATCTGGAGCAACAACAAGACCTTCATCTGCTGCTGGTGCTACAACTCCATCTACTGCTCAAAAAGACTTTGACAAGCTAGACAACAAAGCAAAGGTGCTCATTTTGCTTGTTGTGGCTGATGAAGTTCAACCCCATATTGCTGACTATGAAAATAGTAAAGAGGCATGGGATGCCCTTAATACTATATATGAGGGAAAGAATGATTCCACTATTCTATTTCTTCAATCTCAATTACACAGTCTAAGCATGAAGCAGGGGGAGACAGTTGAATTTTTTCTTTGCAGAGTGTCTGAATTGAAAGCAAAGTTGAATTCTTTAGGAGAACCAGTTGATGATAAGCTCCTTACCTCAATTGTATTGAGAGCTTTACCTGATTCTTATCGGGTGTTGATCACTTCCCTTCAGGTGTCGCAACGAAAAGTTACTTTTGTAGAATTGGTTAATATGCTTCAAGAGGAGGAGGCACGCCAACTACGAGCGAGATGATTCTTCTAACACTGCCCTCTACATCAACAAGAAAGGGCAGAACCAGAAGAAGGGTAATTTTTAGAAGGGAGGGAATTCACAAAAGGATTCCAAAGGGAAACAAACTCAACAACCTCAACAGAAAAAGCGATATTGCAAGATCTGTGACAAAGAAGGTCATGATACAAATAGATGTTGGCATAAGAATAAACAATCAAAACAGAAAGGCCGAAACAAACCACAAAAGAACAAACAACAAGTGAATGTTGTTGTTGAAGAATCGACACGGATTACGAGAGAGCCCACAAAGTTCTCATGACTACCACGGTGTCCAAGCGAGACGGATCCTATACGGTATGTTGATTACGGAGCCGGTAAGCACATGATTGGTGACAAATCATGGTTTGAGTCTTTTGAGGCCAAAGAGGGCAAACCTGTCACTATTGCTGATGATAAAACCTACAAGGTTCGGGGAGAAGGTACTTGTTTCAGTCACTCTTCTCGATGGCAAGTGTCGGATTGACAAAGTTCTCTATGTTCCAGGATTGGCAAACAATTTGTTGTCGGTCACACAAATTCTGGACAAAGATATGGTTGTGAACTTTAGTGTTGAGGGAGGCAAGAAGTGTTGTTCTATTACCGGGAGGGGTAAGAACATTGCCACTGCTTCATATAAGCATGGCTTATTTGCCTTAGATGCTATCTCTACTCCACATGTAGCCATGACAGTCTCTACAAAGGAGGCAACTTCCCTATGGCACAAGAGATATGGACATTTGAGTTATGGTTACTTACTTGAATTAAGTAAGTATGAAATGGTAAAAGGTCTTCCTTCCCTTTCTACCACTTTACCGGTTTGCTCTGACTGCTTGGCAGGAAAGCAACATAGAGTGCCTTTTGAAAGGAGCTCTACAAGAGCAAAGAAACCTCTGGAGTTGATTCACACCGATCTATGCGGTCCCTTCACTCCCAACAGTTGTGGGGGTAAGAGGTATTTTTAGTTATTCGTAGATGATTACTCACGAAATATGTGGGTATTCTTTCTTCAACTGAAATCTGAAGCATTTGGCTTCTTTCAGCAATTCAAGAAATCTGTTGAAAAGGAGTCAGGGACTTCTATAAAGACCCTCCGCTCAGATCGAGGGGGGGAGTTCACCTCTAAAGAATTCTTTGAGTTCTTGAAATAAAATGGGATCACACGACAGTTAACTACTGCTTATACTCCTCAGCAAAATGGAGTTGCTGAAAGGAGGAATCGTTCCATCATGGAAATGGTTCGTTGCATGCTCACAGGAGCTAGTCTTGAGCAACTATATTGGGCAAGAAGCTGTCACCACAATAGTCTATCTGTTGAATAGGGCACCCACAAAGGCTCTACAAGGAATGACTCCACAGGAAGCATGGAGTGGTAGGAAACCCTCCATTTCTCATCTACGCATTTTTGGATGTAAAGCTTTCATGCACATACCAAAAGAGAAAAGGAAGAAGCTAGATGAGAAGACATTGAAGTGTATTCTTCTTGGGTATGATGAGCACTCTAAGGGTTATCGTTTGATTGATCCCTTAACCAAGAAGATACACATCAGTAGAGATGTAGTTTTTGATGAGGCTTTCACATCAAAAACCACATCAGATGTATACCTAGACCTTGTGGAACCTAAGGTTGATAAATCTCCTTCATCAAAAGTTGGAGGTCCGTCTTCATCTTCTTCAACACCTCAGAAGAAGAATCCAAAGTGGTATACAAATACAATCAAAGACTCTAAGCTATCCACTCCACCATATTTGACATTGGATAGGCCTCGTACTCGCAACATGGCTCGACAGGAGAAAGTTGCAACAGAGAATACTGGGGTTGATGAGCTGTGTCAATATTTTGAGGAACTTTTTGTAGATCCAGAGAGAGATACAGAAGATATGGATATTGATAGTGATAGGGTATTTATGTCTTCCATAGACGATCTTGAACCCGCATCAGTGCAAGTTGCTCTTGGTGAGCCTCAGTGGAAGGCTACTATGGATGTAGAGTATAAGTCTTTGATGAAAAACAAAACTTGGAAGCTTGTCGATCTGCCATACGAAAAGAAGCCCATAGGCTGCAAATGGGTGTATAAAGTTAAGTATAAGGCAGATGGTACAATAGATAAGCATAAGGCCCGACTTGTTGCAAAGGGCTATGCTCAAAGAGAAGGCATTGACTATGAGGAAACTTTTGCACCTACTGCTCGGATGACAACCATTCGAGTTCTTTGTGCTATGGCAGCGCAATATGGGTGGAAAGTACACCAAATGGATGTCAAGAGTGCTTTTCTAAATGGTGATCTCCAAGAAGAAGTCTACATGACTCAACCGAAAGGATTTGAAGTGGAAGGCCAACAACAAAAAGTTTGCAGATTGGTAAAATCCTTATATGGTTTGAAACAAGCCCCTCGGGCTTGGTATATAAAAATGGATCATCACCTTTTGCAGCATGGTTTTAAGAGATGTCCGTCAGATGCAAACCTCTATTTTAAGAAACAGGGTTATGAAATAGTGTTGCTTGTACTCTATGTTGATGATCTGCTCATTACAGGGAGTTCAGAAACAATGATTTCTATTGTCAAAAGAGACTTGTGTCAATCTTTTGAGATGTCAGATCTCGGACTTCTCCATTATTGTCTTGGTATGGAAGTCAGCCAGAAGGAGCACTACATCAAAGTGTCTCAAAAAAATATGCCAAGACCCTATTGGAAAAATATCGCATGACTGATTGCAAGCCAATGTCAACTCCGATGGAAACAGGAATTCAGTTATCGTGATATGATGATTCACCTCAAGTAGATGGTACTCTCTATCACCAGTTGATTGGGAGTCTCATATATCTAACCAACACTAGGCCAGATATCGTATTTGTTGTCAACTATCTTTCGAGGTTCATGCAGGAGCCTAAGACTACACACTAGAAAGCAGCAAAGCGCGTTCTTCACTATGTCCATGGCACAATGGAATATGGCCTAGAATATAAGAGGAACAACAAATTCTTCTTACAAGGATACACGGACTCCGACTATGCTGGATCATATGATGACCGTAAATCAACTTCAGGATATTTGTTTCATCTTGGATCTGGTCCTGTCTCTTGGCACAGCAAGAAGCAACAGGTGGTTGCTATTTCATCAACAGAGGTAGAATATCGTGCCACACGTGAAGTTGTGTGCGAAGTGATATGGTTGCATCGCATCCTAACAAGTATGGGTCTTCCATCAAAATCTCCAATACACTTGTTCTACGACAACATGGGTGTTTTGAATCTTGTCAAGAATCCGAGTACATCATGAAAGAACCAAGCACATTGACACACAATGTCACTTCATTCGAGACGAAGTTCCAAGGCACCGAATTCAGCTTCAGCACATTCCCACCAATGCTCAAGTTGCAGACATTTTCACTAAGGCACTTGCACGTGTCAAATTTGAATTGTTTTGCAGCTCTCTTTGTATTACCAAATGATGTAATCAGGGGGGATGTTAGTAGTTTTTTAATTACATAAATAATGTAATAAGGGGGGATGTTAGATTTACTATAGTAATTCTTATTATTACTTTATTTATGTTGATAGGGTAGTTAGTTAACTACCTAGGTTAGTTACGCTATTGTTAGCGTAATAATATTTGGTCTATTTTTACTTTTTTATTTGAAGACCTAAGCTGTTGATTAGATCCTAAGATTACGAGCTAATCTGGGTGCTCACTGTATTATTTAAACTTGTTCTAATCAATGGAAGAGTGTTCGTTTATTTCAACACTAGCATCCGATGTAAAATCAAAAACACAAAAGAAAAATGTGACTATTTCGAGGCTTAGAGTTATTGATTTCAAGTTTTTGTTTTTATGATAAGCCGTCTCTTAGAAAACTAAATTTCACCTTTTGTTTGAAATTTTCTTAGATTGAGTGAATATTGCACGTATACATCTTAAGCCCAAGGACACGTTTTTATACTTGAACTTATTAAACATTTTGTTTAAATGTTCATAAAGAACTTTTTTTTAATATTTTGATGATATAGTTTTTTTTTTTTTTAAATTGAAAAGGTTATATTAGATCAAAGATTATTTACAAATTAATGTGTTAGTTGCATAAGAATGGAGGAAGACAAAGAGGAACTGAGAACAATTTGTGCACTAAGGAATCTCTAGAAGCTTTTTCCCGATGGAAGCTACAATGTGGAGATGGAAGTTCTGCTCAAGAAGGCAACAAATTTTATTGTTTCCTTCGAAAAGAAGTTTTGCTCAAGAAGGCAACAAATTTTATGATTTCCTTAGAAAAAAAGTGCGAGAAAATTTAGGAGCTGTATGGCCGAAAGGAGCTGCAAATTGGAGCATCGGATAAAGATAACTCGGTTCCCTTGGAGGGTCTCAGGGTGCCGGGTAGCAAAGTGATTAGTGGGAACCCAATCCAGGGTCTCATTTTAAACCCTGGGGATTCCTATGCCTCAGTGGTGGCATGAATTTTGCCTTGTATCATGTGAAATATATATCCCTAGTGCTCTTATCGCTCAAGTGAAGGGCCTAGGAATTTGGTTGGAAAAATTCAGGGCAACAAGCCTGACCTAGATTCTCTAATAAGATGGGTGATTTCTATATGGAAGCCTCATGGCTCTCTAGACATTGTTGCGGCCCCCAACTCCTTTTCATTGTCAATCTCAATTTTGCTACTGATTCCAAGCATATTCTTTGAGAGGGGCCTTGGTTTTTTGACTAAAGGGGTTTATTTCTACGTCAATGGGGTGCAGATTTTGATCTTACTACCCCAAAAAAAATCTTCTTCCTCTTTAGGTGTGTGTGACTGTCGAGTATGCTATACAACCTCTAGCATGATTATATTTTGAGGGTAGTGGCCAAGGTCATTGGGAACCTGGAATCTATTGATCCCATGTAACAGGGCAAAAAAGAGAATGGATTTTGCTTGCTTCTATGTGATGACTGACCTCCCAGATTATATTAAATTGGTGGTAGATTAAGGAAAAATGGTTCAACTAATAAAATATGAAAATAGGCCTCTTCAATGTTCTACTTGCAACAATTTTGGTCATGTGGCAGCTTGTTGCCCTCTACCCAAAGAAAGATTGGGAATAATTGCATTGAAAATATTAGTCGATCGAATGATTTGGATAACTCCTATTAAGCAAAAGGGTCTAGTTCAAGAATTCCTCCAGAAAGTGAGGACCCCTTAGGTGGTTCCTTAGTGACATATGTGATAGCCCAAGAAAGCAACAAAATGATTTTAAAGTCACCTAACTCTCAATTGCTTGAGTTGGTAGGTGCTCAATTGAAGGATTCTTCTAAAGATGCACTTTTCTTAGCGGTCCAATTAAACCTCATGTTGGGCCTTTTTTATTCTTCTATTCTAGTTAAAAACTGCTTTTCTTATCTTAACCATAGTCTGAAGCCCTTGGACTCTGGCAATGTTGAGTCTCAGTTCTCTTAAAAGGTGTCCCTCCTAAAAATAATAAGTCATAAAATAATGGATGTAGGGGTGGAACATAGAGTGGGAAGACCCACAAATAGATCTCGTTGAGATCGAGATGTTGAGGCAAAGATGGTAGATGACTTCCAAACCCTTTTAAACTTTGATGATCAGGGAGGTAAATAGTTAAAAATTGATTCCTTCTATTATTCGACCTAGTCCTCTAGGAGTAAAAAGCAAGATATGCAGAGTTGATTGTGGAACTCTTTCTATGGGATAGATTTTGGTGTGACTCAGTTGGATTTATGTCAAGTGTCAGTTTTTGGTTGGAGGTTTCAGCCCTCTATAGGGGATCCTTCAATTTTACATCCTTTGGGTTGTTGCTATTTTCTAATGGTTTTGCTCTCAGTTTTTCCAGATTGGTTTTTCTCTCAGTTTTATAGCCTCTCCTTCAAGAATTGATCTTCCTTAGCTGGAGGTCCTTGCTCTGAGTTGGTTTCCCACTACAAGGGATTTTGGCTTGCTTTCCATGTTAGATGGGAAATTTTTCTTTTGGAAATTTTTTTAAATTTTCAATTTTGGCACCCTAATTCCCTATTGCTTCTTCCCGTTGAATGGGAGTGATGTATTTTGAGCAGGTATTTGCCCAATTTAATTTTTAAATTTTAGCAATATTTTTTTTGGATTGTCGGTCTACATTCGGAATATGTCAAATGTAGAATTGGCTCTCCCTAAGAGATCCTACTTTTTGTTTGTCCTTGTTCGGGTTTGGGGTTCCTTCTCAAAACCCCCTTGTAAAAGGTTTGGGGTCCTTTCAAAACCCCTTCTACCTTATTATATATACATATATATATATATATACATATATATATATATATACATATATATATATATATATATACATATATATATATATATATATATATATACATATATATATATATATATATACATATATATATATATATATATACATATATATATATATATATATATATATATATATATATTATTTACAAGTTGGGATGGGAATCCTCCCAACCTTAACTAGCAAGAGCACATGTTTCCTTTTTTTAATTTTCCAAAAAACTTTCATAACTCTAAAGTCCAAGATCCTAAGAACTAACCACTCATAAACCATATGTTTACATTGGCTATCCAAATTATCCAAACACTAGATTTGCTCAGCAACCTACCCAATCCTCTCATCTTTAGTAGCCATGCCACTATACCATTGAACCCCTACCTCCTCAATACCCATCTTAGCCAAGAACTTTGCCATTGTATTTAGATATCTACCCACGTAAATTGAGATCACATCATTCAATTCCCTCCATAAATTTTTAATGTGGGTGAAAAGAATCCTCAACCTTCACCTCTCGAAAGAAAAATTCCTCATGCAATTGAGAGCTCCTACCAAGATTTGAGAATTTAATTCTATGATTATCCTCCTATAACCCTATATTACAACCCACATAGAAGCATATTTGATAGCTAAGGCTTCTAATTTATTGTTTGTGACCTTGCTGAGGCTCTATAGTTCTCAATAGAGAATTGTCATTCCTACAAACCACTCAAATTTTAGTTCTATCTATATTGTCTTTTGTATCTCCATTAATATTACTTTTTATCTAACCTTTTAGGGTTTCTTTCCAACTAGTTCTATTTTGTCCATCTTGCACTTCAACTTCCTTCTACATTCTCCTTATAGTATTCTAAGTTTCCTTTTAGCATATACTACCACAATTTCCATGAGTTTGCTCCAAATGACCTACCAAACGCCATCAAAGGATGAAAATGTTTCTCTAAAAATTTTATCATTTCTTTCGAGACACAATTACCATAAAATAAACTTAAATATAAGCTTCCACCTGATATGAAGAGCTTTAGATTTAAATTTGCTCCTCTTCCATCATCCCAAATATTAATCCAGCTCATATCACCATTGACTTGGATTTTATAAGCTAAGAACCATTTCTTCCAGATATGGCATGTGAATGAACACTCAAACATTAGGTGGTCAGATGTTTCCTCACATTTGTAGCATAAAACACACCTAGATGGGCCAACAATTTCCCTATGTATCAAATTATCAAAGGTAAGAGTTCCATTGTGCATGAACTGCTAGAAAAAGAAGTTTACTTTCAACTAACCCTTGGACTACCAAATCTTTTCCCAATCCTCAACCTGATATGCATGACGAGGTTCTAGAAGGATCTTTTCATATCCATCCTTCATAATATAGACTCCAAGGCTTCCATAACCCCAAGCTAATTCATCCTCTTCATCCCTACCTATGAGAAATATTTTTGTTATTATTTTAGTCATGATGGGTGCCAATTATGCAGGGATTGGAATTGACCACTCATCCAACTTCTTAAGCTACTTAAATGTATAATCCCCTAGTTGGATGGTGTTGAAATAATTTTTAATATTTATTCAACCCCTATTTTCCATGGCTATTTTTATCAATTGGAGTTCTGGATATTCAACAATGATAGAAGGGTATTGATCCCATAAATCCATCCAAAATCATGCCTTCTACCCTCTCTTCACTTTTAAAAATAATCTATCTTTCACTACCTAAGATTCTACCTTTAGTGCCTTCCACACTAGGGACTCTTTACCATCCAAATATAAATGACTCACCTCATTTGGGTTCACGTAACCTAAATATTTACTAGTTAAAACTTTGCTAAATAAAGTTGGCTAGGAGATCCACCTCCAATAAATATTTTCAACCAAAGCTTTATTACTTAGGTTTGATCACCTTGGTCTAGCTTACTTTTTTTCCTATCTTACTAATTCCCATTTAATCTCTCCTTTTTCTCCTCCCCATAAATGTTTTTTGGCCATCTTTTCGAATTCTTTTCATATAGTATGTGGGATAGCAATGATACAATACTTATAGATTTGCATGGCCTAAATGATTAACTATAAATCAGTTAATCTACCCCTAAAGGTTAACCATTTATGAGATCAATGGTTAATTATTTCTTTGATAAGATCCAAAATATTTCTCCAAATAACTATCTTTAGTTATTTTAAATGCAAAGGAACCCCAAATAGACTACTGGGAGAGAAATCCTCATGAATCCTAATATCTCTAGAATTTTATCCTAAAGCCTTTGATCAATATTGAAGAAGACCACTTTGGTTTTTTTATCATTTATGAATTGGTTTGTGGCTATAATATAAACATTAAGTGTATCTCTAATAATTCTTGCTTCTTTAAGGTTGGTCACTCCCATCAATCTTGTCATCCATAAACTATAGGTGAATCAAAATATCTTCACCCACCTTGATACTTGTGAGAAAATTGTGTTGTCTTCTCCTTAAGATAAGTCTATCCAAGCCTTAAATCAATATGATAAAAACATAAGGAGAACAAGGATCTCCCTAATTAAGGCCTCTAGTGGCTCTAAATGGTTGTGAGGGAATACCATTGATTAACATTGAGTATATCATAGTAGAGATATAGCCCATGACCAACCCTATCCAATCATTATAGAAGTTGAAGACTACCATCAACCTTGACATGAAGCTTCACTCCACCCTATCATAAGTCTTTTATATATCCAATTTCATTAACATTCCTCTATTACTATATTTTTGTGTTGAGTGGATTTCCTCCTGAGCTAGAACCACAACATCTAAGATCTATCTACCCTCTACAAAACTTCCTTTTTCTAAGGATATAATATTTTCTAGGAGAGGTTTTAGCAACTCAACCATTACCTTCATGATTATTTTGCATATGATATTATATAAGGCAATAGGCCTATAATCTAAAATATGCACTCTCATCCCCTTTTGAAATTAAGGTAT
Organism: Wollemia nobilis; assembly: GCA_028583015.1. NCBI lineage: Eukaryota > Viridiplantae > Streptophyta > Pinopsida > Araucariales > Araucariaceae > Wollemia > Wollemia nobilis. The sequence continues at coordinate 13,437,815 of JAQPPZ010016955.1, read as the reverse complement.
TGAATGTTTGATTTAATGATTTAAGCATTCTTTTATTATCCATGGAATCCTTTATGGAAACCATTACATCCTCATCCAAGCTATCCTAGAAGTTTTGAAAAACTTGATTTGGAAGTCATTTGGACCCAATATTGTTTCCATATTCATTCCAAAGACTACCACTTTTAGCTCCTCTCTATTAATGGGTTTAAATAGGGCTTGGAGTTATTATTTAGAGATGATAAAGAGAATGGTAGCAAGAACTTATTTTGAACCTATTTGTCCTATACTAAACTTTCCTTAAAAAATTTAGCAAAATAATCCATTGAATGGGAATGCATACCTACAATTGTATCAAAGTAGAGCCCGTTATCATCTTGAAGAGATTCCATATTTTTTATCTGTCTCCTAGTACAACCAACCTAATTAAAAATAATAATGTTTTTGTCCCCTTCTAATAACCAAGTGGTTCTTGCTCTCTATTTCTAGTATATTTCCTCGTAGTTGTCAAAGTCCACTACAAATTTATGTAACCAATCATCTTCTTTGACTTGATCCATAATTGTTCATTCCTTAAATATTTTTTGCACCTTATTTTATTTGTCCACCAATTGATCTCTTTGGACCTATAAATCCAACCTATTATATCACCTTCACCATTTTAGTTGATCCTTGATATAGTGAAATTGATTATGGAAGTGAAACATTATTGTCCTATATTTTGATCATCCCTCTTTCCACCATTATAGGATTTTATTTTGAAATTCCTCCTTTTGTAACCAAAAGTTTTCAAATCTAAATAATTTTTAGTGCTACCTCATTTTGATCCATCTCTACAACAGAATGAAAAAGTGATTTGAGACTAGATCCTCCAAAATATTAAATTTTAGATTCCATTTCACAAATTCCTTTTTAAAAATTAAAAAATGATCTAACTTCACCTTTTTGCTATATGCATTCCTCCTCTTACTAGTCTAAGTATAGCTAGTTCTATGCCATTTAATATCCACCAAGTCTAAAACTAGAATTCCCCATTTATGATATCTAGATTATAGTTTAGCATTAAATCCCCAATGACAATCCAATCTATCTCCTCCCTCGAGAATCTCATATTATGCACCACTCTCTATTGACAAATATGTACATCTAGGTTTTGAGTCCCATAGAAATTTATGATTAAAACTTGCTTAACCATTACATCATTCCTAAAATGGGATGTGAGGACACCCCTCCAAGCTATATGCTCTATTGTCATCCATTAAAGAGAGTTCTAAAAGTTAATTATCCCCCTTGAAGCCCCTTAGGCAGCCACTTCCATATGACCAACACCCCTCTAAAGTCTATTTACTATTTTGTACATGAGATCCGATGACATTTTGGTCTCTTAGATAAGCAATTTTTTTTTTTCACTTTTCTCTAAGAGTCTTTGTATAGTATATTGATAGGTTCTACTATTTAAATCCCTAATATTCTATGATTGTATAATCATTGGTTATCTTGAGACCAATAAGAATCTATTATCCTCACTGAGCCCTTAGTGACCAATTTGTCTCCTTAATATGCTATCAATTCCTTGTTTAATTTCCTACCCACTCCCTAAGAGTTGTTATTCCTTGATCTCTCCTCCACCTAGTTAATCTCTAGATGTTACTTATTTATGTCCTTTTTTTCACCCCATGATGACATCCTTTACTATCAATTGCTCCTAACTATGCACTATCAATGCCCCTTCCATATTTGGCCATGGTAATTCACTACACTCTATTACCTAATCTAAGAGAGGAGTTGAAATAAGGGCCTAAACATGAGTGATACTAATTTTGTTATTCCCATCCACTCCTTCTATAATTTCTTCTTGTTTCACCATTATCTTTAAGATATCATACCTATTTGAGGTCTTAGGCTAGGTTTGCTCCTTGTCATATTTTCTTTTACCTCCTCCTTTTGGGCTATTCAAAACCATATCCCTTTGCTTCTCCTCCTTGAGAAGTGTTGACTACTCCAATTATGATTATATACTTACTCTCCTTAAGAGGATCTGGTGTTTCTAGAGGGGCCTCCATTTTTTTTATCATAGTATTTGACCAAGACTGGGCCAAATGCCTATATTTGTGATAAGCTCTACATACAAAGGGAAACACCTCATAATTTAATTGTTGAATCCAACATGGTCCTGCAAGTTTGAGTTCCATTTCTACTAGAAGATAGTAGCTAAGATCTATTTCAACACATCTAGCATAGATGATTATGTTTCCTTTCATTGCATCTCTAGAGACACCCAAATACCTTCCAAGGAAGTTACCTATGTTTCTAATACTTGCTCACTCTCGAAATCCATTGCAAGTGCATATAATTAGACCCAGATGAAGACAACAATGGGTTCTTAGACATATTATTGAAGGAACAAACAAGATATTGAAAACCTTGAATATTGATCAAAGGTAAGGAAAAATTACTTGAAGGTTATTTATCATAAGAAACACAACATGACAATTAAAGAAATAAAGCAAACAAAAAGAGAAGTAAACACTCAATATGATTCATTAGAAAAAAGTAAGGAAATATTGAGATACCTAAAAATTTATAGACTATGCATGATAGAGAATGATAAAGAACAAAAATATATCAATTAAATTAAAGAAGGGCTTATAATCAATTTTAAGAGAAGCTAAAGATAAAAATTTTCAACATTTGGTAGCTATCTATGTTAAAAACTTGTTGAAGTGCATGAAGACTCTAAAGATTCTATTACATTAACTACTGATATGGAAAATATAATGTATATGGAATTACTTACTCTTGAAGTCCTTAAATATAATAATAAAAGGCAAGAAGATTTTTTTTTCTAAGAACAAACCAATGATGAAGAATGCATGTTGTAGTACAAATAATCTTATAAAAAAATAATGTAAGATATGACACCAGTAATTTGAAGCCTATGGAAACAAGTATATGTTGTGATAGTAGTGAATTTGTTTGAAAGATAGATGTAAGTTGTGATATTTATGATTTGGGACCCACAATAACAAATACATGAGAACTTATTCCAAGAACAAACATTGCATGTGACACAAGGGACTTAAACATTGTTCGTGAATACAAAGAGTGTGAATAAATTATATGTGAAAATAGACATTGTAATGAATCAATAATAGTGATAGAGAGATAGACATAAAATTTTTGACAAGGTATAACGATATAAATTCTTTTTTTTTGCAAAGAATAAAAATTAAATATGAAGACCTCAAATTATCAGGTAATAATGAATTAGGGATTGATAAAAGAAGTTATAAAATAGAGAACTTTAGGACAAGGACAAACAAAATTGGTTTTGAAAACATTACAAATTGAGACAGATAAAAAATATGAACATTGTGGTAGACATGGACACAATATAGAAAGATGTTGGGATCTTTATTGTTGTGAAATCCATGGAGGTAATAATAATTCTCAAAAATATTGTTGGTACAAAGGAAATAATAATATGAATATGAATTATGGATGGATAAGCATGCACAAATGGGATAAGATGAAAGACATGATAATAATTATAGCACTAAATGGACTAATGGATAATAATTATAGCACTAAATGGACATGTTCAACAATTGATCCAAGAGGAACAAAATTAGAAGGAAAATAGATGTATTAGATTTAGATATGCAAAATTTAGAGTCAATGTAGGAAGACCAAAATAAGAATGAAGTATTGAAAGCACATAAGACAAATGACCATCATACAAAATAATGTAATATAGTTGTGTGTTGTAAGTATTTTATTATTTGTTGCCTTGCAATAATATTGCAAGTACCATGTAAATAGTTTAGTCTAGAGTGTGATTAATATTTGAGTATATAGTAGGTGTCATGTGAGTAAATATAGAGTTATGTAAGTGAGGTGTCATGTAAGTATGGAGTTATGTAAGAGTTTATCATTTAGTATGTGCAATCATTAGAGTCTTTGTCCTTATGTGGATTTATAGAGTCAATAAGATTTATTATTATGTGGTATTTCTTCCATGAGAAATATGAAGTGTTAGATCTCTCGTGTGTGTGAGGAGATGAAACATTTGTAAGTAGAAATGTTAAGGGTTGTGAATGTGAAGATTCTCATATCCATGTGTGTATATATTAAATACAAAGCATTGTAATAAGTTATTGAAGAAGCTTTACAATATAGAGTAGTTACATTGTTTAAGTAGATATGTATTCATTAATAATATTTTCTACGAGTTTTTTATTATCATGGATTGTATATACATTATTGTGTGAGTATTTATTCTTGATATATTATGAAATCCTATGATGAAAGTATTGAGTTGCTAAAAATGAAGCTTTCAAGAGTATAAAAGTTTTTTCTCAGATGAATTAACTTATAGAGAAGTGTGAAGATAACTAATCCAAATAATTTTTTAGGGAGACAACATTAATTATTCTTTTAAAAGTAGGAATATCATAATTTACGTATATCTTAAAAGGTGTGGGAGCGTTGAATGGTTCTAGGGCATTGAAAGGCTATGTAGAGGAAGTTGAAAAACTTGTAATAGGGAGTCACTAAAAATTTTGAGCAAATTGACCCATCATCTCATTTTTATGTTTTATGAGGGATTCATTCAATATCTTATTGAACGTATCAACTATCTTGATGTTGTCCTTTATAATTCTTGCCTAAGATAATTTGGGATGACAAAGGAGGTAATCAGTGGTATCTTTCATCTAATACCAAAATTTAGATATCTTGATCTCATATTTATTGAAATACACTCAAAAGACAAACCAATCCAATACCATTGATCCAAAACTCAAAATTTTGATTGATTCAAAACTTAAAATTTTCAAGTTAAGGAAGATAATTAAAGAGTGCAATTCAAAACAACAAAGTATAACAAACCATAACACGAGAATAAAAGGAAAATAAATTAATGATATTATTTCTAAGAATATAAAGTACAATACAAAAAATCTGTAAGAACATATGTGAGGCTATAATATTGCATCCATTAATATTGATTTTATAGCTAGGGTTGCATATCTCTTTATACAAGAATTGGTGTATTGGAAATCCATTGTATTGAATATGGAAGGTCACCCATATGGAACTGTGGTCGTTAACATTTTGTGAATTGGAAGGTCACTTATATGATAAATGTGATAATTCACGTTCCATATGTTACAAAGTGCATATTAAATGAAAAGTACATATATATGACTTTTTTATCTTCTACTTATATGTCAACATAGGCAAAGATGCATTTTGGCTGCAAAAAGCTAAAAATGAGAAATTACTATTTTTATTAGGTATTATGTCGTACATTCTTGAGGGCTTCAAAAGAATTTATTTTCAGAAATATATCAACAAATCTATCTATGATAGTATAAAATTTTTTCTCTCTCTAATCATTCCAATGCTTCTTGAATGGATCAAAATGAAGTCCTAAGCAAAAATTTATGCCCCTAATAATGTAGTTAGGATCAAAAGAGAGGTTTTCAAGCATTTTTTAGCATAAATTCATGTTGCAAAGAGGTCACATGATTAGATCAATTTATGTTTAATATTATTTTTATTTATATTTTCCTAAATTAAATCTATATATGCATTTATTTATGGCCAATCTCATTTGATAAAGATCTTCCACCAACCCCTTACATATTTATAGTTTCAAATCCATACAATCATATGATAAAATTATGGTGAACATTTATAATGCCTCAATATATCCCCTATAACATATTTACACTATATGATATCCTAATATTATCCAAATGTAGTTACCTACCTTATTAATAAACTATTAAATGGTTATTTATAAAGAGGTGAGTATGCAAGGGTATGACTCTTTATTGGATATATGTGTGTACACACACACGGATATATATATATATATATATATATATATATATATTATCATATGATAAAAGTGTAAAGAACCTAAATACTACACTAATATATCCCTTACAATGTGTTTATACTATACAATGTAGTGAGCTAGGAGCAAGTGCGAGTAAGGAGTGAGACTCACATTTTTCTTGTTTTAGACACAAATTATTGTAGGTGTGAGTAGTAATCAAGGCATGAACAAGGAGTGAGTGCCAATTCTTGTTCCAAATATTAGGATTTTAGGTAAACTAAGCAATTATTTCATTCATCTGTAAATGGATTTATGTACAATGGATTGGCTGAGATTGGCTAGTAACAAATTTTCAAGAATAGCAAAAAAAATATTTTCTAGCCCCTAATTAGTTCTCCCATATTTGGAACAAACTAAAAATACATTACAATACGTTGGCTTCTGGAATGCCAACGAATAGTGCACTAAATAATGTAATAATACATTATTCCTAACATCCCCGCTATTACATTATTTGATGTAAATAAATATTTGCAAAACAACTCAAATTTGACATGTGCAAGTGCCTTAGTTAAATTTTTGCACCCTGTTCATCGGTGGGAATGTATTGGAGTTGTATCTTGTGATTTGGAACTTCACCTCAAATAAAGTGGCATTGAGTGTCAATATGCTTTGTTCATTCATGGAAAATTGGATTCTTGATGAGTTTCAAAACACCTTGGTTATCGCAATTCAAGTGTATTGGAAGATTCTTTGGAATACCCATACTTGAAATAATGTGATGTAACCATATCACTTCACACATTGCTTCTCATGTTATGTGATATTTTACCTTCGTAGATGAAAGTGCAACAACTTTCTACTTATTACTATGCCAAGAGACAGAACCAGATCCTAGATTAAATATGTATCCTGACGTTAATTTTTTGTCATCTATAGATCCAATATAATCTGAGTCCATATATACTTGCAAGAAGAACTTATCACTCTTCTTGTAATCCAGACCATATTCTAGTGTTCCATGGACATAGTGAAGAACTCACTTTACTACCTTTCAATGACTAACCTTAGGTTCCTACATGAACCTTGAAAGATAGCTTACAACAAAGCTAATATCCGGCTTGATATTTGTCATATATATGAGACTCCCAATCAACTGATGATAGAGAGTTCCCTATACCTGAGGAGATTTGTTGCATCAATATAGTTGTAACCCTGTTTCCATTGGAGTTGGTTTAGGCTTACAATCTATCATTTTATATTTTTCAATTAATGCCTTCGCATACTTCAGTTGTGTAACTTTTATGTGGTTCTTTTTATGCACAACTCCCAAGCCAAAAAAATAATGAAAAACTCCTAGAGATACCATTTCAAATGACTTCTTCAAGTCACCCTTCACTACTTCAATCATCTCTTCTGAACTACCAATGATGATCAGATCATCAACATAGAGCACAAGGATCACTATTTTATAACCAAATTTCTTGAAATAGAGACTAGAATTTGAGGGAATTCTATTGAAACCATATTGCAAAAGGTTATTATCAATATTCATGTACTAAGCTCTCGGAGCTTGTTTCAATCCATACAAGAACTTGATCGGTTTGTAAACTTTTTGTTCTTGTTCTTGTACTACAAATCCTTTAGGTTGATTCATGTACACTTCTTTTAAATCACCACTTAAGAAGGCACTCTTCACATCCATGTAATGAAGCTTCCATCCGAACTGAGCTGCCATTGCACAAAGTACACGAATGGTTGTCATTTTTGCAATTGGTGTGAAATTCTCTTCATAGTCTATGCCTTCATTTTTATCATAGCATTTTTCAAAAATGTGGACATTATGCTTGTCAATAGTTCCATCTACCTTATACTTGAATTTGTATACCCATTTGCAGCCAATGGGTTTCTTACTAGCAGGTAGATCAATAACTCCCATATTTTATTCTTCATAAGAGACATATTTTCAGAATCCATAGCTGCCTTCCATTGAGGTACACTAAGGGCTTCTTGCACTAAAGTTGGTTCATGCTCTACAAATATAGTCATGAAGTTGTAGTCTTCCTCTTCACTCCTAGCTTCTTCTTCATCATCATCTGCATCTTCTACATCTTAAACTTCTTCTCTTTCTTGAAAATACATACTTCAATTATGTGGTTCATCTAAAGTGGTATCAATTGGTGCATCCAATTTTACATCTCTTATAGTGCTAGAATACCAATTTGTAATTTTCTTCTATTTTGGAAGAATCCTTGCCTTAGGCTCCTTAAAATCCAGGTATATAGTAAGAGATGTGTCTTTGCTAGTTTCTGGTGTATCTAAATTGGGAACTTCATCGAATACCACATATCGACTTATATGAATCTTCGTGGTTTTAGGGTCAATCAATCAATACCCCTTGGATTCTTCATAATAACCAAGAAAGATACATTGCAGGGTTTTCTCATCTAACTTGTGCCTTTTCTTCTTTGGAATGTGCATGAAGGCTTTGGACCTAAATATTCTTAGATGAAAATTTGAGGGCTTTATTCCACTCCATGGTTCTTGTGGTGTGACTCCTTGAAGATATTTTTTGGGTGCTTGATTCAAGAGATACATAGTTGTAGTGACAACTTCTGCCTAGTATTTTTGCCCAATATGTGTACCTGTGAGCATACATCAAACCATCTCCATGATGAAATGATTTCTACTTTTAATAAATTCATTTTTTTAGGGGTATAGGTTGTAGTAAGCTATATTTTTATCCCATGTTTAGTGAGGTATCTTGAAAACTCATTGGAGGTGAATTCTCCCCCTCGATCTGAGCAAAGGACCTTTATTGAACGTATTGATTTTTCTCAACATGCTTCTGACACTATTGAAAATACAAGAATGCATCTGACTTCAGCTGTAGAGAGAAAACCCATATCTTTCAGGAGTAATCATCAACAAACAATTGAAAGTACATCTTTCCACCATAATTATTTGGCATTAATCCACACAAATCAGTGTGTATCAACTCCAATGGTATTTTGGCTCTTAAAGAGCTCAATTTAAATGGTACTCGATGTTTCTTCCCTTGTAAGCAATCTGGGTATACAGGTAAAGTATGAGAAAGTTTGGGAAGACCTAACACCATCTCATGCTTACTCAATTTGAATAGATATCCTGAACTTAGATGCCCATACCAGTTGTGACATAAGAAAGTAGCTTATTTTGATTTAGCAACCATGACAACATGAGGGGTATAGATAGCATCTAATAAAAAAAATCCATGTTTTTAGGAAGCCATTGTGATATGTTTACCCTTCTTGGTAATGAAACAATGCTTTTATCCATTAACAAATTTGAATTCAACCACCATATGTTTATCCAATATTTGAGGCATGGATAACAAGTTGTTGGCCAATCCTGGTACATATAGGACCTTCTCAATTTGGTATTTTCCATCGGGAAGAGTTACTGACATTACCTTCTCCTTGGACTTTATAGGTCTTATCATCGATAATTGTTATCGGTTTACCTTATTTTGCCTCAAATGTGTCAAACCACTTTTTGTCACCAGTCATGTGTTTGTTGGTACCATAATCAATATACCAAACATTATGTTTCTATTTGGTATTTTTTTGAGTCATGAGCACCTTGTGTGCCCTCTCATAATCTACATTTTATTCTTCAATAACAATATTTCCCTTTTGTTATCTATTTCTTCTTCATGGTTTGTTTTGGCCCTTTTTCTATTGTGGTTGCTTGTTCTTATCACTTTTGTTGAACCAACACTTGTTGGTGTCATGATTGTCCATCTCACAAATATGGAAATACCTCTTCTATTTTTGAGGTATATTTTAAGAGGATGTGGTGTTTGAACCCTTCGATGTAGATTCCTTCTGAAAGTAGCCTTTTTGCTTAGCTCTATATTTCTTAGAAAAAAGTGCATTGTTGGAAACTTCATATCTTTGGTTGTTATCTACTTCGTGTTGTTGAAGCAAATTAACTAACTCTTCAAAAGAGACTTGTATATTAGAAACTTGAAGGGAAGTGACCAGCATTCTAAAAGAATCTGGTAAAGATCTCAAAATGATTGAGGTTAAGAAATAATCTTCTACTTTCTCACCCATTACATGCATCTTAGCTCTCAGTTTTACAACTCTACAAAGAAACACTTCTACAATTTCTCCATTTTTCATGCTAGGAGTGTGAATTTAGAATTGAATATTAAGTATCGTGGCTTGATTTCTTCTCTCATATATTATAGACAATGTATCCCATGCATATTTTATGTACTCCTTTTCAAAAATGTGTTATTGAACTTCATCAACAATGGTAAGAATTATGATCATTAGTGTTCTCGCATCAGCATCATCATATGATTATTTTTAATCATCTACTGTAGTTGGGTATTTGACTTTTCCAGTCACAATGTACACATTTTTTCAACCTACAATATTTCTCTCATCTTTTTCTTCCATGGAGCAAAATTTGAACCTCTGAGAAGTTGTGAATCTAACAAGTATGCTTTTACAATGGCCATTGTGAAGGTTCCTTACAACACCAAATGGTCCCCATTTATTTATACCACTAGACCAATAGACCTGATGTATTGAATATACCTACTTTTTCTATAATACCTGTCGATACATGGAATAAGCTCGTCCCCTCAATATATGTGATCATACGTGAGGAGGACTTGAAGGTATTGTATATAGATCATTATGTAGCACATAAGTAATACTGAAAGGGATACACTCTATCTTTGACACATGCTTAAAAAACCTTCCACATACTTAGGGTGCCAAGTCCCTTAAACACTTGGAAGAACTTAATTTCAGGATTTATGCCAAGCAATAGTAGTGAATGGGGTAATGATGGAGTATGAATAAAAAAATAGCTTTCCTTATTTTTTCTCGATTGTTTATAGGTAAAAATAGCCCATATGTTGTTTTTGCAGCTGTATTAGGTGTTAGATATAGTAGCCTAAAGCATGAAAACATCACCTGTAAGTGTGGGCCAGAGGGACCATAAACATCGAATGCTTCTTTGCGCAATAAATTGCACAAAAAATAGGTATAAATTTGGGGTCTTTTGCTACCACAATATATATTTTTAATGCATAAAAAATAGAATTAAATGCATATTACAATTTCATCATACCCACAAATATGTGATTTTTTTTTAAGGTGTCGGATTCCACCGAAAATGCACCTTTTACAATGCCAATTTTTTAAAATATTTTTGCAATAATGTTTGATTTGCAAAAAAATGATATTCACAATCTTGTTTTTGCTTTGCCCTTGTTTTGATTTTGATTTGTAAAAAAAATAAAATTTTGTTTTACCCCACTTTGTGTTTTGGTTTTGCAAAATAACAAGGTGTTTCAGTTTTGTTGCCCTTTTGAATTTTGAGGTTGCTTTAATTTTTGTAAAAGAATTATGTCAATGTGGTTTGATTTGTATGATTTTTTATTTTTGGTTTGCAAAATATAATTTTGATGCAATGAGAATTGAACCCAAGACTATCGTAAAACATCTTATATCCAACACACCAACCAAATGGGTTGAACTACTCATCAAAATTTAAATAATACCATGCTTTATTTAAAGCGTATCTCCTCCATACCCAAATAAAAATATCTTTTTGCAATGCCACTTGGCACACCGGTACTAGGGAGTAGTTAGATTTTTTCCACCGTGTATGTCTTGAAAGCAATTTAAACATTAGACAAAGGATTTAATAAATTTCTTTAATTTTCCTACATTTTTTTAAAATAATTTGGCGCTGAATTTCTTAGATCTGCACACTCTGGTGTAGTGCACAATATGATATTGGGGAACCACTTTTGTAGGACCTACAATCAGGGTGGCACCTCTGCATATTCATTCTAGAGATTCTTAGACTCTTCTTATTGATGGTGGACAAGGACTACAGCAGATGAAATCTTCTTCACCCAAATAAACCTTCACGATGCTACATGTGGCACAACTATACTAGGCAAGGCTCCAAACTTTGTGATTGGATGGGCTTAAAACCTTAGACATGCCAATGTACCATCTTGGGTACATAACTAGAGTAGAATTTTACTTTAGATTAAAGTTGAGTAGTTACTTCAAGCAAGTAATAAATGGACAAGTGTTAGAATATGCAATGATATAAATGTATATGGATTCCACATGTACATGAGCCATAGGAAAGGTATATGAAGAGTCAAAGATAGAGTAAGGTCTAAGGAACATATCTTCCTATATATAGGCCTTTGAGAGTATGAGTAAAGTGTGTAAAAGAGATAATGTTACCATAGAGAGTTATATTAGAGTAGTGAGTAGGTACAATGTAATACTTCCATTAAAATTTTGAAGTGTTCAAGTCCTCCATTATATTGTATTATACTATTTTTGTGAGCTTTCATTAATAGCATATTACTGAGTTATTGCAGAAGTCTATTATCTTATTTTCTTACATATTTTAGTACCATTATCATATAGTCATTATAGCTTACATATTTTACATCTTGTGGTTGCATTTCTTTTATTATACATCATCAAACGCTAACAGTGGTATCCGAGCCATAGTAGATCAATATAAAATAAGAAGAGCCTAAAATGAGATTGAGAGGAGATCAAAAATCTCATTTTTAGAATTTTTGAAAATATATTTGGCTATATTATTTCCATAGAGTTGTAGAAAAACTCATGAAGACTAGGACTTGTTATAGTATATTACATTATTGGGTACATGTCAATGTACCACCTTGGGTACATAAATAGAGTAGGATATTACTTTAGAGTAAATTTTGAGTTACTTCATGCAAAGTAATAAATGCACAAGTGTTAGAATGTGTAATTATGTAAATGTGCATGCAGTCCACATTTACATGAGTCATGGGTAGAGTAAAGGCAAATGCATATATATTCCTATATATAGGCCTTTAAGGAGTGAATAGTAGAGAGGAGACAATAGAATGAGTGAGAGAGACAATTTTACTATAGTAGTGAGTAGGTACAATGTAGCACTTCCATTGAAAATTCTAGAGTTCATCTCCTCCATGATATCGCATTGTACTATTTTCATGAGCTTTCATTAATGACATATTACTGAGTTATTACAAAATTTTATCTCATTATTTTCTTGCATGTTATAGTGTCATTATCATAGAGTAATCATAGCTTACTTATTTCACATCTTGTGGTTGCATTTCCTTTAATATACATCCTCAAAAGCTAACAGTGGTATCCAAGCACATGATAGATTGATAGGAAATAGAGACAACCACAAGAGAGATTGAGAGGAGTTTAGAAATCTCATTTGAATTTTTTTTAAAAATACATTTGTTAAAGTTTTTTCACAAACTTGCAGAAAAACTCGTGAAGACTAGGACTCAGCATTGATTCCACTAGATTGACAAATCAACTAGTGAAAAGTTATAATCTCTAGATTTAGAGATTTACTATTTTCTAGTTTCTAACACTTTTTTGCAGGAAAAGAAGATTCAAAGAAATTTTGGAAGCTTCCTACAAGAAATATAGGAAGAATATCTTCTTTGGAATCAATCTAGTAGCTAAAGCAACAAACAAAAACTAAATATTTGGAGACCTAAAAGAAAATGTCCCATTGCAAGAGTTGTAAACTTGCAAATTGTAGAAGAGAGAAAAAGGCCAAGAGGAGCCTTATTGCAGATTGAAAAGACTCCAAAAAATATTCTAGAAAAATATTGGATATTGGTGATCTCCATTAAATATTGAATATTGCAATTCAAGGATGAGGTCCTAGAAAGAAGACCCCCTTGAAGGATGAAGATAATCAACGAAAATATTCCTGATAAGATTATATATTGGAGATCTCCATTGAAATTTGAAGAGGAGTAATAACAAAGATCCCATTCCAAAATAAATATATTTTAGATATCTAAGAAGGATATCTCATTGTGAAAATTCAATAATAGAATATTGAAGAAAATGTCTCATTTAGAAGACCATAGAAGTTGCAAGATTGAAGATCCTAGAGAAGAAGTCTCAAGGATAAAGAAGGAGGAGGCTAGGAAAGCCTCATTATAGATTTTGGAGAAGGCCATTTGATAAGAGTTCAAGAGAAATTATTGGATAAATTCACTACCAAGGAGAAGTTCCTAATAGTGAATAACTTAGGACAATTATCATCATTTGACAACAATCCCAAGGGAGAAGGATTTGACAATAATCTTACCAAATTTTAGAGGATATTGGTAAAGACCTAAAGAATTTTATATTCTTTAGAAGAAGGCCTAGATTAAAGTCAAAATTCAACAAGGAGGTTGAAAGAGAAAGGAGGTAGAGAAGCCACAAAATATAAGATATTTTGGGATTACCATTGAAGGCTTGAAGGTCATTCTGGAGATAGGAGGTTATTTATTTTATAGTAGAAAAGTGGTCTCTTGAAGGAAAATCTCAGTTGTGATTTTGAGGAGTTCATTAATAAATTTTAGATATTCAAGGACAACAACAAAGCAACAATTCAGACAACATTACTAGTTGTGAAAATTTAGATCTAAAGAGTGCATTTTGAAGTAAGATAAAATCCACCAAACTATAGTTTTAGGGTAGCAATTTAGAGAACTTCAAAGTTGTGAATAGGTGAGCTAAAGAGCTATTTTGAACAATAATGAAGTGTTATAATTTCATCCATTACAAGACAACAATTAGGTGATTCAAATCGCTAATACAACCATCTTCTACAGAGGTTATTAAAGGTAAGCAACTTTGGTGCAAAAAGGTTCATTAGTTGAACATTACTTGTTTGATTCATTATTTAGTTTCATTAAAGCACCATATCAAAATTTAAAAGTTGCAAGGAGAAGGTTGCATATTAAAGTCTTAAAGGGAGTGCAAAAGATAGTCTTTATAAGTTTAATACCTACACATTAAAATAGGAGCTAGATATATTTTAAAAAGAAATAATATTATCAACTTCCTATTATCTAGTTAAAACAAGAAGATATTACCCTTAAGATAAAGTTGTATAGACTATATTGCATAGTTACTTTTCTTTTAAGGAGCAATAAGGTGAGATTAATAGTGCACTATACTAGTTATTCTTAAGATATTTTTAAGGTGCATTAAGGATTGATCAAAGGTGGAAAATTAGTGCACAAGCAGGATTAAGTTGGAGTGTCAAGAGACACTATTAAGCATACAAAACCTGCAACATATCTTGGTGAAGGAAAGTCATCAAAAAAATCCATCCAAAAAGGGTATATTAGTTACTTGAAGCTATTATTGCAATATATTCAAGCAAGTGAGTTAGAGATTAGTGTTGTCTAGTAAAGAAGGCAACATTATATTAACATTTACCCTCAAGTAATAGAGTAAGAAGCTACCTCATTAAAGAAGTTAGAAAGGATATATATGGCCTAAACTCTAGTGTAAGTGAAGGTGTTCTATCTTAACTATTACAATCTCATTTGTGTTATATAAGAAGCACCATTCTTGTCCTTTCAAACACATCAAAGAAGGACAAAAGATATAGTGTCTAAAAGGCATTACAACAACTAGCTCTGATTTGATATATTTTCTAGTATTAAATCAATTTTTTTAAGAAATAACTTAATGTAGTTTAAATACATATAATGGTTAAATTAAAATGACTATCCTTTGCATCATTAAGCTCATGATTTGATAAATTTCCTAGTATTAAATCAATGTTGTTAAGGAATACTTTAATGTAGTTTCAATACATATAATGGTTAAATTAAAATGATTAACCATTGCATTGTATTTTAATTGGTAATTTAACATTTGTTTTAATAATACTTTTTATTTACCCAGGTGTTGTAGGTGGTTTGGAGAGGAGAGGGAAATCCTCCAAGAGAGGTCCCAGGTTCAAATTTCCACCCTACCAAAAAGTTGAATTGGGTATCCAAAATCCAATTGATAATGTTGGTGCGGGCAGGGTCGGGTGCGACTCCCGGGTGACTTTGACGGTGTAGAACCCCCTGTTCGTGGTCTCTTAGACCAAGGCAGACCCGCAAGGGGTTTTTCGCTTAAAATAATAATAATAATACTTTTTATTTAATTAAGAAAAAAGGGGATTGATTAATTTATGCAAATGATACTCTCATTTAATGTGGTGGGAGCATAAGTAATTTAATATATTTTTATATATTTAAGAACCTCATTTGACTTTCCATATGAGGTAAACGTGCAGTCTTCATTTTAAAAATAGCTATTTTAGATCATGAAATGAATGGCCTCTTGTCATCTGGGGGTTGAGCAAGGAGGCTACATTAATCAATTCTACCCCTGCCACCTTGGAAAAAGGGGACAGGTCTTCTTGGAAAAAGAGAAGGGATTTGGGAGGATGTCATTAGGCCTTTGGGGGCCATCATGCTGGAGGAATGAGGTAGAGGAAGCAAGTGAAAACCAAAGGAAATAAGAGGAACAAGGAGGTTGGAAAGAGGTTGAGCATCACTAGAAATGTCAGGTCTTTATTATCGTCCCTATATTTTTTTTTAGCTTTGAATGCATAGTGAAAGATAGAATTCATACTTCTTTTGTGTTTGATGTTTCCCTTTTTTTATGATTTTGAAATTTTGAAATATGTTGTCATTCGTTAGAGATAGTTGTTGTTGCCTTAATTCTCATATTTGACTCAATTTCTTTCCTACTAGTTCCAAACCATCTTCCTGTTATGTGAGTGATATTTCATCACTGGGAAAGCTTCGTTTTAGGGTGCTTTAAAACACAAACCCATTGTTAGGCTGAAGAGTAACATTGTCACATCGTTAATTCAATCTTCTTACCCCTTAGATGCATGAATTGATCCATTAATCCACTGCATGATGTCACCCTTAATCATCCTCAATGCATGTATGGAATTTATTTCAATGCTTGTGGGGCATTTCAATACTATATATTTCTCCTTATTATTGATACTTGTAGCTTGTAGTTTTTATGTATAGCACCTTCAAACACAATGGGTATACCTACAGGTGGAGGAAAATCATCTTTTATTGCAAAATGAACACCCAAGGATTAATGGTGTGAGGAGTGATGGGTTCACATTACCGTTGTAGGGTTTTAATGAAGTTGACAATGGGAAATTCCATCTTTGGGATCTTCATTTCTATTCATATTGTAATTTTCTTCCATTTTCTTCATCGCTCGATCTGCCATTGTCGTACTCCCTATTAATTGTTAGGATGCCTTTCCTCCTAAGGTTAACTTAGAAAATTCAAATTAATATTTTATTTTAGTAATCGTGCAACCGGTTCATTGCCTCTACATGTTGGGAAACCTTAGATCGTTCCTAAGGTTTGTAAATAAATTTTTTTTGCTCACCACTATAGCACCACTACAGTGACATCGTAGCATAGCGCCTCATCTTCGAGAGGTGGGGATAGATGGAATGCCCTTTAAGACCTTTCCCTTAGTTACCCCACATGTTTTGTGGAAGGGGTGTGGGGCTATTTAAAATGGTTCGCATATCCTAAGGTTATAAACTAAGCGCATAGGTTATGGTGCACTTAGCGAATAACGCCCCTTATGATGTGGACCCCCTAACATCATGACCCTCCATGAAGGACTTCGTGGCATGGAAAAATGTATTAATTTTATGGTGCTTTAATACTTGATTATGTGCAATTGGGTAGCTATGTAATGTTAGTTGGTATGGAAGAATATGGTACTGCTAACAAGTTACCAATGTGTAGGATAAGGTATAGTCATAGGTGGAAGAATTTGAGTCATCCACCAAAGATGAGGGTACTTGAGGTTGGGGAAGTTATGATAAGGCAACTTAGAGGTAACATGGATGGATACCTTCATATAAGCATGCATTATCGATTAGAGATAATCGTCAATAACTAGCCACCTTGAGCCTCAAGTTGATAGCCTGGTAGCTATCGTAAATTCTTGGGCTGAGATAGGTGACTAAAGTTGACAGAAAGACTCCCTCTATGTTTGATTGCATATATTTGATTATATTTTACTTCATCACTATTTGCATTGGTAGGTTGAGAAATAAAGGCATGGATGGGTAGGATGCCTTTGAGAGCTTTTTGTCTTAATTAAAACTTCATGTTCTCTATTTATTTTTAAATTAAAAGAAAAGGTTTTATTTTGAAATGACTTCATAGTTTCATTTTTAAATAAAAATAAAGGTTCTATTATGAAATAGTAATAGAAATTTATTTTAAATTATTAAATATGATAATATAAGTTCATTCACCCAGGTGTTGTAGGTGAGTTGGAGAGGAGAGGGCAATCCTCTAAGGAAGGTCCCAGGTTCAAATCTCCACCCTACCAAAAATCTGAATTGGGTATCCAAAATCCAATTGATAATGTTGGTGTGGGCAGGGTCGGGTGTGACTCTTGGGTGACTTTGATGGTGTAGAACCCCCTGTTCGTGGTCTCTCATACCAAGGCGGCCCCGCAAGGGGTTTTTCACTTAAAAAAAAAAAAAAAAAAGATAGTAGAAGTTCATTCTTTAAGTAAATGGAGATCCTTTAATTTAAAATGATAAATAAGTTTTTATATAAACTCTCATTGGAAATAAACTAATTTTTTTATAGAGGAGGTTTTTAATTATATTAAAATGTTGAAATCCATCCTATCCTCCAATTGATTCAAAAATTTAATTTATGAAGAAATAAGATCTCATTATAAGAATTGATGAGCTTTGCATTATGAAGAGAAGCTTCTAGCCACATTCTCTTCAAAGTAGAATTTTAAAACATGTGAAGAATGATTTAAAAATGGAAAACATGTCTTTTTGTCCACCAAGAGGATAAGGGAATTGAATACGGATAGGTAAGGGATTAATGATGAAGGAGGGCGATGGGAGAAATAAGAAACCTTTGCTCCTCAAATGATAGGAAATTTTTGGGTTTAGAGAAAAGAAAAAAAACAAGAAAAGGGAGAGGAATAGAACGAACAAGTTAGGATGAAAATGAAGGAGAAATGGAATAAAATCGAAGTGGAAAGGAGGTTGATAAGGAGAATTGTAACTGTGCCATCGAGCTCACAATTTTAGAAGCTTAAATTTATAGGTTGGTAGAAATGAATTCACTTCTCCTTAACATTCTTGAAAATCTTATTGGCAGTTGTCTTTTGTGACGTCTCGTTGGTGGGGAAGGTGTTGTTGCCTTTTTATTTTTGTTGTGTCTGTGAGGATATGTCATGTTTGACTTTTAGGAGAATATTTTTCCCTCTTGTATTTGTGGTTTCCACTACTCTAAAACCAAACCAAACCTTGTGCTAACATCTTTGGTGCATCATGGATATCTAAGCATTGCATGACAACTCTCCTCACTGATGCACCAACATCCCCCTTGCTGTAACGATGTTGCCATCCCTTCCACTTGTGATGTGTGCAAGTAAGCCACTGTCGTAAGGATAAAATTATCACCTCTGACTCATCATGGGTGAAGGGTCACTATTTTTCTGTGTGTGTTGTTGTAGTAATGCTAGCTTGTGCCAGGGAAGAGCTTTGAACCCCTGAGTGTGTGTCATTACATTTTTTCCTTGACTTGTGTTATCTCCTTCCACCCTGTGATCCCTTCCCTATCGATCATCATCAAGTATCATGTAATAGAAACACCCATCCATAGAAACCCCAGAGTAAGGTAAGGTGTGAGGATAATCCTTGATCAATTTGTGGTTGGTAGTGCTAGTCGGGTGCTATTTTGGATTATCCCTTATCTTTCTGAGTGTACCATCATTGTTGTTTGTGGTCCTTCATGATGGTCATGTGTTTGCAGTTTCCTCTTTTCTATCCGAGTGGTGTGCGTGTTGTCCCTGGTACGCGTTGGTCAATGGAAATGAATTTATTTGATAAATCTATTTAAAGTTGTAGACTTTAGAGTATTAAAAGGGATTTATGATTATTTATTAATTAAAGTTGGAACTTTAGATTAATGAAATAAAATGGATTTATGATTATTTATTAATTAAAGTTGGAAACTTTAGATTAATGAAATAAAAGGGATTTATGATTATTTATTAACTAAAGTTGGGAACTTTAGATTAATGAAATAAAAGAGATTAATGATTACTATAATGGTTTTGCTAATTAAAGTTGGGAACTTTAGATTAATGAAATAAAAGGGATTTATGATTATTTATTAATTAAAGTTGGGAACTTTAGATTAATGAAATAAAATGGATTTGTGATTATTTATTAACTTAAGTCGAGAACTTTAGATTAATGAAATAAAAGAGATTAATGATTACTATAATGGTTTCATTAATTAAAGTTGTGAAATTTAGATTAGTGAAAGAAAATGATTATAATGGTTTCATTAATTAAAGTTGTGAAATTTAGAATTAGTGAAAGAAAATGATTATAATGGTTTATTGATGGATTAGAGTAGGTGACTTTGATTCATTGAATAAATGGAAATAGTTTATTTGTAAACTAAAGGTATGGGACTTTAGTTTATGAAATGAAAGGAAAAGGTTTATTTATGGATTCAAGTAGTTGTCTTTGATTCAATAAATAAATATGAAATTAGATTGTTTGTGAATTAAATATATGAGACTTTAATTTATTGAACAAAGGAGAAATGGTTATTTCTTGATTGAAGGAACCTAGATTATTTGGTAATTATGGGTATGGGACTTTAATTGTTGAATAAGGGTTAAGTAATTTAATTCCAAGTAAAACCTATAATCTAGATGCATTGTTGAAAGACTCTCACAGGATGATGAGAGGGGAAATAGAAAGAGTAGTTTCTATGATATCAACTATGCTTTTTAGATGGTTAAAGGTTTGATTAAATTGTATAGTTGCAATTTGGAAAAGTAAATAAAGTAAATGCATTTAGAGGCATGCCTATCCTAAACTATGAATGCCTCGATCCCCTACTGTAAACACGAAAAATTGACCCACTTTTAGTGGACAATCTTCCTAGAGCCCTCCAAGAGGTCCCTAGCCCTTGCCTAAGGCAAGGGATGGGCCTCTTTCTCCTTTCCCTACCTTTTTTTCCCTTCTAAGTGATATCACACTTGATCAAGACTGGGCACAATTTCATGAAAGTGAAGTCACGATCCACCGAGATGGGGCGTGATTTTGCACTTTTAGGATTTCTTCCTTAAAAACCCTAATTTTTCTCTTTAGCATGTTTGGCATCATCTTTCTCGAGATTTTCCCACTCTTTTCACCTTCAGTCCTACCTATAAAATGAGAGATGATCTCACATTTCACATACACACACAATCGATCTCACGCTCTTATTATTTCTAAGGTACGCTTGGTTATTCTAACACACTCAAGTTATATTTTGTCTGCTTCCTTTTCCCTTTAGCAAGCTAACCTGAAGTGTGAATTTAGAATTTGGTATTTTGTTGCATTGATTTGATTTTTGTTTGATCTGGTGGACTTGTCTCGTATCCTAGGAAGAGAGATCAACTACTTGGAGATCTTGCCCTTTCTGTCTACCTCTATGTCATCCATTAGATTTATTATTTTAATTTTTATGCTTCTACACTACATTTCACATTTATTTTTATTTTTCTTACATTATAAGAGAAATCGTGCTTGGTATCATCGAGGTGCGACTTCTAAGATCTGAAGTTAGGGTCTTCTACATGCAGAAGAAAAATCATGCCCAATATCGACAGGGCATGACTTTTCTTACTACATCATCATGCTCACTCTCTACAAGGTATGATTTCATCTAGAGACAAACTGGGGGTAACTTGCTAAAAGTAATTGCATGATAAGGTCTTAAACTACATCTAGATCATATTGGCATTTTTTTTTTGTTTCTACTCTACTGCATTGGTATTTTATGATTAAATATCCAAAGGTCAATTTATGCTTATATTTTCAAAGGTCATCTAAAGGACCTATAGGCCCAAAATGGCCACATACTTAGAAAATTTTTGCAAAATTTTGCCTAAGTCATAAATTCCTCATTCCGCACATCTTACAGTGTATTTTGGAGTGGATTCACGATAGGAGGCACGAGCCCGCCTAACACTTAGCAAATTTTCATGCTTGGAGCAATTCTGGAAGACTTCTTTTGTTCTTGGCTCCGGACTAGCGACGCATCTCGAATCCACAAAATATTTTGATAAAGGATGACGTCAACAAGGAAAAAGTGTGGATTGGCGACCGCTTGATATTTTGAATATCCCATGAGTGGCTAAGTGTTGGAGCACACGATTCTAGAGAACACACAAAGTATTTTTTCTCGAAATGGTGATAAGGCGGAATGTTGTAAACATAGTAGAGGCAGATTGGCGACAATGGACATTATGACTAACTCTTTTTCGAAATGGTGATAAGCAATGTTTTACTCTAAAGATAGTGCAGAATGGAAGAAGAGTCATTTTACATTATGACGGGTCCGAATTGATGATCATACGCCAATGCACTTGCTCAACCTGGAATGGAATCCGCAAAATTTTTTAAGAGGAGATGACATCATCAATATTTTTGTGCGGATTGGTGAATACTTTACGGATAATGAAGAAACTTGAAGAATAAAGAGCGGATTCGATCTCGCTTAGCCTTCAAGGCATTTCAAAGTCGGATTGGCATTCCATAGCTTCTAAGATATAAAGGATGATGTCATCAATTTTTTAAAGTGGAATGGTGTTGTGTTCTCCCCACCATTATAATAAGCTTATATCAGAATGAATCATAGCCATACAATGGGGGAGATCAATGGTGGAGATTGTGTCAAAGAATCTGAGGTATTTAAAGATATTTCTTCACCAGAATTGTAATAGTTAGTTGGAGAGGAAGCTAAAGCATCAAGGGTTTTCAAGAAGGTAGAACCAGAGGTGGTTACAGATCAATGATGGTAGATAGCTTCCAAGAAGGATCAATGATGATGTATGATCTCCAATGGCCTGAACTCTAGTTTGCACCAAGCGACCAACAAGTTGTAGAGGCCTCGAGCTGCCATGGTGGTCCACTTTCAATGGATTTCTTGGAGGGTGTACTAGTAAGAAAATGCCAACAAGAACTCTCTGCTGCATTATCAAATTTTGATCTTTGTAATGTTCTTGATAATTTTAATTTTTGCAAAACTATAAGTAGAGGTCGAACCCTCATTTTTAAGGGTCGGCTCTAGTGTGTTTGCCTATGCTACTATAAATATTCCCAAGAGCTAATGGAAGGAGCATTACATTGATCTTCACCTCAAAATTTGTATCTTCATGCTTGATATCAGAGGTTCAAATTCTTTAGCTGCATTTCTGTGAATACTTAAGTGGTTAGTTTGTGCCAAATTAATGGATTACTAGTTGTTAAAGTAATTGAAATCTACTTCTGAGATTGATCTTTATTGTTAGGAAGTGCATTTCTATAGAATCTAGATATTGGTGAATTATGTTATTTGGATTATCATTGTCTGGATATTGAAATCATTGTCTACAATATTTCTCTATTGTGCATTAATGAATGAAGAATCATCTAATTTGTGATAATGTTGATCTGAGTTATGTGTCTTTGGGTTAGTTTTTTAGAGCTTTTTATTGTGGTGCAATGTTGTTAGCCTATCCATCCACTATTGTTCACATTTCTCTAACCCTAACCTTTTCTTACCCTAATCTTCAAACCCTAAGTGAGCATAATTGTGTCAACATCTTGTTTAAGTTGACAAGGAACCAACCTACTCTGGAGGTTGGATCAAAAACTCTATTTTGGTCCATCCAATGTTGAGTGTTGAGTTGTAGCTATCGGGTGCAAGCTTGGATAGAAAGTAGGAAGATAGACAACCATAGTATTGAGTAAAACTTGATGCAATTCAGTGCCCAATAGTTTTTGGCATGCCCGGTGGGACCAGTTCACAAGGAACATGAAACCCATCAAATGAGTTATTATTATCTCAACCCAAAGGAATCAAGATTTGGTGAATTGTCTTGACCTTGTAAGTGGAGAAGAGCAAGTTCACCTGGCGACTCCCTGGTCCTTAGACTCAAAAAAATAATTATCCCTATAGACCAGTGTCCTTTCATGTATACCAGGTCTTTCAAAAGGAATAACCCTAACTCCTACTTTTACTATGAGTTACCTTATAGAGGGGCTATTGTTGCTAGAAGTTTAGATCAAGATTTCCTCGTAGAGGAAGAGCTTCTAGAAGAAAATCCAATAGTTCCCCCAATAAGACCTACAGCAGGAAATATGGCACAAAATGTGGCTCCTAATCAGCCATTACAAAAGTATCCCAACTGGAATACAATTGGTCCTCTTAGATTAGCCCAAATGAATGCCATCCCCCAAGATGTATCTAAAGCTATCCCCACTTATGATGGATCTAGGAAAATAACTTATGAGCACTATCAGGATATCTTGAATCTAGCAGCAATCCACAACATAAAAGAAGAGGATATTATTGTAAGGATTCTAGCCCTATCCTTCAGAGGAAAGATATTACATTGGTTTAGAACTCTGGAAGACAATACTATCACTTCATGGTAAGCGTTAGCTAAGCCATTTATAGAGGAATTTAATGAATCTATTGACCCCTTTTCTCTGCTTAACCAGTTTACATCCATGCAGAAAACTCAGCAAGAAACTATCTCATATTTCAATTTGAGATTTAGCAGAACATGGAAAAGAATTCCCCCCACTACTAGACCAGCTACATGTTTGGCTTATATGTATTATATCTGAGCTCTTGGATCAGAGTTAGGGCTGCAGACACAACAATCAGGAGTAGAAACCTTCCCCCAAGTTTATAATGCAGTAGTTCATGCTGAAAATATCCTAATTAATGTCGGAAGACTTCCCCCCAAAACTGTGCTACCTTACAACTCAAAAACCACTAGTAGCCAAATTCAATCCACAAACCCCTCTTACATGGACCCCCTTTCTTTATCATCTCCATATCCACAAATGAATGCAATCCCTCAACCAAAGCCTATATCCTCTGTAGCTCCTTTTCCTCCCCTTCCTTCTCAATCATCTCAGGAGTTTTCTGCTATCCTGGATATACAAAATACTCTGAAAACTCTGAGTAATAGAATGAATTCAATGGAAAAGAGAGACCAAGAAAGGTCACAATAGAGGATATTCCCATATGTAAACAAATATCAGAGACCTGGTCCTAGTAATAGTATTGGAGTCAGGGTGAATGCAGTATATGAGGAGCCATAATGTTCTTCAGATACTACTCTTGTGAATATTTGGTGTTTAGTATGCAATGATCCCCATGACTCATAGTATTGTGTGATGTATCAACACCATGTTCAAAAAGCTATGGATCAAGCTGAAAGGAATCAAAAAGGGAGAGTTAATATGTTATGGCACCCTGATCAAATCATGGTTGGGAAAGAGTTGGTTGAGGAAAGCCCAATTGTTGTTATGACAAGGTCTGGGAAGAAAGATTTGCAAGTAGATCCCCAAAAAATGGGGCAATTCCAAGTCCCTTCCCAAAAGAGAGTTGATCCCCTCCCTCAAAGTAGTGACACTTTCCCTATTCCTCAAGCTAAGGTAAAATAGAAGATATATAGTCTTCCTAAGAGACTAAAAAAGGAAATAGAAGGAGACCAAATGAGATCTAAAGATGAAGATCAAGAAAGGCTTAGGTTCCCCTCTATTACTAAAATATAAATATTAGAGGCTACCCAAAAATATAAAAGAAGATATGGTGAGCAAGAGGGAAGGCTGGAAAAACTCTCCTTGACTAAGTCTGAATACAACATTGTTGAAGAGATGAAAAATATTCCATCAAAAGCTAGCCTGTATGACACTCTATTCATTCCTGGTCAGATTGACCTACTTAAAGCTTCCCTCAATAAAAATCCATAGAATAGGTTGGCCACTACAATCCTTAGTATGCCATCAGAAAATAAATAAATGACACCTGTTGTTCTAAATAATAAGCCTCCTCCTTTCTATATATCCCTAAGAATGGAAGGTTGGGTAGTCCAAAATTGTATGATTGACTCAGGAGCATCAACTACAGTTATGCCTAAAGTAGTCTATGAGGATATGGGTATGGAATATACCCGATCTTGTCCTGGAGTGTTACAACTAGATGGGACACCTGTCAAGATAGTTGGAGTCATTAAGGATGTACTAATGAGGTTGCACAGAGCCCCTGAGGTGACAATAGTGCAAGAAATAGTTGTGGTTGACTTAGAACCTTATTTTGGATTATGTCTTTCAAGAGAGTTTACTACAAAACTAGGGGGATGTATGTACATGGATTATTCTAGCATGGTAATTCCTTTCAAAGGAAAGAGAATAAGGATAACACCTGAAAAACTAGTAGCTTATCACATTGAAAATATTGAAGAGGATATGTGCAATCTTAACCCCTTGGAAGAATTTGAGCTAGTGGAAAATATTGAAGAGCTAGACATTGAGGATGAGTTACCTTTCAGAGAAGATTATAGTCAGTTCGGAACTGGTATGGGAACATATAGCATCTCAACTGAATCAGAGAGGAAAATCCCTACTATATCCAACCAATATCTGAGAGAGAAAGAAACATGGGTCATGCACTTTGATGGTGCTAAATGCAGAAATGGTGCAGGAGCTGGTGTGGTCCTACAATCCCAATCAGAAGGGACAAAGAATTTTGCTTACAGACTGACATGGTCATGTACTAACAATGCTGCAGAATATGAGGCCTTGTGTCTCGGATTGATACAAGCAGAAAGCATGGGCATTAATATTTTGAACATATATGGTGATTCTGAGTTGATAGTCCATCAAGTAAGAAATAGGTGCAGCAGTAAGCACCATTACTTAAAAGCTTACAAAAATAGGGTATGGGATTTAATGGAATCATTTGATGCCCTAAATTTAAATTTTGTTCCTAGAGAAAAGAATACTCTGGCTGATTCATTAGCAACAAAGGGAGCTAACTTCAACCCTTCTGTAGACTTTGGAATCAAGAAGGCCAAGGGAATTAAAATGATTTTTAGACCTGCAGTACTAGACAAGCAGATTTTTTGGCAGGTTTTTGAAAGTGATGAACAAATAGTTGACTTTCTGGTGAGAGAAGCATGTCTCTCCACTATCCAAGAAGAGAATTTAGAAGAAATTGATCAGCAAGACATTATCCAACTAAGAAACAATCATATCCCAAGAGGGTTGGTCACCCTTGAGAGTTTGTTTGATAATGAGGATAGAAAAAAGACCAGAGCCATGAAGGTCAATGAGAAAATCTATAAAGAAGTTGAAGTCGGTATAGAAAAGAAGCTCAATGTTGGAGTCCGATGTTCACCAGAGGAAGCAGAAGATATCAAAGCTTTATGCTTAAGATACCAAGACATTGTGGCTTGGTCATATGAAGACCTCAAGGTGTATGATAAAAAGGTTATCCAACATACTATTGAGCTAGAGCCTGATGCAAAACCATTTAGGCAGAAGCAGAGGCCAGTCAATCCGAGGATCGAGGCCATTATGAGAGAGGAGCTCTTAAAGTTATTAAAGGCTAAGATCATATACCCAATAAAACATTCTACTTGGGTAGCCAATTTGGTACCCGTAAGAAAAAATAATGGGGATATACGCTTGTGTGTGGACTTTAGAAATCTGAACCAAGCATCCCTTAAAGATCACTACCCCCTCCCTCAGATTGATCAGATCTTATAGGTAGTGGTAGGAGCAGAGAGGTTCTCACTACTGGATGGTTACTCTGGATACAACCAAATTTGGGTGAAATATGAAGACCAGTATAAAACAATATTCACCATAAAATGGGGTACATTTGCCTACCAGAGGATGCCTTTTGGGTTGTCCAATGCAGGAGCCACATTTTAGAGAGCCATGGACTATGCCTTTGGAGCACTGATCAACAAGGTTATTCTGATTTATCTAGATGACATGACTATGTTTTCCCATGATAAAAAGGACCACCTATCACACTTGGAGCAAGTTTTTCAAAAGTGCAGAGAATTTGGTATTTCGCTCAATCCTAAGAAGTCATTCTTTGCAGTCCATGAAGGAAAGCTACTAGGTCATGTGGTCTCAAAAGAAGGCATGGCCATAGACCCAGATAGAATCAGATCAATTCTTGCTCTTCCTTTGCCTACAAATAAGAAGACCTTGCAGTATTTCCTAGGCCAAATCAATTTTGTCAAGAAATTCATTTCTAATTTTGCATAGAAAGTAAGGCCTATATCTGAGCTACTCAAGAAAAATGCCAAGTTCAAGTGGACTGAAGTTAGGAAATAAGCTTTTGAGATTATCAAGCAATCCATTGCAATAGCCCCAGTACTGGTAAACCCAGATTTTAGTAAATATTTTATTCTTTATGCATATGGAGCTGAAGAAAGTTATGCCTCAGTACTCACTCAAAAATATGATCAAGGGGAGGAACATCCTGTGTTCTTTTGGAGCTAGACACTCCATGATTATCAGGTCAAATACAACTTTATTGAAAGACAAGTATTTGTTGTGATGAAGTCACTGAAGAAGTTCAGGTAGTATTTGGTACAGAGCAAGACCCTGGTATATGTGGTTCATCCGGATGTAAGAAGTTTTATCCTATAGGGTGATCTAGGAGATAAAAGAGCTGGTTGGATTACCAAAATCTAAGAATATGATGTAGAAATACACCCCACCAAGCTAGTGAGAGGTAGAGCCTTGTGCCAAGGGTTAACAGAAGTTGCAACATTGGCATAAGTAACAACTTTCTAGATAATAGAAGAAAATTAGGTGGAAATAGTACAAACTGTAGACTCTGATTGGATTGACCAGATGATCAGGTATTTCCAAACTAGAGTATGCCCCCCAATATAAATGCTTCCCAAAGGAGGAGATACAAGCTTCATGCTTTGAAATATGTATTACTACTAGAAGGCTTGTACAAAAGAAACTTGGATGGAATTCTTCTAAAATGCTTAAAGGATGATCAACAAAAGAGGGTCATGGAAGAGTTCCATGGAGGATCAACTGGTGGACATAGCTCAGGCAGGGTTACAACTTTAAAAATCATAAGAGTAGGCTATTATTGGCCTACTGTATTTATTGATGCTTTTAAAGTCACCCGGGCTTGTGACAAATGTCAGAGATATGTTGGAAGGACAAGGAATGCTTCATCCCCCCTCAAGCCCATACAAGTTGAAGAGCCTTTTCAATAATGGGGGCTAGATTTCATAGGGGTTATCAACCCTAATTCCTCAGTAGAGCATAAGTTTATCTTAACTACCATATATTATCTCACCAGATGGGTAGAGGCTATTCCTACCAAGAAATCAGATCAAGATGTTGTGATCAATTTTATGGAAAATTTGATTTCAAGGTTTGGAGTCCCAGAAGCCTTGGTGAGTGACAATGGCCCAACTTTCATAGGAGCCAAGTATATTGAGTTTTCCAGCAAGTATGGCATTACTCTTAAAAATACTTCAAATTATTATCCACAAGGTAATGGACTTGCAGAATCTACCAATAAAAACCTATTAAGGATTTTGAGGAAATCACTTGAAGGTAACAAAAGAAGTTGGCACCTATTGTTGGACCAAGCTCTGTGGGTAGACAGGATTACTATAAAAAATTCCATTAAGACTTCCCCTTATGCACTAGTATATGGCAAGGAGGTAGTGTTACCAATTCATTTGGAGATCCCAACACTTAAGCTTGTCAATACAGAGGAAGAGTCAGAGGAAGATCCTGTGAGAACCAGGTTGACACATTTGCTACAATTGGAAGAGAATAGAGCTCAAGCATATGATAATTTTCAAAAGCATTCATCAGATATCAAAGCATGGTTTGATAAGAAAGCCAGATTCAGAAAATTCCAAGTTGGAGACTCAGTTCTCAGATGGAATGTTGATAGAGCAAAGCCAAGCAAGCATGAAAAGTTTGATTCTTTTTGGGATGGTCCTTTCAGAATAGTAGAAGCCAAGGAGTCCAATGTATTTCAGCTAGAAGATCCAGAGGGAAACATACAACCGATTCCAGTGAATGGTTTTCATCTCAAGCTCTACTATGTGTAAGGAATGAGCTCACTGTAACATATGTATATACATTGTATAATAATTTCCCTCCTTTCTACACTTTGTACTTTAATTTATTTCTGCACTTTGTAATCAGTTTTCTTTGAAAAATCTTGAAAAAAGAAAAAATTGCAAGAATGACTAAGTATGGACTAAGTACACAACAAAGTTCCATTCCGCACTCAATTCTATGTAAAGTCTTCTGGAATGGCGTGCACTCTTGAATCCACATCAAAATACACTAAGATCCCCATGGAATGGTGAGTCGATGGTCAAAAGAGAGCAAAGGCATTTCCAATCTGGGAACCTTTCAAAGCTAATGCAAGGTGGAGTGGAATCAAGATAGAAACTCATGTGGAGAATTTTCTAAGTGTCAGTGGAATCAAAAGGCTCTTAATTCATCGGTTTCAAAATCAAAGAGGAGCCAAGCAATAATTTCAACCGTGACACATGGAAATTAGAGAATGATCCCACATTCAATGCTAATGAACTCATGCCATAACCAAAGAGTAGCCGAAGAGGTGTAGTGAGGTGGTAGTACAATTTGAATTTTTGACCAATGAAAATATAGAATGCCACCATTGAGCCATCGAAGGGAATGATTAGAAGTTGGAAAGTGTGCCAATGGGGAGGTCATGTAGTAGCTACATTAATGGTGGAAGATACGCATGCTCCAAAAAATAAAAGTGATGAAAAAGCATACATGAGGCTCATTTAGTAACTATTTGCATCCATAGAGCGGTAAGAAGGTGAAGTGATACTCTTAAGAATTTACTATAAATTATAGAGAGAACAAACTTTATCACTATCATAATGGCTTCAAAAGATGTTCAAGAGTTTGAAGCTCTAGAGAAAAAGGTGGTGGCACCATATCTCGACAAGGCCAAAGCTATGGCGGACACAAAAATGGTCCTCACAGAAAGAACAAAGCTAAGGAGGAACGTGAATGATAGATACAAGAAGAGAGCTGCTTTGTCTGTGGAAGGTAGATGTGCTGTCCTTTCTTATCTCTCTTTTTATATTTATGATTCTGTTCATCCCTACCCTGAGTTGATAGCTGCAATAGTCAAGTTTTATGACCCATTGGCCAAAGTAGTAAAAACCTCTAAGGGCGAAACCCTTTTCAATATCACCACCTCCTTTTGTCATAGACTCTTTGCCCTAGGGTCTGAACCACCAGTAATACCAAAACCATTTAGGGTCACTGAGCATACTGGGTTTTACTCTTTGGAGAAGTGAGCTAATGATGGTGAGTCATTTAAAATATGGGTTTATAAACAACTTGATACTAAGCCCAAGAAAAAATTGCCTGAGGTCCCTATCTCTATTGACAAGTTTGCAAACCCCATCCTATTTTCTATGTTGGCTTGTATGGAGGGTTTAGACTCTGATAGAATGGTATATGGCTGGAAAATTGCCATAGCTTATTGTATTTCTAATGAAAGAATGTATGAGAAAGATGCGGGAGAAAAGGGGACTAGGGTGATTTATTTTTATTGGCCAACTTTTCTCGCACAGAGGATACATGAGCAACTAGTAAGTATGAAGAGGGGCTCTGATGCTCCTAGTTTTAGGCATTGCTCAAGTCTGGTGTGGATGTTCTATGCTACCACTAAAGATAGAATGCCTTGGATTTCGGTCAAGGATAAAACCAATGATGGGGAACCCTTGCCGGTTTATTATTGGATAAGTCATTTGAGAAGTAGTGAGTCTTATTATAGATTCAATTTAGAATTTCTTGGACCTGCCCTAAGGATAATGTATGGAAAGTGCCCTAGATTGCCACCCTTGGCTGAGCAGATTCTAAGAACAAAGGGTGCAGAAGAAGGAGACTGGTATTTTTTGATCGAGGGCACAGTTATCAGATTGTATGGTTTCATGGGTAAACCTTTTCTCCTACCCCACTTTGTCATGGAGAGGCTTTTTGCCCTAGAATATCTGAGGTAGGTAGAGTACATCGATGCGAACTATGGTTCTGGAAGAAAGAGAAGGTCTTTGCTTACCCACCACACTATGGAGGACATTACCATCACCAAGAAGGGGCAGAGCCAACTAATTGACCAATACCTTGATAGGTTAGGTCTATTTTATATTCCCCAAAGATGGAGCTATGACCCTGATGGCATTTTTACTACAAGGAATAAAGCCCTAAATGGAGAAAAGGCCTATAAGTTTGAAAAGAGGCCTAGGGCTCATTTTGAATAGGGTAGAAACAATGATGAGACTACTCTTTTAGAGTGGAATGTCTCAAATATGGGTCAGCTACCTCCATGGTTGGATTTTTATGAGCAAATTATTGATTTTGATCCGAAAAGAACAACCCCGGATTACAGAAGCTACAATTAGTAATATTGAAGGAGAGACTTCAAAGAAAAAGGATCCTCAGCCTGAGGGAGAAGCTACTGAAGAAGATGAGGAAGAAGGACAATGGAATGTAGTAAAAATATTAGATTGGTGGAGAATGAGGATTGAAATTGGAAAAACTAAGTCCAAGTTTGGAATGAAGATTGATAAAGAATTTTCAAAGAGATATAATGAAAATATTGGAACTTGGAGACAGAAGGATGTCAGAAACATAGTATTGATGGTTGAAAAACCCCAAAATGGCTCTGAATCCCTCCCTCCACCTACAGATCAAGAAGCTCAACTAGAAGAGCTAGAAACTCCTTTGACAATAGCTCAAGTATTGAAAACTTTTCATCCTACCACTGAGCAAGTGGAGAAGTTTCCTAAGGGGGCTCAGTTGATGAGCAAAATGCAATATTCTAGAGAAAAGGTTGTCAGTACTCCAGTTATTGAAATAGTATCTAGGCCTAAACAGGATGGCCTCCAGACATAGATATTGACTGGAAGAATAAGGATGAAAGTTTTAAGTTCAAACCCCTTTCTTTTACCCCTACAGCATCAATTGAATTACATCCTATTTTTGAGCAAGCATTACTTTTTGGAGTAGTGCAAGAAGATGTGCTTGAAGAAGATTCTGAGAGTGATATGCCTTTCAATTGGTTCATAGAAGGACTAAAAGAGTTCTAGAAATAGAGGAAAGATAAATTTCAAAGAAACAAAAATTGGATATGGAGGAGATTGCAAAAGAGGTAGCTAATTTTATTGTAGAAGAATTGATTCATCAAGAGCAACAACAAGAAATAGAGGTAGAGCAAGAGCACCCTACATCTGTAGGTGAAGGTATGGTTTCTAATCCCTCTTCTCCTCTACATCCTCATGAATCCCCAAAGAAATCTCCCTCCCTTTCTAATCAAGAAGATATGACAAGGGTACCTCCTCCCTCTCATAGTCCACCACATGTGTCATCGGTAGCCATTGAGGTACAAGTCACTTCTGTTTCATCATAGTCACCTCAAATTCCATTTTCAGCATCTGAGGTTCCCACTTCATCATCTCCCATCATTCCATCTTCACCATTTCTATCATCACCATCTATGGGACATGTTGTTCCAAGTACCACCATCCATCCAATTGTTAGTCTTGCATCGGTTCCTATGAGTCTACCAATAACAACAATAATAGTAGTTATAGAGTCCACTATTGTCATAGAGGCTACTGTAACTATCTCCACACCCCCATCATCAGTAGTTCAGTCTACCCTTTCATTTCTGGTATCTTCATCTCCCCTGGCTGTTAGTCTTTCAAGACCTATCACTATATCAAAAGAGCAGGCAACCACTCAGAGTATAAATGATTATTGGGTAGAGAAGCTTGCTAAGCCTTCTAGCAGGATGGCTGTCAGAAGAAGAAGCATGTATGTTGACCCTATTTCTAGATAGAGAGTATCAAGATCTATGACTCCACTGGTGAGCAAGCCTGAAACTGAGATGATTGTTCAAGATTATCGAGTGGAGGAGGTCATAGAAGATATTGACAAGCTTCCTGAGGAAGATGAGCTGATTATAGCCAAAGCCCACTTGGATACCTTCTATGTGAAAAATGATATAGTCAGAGAGAAGGTGGACAAATTGGAGAAATAGGTTGAAAAGCTCAAGAAGAGTCTGAGTAATCAAAAGGAAGTGGAAAAGGCTCTGAGAAAAGAGGCTAAGGGTTGGCAAGAGAAGTTTCAAGAAGCCAATAAACTAAAGGACCAATTAGAAGAGCAAAAGAAGTTGAATGAAGATCAGGTGAAAGAAATTCAGAATTTAAAGCATCAGCTTCAAATTGAGAAAGCTAAGTCTTCAGGATTTTCTAAGAATGAGTTAAAAAATATTAGAAAAGAGTTGCTTTCTGAGGTCTAGGAGAAATGTTCAGGGCTTCAACTTGTTATTGATTATCTTGATGATGCTAGCCACCTACTCTCCAATATTCAGAAAGAGCTAGATCAGATCACTGGAGAGTTGTAGCCTATGGTGATTTTAGTAGAACAAATGTATAGGTTGGTTGATAGTAGACTCAGTGATTCCACTAAACCAATTCCTAATAAAGAATGGAATCTCACTAGAGTTGCTGCCATAATCATGGTGAAAAAGCATAGGGCACTTCAAAGAGCCTGGTTGTTGTTTGATAGGATTGAAAGGGTGATTAAGGATGTTGTTGAATTGAACAAAGAAATGATTCAAGTTGGCTTCAAAGGCCTATGGATGGAGGATCATAGCTTGTTATCCATGGAAGAGATCCAGTAGAGCATTAATGAGAATTTGTAGGATGAATCTGGAATAGATTCTCTGGAAGAGCCACTACCCCAAGAACAAGTTGTCCAATTGATTATTGATTTTACTCGGTTGAGAGATCTCATGGAAGATCTGGTAAATAGAGGGAATGCTGCTAACTATGAGGACATTGGAGAGCTACAATATGTTTATAAGCAGCTCAAAGAAACATCAAATCCCTCTGAAGCAGCCTGGAAATAGGCTCTACAATATTTAAAATTGATGGTTCAGTTGTTTGGTGATACTTCTGGAGGAAGGAGTCAAAAAACACCTGCTCCAAAAGAAGAAGATGAAGAAGAGGTTGAAGAAGAGGCCCATGAAGAAGAAGAGTAGGATGGAGTGGTTACAGCCCTAGAAGGGGCTCACACTTAGCTTATTTTTTGTTTTGTACATATACACAAGTTTTGCATTTTTGTTTTTGCCCTGACAAATTGTCAGAAATAAACAATAAAGGCATGAAGCCTACAGAGCAGCAGATTTTGTGTGAAGGCATTTTTTGAAATAAGGCCTTATAAAAGGAGTAGAGTTGTGTCTAGTTTTTGAAGACAATGGCAAGACTTGTATTTTTGACATGATCTCTGTATGAGCGAATGAGTTCTATATATTTTTGGCATCACTTCCATATGAACCTTTACTCTCTAAGCAGATTGTTAAAATTTTAGAGAGTAGTGTTTATATGGAAGTTATTCTGTAAAATATGTTTTTGAAGATGAGTATGTTTGACTCCTAAGGCCCAATGGATAAGACTCTAAGTTCATTGGCTTTGCAAGCAAATCCACCTAGGAGGCGCTAGAATGTAGGCCCAAAATGGCCACATACTTAGGAAAATTTTGTAAATTTTTCCTAAGTCATAAATTCCTCATTCCGCACATCTTACAGTGTATTTTGGAGTGGATCCATGATAGGAGGTATGAGCCCACTTAACACTTAGTAAATTTTCATGCTTGGAGCAATTTTGGAAGACTTCTTTTGTTTTTGGCTTCGGACTAGCGACGCATCTTGAATCCATAAAATATTTTGATAAAGGATGACGTCAATAGGGAAAAAGTGTGGATTGGTGACCGCTTGATATTTTGAATATCTCATGAGTGGCTAAGTGTTGGAGCGCATGATTTCGGAGAACACATAGAATATTTTTTCCTGGAATGGTGATAAGGTGGAATGTTGTAAACATAGTAGATGCAGATTGGTGACAATGGGTATTTTTGACTAACTCTTTTTTGGAATGGTGATAAGTAGTGTTTTACTCTAAAGACAATGCAGAATGGAAGAAGAGTCATTTTACATTATGATGGGTCCGGAATGATGGTCATACGCCAATGCACTTGCCCAGCCTAGAATGGAATCTGTAAAAGTTTTTAAGAAGAGATGACATCATCAATATTTTTGTGCAGATTGATGAATACTTTGTGGATGATGAAGAAACTTGAAGAATAAAGAGTGGATTCGATCCCGCTTAGCCTTCAAGGCATTTCAAAGTTGGATTGGTGTTCCATAGCTTCTAAGATATAAAGGATGATGTCATCAATGTTTTAAAGTGGAATGGTGTTGTGTTCTCCCCGCCATTATAATAAGCTTATATCAAGATGAATCATAGCCATACAATGGGGGAGATCAATGGTGGAGATTGTGTCAAAGAATCTAAGGTATTTAAAGATATTTCTTCACCAGAGTTGTAATAGTCAGTTGGAGAGGAAGCCGAAGCATCGAGGGTTTTCAAGAAGATAGAACCAGAGGTGGTTACAGATCAATGGCGATAGATGGCTTCCAAGAAGGATCAATGATGATGCATGATCTCCAATGGCCTAAACTCCAGTTTGCGCCAAGCGACCAACAAGTTGTAGAGGCCCCGAGCTACCATGGTGGTCCACTTTCAATGGATTTCTTGGAGGGTGTACCAGTAAGCAAATGCCAGCAAGAACTCTCTACTGCGCTATCAAAATTTGATCTTTGTAATGTTCTTGATAATTTTAATTTTTGCAAAACTATAAGTAGAGGTCGAACCCTCATTTTTAAGGGTCGGCTCTAGTGTGTTTGCCTGTGCTACTGTAAATATTCCCAAGAGCTAATGGAAGGAGCATTACATTGATCTTCGCCTCAAAATTTGTATCTTCATGCTTGATATCAGAGGTTCGAATTCTTTAGCTGCATTTCTATGAATACTTAAGTGGTTAGTTTGTGCCAAATTAATGGATTACTAGCTGTTAAAGTAATTGAAATCTACTTCTGAGATTGATATTTATTGTTAGGAAGTGCATTTCTGTAGAATCTAGATATTGGTGAATTCTGTTATTTGGATTATCATTGTCTGGATATTGAAATCATTGTCTACAATATTTCTCTACTGTGCATTAATGAATGAAGAATCATCCAATTTGAGATAATGTTGGTCTGAGTTATGTGTCTTTGGGTTAGTTTTTCGGAGCTTTTTATTGTGGTGCAATGTTGTTAGCCTATCCATCCACTATTGTTCACATTTCTCTAACCCTAACCTTTTCTTACCCTAATCTTCAAACCCTAAGTGAGCATAATTGTGTCAACATCCTGTTTAAGTTGACAAGGAACCAACCTACTCTAGAGGTTGGATCGAAAACTCTATTTTGGTCCATCCAATGTTGAGTGTTGAGCTGTAGCTATCGGGTGCAAGCTTGGACAGAAAGTAGGAAGATAGACAACCACAGTATTGAGTAAAACTTGATGCAATTCAGTGCCCAATAGGACCTAGGGGGCTTGATTGCTACACCTTCAAGCATTATTATACAGCGGTCTAAGTAGGTCCCCTAATGCTAATTCCATTTTCAAGTGTTTCTTAAGTTATCTTGCAAGAACATAAATTATTGATAGCATTGGATCAAAGGATAAAGGTAAGGATCAACCATAGGATAAGCTAAGTGTTCTTATTAGTCTTTAGGCTATTTTTTGAGTGCTTTATATTTGTTTTGTAAACCCTAGATATGATTTTATAGAGATATATTTAAGTTCTAGGTATTAAAATACAACAACATATTGTGTGCATCTAGGGTTAATTTTATTTGTGCATTCTTTCTTAAGCCCTTTCTTAAATATTGTTTATCTAAAACCATAGGTTAGAAAGCACTCAAAGAAATAATCATTCTAGGTTAGCTCTTGTATTCCTACATTTTGTATTTTTGCATTGTCCTTTATCTTTCATAGCATAGATATAGAAAGACCAAACTTAGGTGATTGCTTGAAACTGAATACATCAAACATTCTTAAATATCCTAAGGACTTGGAGCGAGTCCTCAAACCATTCCTAGTGAACCCTTCCTCCCCTAGCATCGAGTGTAGAGAACAACATAGCCCTCACGGTTCACCCCATAAGGCTTTCTCTCTTGTGGATCTAGCCTTTTGGTAATTATACGTGGTAGGTAGTTTTCCCCCTCTACATATTTGGTGAACTCGAAGTGAACACCTCCTTTTATTTTAAAACCTTAATCAAGATCATTAATTGTGTGTGTTAGATTAAAAAAAACATTAAAAACATTAATCCTAAAAATATTTTGTTTTTTTTTCTAGCCTTTAGTTTTCCTTCATTTCGACCCTAGTCCTTTTCTCCTTCTCATAATGGCTTCCAACCTTGGGAGTGAGCGAAGGCCTCTAAGGTTTGATGATATTTCTCTATAAAATGATCAAATTGATAGAAAAAATAATAATATTGAAGAAGAAAAGGTTGATAATAGTCTTTATCCCCTTGAATACCCCAATGGTCAATATATTTTTGAATCATTTGATCATGTTTGGGATTTCATGAAACGTCATAAGGCATATTTGCTTAAGGCTATGGAGTGGGAAGCTCAACTCGAAAGAGGTGAGACTCCTCCTCCTCCAGCAATATCTCCTAGGTAGGTTCATGATAACTCCTTGACTAAATATTTGAATCATGGTAATCCTACCCATAAACCAACCTATGCCACTAATGTAATCACCAATGTTGGAAGAAGTCCACAAGTTCATCCAACTAGTAGTGTCACTCAAAATTATTTTCAATTTCCTCCTCAATCTACTAATATCAACACTTTTGCCTTTATTCCACTAAATTTTAGTTATCCTCTCAAGCAAGGTATCACATATCACAATAATATCAATACCTCAAACAAAATCCAAGTGCCTTTTCAACAAACTACCTATACCCCTCCCTTAGGGAATTTGGGGGTATTGCACAAAAGTAATCCAGAAGTTCAAAATTTGGAAAATATGGTAAAACAATTGGTTTCAAAATTGGAGATGATTCAACCTTCTAGTTTTACTTATAGTTATAAAGAGATGTGAAATCAACCCCTAGACCCTATGGTTGCTGCTAGGCCTTATCCTAAGCATTTTTCCATGATGGTTTTGCCTATATATGAGGGAACAGAAGATCCGATTGAGCATTTAAGAAGATTTTGAACAGCTTGTCATGATCTCATATATGATGATATATTATTACTAAATATGTTTCCTAAGAGTCTTGCTAGCATGACATTAGAATGGTATTATCAATTACCTAATTATTCTTTGAACAGTTTTGGAGAGACTACAATATTATTTGTTCATCAATTTAGTGCATATATTGAAAAAGAAGTGTCGATGAAAGATATTTATAATTTAAAGCAGAATAAAGAAGAAAGTTTTTTAGAATTTTTAGCTCGTTGGAGAATTTTAGTGGGTCGGTTAAGACATTGTGTACATTAGAAAGATATGCTTGACATATTTATTAGCAATTTGCAAGAACACTTATCTTACGCACTAGAGACTACTATTGTCACATCTTTTGATAAATCAATTGAGTTAGCAAGAAAAGTAGAACAAGCTCTTATCAGAATAGGACAACTCAAGAAGACAAAACCATTAAGTCATAGTATAAGAATAAGGATGTGGTAGGTGATGGTGTAACATATAGTAGGCATATTAATAATGTTGTTAACAACCTACAAAAGATAATACTTCAAAAACCTCCACAAAGGAATTTCACAAAGCTTAATATACCTATGGAAGAAATTTTAAAACAACTTTTAGAAGCCAATGTAATTGAGTTACCTCCTATAAGGCAACTAGATACTACAACTAATTGTTACAAGGTAGGACAACATTGTGCATATCACAAAGTAGGACATTAGATAAATTCTTATAAGAATTTGAAACATGTGGTTCAAGATTTAATTGATGCAGGACATCTTGATGTAAGAAATTCTCAATATTCAAAAATTCAACAAAAGTCCACTACAAACTAGAATGTGCCTAAGCAAAGACAATAGGTAGTTAATCAAGTAAAAATTTACCACATAATTATAATAACTATATGGTGTTACAACCCTAATATAGCTAGTCAGCTATATTATGGTCTTCACCAATATTTATCATTGATTTATTATTAATAGCATAGGTTGATTTATATTTGATTATCATTCATCTTTCATTTTTTCATTTGCATGAATTTGCAGGACTAAGCCCTCTTGAGTTGTGAGGACTTAGCCCTCCTTAAATGGAAAGCCATTGATTTATTCATTCTCACTTTGATTTGTATTATCATTGATTGTTGGTTGTATGTAATAGAACATTCTATTTCCTGTCTATACGAAGAATAACACTTCATGTTGTATTAGATTCAACGCTCCTGGTGTGGCTTGTGGGTATATTTTTTGGATTTGATATTTTTTATACTCTTGCAACAATCCATATTACTGCGTATGCAATATACAACCAACTAAAATAACAAGTTGAAATTCATTGTTGTCCACAGATAGTTAGGTACTGCATTTCTAGGTTCATGTACAACAGATAGGTGTGCATATTTTTGAAGAGCAAAAAATAAGCACACTCAATGATTAATCTCCATAGGCATAGTAGGAGAAATAAAATTATTGTTAAAGTCATCCAAGGAAATCACCTAGTCACCAGCAGTAGCATATTAAAATAAATTAGTTTATGAAGTTAAGAAGACACAGTCTCTACTAAAATAGAACAATCAAATCATGACATATTTTGATGGGAAATTTGACTGAATTCAGGCGTATCAATTACCTAAAATCTAGTGTGGAAAATCAAATTCCAATCATAGCCAATAAAAACCTTCCAGGTACCCTTCATAATTCTATTCTCTAAGGTTTACATTTTTTTGCAGTGTCGTCTATTTTTGTGTCGTAGTCCATTATCCCACATAGTGTGTGTGCAAATTTTTGTGGGTTTTAAAAACATTATCGCGCAATTAGCTTAATGTGACTTTGGTCACACAAAGCCTTCCTTTATGCATGCATAAATTATTGTCTTTCCCTAGTCTTAAATCCCTATGTTCCACGTATTCTTTGTTATGAATCCCAATCAAATCATTGGTTTTCAGTTGTCTTCGGTTACAGGTGCTTGTCAGTTATATTGTCCCCTTACATTAATCATATTTTTCTAGTTCACTGTCATCATTCCTTGTCCCTATGGTCTTATCGTGTCTAGTTTTCTATCATCATGTCAGTTGTGTCCTTGGTGTCCTCCAGGTCCGGTCTTCATCATGTATGGTTCACTATCGTGTCAGGCTACCTATATCATGTAATCATCGACGTGTTAGGTTTTGATATCTTTTTAGGTTCCTTATCCCCATGGTCATTGTCATGTTAGTTTGGTGTCAAGTCTCATGTCCCTTGTGTCCTCATCTAGACATGGTGCTTTCTATCTGTTAGCTACTAGCCATTAAATAAAATAGCCATTGGAAGATTC
The DNA here is from genome assembly GCA_028583015.1 of Wollemia nobilis. Taxonomy (NCBI): domain Eukaryota; kingdom Viridiplantae; phylum Streptophyta; class Pinopsida; order Araucariales; family Araucariaceae; genus Wollemia; species Wollemia nobilis. Next base: position 13,396,773 of record JAQPPZ010016955.1, on the reverse strand, counting down.
AAATTCAAAACTATTTGTTGGAAGATTCAAATTCAAAACTCCGCATCATAGTTGAAGTGATAGTTGAGTGGAAAAACACCAAATTTTTTCAAAATTAACAATTATTTTGCAGAATCGAATCAACATTTTGAAGTCATTTTAATCAAAGTCAAGCCAGTAAGAAAAATTGGGATAATTTGTAGCAATTAATTCATATTGGATACAACAAGTATATGAGTGGCAGGTGGACTAAAGGACCAAACGGGATATTATCTAGCACAGATAATATCAGTGAAAAAATTTTAAAGTCACCTAGAGGACCTGCAAGAAACAAAGGTACACAATATAACTCTCCTTTACGTATTAATAGTTTTGATCCCAACCATCCCATTATTAACTCCATGGCTCCTTCCAACTCATCCCATGAAAATATCACAAATGAGGAAATGGTAAACACCAATGCTAATAACCAAGATATCTAGGCCGGTATAGCTCACCTAGTGACTAGTATGAATGCCATGAATACAATGCTACAAAAAAATTTGGACAGACAAAACCAAGAAGCCCCTCCTTCCCCACATAACTACCATAGAAGACATACTAGTGAGGATATAGATACAGAGGAATATTATCACCGAGCAAGATGGCCTACAAGTGTTAATATCCCATGTGCTGATATGCCTACCTTTAAGGGTAATGATCCACGTGGTTGGATAGCTAAAATGGAAGGCATTTTAGAATTATATCAGGTTCTTGAATCTGAAAAAGTTCCTTATGCCTCCTCCAAATTAGGCACGAAAGCTTACCAATGGTATGATTGGCAAAAATAGGACCATAGTCGACCCATTCCATGGCATGAATTCAAAACTCTTTTTCTCAAGAGATTTGATGAAGGGTCTTCATCTTCATACATGATTTTTTTATTGACACTTAAACAAACGATTTCAGTAAGAGATTATATTTCATAATTTACTAGTCTACTTGCTTATACAAGAAACTTACCATTCGATGTGGTGGTATCAGCTTTTAGACATGGTTTGAAAGAGAGTATTCAAATTGAAGTAGACCTACATAATCCATACTCTTTAGATGACAATATAAAGATTACTAATTTTGTGGAGAAACATATGCAGAATCAAACACTATTTCGACGTTATTCCTATAACTACCCTCAAAATTGCAACAATTCCTTCTATAGAAATAATCAACCATTAAGATATTATTACTATAAATATCATAATCACCATCCAAAATATCAAGCATGTATACCAAGATAAAAATTTCAAATAGAATATGATAACAGGGAATATGAGGAGGTAGAAGAGGATAGCATTCCATAGGACCCTCTCGTGATCGAGGAACAAAATGAATAGAATGAAGCAACATGCAACAAAGACACTATGGCTATCTCAGTACATGCTCTTATGGGAATAAAAACTCACCATACAATCAAGGTATCAAGATTCATTCAACAAAAAAAGAATAAATGTGTTAATAGATTCAAGTAGTACCCATAACTTTATTGACATAAAAATTGCAAAGGCTTTGAACTTATTCATTCACTTCTATAATAAAGATAATTTTTAAGTTTTGGTTGCAAATGGAGGAAATACTCAATGTATTGGTAGAACATCTTTAGTATCAATACAAATGGGGAGTTATACTTGGCAAGGAAATATTTTTGTTATGAGTTTGAGAAATTCAAAGGTTATTTTAGGAGTTGAATGGTTAGAAAAATTGGACACGGTCAGTTTTAATTTTAGAAAACTATTTATGGAATGGAAATAAAATGGAAGGACTATTCACCTCCAAGGAATTATAACTCCTCCATAAAAGATAGTAAGTTATCATAGCATGGAGGAAATACTAAGAAAATGAAGTTATGGATTCATAGCTCAAATAAATTGTGTGGAAAAGTAGGCACAATATTACCCTGAAATTGAATCAAAGGATCTTGAGGATATTATGGCTAACTATGATGATGTTTTCCAAGAACCAAAAGGACTACCTCCCAAACGATCTCATGACCATGCCATACACTTGGTTCCAGGAAGTCTTCCTCCTAATGTCCATCCTTATCATTACCCTCAACCTCAAAAAATAGAAATTGAGAAAATTATCCAAGAACTTTTAGAACATGGAGTCATTCGTCATAGCACTAGTCCTTATTCTTCACCAGTGGTTTTGGCCCGTCGTAAGGATAATTCTTGGCGTATGTGTCCTGATTTTTGTCCTCTCAATAAAATCACCATCAAGGATAAATTCCCTATTCCTATCATTGATGATTTATTAGATGAATTGCATGGTGCAAAATTTTTTACAAAGTTGGATTTACGCTTTGGGTTTCACCAAATTAGAGTAATAAATGGGGATATTCCTAAAACTGCCTTTCATACTCATGAAGGTCACTGAATTCCTGGTCATACCTTTTGGTCTCACTAATGCCTTGTCCACATTCCAAAGTCTCATGAACCATGTCTTTCATCCATTCCTTCATAAATTTGTCTTAGTCTTCTTTGATGACATTCTCATATATAGTAAAACATGGAAGGATCATTTGATGCATGTGGGAAAGGTTATTCATATATTATACAAGGAAAAAAAAAATTCAAACGCTCTAAATGCTCTTTTTGTGTTCAAGAAGTTGAGTACCTAGGTCATATCATTTCTCATGAAGGTGTTAAAGTGGATCCTAATAAGATTAAGATAATTCAATATTGGCCCTTACCTAAAACCATCAAGAAAATTCATGGTTTTCTATGCCTTACCGACTACTATCACAAGTTTGTGTGCAAATATGGTAAAATTGTAGCTCCTCTTACTTCTATCACAAAAAAGGATGCTTTCCATTGGTTTGAAGCAACCACTCAAGCATTCATGACCCTCAAGAAAGCAATGTGTACTACTCTAGTTTTGGCAACCCTATATTTTCACAAACCATTTGTGATTGAATGCGATGCTTTAAAAATAGGTATTGGGGTAGTATTAATGCAAGAAGGGCATCCCTTGGTATTTGAAAGTAAGCAACTTTCAGGAAAAAATTTGGGAAGGTCCACATACAAGAAAGAAATATTGGCTATTCTACAAGTAGTGGAGAAATGGAGACACTACTTAATCAGTAGTCGTTTTGTTATTAAAATAGAATATAGAAGTCTCAAGCATTTCTCAGAACAACAATTTTCTTATCTCGAGCAAAACAAGTGGTTAACAAAACTATTGGGATATGATTTTGTTATCGAATATAAGAAAGGGAAAGAAAATATGGCAGTTGATGCATTGTCACGCAAATATGAAGATGAAGTGGTTATCAATACTATTTTAGGTCCATGTTCCACATGGGTATCTTAGCTCCAAGAGGAATGGTTATCAAATATAGAAACTACTCAAATAATTCAAGAATTGAGGTTAGGATCATCCAAGCATCCTCTTTTCTCCTATGAAGACAAGATATTGAGAAGGAAGAATCACATTTACATTCCACATAATTCTACAGTCAAATCCAATATTCTAGAAGAGTCACATGCTTCTCCATCAATAGGACATTCAAGATTTTTGAAGATATATTTGTGGGTTAAACAATCCTTTTATTGGAAAGGATCAAAATTTGAAGTTAAAACATGGGTGGTCAAATGCAAAGTATGCCAGTGCAATAACGGTGAAACGGTCAAATATCCAGGATTGCTTCAACCACTAACTATTACAAATCACCAATGGGAACATATTTTAATAGATTTTATTGAAGGTCTTCCTAAATTGAAAGGAAAAATAATAATTTTTGTGGTAGAGGATCACCTTTAGAAATATGCTCATTTCAATGCTCTCCAACATCCATTTTCAGCAAGTAAAGTAGCTAAGGTATTTATGGATTCAATTTTTAAATTGCATGGAATGCCAAAACATATTTTAAGTGATCGTGACCCTATATTTACTAGAAATTTTTTAAAATAATTATTTTACCTTAGTGGTACCAAGTTGAATATGTCTTATGCATACCATCCTCAAATAGATGGTTAGACTGAGATAGTTAACAAATGTTTGGGTACTTATCTAAGATGTTTTGTTCAAGATAAACAATATCAATGGAGTCATTGGCTCTCCTTGGCAGAATGGTGGTACAACATCTCATACCATTATTCCATCAAGATGTCTCCATTAGAAGCATTGTATGGTATCAAACCACCAACAATAGCAGATTATGTTCCAGGTTCTTTCAAAGTGGCCCAAGTAGACAATTGGTTCCAGCACAGACAGTCAATGCTCAACATTCTCAAAGACAATTTGGTGTAGGTATAAAATTGCATGAAGCAACAACAAGACACACACCATTTCAAAAAAAATTTAGTACAAGGGATATGGTGTTCCTGTGGTTGCAACCCTACAAATTATTGTCATTGAATATCAAGACTAGTCAAAATTTGGCTCCATAGTTTTATGGTCCTTACAAAATAGTGTGTTGCATTGGAGAAGTAGCATATCAACTAGAGCTTCCTCCCTCATACCGCATACATCTAGTATTTCATGTTTCATATCTCAAAAAGGTAATTGAACAAAATATACATTCTTAGTTAGAATTACCAGTTTTTTGATGAAGAAGGACGTATATATCTCCAACTTGAAGCAATTTTACAAAGTAGAACTTGTATGCTGAGATCCCATCACATCAAAGAATTCCTCATTAAATGGAAAGACCTACCAGAAGAATATGCTACATGGGAACCAAAAATTATTTTCTAGTCATTTACAACTTTAAGGATAAAGCTTTTCAAGGAGGGGAGACATCATTACAACTCTAATATAGCTAGTCGACAATATTATGGTCTTCACCAATATTTGTCATTGATTTATTATTAATAACATAGGTTGATTTATATTTGATTATCATTCATCATTCATTTTTCATTTGCATGAATTTGTAGGACTAAGCCCTCCAGAGTGGTGAGGACTTAGCCCCCCTTAAGTGGCAAGCCATTGATTTATTCATTCTCACTTCAATTTGCATTATTATTGATTGTTGGTTGTATGTAATAGAATATTCTATTTCCTGTCTGTATGAAAAATAACGCTTCATATGGTTGGTATGATAATAGCTAATTCATAGTAGTAGGTGCAGAATTGATAGATCCAACAATATCAACACGAGATGAGTTTTTCAGTAAATATTTTGCTCTTATATTTTTTGCAAAATTCTCCTACTCATGGAGAAGCCTTAATAAATGTTCTAAAGCAATAATCTATCCCTCCATATATTTCCCCTAGTGATATGGCCAATGTGGTAAGCTCTATTGGGACACATCACATCACATTTTTGGATGATGATATTTCTTCCTTAGACCTAAGTAGGGATTCTTCTCTCTACATTATTGCATTTTTTGGGGAAACCTTTATCAAAAGGATTATGATCGATAATTGTTCTTCCCTCAATTTATGCACATATAAATTTATCCAAAATTTTGGATTAAAATAGGAATATTTAACTAAATCTGATGCAATCATAAAAACATTCAACAACGAGTCCCAAGAATCTTGTGGCCTTATATCTCTCCCCCTTAAAGTTGGACCTAAGATTTTAGATACATTTTTCTATGTGGTACCTTGCCCTACATATTTTAATATGCTTCTTGGACATCCTTGGATCCATGCAATGAAGGTCATCCCTTCTACTCTTCATCAATGTTTGAAATTCAAATTTAAAGAACAAGTTATTACCATTCTGGGTGACCCTCAACTTAAATATTTTTCAATGGTTGAACAAGCTTGGTTTGGTCTCAATGCTTTTCCTTTAGTTTCATCATTTGTTTCTCCAAGTTCCTCATCTCAAAAATCTAAGTAATTCAACAATCTAAAAGTGAGTGAGGAACCTATAATCAAAGTATCATCATGGGATCAAGGCAATCAATTTCTTCAAGAACCTCTTATGGATATATCTCATCAAGGTTGTGAGCAGAGTAATGAGGATGAGGACCCCCCTTATCCCTATAACACCATATTTTTAAATATGATAAATTATGTGTGTTCTATTGGTAAAAAATATGCTTCTCATAAAAATCTTACAATGTTAGGGATTTCTCCTCATGTTAAGAAAAATGGTTTTGTTCAAGAATGTATTGATTATCATGTTATGGCTACCAAAGAAAGAGCTATAAAGGAGCATTTCCATGATTATAATCATCGATATGACTTGCCTTTTAGATTTTTCTTTGATGAAGCAGTCCCTTGAATGCATGTTATTTTTGTTAAGATAGGAGACACAGTTAGAATTTGTGTTGACTATCATTCTGATTGCTTGTTTAATCATAAAATAAAATAAAATTAGTCATTAATTAAGCATGCATTTAGCATAAGTTTATATTTCATTTGTTTTCTTACTCATACCTACATGACTGTTTGTCATATTTTGTATGGTTTCCTGACATTATGTTCCTCTTGCATTTTTGCTTGTCATAATTGCATTGTTGTCTGCTCATAACTACCTATTCATATATCTATTAGGGATTTACGACAATTTTATGTGATGATACCTAGTTAGGTAATATCTCACATGCATTGCACTCTCTCACTAGGACTATGATGCCTAGCAAAGTCCCAACCTAGGGCTCATGCATTTTCATCCCTTCTTCTCTTCTCGTCTCCCTTTGCTCTTTTCTTCTCTTCTCTCTTCTTCTTATTTACCTTGACTTAGAAAGTTTTACAACAACTATCATTTCTCTCCAAAGTCAAGGAATGCAATCTTCTTTTGGCATGTCCTTTTATTTTACATGATTCTTTCTTTACTTTGTATTTTTTAATCAGATAAGGATATACATTCTTCTCTTCATTGTTTGCACACTTTCTCCCTCTTGATTTTTCACTAGGTAAAATTTCAATTTGGGGGCGCACATGATTCATTACTTCTCATTTTCTTCCTCTCTTTCCTTCTATCACATGCACAAAATCACATTGTGTTATGTTGATATGACTTGGTCTATATACATATTCTTACATGCCCCTATCGGGTAGTACTTGCTAATACATCATTTGCACCAATAATAACATATCATCCCTATCAGATTACACTTCTTTTGACTCAGTGGGCTCAACACCCCATTATAGGATAAGCTCCTTTGCCATTTTAGTAGGCCTCGGTGTACATCCTAGAGGGTAATCATCCCACAACAATAACTAGTTAGCAATCATCCATAGCGGGTTATGGTCCATCATGTGATCATTCAAGCAATCACCCATAGTAGGTTACACTCCATATTTTGCCCATCTGTCCATATTAGCAAGTACTAAACTCATAGAAGGTTTTCATTTCACATTTGGATCCTCTTTGGGCATAACACCCTTCATCTAGGGTCCTTGATCAATTTTTCTTGCATTCTAGGATTGACCTTTGGATTCTTGTTCTTGTTCTTCTTGTCCTCTCCTCTTCCCTTATTGTTTATTTCCCTTTCTTCTATTCATACATGCATTTCATGATAGTTGCATTAGTCTCATATTGTACCTAGTAATATTTACTTTATTTTTATCTTGCATGCTTTGTTCTCTATGTTTCTATGTTTTCCTTTCTTTGCCTTTTTCAAGTTTCTAAAGGAAGTTCCTTTCCTTTCAAAACTCAAGGGGGCACCCTAGCCATAGAGGCATTAATGATAGTAATATCTCACCTAGTGTGTAGGATTTTAGATAATCCTTCATGACACCCCTCTTACACCACCCTCTTTGCCCAAATCTAGCCACTCATCTATTTTTGTTGTCTTCTTGCCCATAGGAGTCTACATATTTTCTTTGATGCATTTACTTGGCCTTAAATGCATCAAAGATGGGGCAAAATGTAGACACAAACAATTTATCTACTTTTAGTGGGCAATATTCCTAGATCCCTCCAAGAGGTCCCTAATCCATGCCTAAGGCAATAGATGAACCTCTTTCCCCTTGCCCTACCTTTTTTTTTTCCTTTTAAGCGATATTGTTCCCAGTCAATACAAGGCACGATTTCATGAAAGCAAAGTCACAACCCGCTAATATGGGGTGCAATTTCACACTTATATGGTTTCTTCCCTAGAAACCCTAATTTTTCTCTTTAGTGTATTTAGCATCATATTTTCCAAGGTTTTCCTGCTCTTTTTACCTTCAATCCCTCATATAAAAGGATGGGTGATCTCACCTTTCACATACACACACAATTGATCTCACGCTCTTATGATTTCTAAGGCACACTTGGTTATTCTAACACACTCGTAAGTTATTTTCTATCTACTTTCTTTTCTCTTCTACAAGCTAACCTTGAAGTGTAAATTTTAGATTTGGCCTTCTACTGCATTGATTTAATTGTTGTTCGATCTGGTGGATCCATGTCGTAGCCTAGGAGGAGAGATCAACTACTTGGAGATATCGTCCTTTCTATCTGCCTCTACATCGTCCATCAGGTTTATTATTTTAAGTTTTACATTTTTGCACTGCATTTCGTATTTATTTTTATTTTTCTCGCATCATAAGCAAAATCGTACCTAGTATCATCAAGGCACAACTTTGCAAATCTGAAGTTAGGGTCTTCTGCATGTAGAAGTGAAATTGTTCCTGGTCCCGATAGGGCATGACTTTTCTTACTGCACCATTGCACCCACTCCTAATTGAAATATGATATTGATAGGTTAATTCATAATATGCATAGCATACCTACATATATTGGCTCGTGTAGAGTATGGAGATGTGTGTATGCCTTTGATTGATTGAAGATGATAAGTCTAGCTCATTGAGAATGATGAGATGGATGGACTTATTTGCATGACATGAGATATGCCTATGCAGATGGACTTGCATGAGGGAAATCTTGTGAGGTGTAGCTCTTTGATAAAATTAGGGGATTTGTTAAACATTAAGTTAATCTAATATCGTTTAGGGGTTTATGAATCCGTCTCCTTAGTCAAAAAATATTTTTTTTCAGTGTGTTTCTTGTTTCTTGTTTTTAGGGTTGTTACACTATCGATGGTCTTCGATTGGTTGTTGACTCACTTTGACCTAATGTTGTTTGGGTTGCCTACCTTACTAGTGTTTGTTTGACTCATGGTACTATGTTGGGTTGTGGTGTGCTTGCCTCATGTTTGTGTCATCGCATGGTTGAACAGTTTCACCCCTTTTTAATTTATGTTTAATAAGGTTGTTGGGCCATGAAAATTAAGATGCTTTTATTTATGTTTAATAAAGTCATTGGGCCATGAAAATTGAGATGCTTTTATTTATGTTTAAGAAGGTCGTTGGGCCATGAAAATTAATATGCTTTTATTTATGTTTAAAAAGGTTGTTGGGCCATGAAAATTAACATGTTTTTATTCATGTTTTAAGAAGGTCATGGGGCCATGAGATTAACATACCTTTTATATATGATTAATAAGTTCGTAGGACCATGAAATTAACATGCTTTTTTATATATGATTAAGAAGTTTGTGGGACCATGAAATTAACATACCTTTTTATTGTATGTTTAAATGAAATAGTCATGGAGGCCATGTGGTTAAAATATGCCCTTATATTATATGCTTAAATAAATGGGTCATGGGGTAATGTTTTTAAGTTATGTTTGAAAAGAAGAAAAAGAGAGCTATGCATTAATCAAATTCTGAGAGGGATAAATAGACCTTTCAATTACCTTACAAAGGAGGGCTGATGTTTAATTGATAAAAACCTTTTGAAGGATTAAGGAGAGGGTTTATTTCATTAAGTGAAAGAATTTTTCTTATTAAAGAACAAACCATGCATGATGATTATAGGTCAATCTTGTGGAAATATTGAATGTCTAAGTAGGCCTCTTTTGTTGGAAAAAAATGTATATAATTTTTTGTGGAGAAATTGAGAGGTTTTGGGATCAATTTCATGGAGAAATTAAGAGATTTTTGGATCAATTTCATGGAGGAATTGAGTATTTAAAATGGGATAAATCTTTTGGAGAGACTAGGGGATTGTTGGAATCAATTTTGTGGAGAAACTTAATTAGAGTTTTGGCTTCTAGTTTTGATTTAATGAAGGATATTCATTGATGCTAAACCTTAGTTAAATAAGAGGTTTTAATTGGATATTATGAGTTATAAAATACATTAGTGGATAATGTATTCAATTTTATTTAATGAATTGAAAAATATTAGTAAATAATATGCTTCATGAGTTAAATTTATACATTAGTGGATAATATGTTTCATTGATTTGATGATTTGATTTATGTTAATGAATAGAACATTTCACGAGATAGAAATATTTTTTTTTGTTTGTGGAAAACATCCCAAATGTGATGCCACTTTTGGGTAAGTCCCAAGGAGGCAGAGGTATCTATTCCACCAAAAATGCCCAGGGTTCACACCTAGCCTGCCCCCTTTGGCACACTCAACAAACATGCCTAAAACATAAAAACAATAACAAACAAACACAAAAAACACAACATCAAAAACAAATACAATCAAACAAAAAAACAAAAAAAATAAAAAATAAAAACCACAAAAAAAACAAAAACAACATAAAAGTATAAAAAAATAAAAAAAAACTCAAAAAAACAAACAAACAAATAAATAAATAAAATAAAAGTAACAACAAAACACAAAATACAAAACACATAAGAACACCATAAAAACAACACACAAACACTTAAAAAAAAACAAAAATACAAAATCCAAAAAACAAAAACATGAAAAAAAACACAAAAATAAAATAAAACAACACAAAAACAAAATAGTACAAAAACACACACACCCCTCGAAAAATATAAAAAAAACAAAACAAAACACAATTACGACCTTTCTAGGCCAAAAGACTATTAAGTCAAGATTCAACAGAGGAAACATATGAAATATATGTCAAAGCTAGGGAACTAAAATATCCTGACCGAACCAAAGAGAAGAAAAAATAAAGCAAAAGGGAACTAGGTACCTCTAGTACTAGAGCCATCCAAAGAAAGGATAAAAAACAAATCTTCCCTTATTTGTGAATCCCACCATCTAGGAGGGTGTTGGTAGCAAGTAATATCTCCTTTGTCCAATGCCTAGTTAGCTAAAGCATCAACACTCATGTTCCGTTCTTTGACCACATGATTGTAATCCACTTTCAAAAATCCCATATGGATTAATTGAATCTTCTCAGCAATTATTTTTGAAGTAAAAACATGCACCAAATAATAATAATCAAAGGATTATGAATTCAACATTAGCATTAGCTTTAGAAAATAATAAGCTTATGTAGATTACAAAATAGGCTTACTAACCAATTAGCTTAGGAAGAGCTAATGGTGATTAAAATAGATTATTCTAACAACCTAACTAAAATATCATAGGATATTTTAGTTACTAACCTTAGTTAACTTAGTTTAGACATCAAAACAGCACCAATCCGATTATGTGACTGCAAACACTGATCACATTGACACACACAGCCCCCAGGGCAGCCCATAGAGGTTAAACAGTGGTCTTAACCACTCTCACAGCAGTTTTGGAAGGTCAGACACCATTTTGGCACCTTTCAGGCACTCTGCCCCATATTCGTCTCACCCAGGGATGAATACGGACTTTCAATTCATGCTCGCTCCTGGGTGGGACGAATTCCAGGTTTGACCGGCAAAAAGTCAAATCTCGGCGCATGATAACTCAGAACTACCACTTAACTATCCCTTCATTGCATGGGAGTTTGAGTCAAGTTTTTTGAGCATGCAGGGGCAGTTACAGTACCAGTTGCAAAGACATGCACAGAGGCAGTTAAGAAGCCCTTGATCAAGAAGAAGTCTTCTCTTCACAAAAAAGCATTCATGCTAAGTAACACTTTTGCATGTTAATTCAAAGAGACCCCTTGGGTCTATAAAATGGTGAGTTTCCTCACCCAAAAGATATACAGAGAAGGAGCATTTTGAGCGACGAAGTGCTGCTAGTTTACTTACTTACGATTTGTGCTTCACATCCATAATCTCTTAATCGAAAAGGAGGTTATTGGGTGACTTTGGAGGCACGAATCAAGAACCAAAACCCAATTTTTTTGACCACAATATCCTACCAATTTGTCGACAACCCATCACAACAGGTTTCGGACCCATCCCAAGCGGATTGGTGTCGAAACAAAGTTTCACCCACGGGTGGTTTGCCTTCGGGCACCCCCGCCTTATTGCGTTTGGTGACTATTTCTTTTACAGTATTTTGCTAGTTACATGATTATGCTTCTATCAAATTTTTAGTTTATTTGGACTCATTTTAACCATCATTATATTTATCTTTCATTTTTCATACACAGGTGCTACTGATTCTTTGTTTGTTTCTTTGAACGCAGATTTGCAGCATTAGAGGAGCAGCGAGGAATCTACTTTTACCAACACAAGCGACGGCAACATTTTGGTTCACCCATCTTATATGTGGGCACGCGGAAGAAGGAATTCTGAAACAAGTTGTAAAAGACCAACATTTAACGCTCCTATCCCCTCAAAAGGAAGGAGACGCATTGTAACACAAATTTGAAAAGCATATCAATAAAAGGGCCGTATTTTATATTGCTTTGATATCTTGTGTTCATGTTCTTTCTTTTTATGCATTTCTCAATAACATAGGGTTTAAGCATTATTTTAGCTTCGTTTACATTGCATTTTTAGTCTATCCTTTTTGTTTTCGAAATCTCGTGCTTTCAATGGCGATCACGGTGGGACCTCTGTCCTCTGTTTATTTTTTAGGTTAGATTTCTGATCTGAAATTGCTTGTTTTGATTACAGGTACCTATTTTTCAATCATCAGACTGTTATTCGTTTCTGTCAGTGACGATTACAGAATTGGGATTCGTTTCACCCAGGGACGAATAAGCATTCATCTCACCCTAGAACGAATACTGTTCTGATATTCGCCTCACCCAGGGACGAGTATCGTTCTGTGCATTTTTTAGAGCAGCCAATCAGAAACATCCTTTCGGGCAGAGAAGAGGTAGGGGTTTTTAACAAGCCTCTGTCAAATTTTTGTTTTCTGATTTTTGGTTTTTAGTTTTTGTATGGCTTAGGGAAAGTTTCCTTTTCGTTTGCCTATTTCAATTTTTGCAAATTAAAATGAACCCCACACATCACGTGGTTACTTAAACCAAGGAGCTGGTCGTAAAACCCTAGCCCTTGAGCAAGACCAATAGTGGATTCCATCACCACGTTGGCTTGGATATTTGCATTCATTTACCCCGATTGTCACTGTTGCTCGACGTAAATCCTGACGAAAGCTGACCGAGTGTCGTTGGGGTGATTCCCAACATGCGAGGATAAGTCTTCTATGGTAGGTGTCATAAACAGGACAATCCCCCTTCCGTACCACCTATGTTCCACGTATCATCTGCTCTCACGTACCTATAGTCTCCCTCACGTAAGGGCGGGTATATAGAGAGGTTGGTATATCGGTCCGGCAATGGTATATTGAAGGGCGACCATTTATGGGAGTCATATGAGCCAACATTTTGCATTTAAATGGTCTTCACAAAAATTTTCAAAAACAAAACAAAAATCATCATCAAAAACACACTAAAACCAGTCTAGGACACACCATTAATCTTTAAAAGAGATAATCATTGCTTTGTGTGTGTATGTTCTTTTTTGCTTAGTGTAACAAAAAAAAAAAATCATAAACAAAAGATAAAAATCTACGTAGCTTGTAGAGAGTCATTACCATGGTATTCACCCGTAGTCAAGCCCACTCACGGGCAGACGCTGTGGAGAATGTCCAAAGAAGCACGAGTCGCCTCCGTTACAGTCCCCAGGATTTGGTCATACCACCTTGGCGACCTAACACACAAGGCAGTCCCCTCCACACCTTAACGAAAAGGGACTATAGGGACACCTCTTCTAGGGGTATTCCTGTTCAGCATAGCACCCAGCACACACCCTTCCATGAGGGGTACATCCGTAGGAGAGCTCCCTTAGATGCTCGCTATGAGTGGTCACCGCGCGATGAAGCGCTAGGTCAATATAGGGTTCGACGGGAGGAACCACATGATTACACTATCCCTCCTTCACCCCCTCTAGTTGTCAGGACTACAAGGACAAATCCAGAGCACAAGGCTCCTCAGGCAGGGCGAGCCAACTCCGCCCGTTCCTTTTTCACTTACGAAAGAGAGCACGAGGAAAACCCTTACCTTCCTCAAGAGCAATATACATCGAGGGAGCAATACGCCTCCGCAACTGCTAGCTATCAAGATCACCTACTGAGGCCAAAGCCTCGGGGGAATGCCGCTACCCCCAATAGAGGGAGGCGGCCTCTAGAGATCTCGGATCACCACGACCGAGATAGATATCTAGAAGAGGCATCTAGGCCTTCTAGATATGAGACGGCAGGACCAACTATCTTAGAATCTACCAAGCATATCGCACGTCGGATGGAACTCACGTTACTTGAGCTAGAACGACAACAGTTAGAGCAACAGTATCTTCTAAATCAAGAGTGCATTCAATGCCAGGAGGATGAGTTGTTCCCATACACTATGCAGGCGCGGACTCCAACCCCTCGCACGCATAAGACAAAACATTATGAGAGACACAACTGGGTGCGAGATAGGTCTCCATGACCTTATCAACCATTGCCTCCGATGCCTCCTAGACTTGAGCGGGAGGCCACTCCTCAGACCAATGACAGGCGCCTTCTTCAGGCACCCACCCAGGTTCATGGGCCACCCTCAAAAATTCTTCAAGAAGCCTCTAAGGAACCTAAGCGAGAAGAAGAGCGGGATGAAATGCCCTACCAAGGCATGGGGGGTGCTATTCGGCCACCCCTCCCAAGGCCCCAAGTTCCCCACAACCTGCAACGGGAACAAATCAAAGCGGAGGAGCTCAAATCCCCCGATACAAGCAATGCACTACCCGATCACTTAGAGTCGATAGAGACCAAGATTTTGGGGCCCCAAAAGCCCAACATATGCGAGACTCCTCTCCAAGAGGATCAACCCCTGGTTGTAGAGCTACCTGATGATGAGGTCTTCCATATCTCAGAATCTCCGGATGAGCTGGCCCGCCCTAACCCTGGAACTTATTCCCTTTGGAGGCTCCCATCGAGTCCATGCCATTGCAAAAAATCAGGTCCCCCCGCAAAACACGGAACAACCCCACGAGGACCACATCAATCTGCTCGAACAAGAAGAGCCTAGAATGTCACAGACAGCTGTCGGGGCCAACGAGAGCCTTTGGATCTCTGACAATGATTACGAAGATGAAACTGAGATGGCATATCTCAATCATGCACGATGGCACAATCACCCTGTAACCCATGATGAACTGATGGCACAACTAGGCATAAGACTAGGGCATGAGTGGCACATAGACCCAGCCCACTGGCATCAAATGTTGATTTCGCTCCTTTGGGTAGATCACAAGCAACTTCCACCAAGAGATATCATAGCACCATTAGTGCCGAGGGCGGACCCTGTCCTCCTCTCCGTGCATAAGGCCGATCCATTCGTGCCAATCCCTACAGAGCCAGATCCGGTGCACCACGATCATCAAGCTGGGGGTACCTCTATTCCCTGAAGAGCAAGTGGATCACACCAAATGCTCCAAAGGTGTCCATAAACCCTTTGGTCAACCTAAAAGCTCCAAGGATTATCGCAATCCCTTGGTCACCACAAAAAGCTCCAAGGATTATCGCAATCTCTTGGTCAACCACAAAAAGCTCCAAGGATTATCGCAATCTCTTGGTCACCCTACAATCTCCAAGGATTATCGTAATCACTTGGTCACCCTAAAAGCTCCAAGGATTATCGCAATCACTTGGTCACCCTACAATCTCCAAGGATTATCACAATCCCTTGGTCACCCAAAAGCTCCAAGGATTATCGCAATCGCTTGGTCATCCCAAAAAGCTCCAAGGATTATCACAATCGCTTGGTCAACCCCAAAATGCCCCAAAGGTGTCCATAAACCCTTTGGTCAAACTAAACGCTCCAAGGGTTACCATAACCGCTTGGTCAAAACAAATATTCCAAAACCAAACAAAAACAATAAAATCATCAAAAATCACAAAAAAAAAAAAATTGCATTTCAATTCCATGCATAGTCATAAAAAATCACAAATCACAACAACATTTGCATTTCAATTCCATGCATTCTCATAAAAATCAAAATACAAAAATATAGGTTGCATTAGGCATCGCATCCATACATTATACCTTTGATAGGTCATACAAGTCAAAAGCACCATAGGCTGTCATTACTTGGCAATTCCATCCTTTTCCACATCAAATCCATTTTCATAAATGCATACATCTAGCATACCGCCATTTTTAGCATAGTCAGTTGTCTCCTAATGTATATAGGGTTTTCGTCATTCAGCTGTCTTTAATTTTCTAGCCAAAACTATACATAGTTAAACAGATTTTACACGGGAAAGTTTTACTTGGATCACACCTTGTTACGTAGCATCCCAACACAAATAAAAACACATAAAACAATTCCCAAGTTGTGTGAATGAAAGATGAAACCTGCACAGTAATCCAGGTCACCATAAGCGAAACGACTATCTTGCTCATCCCCCTGTGCGAATGACCCCAAGAATGCTGAGAGTTGGCAAAAGGACAAGCATCCTCCCTACCCAATTCCTCAAGAATCCCAAGTTCTCAAAAGTTGCAAACATCATAAAATTTTGCAAACAGTCAAAACTCCAAAAATTTGACATCACCACCAAAGTGCATACATCCAAAGGCACCTACACTAGTGATTCTCATCACTCGAAATTCAAATCCCTTGCTCGAAAGAAAAATCAAAATAAAATAAACAGTGATTCTTATCACTATAAACGAGCAAGTATCCCAATACAAATGAAGAAAAGAAGGGAGTTGAACTTGAATCCCTGGAACTCTCAGCATTCAGAAGGTCATGAGATAAACCTCAGTATCGGTTTGGTTGATAGCCTATCGGTCACTCGTGGCAAACCTCCCGCATGACGATATATCTGCCGCATTCACTTGTGTGTAGATCAATGTTTGCATGTGGATGAGCTAGCTTATGGTATCCTAGAATGCAAACCAGATTAATCTGACTAAATACAACAACGGAGTTAGTGGAGCTAATTAGGTGATCCTCAGTATAGGTTTGGTTGATAGCCTATCTGGCACTGGCGGTATCCTGATAAATACCACATAAATGAACTCAATTGCACACACAGGGATGTAAAATAACTTGGTTAAATTCAAGTCGGATTTAGACCTTGTTCAAAAGTCTTGCGAGATAAATGTACAGTCTTGGCTAGTTAGTTAAAATATCTGCATCTCAGAAAAGCTTAACTACATTTTCAAACAACT
The DNA here is from genome assembly GCA_028583015.1 of Wollemia nobilis. Lineage (NCBI taxonomy): Eukaryota > Viridiplantae > Streptophyta > Pinopsida > Araucariales > Araucariaceae > Wollemia > Wollemia nobilis. Next base: position 13,379,544 of record JAQPPZ010016955.1, on the reverse strand, counting down.
GGTACATTTCATTCCGTACATCACCATCAAAATATATGCAAAATACAAACACAAAGTTTTCACATGCAAAGTCATTTACCACAGAAGTCATCCCATTAGTACAACAAGTTAGTTAAATCTTGTACAGTCTATGGTGCCAATCGACAAGGTCATTAACAACTCATTTCATTCATTCCACATGCATACATCATACAAATTAGACACATCGCATTCATAAAAGCATTTGCATACATCAATGTAAATACATATACATAAAAACAAAACAGCAAATATCCACAAACAATAGCAATAAAAGTGTTGAACAAAGGCACCTTTGCGCCTGACATTCAATGGCATAAAAAACTGATGTCGGGGTCTACCTTGTCGCTATCCTACTCCCTAAGAAGGCTACCATAGCCGGACCGCTCCACGGGAAGACGGATTTTTGACAATTTCACCCCCCAACGACGTCCCAAATGGGTCAAAACCCACTCAAAAACAATAAAACAACAAACCCCCAAAAACAACAAAAAAAAAAAACATGCAACACAAAAACAAAGCAATAAGCATTGCCGGACACAAGTGCTTTTGCACTTAACTTCTTGGCATAGAAAATCGATGTCGGGGCTCAACTTGTCACTCTCCTACTTCCCCAAGAAGGCTACCATAGCCGGACCGCTCCACGGGAAGACGGGTTTTCGACAATTTTCCCCCATTCTGGCATCACCAAAAGGGTTTTTACCCACCAAAAATAGGTCCAAAAATTAGGAAACTGCTCGAGCATTCAACGGACAACATCTAAAGGCACCCTCACTTAAGTCATCTTGGGTCAAGCGACTCGTCGCTTTTCTCATGGCAGTCATTCCTTCATCGATTCGTCGCTTGAGGGGGTAGTCACACTTAAGTCATCAATCAACAAACACACACCCAATCAAGGCAATGGCATGCATTCAAAGAATCATTGACAAAGACAATCACGCTCCTGCTTGGGGCAGCAAACAAGCAATAATCACAAATTGATCAAACGCTTGGCATTCGTGAATCATGAACACAAGGTTCCCCCATGGATAAAAGGTTGTGCCCTTTGCCTATTCATGACTGATCAATGACCAAGCTCAAGTCACACCTCACCAAAATAGGTTAATACTTGAAATCAAATTCCTTAGCTCGTCAAAAGCAAGGATTCAAGAATGCATGCCCTTTCCATACTTGGGGCATCAAGAGTTGGTTAGGTTACTAAGAAACCCTAATCATTAGTGCTTTGGTTATCTATTTTTGCTCGACGCTGCGCCTTGCACAACGCTTCCCAAAAAGGGGCATCTGTAGACACCAAAATAGCACCAATCCGATTATGTGACTGCAAACACTGATCGCATTGACACACATAGCCCCCAGGGCAGCCCCTAGAGGTTAAACAGTGGTCTTAACCACTCTCACAATAGTTTTGGAAGGTCAGACACAATTTTGGCACCTTTTAGGCACTCTGCTACTATATTCGTCTCCACCCAGGGACGAATACGGTACTTTCAGGGATTCGCGCTCGCTTCTGGGTGGGATGAATTCCAGGTTTGACCGAAAAAATTCAAACCTCGGTGCATGACAACTCAGAACTGCCACTTAACTCTCCCTTCATTGCATGGGAGTTCGAGTCAAGTTTTTCTGACCACAATTTGCCACTTAGCTATCCCTTCATTGCATGCGAGGGCGATTACGATACCAGTTGCAAAGACATGCACAGAGGCAGTTAAGAAGCCCTTGATCAAGATGAAGTCTTCTCTTCACAAAAAGCATTCATGCTAAGTAACACTTTTGCATGTTAATTCAAGAGACCCCTTGGGTCTATAAAATGGTGAGTTTCCTCACCCAAAAGATATACAGAGAAGGAGCATTTTGAGCGATGAAGTGCTGCTAGTTTACTTACTTACGATTTGTGTCTTCACATCCATAATCTCTTAATCGAAAAGGAGGTTATTGGGTGACTTTGGAGGCACGAATCAAGAACCAAAACCCGATTTTTTTGACCACAATATCCTATCAATTTGCCGACAACCCATCACAACAGGTTTCGGACCCATCCCAAGCGGATTGGTGTCGAAACAAAGTTTCACCCACGGGTGGTTTGCCTTCGGGCACCCCCCGCCTTATTGCGTTTGGTGACTATTTCTTTTACAGTATTTTGCTAGTTACATGATTATGCTTCTATCAAATTTTTAGTTTATTTGGACTCATTTTAACCATCATTATATTTATCTTTCATTTTTCATACACAGGTGCTACTGATTCTTTGTTTGTTTCTTTGAACGCAGATTTGCAGCATTAGAGGAGCAATGAGGAATCTACTTTTACCAACACAAGCGGTGGCAACGTTTTGGTTCGCCCATCTTATATGTGGGCACGCGGAAGAAGGAATTCTGAAACAAGTTGTAAAAGACCAACATTTAACGCTCCTATCCCCTCAAAAGGAAGGAGACGCATTGTAACACAAATTTGAAAAGCATATCAATAAAAGGGTCGTATTTTATATTGCTTTGATATCTTGTGTTCATGTTCTTTCTTTTTATGCATTTCTCAATAACATAGGGTTTAAGCGTTATTTTAGCTTCGTTTACATTGCATTTTTAGTCTATCCTTTTTTTTTTCGAATCTCGTGCTTTCACTTAGGAGATATTTTATAGAATAGTAAATATCTCCTATGGTAAAAAGTAGATGTAATAACCTATGTAGTATAATGCAATATACTACCTATTTTACCCTAACATCCCCCTTTATTACATTACTTTGATATACAAAGTCTACTTTGGAACAACTCAAATTTGACACGTCCAAGTGCCTTTGTGAAGATGTCAACAACCTGTTCATTGGTGGGAATGTATTGGAGCTTGATCCTGTGTTTAGGAACTTCATCATGAATGAAATGACAATCTGTGTCAATATGCTTTGTGCGTTCATGATGGACTGGATTCTTGACCAAGTTCAAAACACTTGAGTTGTCGCAAAACATGTGAATAGGAAGTTTCTTTGGTAGGCCCATGGTAGCCAAGATGTGACTTAACCATATCGCTTCACACACAACTCCACGTGCAGCGTGATATTCTGCCTCTATTGAAGATAAAGCAACCACCTATTGCTTTTTACTATGCCATGAGATAGGACCAGATCCAAGATGAAATACATATCTTGATGTTGATTTTCTATCATCTAGGGATCCAACATAGTCAGAGTCAGTGTAACTCTGTAAGAAGAATGAGTTATTCTTCTTATACTCTAGACCATATTCTACACTACCCTGAATGTAGTGAAGAACACGCTTAGCTGCTTTCCAGTGAGAGACCTTTGGTTCCTGCATGAACCGAGAAAGATAGTTTACAACATAAGTAATGTCTGGTCTAGTATTGGTCAGATAGATGAGGCTTCCAATCATCTATCGATATAGCATGCCATCTACCTGTGGTGAGTCATCATACCGTGATAACTGAAGCCCTGATTCCATCGGTGTTGCTTTGGGCTTACAATCAGTCATACGATATTTTTCTACTAAAGTCTTGGCATACTTTTTTTGAGTCACCCTAAGATGATTTTTCTTCTGTTCTATCTCAAGGCCAAGACAGTAGTGGAGAAGTCCAAGATCTATCATATCAAATGACTCTTTCAAGTCATCCTTCATGGTGTTAATCAATTTCTCTGAATTGCCAATGATGATCAGATCATCTACATATAATACAAGAATCACTATTTCAGAACCTATGTTCTTGATATAGAGATTTGCATCTGATGGACTTCTCTTGAATCCATGTTGTAGTAGGTGACTATCCATTTTGATGTACCATGCTCTTGGGGCTTGTTTTAGCCCGTATAATGATTTGACCAATTTGCAAACCTTTTTCTCATGGCCTTCCTCAAAAAATCTTGGAGGTTGAGTCATGTATACCTCTTCTTTTAAGTCACCATTTAGAAAGGCACTTTTTACATCCATCTGATGTAATTTCCATCCGAACTGTGCTGCCATAGCATAAAGAACTCGAATGGTGGTCATCCTTGCAATGGGTGCAAAGGTTTCCTCATAATCAAGGCCTTCCTTTTGAGCATATCCCTTCACCACAAGATGGGCCTTATGCTTGTCTATGGTGCCATATGCCTTATATTTGACTTTGTAAACCCATTTGTAGCCTATGGGTTTCTTTCCTTTAGGCAAATCCACCAGCTTCCATGTTTTATTCTTCATGAGGGAATTATGTTCAACATCCATAGCTGCCTTCCACTGAGGCAGTCTAAGTGCTTCATCAACTGTAGAAGGTTCATTTTCATCATATGATGACATGTAAACCCTCTCCTCATCAATTTCCATATCATCTCCACTTTCTAAATCTCTATCAATAGAAAGCTCTTGAAAATATGCACAAAGATCATCAACTAAAGTAGATGCTTTTGCCTTTCTCTATCGAGACATGCTTCGTGTCTATGGGTGATTGAGAGTGAGATCAGGTGGTGAAGTGAGTTTAGAATCTTTCATAGTACTTGTATACCATTTTGGAGGCTTTTTCTATTGTGGAGGAGGAAGTGGTTGTTGCTCCTCATCATCTAGGTATATTGATGTAGTGTTAGATGTGAAAGCTTCATCAAACACTACATCTCTACTAATATGTATTTTCTTGGTGAATGGATCTATCAACCGATAGCCTTTTGAGAATTCATCATATCCAAGAAAAACACATTGTAGGGTCTTCTCATCTAACTTCTTTCTTTTCTCCTTAGGTATATGCATAAAAGCCTTACACCCAAATACTCGTAGATGAGATATGGAGGGTTTCCTTCCACTCCATGCTTCCTGAGGAGTCATACCTTCAAGAGCCCGTGTGGGAGCCCTATTTAGAAGATATACTGCAGTTGTTACAGCTTCAGCCTAGTAAATGTGCTCAAGATTGGCTCCCTTAAGCATACATCGAACCATTTCCATAATGGAATGATTTCTTCTCTCAGCAACTCCATTTGACTGAGGAGAATAGGCTGTTGTTAACTATCTTTTTATCCCATGTTTCTATAAAAATGAGGAAAATTCTTTTGATGTGTATTCCCCCTCGATCTGAATGGAGGGTCTTTATGAAACATCCTGTTTCTTTCTCAACAAGCTTCTTGAACTGCTAAAAATAGTCAAATGCTTCAGACTTCAACTGCAAGAAGAAGACCCACATTTTTTATGAGTGATCATCTACAAACAATTGAAAATACCTTTTTCCTCCACAACTAGTAGACATAGGACCACACAAATCTATGTGAACTAACTCCAAAGGTACTTTAGCTCGAAAAGAGCTAGGTTCAAAAGGTACTCTATGTTGCTTTCCTGACAAGCAATCTGAGCACACTAGCAAAGTAGATGAAAGAGTAGGTAGTCCTTTCACCATTTGATATTTACTGAGTTCTAGTAAATACCCTGAGCTTAGATGCCCAAATATCTTATGCCATAGAGAAGTGGCCTCTTTTGTGGTTACTGCCATTGCAGTATGTGTAGATTTAATTGCATCTAAGATAAACAAACCATGTTTGTATGAACCTGTTGCTATCTATTTTCCTTTCTGAGTGATAAAGCAACATTTCTTTTCTTTGTCCACTTTGAAATTGACATTCATGTTATTGTCCAGGATTTGTGGAACTGACAAGAGATTATTTTTCAATCTTGGTACATAAAGAACTTTTTGAATCTTACATTCTCCATCTGGAAGGGAGACAGAAACACTTCCTTCTCCCTAAACTCGATAGGTCTGATCATCAACAATGGTTACCAGTCTACCTTCTCGAGCCTCAAATGTCTCAAACTAGGACTTATCGCCAGTCATATGTTTACTAGTTCTTGAATCTATGTACCAAATAATATCCTTGTGAGGGGAGTCTGTATGTGTCATGAGCACTTTGTGTGCTCGTTCAAAGTCCGAACTAGAATCTTCAGCGACAACAACATGTCCTTGTTGCTGTTTGTTCTTGTTCTTTGGTTTGCCTTTGCCCTTATTTTGTCCTTGTTCATTGGGTGGTTTGTTCTTAAACCAACATCTTTTGGTTTCATGAGTGTCTTTATCACAAATTTTACAATACTGCTTCTTCTGAGTCTCTTTGCCTTTACCCTTGTCTTTGTTAGAAGAAGATCCTTTCTGTTGATTCCACTTTTTCTTTCCACCTTGCCTGTTTGAGAAAAGTGCATTGTTAGATGCCTCATCTCTTTGGAGTTGATTAGCTTCCTCAGTTTGAAGCATATTTACCAACTCTACAAAAGTCATTGTCCTCCCAGAGACTTGTAGTGAAGTGATCAACATTCTGTAGGAGTCTGGAAGAGCCCTCAAAATGATAGAGGTCAGGATTTTGTCTTCCACTTTTTCTCCTAAGGCTTGTAGTTTTGTTTTTATATCTGCCACTCTATAGAGGAATAGCTCTATTGTCTCTCCAGATTTCATATGAAGAGTATGAAGCTGTGTTTGAAGGTTAAGAATTGTTGATTGATTCTTTCCTTCAAAAATGGTTGCTAAGGCATCCCATGCCTCCTTACCATTTTTAGCTTCACTTATATGAGGTTGTATGTCATCAATAATAGCTAGCAAGATCAATAAGGAAAGTCTTTTATCCTTTTTATCATATGTTGTCTGATCTACTCCTGGTGATGTGGGTCTAGAATCAGTGCCATCCACTATTCCCCACATCTCCTCTATAGTTAAAATAGCTTTCATCTTAGTTTTCCAGGTAGAATAATTTGAACCTTTAAGCAGTTGGCTCTCATTGAGATACTTGTTTATCATGGCCATGGTGAAGGTTTCAAATTGATGTGACTAAGATGACTATATCTTGCAGTATACCCTCAAAAAAGTATATGCTAAGATTTTAATTTGCTCTTTAAGATATTTAATGGCACCTGCCTTAACACCCTTAACAAGGGATGAAAAGTTTGAGGATTTTTAAGCCAAACAAATAGAGCAAATTAAAGGGGAAGGTTTTGGAAGACTTCTGATTTTTCTCTCTAGGATATTTAATGGCACCTGCCTTAACACCCTTCAATAAGGATGGAAATTTTGAGGAAATTAAGCCAAACAAAGAGAGTGAATCAAGGTGTTTGGATTTTGACCTTTGATGGGGAGTAAAAAATTGACTTGTGTAACCTGTGCAAGGTGTAGCACGATTTTAGTGAAATTTGGGTTTCTGAAATGCTCTTCAATGTTCTTATGATTGTTTAATTGCACACAAAAAACATGATGGTTAGTGCAATAATAAAAAAATGAGAGCAACCCAAATTATTATCACTATAGGTGTCGGATGCAACCAAAAATGCACCTAGTGTAGTCAATTTTTAAGAAAAGGTGTCGAGTACAATCGAGAATGCACCTTTCTTACTTTGAAATATCCCCCCTTTCTCTTTACAATTTTGCAAAAAATAGAATCACAAAATATGACTTCTATCCCCCCTTAATTTTTACAAAATTGAAAAAATTCGAGCACTCCTTTCAAGACAAGTCGACACACGACCCGCGTTTGAAAGGCTTCCAGACCAGTCGACACACGACTTTGGTATTCTTCTTCAACACTTAAGCATGAGGAGAAAAAAATAGGTTCAACAATATTTCTCAAGTTTACAACAAAAAATTGCAATTTTATGTCTTATATCTCCTGTGTGAAGGAGAAAACAAAAGCAAATTTTGAATTTTGTTGCAAAGAAAATGACCTATGTGCTTCCTCAATGTAGTAAATCTCTTTGTTTTGCAATAGAAGTTTGAGTTTCTATGTTTTTTTTTATCTCCAAAAATGTGGGAAGAAAATTATAGAACTTTGTGGATTTATTGCAAAAAAAAATGTTGAAGAAGGCTTTTAGATTTTGCAAAAAAAATGTTCCTATGTCTTTTTATCTCCAAATTGGAGAAAACACAAAATTGGTATGGAAATTTTAGTGCAAAAGAATTTGGTTTAATTTTAAATATTTCTAAGTTCAAAAAAGCTAAAAAATAGTTTTGAGATATGAAAATTCCTTATAATGAAGCAAAATTGTAAAAAAAATCAATTAAAATTGTGAAAATTTGACTTTTATTTAGCAATTTTTACTAAATTATAAAAAAAATATCAAAAAAATATTTTAAGCAGCTTTAAAACTATAGAAAAAATTAAAAGTATAAATAAAAAACCAAATTAATTGAAAAAACCTTGTATTGGTGGCGTGCGGACTCGAACACGCGACCCGCTTGGCCCAAGGCGTCCACCTTGGCCAACCAAGCTGCCGACGGGCTTGGAACTGAAGCCCCGACGCTTGATATTGAAGAAGCCGACGGGCTTCGATGAGGGATATGTGGGATTTATCCCACATGCATCCCACAAGGGGATGCAGGAGGCTTGAAAAGCCTCAACAGTCCCATGGGAAGTGATTGCCTATGGGTAATCTGTGTCGGTCCCTTCACCCTTTTGGATGTCGCCACGTGGCGCCAAAGGGTTGTCCATCGAGTCTATCATCTGTCTAGTCAACATCTAGGTGGCGCATGGCCAGTGTGCCACGTGTCACCTAGTCAGCATCCAGGTTAGGTCGTCTGTCCAGTCAGCGTCTAGGTGGCATGCATGGCCTATGTGCCATGTGTCACCTAGTCAACATCCAGGTCAGCACATCGAGGTGCATGTAGTCCATATCAATGGTCCAGGTCAGCACATCGAGGTGCATGCAATCTAGATCAGTGGTCTAGGGAACTCCGGATCTCACCACGTGTCATAGATCTAGGTAGATCCCGAGGTGGTCGAGGATCGGAGGGCGCACCTGCCCTCTCAGATCCCGATGATGCGTAGAGTCCGAGGTGGTCTAGGATCGGAGGGTGCTCCTGCCCTCTCATATCTTGATGATGGGGCCCCATGTGCATCCATCTAGGAGGGGAGGGTGCTCCTGCCCTCTTGGCTCTCCCAGACTATGGAGGCCACGTGGCTTTGTGGGCCCGGTGCCCTATGAGTGGGAGCTGAGGTAGGGCTCCTGCTCTCCTCGGGTGTCGAGGGGGTCGATCGACCACGTAGCCCGATCGACAACAAAATGCTATCGATCGATGGGCTTGGTGAGGGTGGTCGATCACCACTCTCGAGGCTCTCCTAGCCTTGGGTCATGGTAGATCAACCCCAAGTCATCGAGACCCTGGCCAGGTCAACTGAGTAATGGGCCTCGGCCCACCATTGAGCTCGCCTATTGAGGTGGGTTTGGTGGTGGCCAATTGTCACCAGCTCGTCCTCCGGGTGAGCCAAAAAAAATGGCTCTGATGCCAATGAAGTAAAAACATGCACCAAATAATAATAATCAAAGGATTATGAATTCAACATTAGCATTAGCTTTAGAAAATAATAAGCTTATGTAGATTACAAAATAGGCTTACTAACCAATTAGCTTAGGAAGCGCTAACGGTGTTTGAAAATAGATTATGCTAACAACCTAACTAAAATATCCTATGATATTTTAGTTACTAACCTTAGTTAACTTAGGAGATATTTTATAGAACAGTAAATATCTCCTATGGTAAAAAGTAGATGTAATAACCTATGTAGTATAATGCAATATACTACCTATTTTACCCTAACAATTTTTATTCTCCAATTAACCTTATGATTCTTTGAAGGGGTCTTTACAAGATTAATCATGATTTGGGAGTTAGATTCAACCAACACATTTTCCCATATAGCCTTAGCAACCTCTTGAAGGCCTCTGAGGATACCATACCCCTCAACAAGGTTATTGGAAAGGATACCCAATTTCTTAGCAGAAGTGAAAACCATGGAGCCATCTGAAAGTCTACCAATTCCTCATGCACTAGCTTTTCTAAGGTTTCCCTAGAGGCTCCATCGATGTTAAGTTTTCCATAATTCTTAGGAGGATGCTACCAATTCCTTTTTCTTTCCATCATACAATTGCTCATATTCCCTTTAAGTTGGTTGCCCTTAGAAGAGTTAATATTCAATCTTTGCATCACTTGATCCCATTTTTGGTAGGAGTTTTAGGGATAATTAAGGAGTTGTTGGACTGATTCAACTAAGTTGGCAATGGTATTTTGCCAAATATAGTGAATATCCTTTATTTCTTGATTGAAAATCTGGTTGTTCCTTTTATTCTAGATATTCCAAGGTAGAATGGTAGAACCCATCCAAACTAACTGCCTAATGAAATGATCAACACCCTCTTGTTTAGGCCAATCCCTCCAAAGTTGTTCAAAAGTAGAAAATTTGGACCACTGTAAGCCAAGTAAGATGGCCATTCTCCTCCATAGCTCAAAGGCTAAGGTACACTCAATAAAAATATGGCTAAGATTTCCCACGTTCTTTCCACATATTTCACATCTAAAAGGGCCATGAAAACCACGTTTCATAAGTTGCTCACCAGTTAGCACACTATGATGCAATAAAAGCCAAATAAATAACCTCACCTTAGGCCAGAGCTTTTGAGACCACAACTGAGAAAATATATCATAAAATTGGTTGGGATTATTATGGCATAAGGTCAAATAACCTTGAGCAACTGAATACTCACCCTTAGTAGTGTTGTTCCATCCAAAACAATCTTTATCATGGGACCAAGAGAGAGATCTCATATGCAGGATGCATTGGATGTCTTTGAAGTTTTGGTATTTGAATAGGTTAGTCCTCAATAGGGGTCCAATATATACCAACCTTTGAATTACCAGTATGGTATTGACAATAATTAGCTACCTTTATCCAATTAGCTCGATGAAGCTCCTCCATCCAAGGCCTTCAATTAGGAAACTAAGTTATCAAAGGATGGTGACCATCCCAAGAATTTGTCCAAAAAAAATCCTTTTGACCATTATGAATGATCCAAAATAACTTTTTCTTAATCAAATCCTCACCAGTATTAAGAACCGCTAAAATGGGAGAACCTTTGGTAGGCAATTGATAGCGAACAAGGTCTTCAAGATTTTTTTCTCAGCATATTTAGCATGGAGATTATTGGCCCAAAGGGCATTGGGGTTATGTAAAATCCTCCAATACAATTTAGCAGCTAAAGCTTTGTTGTTATTAATAGTAGATCAGAATCCTAACCCCCCTTCATTCTTAGGAAGACATAAAGTGTCCCATTTTACCAAGGCCCATTTTCTTTTCTCCTTAGTACCACTCCAGAGGAACCGATGATTAATTTGATCCAATTCTCAAAGAACAACCTCTGGGATATTCAACACGATAGAAACATAACTAGGTATATATTGAAGGATAGACTTTACCAAGGTAATTCTACCCCCAAAATAAAGCCACTTATTGATCCATTTTCCAATTTTCTTCTTAATTTTGTCCAACAACCAATTCCAGTCTATATTTTTCTATCTATGATAGGGATGCCTAAATAAGTGATTGGAAGGGAGGTCTTCTTATATCTTAATTTATCCAAGACTATGGATTCCTTTCTGATAGAGCAGTGAAAGAAAATGACTTTAGACTTGTCTTCATTGATCAATTGCCCGATATACTTAGAAAAATAGCTAATGATTTGCTTAATGTTATAAGCTTCTTTAATTGTAGCTTTACCTAACAGAGTAGAGTTATCAACAAATTGAAGATGAGAGATAGACCTAGATCCATGAGCAATGGTAACTCCCTCAAGGGTTTTATTATCTCTATTTTTGGTTATAGTCCTACCCAAGCATTCAACAATAATGATGAATAAGGGGAGAGGGGGTCACCTTGCCTAATACCTCTAGAAGCTGGGAATAGTTGTGAAGGTCTACCATTGATAAGAATTGAGTAGGATACTTAAGAGATACAACCCATAATTGAGGAGGAATAATTAGAAATAATAGAGGAGATATGTTGTCTCATTATGCTTTTAATAGTGTATTTAAGACAAATAATGAAGCTAAATCTTGGGTGCCTTTATAAAGGTTAAAAAATACAAATAAATGAAATGGAATAGAATATGGATGGAAGGTGATTCTCTCATAGTAATAAATGCAATTTTGAGGAAATCTAAGGCTCCATGGAACATATAAGAGATAATTATGGAAATTCAAGATCTTGCTAAAGAGTTTGAAGAAATCTGGTTTACACATACATTAATGGAAGGAAACAAATGCTTGGATAGGTTAGCCAATAGAGGGGTTTTTATTGAGGATCATGAAGTTAAATTCTTCTTTCCATGGTTAGAGGAAGTAGTAAGTTTAGTTGAAGCTGATAAGAAAATGTTGATTGCCTGAATAAATTAATGATTAAGATTTACTTTAATATTTTCCATTGGTAATATTTGCTTTAGTTTGTATAATAATGTGTTTTCATATAAACTATTTATTATAATTTTTGTAGTTGTGCTTGTGTTTTAATAAGGAAACTAGCAATCTAGATTTGGTAAAGTGGACTATGATAGTGCTATGTTTTGAAAATATTACTCTATTAAGATGCAATGCATAGATAGTAGAGGTGATTTTTTGTATTGTGAAGGCTGCTATAGGAAAATGGCAAGAAGGATGCTAAATTATAGAATATTTGTATTCACACATAAATTTGAAAAGATCCAAAAAATGAAAATCAAGAATTCAAATAGTTTATGTAAAATGATGTAGGTTTCTAGCTATAGCATCTCAATTGAGATGAGAAGTGTATCTATTTGTAAACTCTCAATCTCTAAAGAAGAGAGTTGTAATTTTTCAAGGGTGGGGGACCCAAGTACAACCCTTTATTATCCAACCAAAAAAAAATGTATCATCAAGAAATAAAACAAAATTGAATCCATGCATTCCATCAAGGATGGAATATTTTTTCTGGATACAATGGGATTATCATAGGAAATTTTAAATCATATTTTGCCTTAATAATAGTTTAATAATAAATTGTTTGACTTGTCCAAAAGACAAAAAATAGGACAATGAATCAAGTATAACATAATATTATCAAGTAGGGTTAACAGGAAAAATCCAAGGATGGACACAAGGTGAAAGATGAATATTAAGATAAAAGACAAAGTCTTCAAACCAAATAACGTAATATCGAGGGGTGTTGGAGATATTACATTATTTGGTAAATTATAATGTACCCCATGGTACATTTATATATTTATAAATATTAGATTAGAAAGTGTGATTTATATTTTCTCTAAAGTATGTGTCAAGAGAAGAGTCCAAGTATCATGTAATAAATTGTGCAAGTGTGCAAAATGTAAAATAATGCAATGTGTCATCTAAGTACAAGAGTCAAAGAGTTAGGTGTCAAATATACAAGTGAAAAGTAATATGATATGTGGAAATATGTACAATGAAGAGACATGATAATTTGTTCATATGTGAGGAATAGGAAATGATGCATCTCTTAGATGTTTAAGGAGTGCAATAGTCAAAGTATTGAAAGGTCATTTGTAAGGTTATAGTATGGAGAGAAATCTCCATGCATTTTATAGAATTAATAATAAAGCATTGTATGATCACAAAGAATTCAATATTTGTATATTTGATAATATATGAATAATATTGTGAATTTTATTGAGTAATATTATTGCTACTTCATAAATTTGATATTCATTGATATTGGCTTGATAGTTGATAGCATTGTATTGTGATTAATATTTGATCCTTGATAAAAAGACCTATGATATAATCTAAGAGGATTCCAATAGTCCCAATGTAGTCCCAATGTACTCAAACTCTCTTCTTAAAGCTTTAATATCATCTTCATGCATATATTCTCATTTTTGTCTACACTCATCTATCCTCACTTTCTAGCATGCAATATTAGGGTGCAATCAACCCTTCTCCTCAAATGTCTTACGTCTTCTACTTCTCCTCAGTAATCATCTCCACCTTGCTTAAATTAGCAAACCGACCTTCTAATAGTTATAAAATCATATTATATTTTTCTCAATTCAATGTCTCCTCCTCAATGTAATCAATTGATAGTCACTTTTCTTCATTACTTTTAATCTCTCTTCTCAATCCTTCAAGCTTCTCTTGTGGCTATAGTGCAACTCTAATACCACTTATGAAAATTTAACCATATTATTTCATAGATCCACTTTCCTAGGATCTTAATAAAAATTACATAAATATCGTTGACATAACAATAACAATATTTTACAATAAGAAATCTCACAATATTATTCATAAATCATCAAATATTACAAGATCAACTCACATTACATTCAACTTCTTTCTTGCTTGAAACAACCTTGATACAATGCATGCAGTTTTGTCTCCATAATATAACCTTACAAGATGACTCTTCAATACTCAATTATTGATCTCCTCAAACTTTCGTGAGATGCATCCTTTCCTATTTCTCACATATGAAAAAAATCCCATGGATTTTCACTTGCATATTTGACACCTAACTTTATGACTCTTAACTTATATAACACTTTGCACACTTTGATATTTGCACTCTTTATAATAAATTTATATTTGGATAGATACTTGGTGTGATAAAAACCACTAAATTTAGATCCAATTTTGAAACCTTGGATGAGATTGCTTCAAGACAAATACGGTAATAGAGTTTCAAAAATTTTGTACAAGGATCAAGAAGGAAGATACAAATGGAAAAAAGATTTTTTTTAAAGTATACAAGACATTGATGCTAGGAGGCAACTGAGTAGAAAGATAACAACTGTAATTATTCTGAAGAGTGCCAAGGATAAATTGATTTGGGAGTTGAATAGCTCAAGAGAGTACACAATAAGAAGTGGATATAATGTACAACACCAACAAAATAATAATATCCCTATACTATGGAGAGATATTTTGGATAGCCCAAACATTCCGAGAGTCAAACTGTTTGTTTAGATAGTAGGTCATAGAAGAATTTTATCTTCAGACAACCTTATGAAAAGGTGTTTTCATGGCCCCTCTCAATGTGTTATTTTTAAAAAGGAGAAGAGTATAGACCATATCTTGGGATATTGATTAATAGTCTGGAACTTATAGTAGTGGATTCTTAATATGTTTGTTAAATGCATGGTGATGAATAGCAGAATTGAAGATTAGTTAAATCAATGGCAGAGAACTTATAAACAGACAATATGGGATATATAAAAAGATACAATACTTTGTATTGTATAGATATAAATAAATATAATAATATTTCAAGGAAATAAAAGTAGTTTAGAGGTAATAAAAAGTAAGATATGTTTAGCCATAGAGGAGTCTAAACCAACCCTATCAACTCACCTAATCCCTAATTTGGAAGTAGAGAGCCTTGATAGATGGAGTCAAGTCATTAAATGGAATTATGATGTTGGGTACAAGAGAAGCAAAATGAATTCAAAGAATATAAAGTGGAAACCACCAGATGTGGAGTGGGTTAAATTGAATTTTGATGGAGCATCTAAAGGAAATCTAGAACTAGTAGGAGGAGGAGGAATAATAAGAGATAATAGAGGAGAAATTTTATCTCATTACACTTTTAATAATATATTTAAGACAGATAATGAAGCTAAATCTTGGATGGCTTTAGAAGGGTTTAAAAATGTAAACAAATGAATTGGAATAGAATATGGATGGAATGTGATTCTCTCATAGTAATAAATGTAATTTTGAGGAAAGCCAAGGCTCCATGGAACATACAAGAGGTAATTATGGAAATTCAAGATCTTGCTAAATATTTTGAAGAAATATGGTTTCAACATACATTAAGGGAAGGAAAACATGTTGGGATATGTTAGCCAATAGAGGGGTTTTGATTAAGGATCGTGAAGTTAAATTCTTCCTTCCATGGTTATAGGAAGTAGTAAGTTTAGCTGAAGTTGATTTCTGAATCAATTAATGATTAAGATTTACTTTAATGTTTTCCATTGGTAATATTTGCTTTAGTTTGTAAAAATAATGTGTTTTCATATAAACTATTTATTATATTTTTGTGGTTGCGCTTGTGTTTTAGGAAGGAAACTAGCAATCTAGATTTGATAAAGTGGATTATGATAGTGCAATGTTTTGAGAACATTACTCTACTAAGATGCAATGCATATATAGTAGAGGTGAATTTTTGTATTGTGAATGTTGCTATAGGAAAATATCAAGAAGGATGCTAAATTCTAGAATATTTGTATTCACACAAAAATTTCAAAAGATCCAAAAAATGAAAATCAAGAATTCCAACAATTTATGTAAAATGATGTAGATTTCTAGGTATAGCATCTCAATTGAGATGAGAAGTGTATCTATTTGTAAACTCTCAATATCTAAAGAAGAGAGTTATAATTTTTCAAGGGTGGGGAACCCATGTACAACCCCTTATTATCCAACCAAAAAAATATATCATCAAGAAATAAAACAAAATTGAAGCCATGCATTCCATCAAGGATGGAATATTTTTTTTGGATACAATAGGATTATCATAGAAAATTTTAAACCATCTTTTGCCTCAATAATAGTTTAATGATAAATTGTGACTTCTCCAAAAGACAAAAAATAGGACAATGGATTAGGCATAACACAATATTATCAAGTAGGGTTAACAGGTAAAGTCCAAGGATGGACACAAGGTGAAAGATGAATATTAAGATTGAAGGCTAAAAGTCTTCAAACCAAATAATGTAATATCAAGGGGTGTTGGAGATATTACATTATTTGGTAAATGATAAAGTACCCATGGTACATTTATATATTTATAAATATTATATTAGGAAGTGTGATTTATATTATCTCTAAAGTATGTATGAAGAGAAGAGTCCAAGTATCATGTAAAAATTGTGCAATTGTGCAAAGTGTAAAAGAATCCAATGTTTCATCTAAGTACAAGAGTCAAAGAGTTAGGTGTCAAATATACAATTGACAATAACATGATATGTGGTAAGGCCATCAAAGAGTTATCATGTTATTTCTAGAATAGGATCCCCATTTCTTTCGCGAAGGCTCTTCTATTCTGGAATCCACCAGATCCGCTCAAAAGAGGCCCAGGATGTTGCTTTCAGAGATTGAAGCTTCCACTTCGTGCATAGAATGCACTCAAACAAAGTCTTGTTCTTCTTATCCTGAAGTTTCGTAACCCTCAAGGTGTATTCCATAACTGCTGTAGAATCTTAAAGATCTTAGCTTGAAATTCTAGGAAACCTTTAGATCTGCATTCATCAAGGTCCACAAAACTGAGACCTTCATCATGAAAATCCAGAAAGGCATCGACGAGGGCACCATGCCAAATAGTTTATGCATGAAGCCTCCAAGCCTTTGGATTCTAGATCCTACTCTTCAGGAAGAGATGGACAAGAAATTTTTTGAGCTCACCTCGAATTTCCAGAAAGCATGTTCGAAAGTATATCTTTCGACAAAAAATAAATTACTTGAGAGCTTGAAGGTTCAAAAGGATTATGTTGTCACATAGGTCGATGCACAAGTGGAGCAGATATTTAGAAAAATGACTTTCATTTTAGATTTTGAGATTGCATCCTATTGGAAATCGTAAATCATGGAAAATTTTATTGTGAAGGCCAACGCTTTCAAAATAGAACTGTGTGTGGATAGTTAGGTCCAAAAAGGTGCAACTTACACTCAAAAATCTACTGAGAAACAACAACAAGATACTATCATGGATGAAGCCAACACCTCGATGGAATCCCTCATCCAAAAGAAGTGCGCTCCACTCTTTTTTGATATCCAAGAGCTCAAAAAACATGTCATATATCTTGTTGTTTCCTCTCGATCCAAATCCCACAATCCCTCACTCCAAAATGAAAGGAGAAGTAATAGGAGTTAGACTCATTCCCATAGTATACAGTAGCAACAACAATAACCTCAACAGTCAAGACGATAGTAACAATAGCAAAATTATCTTGACAGACAGAACCAGTGATGTCAATCAAAAAATGGGTCGTGAGACCGATCCCAAAGGAGAGTTCGCTGGCAATAACCATAGAAATAATTCATACCTCCTACATAGTAGCAGTCACAATGAGGCTTTATCATAACTTTCCAAGGATCTAGTTCTCGAACGAATTAGAACTCTATGAGATTTTTTCCCAGGCAGTCAAGTTCAGGATTGCAGCAGACCCAAGGTCGTCCTCGCAACGATGGTATAAACCACTACTAAATCATTGGAGTGCCATATTCAGCCCTATCGATAGATGCCTTCTCTTCTTCAATAAGAGTAACATAGGTTTTGTTGATGGCATGATCACAAATGTTGTTGTTCATAATTTCTATGATAGACCTCTCATAGTGGCAAAAAAAGAGCTTCTTGGGCTAGGATTGAAATATATCCCTGTCCCACCTCCCATGGTCCATGATGATGTCCATGTAGAGTATGTTCTATTTTCTAGGCTTCTCAAGCTTTGATGTTTTTTCGGTCCAAAAGGACGGAACATCGCCAACTAGGAAAAACCTGCCTACTCTCCCTTTCATATTTCAAATTCTGCATGGCAACCTGATGTGAAATACCAGCCCCTGCTGGATCTTCTTAATGACAAAAAATATTGAGTTGAACAACTTGTTGCCATGAAGAGTATCTTCCAGCCTCTGTTTCCCAAGCATCTAGCAAGAGCCTTGCACTCTCTTAGATTTGATGATTCCATTGTTATCACACCTGTTGACAAAAATCTCAGCCTCACTATTCTTAGAAAGGCATGGTACCTGGAAGAAGGGATCAGATAACTTTTAGATCTGGAAGTTTACCAAGAGGTTATTTCTGTTCCCTGGAACTCTCTTTTTTCTAGCTTGGAGTCCAATTTTAAAAATGTACAAAGAAGTCTTCTCCTCGATCAAAAAATAGTGGATTATCTTCTGCAAAAGGATCCCATAAATTCTCGAGTCTGTACTTTCTACCTCATTCCAAAGGCTCACAAAAAACCTATGAAGGGTATACCCATATGCTCCTATTGCGGTTATATGTTGGAGCCTGTTTCCAAATGACTTCACCACCAGCTTCTCCCCATTCTCCTAGAGTAGCCAAATCATCTACAACACTCTCTGAACCTAATGAAAATCCTTCATAAAAGAGATTTTCCTCCAAGTTGTGTTTTGTTCACCTTTGATGTTGAGAGCCTATACCCAAGCATTCCTACAGTAGTAGGATTGGATGCTCTTCAACACTTCATCTTGAGGAGGTTCAAGCCAAGTTTGGTCTAGTTGATCCTCGAACTTGCATAACTAGTCCTGAATAGACATTATCTAGAATTTTATGGTAAGATCTATAGGTAGAAAAGAGGTACATCAATGGGGAGTAATTTTGCAGCTTTCTATGCCTGTCTGATTCTTTATTACTTAGAATTGTAAGTTTTTGGTATTTTTCCATCTATTTTAGAAAATATTTGCTTGTATAAACGATATATTGATGATGCTTTATAGTTTAGAATGGTACTAATGAGAGTCTTCAAGCTCTCCTTGATGTTTATGGTTCTTTTTATCCTAGCATCAACATCACTACTACCATTTCCACTTCTGAAGTTAACATCCTGGATATTTTGATGGTCAAACCACCCTCTATGACTGTTCCAAGTCATCTGGGTACTAAACTATACCAGAAACCAATGAATGTGTATCAATATATCCATTTCTATTCATTCCATCCACCCCACTATAAAAAATACTTCATAGTCAGCAAACTCAACAAGTTTCTGGTTAGAGAGGCGGATGATGAAGGATTCAGAAAGATGAAGCATCAATTTTTTCACAGGTTGAGAGCCCGGGGCTACCCATCCCATTTCTTATTTCCACTCTTTGCCCAGGTAGAGTTTTGACATCGGCCTGCACTGCTCCAAAAAATATTCCAGAAGATCTCTTTAAGACAACCAGGTCTAAAGAAATCTCCCCCAGTTTTGATGAAGCTATACAATTGCCAGTTTGCCCGTGATCTTCGTCTAAACAAAAATGTGCTTTGACCTCTCTACAAAAAATGGACAAAGACCCTCAGCTCTCCCATATCGATCATGGCATCATTTTTTGGAGAAACAACAAAAATATGAAGAAATTTCTATGTCGTAGCCGAGTCATGAGAACCCAACCCAACTTCAATCGGCCATAACTTTTGCTACAGGGCTTCGATTCTCGAACCGTCTGAAGCGTTGGAAAGCTTATAAAATTTTCTATGGCAAAAGACAAAACCCATTGGATTTTCAAGAAACAAGTACTTTTTGGGGCCTCTATACCCCTCAAAAATAATTTTTAAAGTTTAGAATTGTTTGTAACATCTCACTTCAGCAATCAGTACCCCGTATTCATGGGTGTACATCCCGAGGAGTGTTTTTTGATTGTTATCCTTGGAAATCACTACCTTTTTTGGCATATCCCAAGGTAACAGTCCGGTTTTCTTAATTCTTTCCAGGTGGCATGTCAGTTATGGCACCCACTGGCTTGAGAAATCTATATAAACAAGATGGATTGTAATGTTTGGTCATCATTCGAACTGATGAAAACTTAAGGTGTGAAATTCATTTTCAAAGTTTTCCCTTTCATTTCAGTCTCTCTTGTTCTTATATCGTGAAGTGCCCTTTTTGCATTGGTCACTTGTGCTTATACTTCCTCTTTGTTATTTGATTTATGTTGCGCTAAGGTACTGCTGTGAACTTTTTATTTATTTTTGAATATTGTGAGTTTTATTGAGTAATATTATTGCTACTTCATGAATTTGATATTCATTGATATTGGCTTGATAGTTGATAGCATTGTACTGCGATTAATAATTTATCCTTGATAAAATGACCTATGAGATAATCTAAGAGGATTATAATAGTTCCAATATAGTCCCAATTTACTTAAACTCTCTTCTTAAATATTTGATGTCATCTTCATGCATATATTCTCATTTTTTTCTGCTCTCATCTATCCTAACTTTCTAGCATGTAATATTAGGGTGCAATCAACCCTTCTCTTCAAATGTCTCATGTCTTTGACTTCTCCTCAATAATCATATCCACCTTGCTTCAATTAGCAAACCGACCTTCTAATAGTTATAAAATCATATTATATTTTTCTCAATTCAATGTCTCCTCCTCGATGTAATCAATCGATAGTCACTTTTCTTCATTAATTTTAATCTCTCTTCTCAATACTTCAAGCTTCTCTTGTGGCTATAGTACAACTCTAATACCACTTATGACAATTTAACCATATTATTTCATAGATCCACTTTCCTAGGATCTTAATAAAAATTACATAAATACCGTTGACATAACAATAACAATATTTTACAATAAGAAATCTCACAATATTATTCATAAATCATCAAATATTACAAGATCAACTCACATTACATTCAACTTCTTTCTTGATTGAAACAACCTTGATACAATGCATGAAGTTTTGTCTCTATAATATAACCTTACAATATGAATCTTCAATACTCAATTATTGATCTCCTCAAACTTTCGTGAGATGCATCCTTTCCTATTTCTCACATATGAAAAAAATCCCATGGATTTTCACTTGCATATTTGACACCTAAATTTATGACTCTTAAATTATATAACACTTTGCACACTTTGATATTTGCACTCTTTATAATAAATTTCTATTTGGATAGATACTTGGTGTGATAAAAACCCACTCAATTTATATCCAGTTTTGAAACCTTGGATGAGATTGCTTCAAGACAAATACGGTGATAGAGTTTCAAACATTTTGTACAAGGATCAATAAGGAAGATACAAATGGAAAAAATATTTTTTTACAAGTATACAAGACATTGATGCTAGGAGGCAACTGAGTAGAAAGATAACAACTATAATTATTCTGAGGATTGACAATGATAAATTGATTTGGGATTTGAATAGCTCAGGAGAGTACACAATAAGAAGTGGATATAATGTACAATACCAACAAAATAATAATATCCCTAGAATATGGAGAGATATTTTCGATAGCCCAATCATTCCTAAAGTCAAAATGTTTGTTTAGATAGTAGGTCATAGAAGAATTTTATCTTCGGATAACCTTATGAAAAGGGGTTTTCATGGCCCCTCTCAATGTGTTCTTTGTAAAAAGGAGAAGAGTATAGACCATCTCTTGGGACATTGATTAATATTTTGGCACTTATAGTAGTGGATCCTTAATATGTTTGGTAAATGCATGGTGATGAATAGAAAAATTGAAGATTAGTTAAAGCAATGGCAAAGAACTTATAAAAGTGAGGCTTTACAGACAATATGGGATATATCAAAAGATACAATACTTTGGATTGTATAGATAGAAATTGTAGCACCCTAAAATTGGCGCAGTAAAATTGTCATAATTACATTCACCTTAGTAAATAATTTAAATTCAAATTTAACCTCCCAAACCGCCTATTAACCGTCGGGTAATCCGTTTCCCCCTTTGCTGCACCATTTTTAGAGGTTTTTTTGACCGTTTGATGATATCGTCGTCGATCAGACGATATCACCCTAGATCTAACGATTTCGTCTAGGCTAGGATGTCCAGACGATCTTGTTGCAAAACTAATTTTGCACAATTAGCTTCTGTTCCAACGGGCCTCTAATCCGGGCATAAGTGTGTTTGCATCGTTAGAGACCCTCCCCCATTGGAGATCTCCCAAATAGGGATGATCTCCAACCTCCTAACTACTCCCCTAAGCCTATTTAGTCCTTAGGACCTTCCCTTCCCAACCCCTGGCTGAATTTCCCTGTAACTCGATTTTGCGTGCATTAGAATATCGAGAACATTATTTTGCCTTTGTTATTTTGAATTTTTCTTGTAGGGACTTCATTGATCTTCAGCCAGAGCAATATCAAATCATAGCAGACGATCTCATTCAAATCTCGAACGATCTTGTCGTAATTCGAGATGATTTCATCACTTCCAGATGATTTTGATTGCAATCTGCATTGGGGGCAATCAGTGCCCAAATTTTGTGCTTTTTCTTATTCCTTTCACTATTTTATTCTACATTTTAGTTAGTTTATCTTTATTGTTTGCTATTTTGCATTTGGAGTTCACCCATATAGCTTAACTTGCATGATAAGATCATAATTTATCATTAGAACATCATAATTTGTTTGAATTTCTATTCATAATTATTTTCTAGTGTTTATACTGTCATTTTCTATTGTTTCCCCCTATTAGCACAGTAGTATTCTCTATATTTTGCATCTTTTCTTCTATTTGCAAGTCTCTTACGAATTCGTCTGATGAATTCGTCAGATCTCAGACGATCTTGTCTGATTTCAGACAATTCTGTCGAATTCCAGATGATCCTATCAAATTCCAGATGATCCTGACTGCTTCAAACATCAGAATCTCCATCAAACATCTGGATCAGGTATTCTCCTTATTCTTCCTTAATTTCTCTATTTTTTTGTCTTAAATTTGTTCTCTGTATTCATTAAATCTGCATTTTCATATAGGTTAATTTAGACTCATTTGGCCAAACCTAGATTTTTGAATGCTTAAGGTTAAAAATGAACACATAAAAACACATTCCAAACCTAGGCATGGAAACTACCATTAAATGTTTCCTGGTGAACCCACCATCCATCGAAAAATCATCAAAATACACCTCCCTTGAGAGGCGGGACCTTTGCAAAGTCCTCTCAGTCCGAGGTACCGCGACATCCTTTTCCCATCCCCCTTTCGGGCACGGATCCTATAGCCTAAAGGTAAGGATGTAAAAAATTTGGAGCGATACATTTTGGTGAACCCGACGTGAATGCATTATAAACCTTTTGAAAACAAAAACAAAAAAAATGAAACAACTAAAACATAGATGCATTTTAGATCATTTAAGGTTTAAAATCATGTTTAGATGGTAGCTCCTAAGAAAATATTAGCAGTTACTATAAATGTAGAAAACCAATTGGCAGCCGTAGAAATCAATTCTATGCATAATGTGCCTGAAACAAGTAGAAATCAATTCCTGTGGAACGAACTTGATAGAAGACTTAGTCTCATCTCATCTAGGTCCACACAACTTAAGCAAATCAAGAGGCTAGTCCTAGATAGAATCATGGATCCTCATCAACTTATATTTTATCATGAACTTCAGAGAGCCTACCATAGATGGTTAGCTTATAGGAGAGCTCTAGTATCTTCAGAACTGTTCACCTTTGAGGAATACCTCGAGAACGCAGCCATTATGCACCAGTTCCTAGGTTGTGTAGAAGACCAAGAGGTTGTTCTTACAGATAGGGAAATATGGAATAGAGTTCCTCGAGCTGTGTTATATCAAGAGTATTGCCATGGGCTTTACTTTTATCAACCAGCATTTGAGACAGATAATATCACTATAGCTCTTTTCATCAAATTTTTAAAAGAAAACTTTCAATTTGAAGAAGAACACTTCATGACTCCTGAAAAACTCGAGCCTATTAATGATATTTATAAATTATTTATAGAAAACTAGATTATTACTTTAGTATTATTTCTTGCACTTATTGTGTTATTTGCTGTCTTTATTATATTATTTCAAAAACAAAGAAAAACTAAAAAATTAAAAAAACTAAAAAACATAGCAAAAACTTAAACATTTCATTTCAAATATTGTAGTAGGTATATAGTATATATATACCTCTTAGATTTGTTGCATCTATATATATATATATATATATATATTTGCTGAAATCAAAATTTAGCACCATGCCTAAACTTAGGAATGGTAAAGAAACTTTAGGAGAAGAAGACTGGTTACAAGATACAACTAGAGACCCAAATGTCCTTCCTGAAGATCCAACTTCAGAAGGAAAAACTCTAGCTCAATCAGAACAGGACCTAGGTGAAGATAAGGAACAAGAAGGAAGTGTTAAAGAGGATGGATCCTCATCCCCTAGAATATCTCCAGATGGAACTATTGCTTTTAACAACATAGATCATTTCAAGAAATTTCTCAGTGATAACATTGATGACCTTAATGTGGCAATTCGTATTGATAAAGGGCAAATTAGTAACACTCAAGCAGCCATGGAATATATGTATGATGTGCGCACTAATCCCTTATCGTTCATTGATCAAGAAAGTGATAAGGCTGGGCCATCCAATACAGACATGGTCACTAAGATTCAAAACATGTCAAAACAATAGGCTACCCAACCTCCTAAGGAACCTATTATTCAACCTAAAATCATTCCCACACAAAAGAAACCTTCCTTAACTACTTTATTCCGCCAAACTATTAAGCAATATGCTTCAAGTAAACAAAAACCTAAAACAAAGCCAAATACAAATTTTCAACAATCTGAAATACATCATAATACAACTTCAAAATTCCTTCATAATACTTTTCCTACCAATAATTTGCACAATAGTAACATGGCATCTAATCTTCATGTTCCTCCATCATATGCTCACAAAACCCATGTCAATGCCCTACCGAACCAATATGGGGGGCAAACTAGTAATCTGGAAGCCATGGTGAAATAGTTAGCTTCACGTATGGACCAGATAGATCCCTACCGTCCCTCGTATAATTATCGAGAGATATGTAGTCAACCCTTGGATCCCATAGTTGTAGCTCAACCATACCCTAAGCATTTTCCCATGCCCATCCTACCTATATATAAAGGAACCAAAGATCCCATAGAGCATCTTCGCATGTTTAGGATAGCATGTCATGATATATCACATGATGACTTGCTATTACTAAAAATGTTCCCAAAAAGTTTAGGTGGAATGGCATTAGAGTGGTACTATCAATTGCCCACTCATTCTTTGAGAAAATTTGAAGAAACAGCTGAATCATTTGTCCATCAATTTAGTGCCTACATCGAGAGGCATGTGACCATTAAAGACCTATACAATTTAAAACAAGACAAGGATGAATGTTTTGCCGATTTCTTAGCTAGATGGAGGCAATTGATAGGAAAATTGCACTTTGTGCTGCCTTATAGGGAAATGTTGGACATCTTCATCAATAATTTACAAGAACAAATATCTTATGAGCTATCAACTGCTACCTTAACTACCTTCGATCAAGCTATAGATTTAGCTCGAAGGGTAGAAGATGCCCTCATTAGGAGAGACCAACTTAGGAAGAAGGATGATGAGAAAACATCCAAAAATCAATATAAAAACAAACAAGTTGTTGGTGACGGAGTCACTGACAGCAAGAATGTTGCTAATATTAATGCAACGAAGACAATAGAAAAATTTATATTGAAACCTCCTGATAAGCCTCCTCGAGAATTCACTAAATTAAACCAACCTTTATCAACTATTTTACCTCAATTACTCGAAAGAGGTTTGATCCAATTACCAGCTATCCGGGAACCTGATCCTACTATACCTGGATACAGAGCTGACTTACACTATGATTTCCATAGAGGACCTAGACATTCTACCAATGCTTGTAAAAGGTTGAAACATAAAATACAATATTTGATTGATAATAATGAAATGGAAGTGCAAGCCTTCCAACCTAAACAAAACCCTCCTAATAACACTCAAAAGACCATTCCTCAAAATCAAACTCAAAATGCTAATCAAACATTAGACATATTTCAACACCCTTTACCAAGACATGGTAAAGAGGCAGCCAATCAAATCAAACATCATAAGTTCCCCCTCCTACCCGATATGTAGGAACCATTAGCGGACAATTACCTGTTCAGGATCCTCAAATATTTGACACAACCTTATCCTTGGTTACGACCAAGCCCTTACATAATTTTCAAACTTCTGATTCTAGTGATGTAGAATCAGATAGTGAAAGTGAACTAGACATTACTTCAAACCAATCGAATAGTTCTGAAAATGAATCAGATCCTATTCAACCCGTCATAGATGCTATGGTTCCAGAAGAACCATTTCCTAGACGAGTTACTACTTGACCTTCTTCTAATATATTCCTTTCTAATGAACAAGCCATCAATGCTCAACCGAGACCAGTTCAGCGTCTTCATTATAACATTGTAGGTACCATTGGAGTCGTCACCCGACAACAAGCTCAAAATTCCCAACAAGAACCAAACCAGAATGATGGATTGGCTCCATTCGTTTTGAAAAACCCCAATAAAGGGAATCATGCTCCTACTGTTCAACCTAAACCCCCTTACAATATTAATGAGCAATTGTCCAATACTATAGCCAGAATTTCCCTTTTGGATTTATTAAGATCCTCTCCCACCCATAGGGATGAGTTGATGCTTACATTAAGCCAAATGATGGTACCTCAAAACATCCAACCTGAAGCTATGGCCAATACTATCATCACTAGAGAGGTTGATTGTATTGACTTCGGGGATAAAGATATCCCACAACACAGTTTACATAAGGATAATCCCTTATACATTACTGCTCTAATTGGAGATGTAGCTGTCAAGTGAGTCTTGATTGATAATGGCTCATCTCTAAACATTTGCACTTTTGACTTCTACCAAATATTTGGCTTTAGAAGTGATGAAATGAAGAAAACTGATATGATTATCAAAGCTTTTAATGATGAAACACAAAAAACATGTGGAGTTATTACCCTCCCATTGCAAGTTGGTCCTAGAACCCTAGAAATAACCGTGTTTATTGTACATTGCCCAGAATCGTACAATATACTTTTGGGTCGCCCTTGGATCCATGCCATGCGAGCGGTCCCATCAACATTACACCAATGTGTTAAATTTGAGTTTAAAAATTAGTTGGTCACTATCCATGGTGACCCTAGACCTTTTGATATGTGTGCTTTGGCAGAACTCGTTGGAGTGCAATTTTGCCCTGCTTTGTCATCCACACATCCTAGTTCTTATTTTTCATCTAAAACTGTGAAACACACACCCATAACTTCACCTACTTCCCCTCCATTTATTTCATCCTCCTATATAGATCAACAATCCTCTAAACAAATCACTCTATAACCTCAAAAAGATCTTAAATCTACAACCAATCCTTCGTGTTCTATCTCTATAAATTCAAAACCTATAGACACAACTATCATACCTTCCACATCTAAAGATATAGGTAATAAGCCTTCTACATCTTATGCCCTTTCTGATGAACTTTTACCAGATTTATCCACAACCTTAATATCAGAAAAAACAAATGCTTTCATGCAAGATTCAATTCTTTTGAATAATTTACCGCCATCTCCTCATACTTTGGGCCTCCCACAACCTATGGGAAGTACTTACCAAGTCGGGAGTTGTGCCTTCATTTATAAAGGATATGACTGGGGAAGAATCCCTCGGAATATCAAAACTCATCATGAGGGATACACTCGGTGTTATTTTACCAATGATTATATTAAAGCTAAACCCATGATGCTTAAAATGGGATATAAAGGGAAAGGCTTGGGACCTTTCCAAAATGGCATGAAAGAACCTTTTGAGGTAGAACCGTGGCCTGCCTGCTATGGTGTGGGCCTATTTCCTAGTAAGGGGCAACCCTTTCCTTTTGAGGATGATGATCACCTCATATGTTATCAAGATTATTTGGATAGGCATGTTGATCTGCCTCTTAAAAATTAGTCGTTTTCATGCAACATGCTATCCATAGCATACCCTGAAATGATTGCTGACCCTGATGAAGAGTTGGAAGGAGATATCTTCCATGATGTCTCTGTTGAAGAGATGCTACACAATGAATTTTATTTTGATGGTTCTATAACAACTATAGCCAAACTTGAGACTAGTAATCCTCAAGATGAATTATCTAAATTAACCTTACAATAATTACAAGAATTGGGCGTTTCACCCACCCCACCTAATTTTGAAAGAGATCTACACATGGAGGTAGAAAACGTCATTAAAATTAACATTGGAACTGAGGATAATCCTCACATAATCAATATTGGATCAGAATTAAGTCAAGAAAAACAAGAACAATACATTGCATTCCTTAAAGAGTATGAAGATGTCTTCGCTTGGACATATGAAGATATGCTGGGTCTAGACCCTTACGTAGTCATGCATCATCTAGTGGTCCATCCGGATGCTAAACCTGTTAAACAAAAACTTAGAAAAATGCATCCCAAAGTGGCTCTGCTAGTCAAAGGGGAGTTAGAAAAACTCTTGAATGTTATCTTTATACAAGCTATTGATTATGCTGAATGGATCTCAAATGTAGTTCCAGTCACCAAGAAAGAAGCTACCAAAGTTAGGGTTTGCACAGATTTTAGAGATATTAATGTTGCATGCCCTAAAGATGACTTTCCTCTTCCAAACATGGATCAAATCATTGACTTTACTGTCGAGAGTGGGATGATGTCCTTAATGGATGGATTCTTCGATTATAATCAGATCAGGATAGCTCCTAAAGATCAGGCTAAAACAGCCTTTATCACCCCCTGGGGTACCTTTTGCTGGAAAGTGATGCCATTTGGCTTAAAGAATGCGAGTGCAACTTATCAATGAGCTATGACCTATATTTTTCATGATATGATGCATGATATCCTACATGATTATGTAGATGATATTATAGCTCGCTCTATTATTGAAGATAATCATTTAGATGATTTGAGAAAAGTCTTTAATCGATTACGAGAATATCTCATTTGATTAAATCCAGCAAAATGCATATTTGGAGTTAAATTCGGCAAACTATTAGGGGTTTTAGTTTCTTTACGTGGTATTGAAATTGACCCTCTCAAGATTGCGGCCATCACTGATATGCCCGCACCTACTAATATATCTAAGTTACGAAGTTTACAAGGTAAACTTCAAGCTATCCGTCGCTTCATCGATAAGCTGGCGGACAAAACTGGTCCCTTTCTTAAACTCCTTAAGAAGGATGTCCCTTTTAATTGGGACATCGAATGTAGAGAAGCTTTTGAACTTCTCAAACAATACCTCCTTAATCCACCTATGCTTTCACCACCTAAACCTGATCACCCATTCCTCCTATATATTTTAGCTTCAGATTCTGCCTTAGGAGCTATGTTAGCTCAACTTGATGATGAAAAGAGAGAACGTGCTAATTATTATATTAGCTGAACCTTCATCAGTTATGAAACCCACTATACAGCATTAGAAAAACTATGTCTAGTAGTCGTATTTGCTACGCAAAAATTACAACATTATATGCTTAGTCAAAAAACATATGTCATTGCCAAATACGATCCCTTGAGGTATCTCATGAGTCGACCTTATTTATCAGGTCGCACAGCCAAGTGTTCTTGCTCTAAGTGAGTTTGATCTCACATTCATAGGATAGAAGTCTGTTAAGGGTCAAATCATAGCAGATCAATTAGTTGTTGCACCCTTAGATTCTACCCATCCCCTCATCATTGAGTTTCTTGACGAATGTCTTCAATTAGAGGCAGACCATACTGAACAATGTTCCTTATACTTTGACAGAGCCCAATGCATGAGTGGGGCTGGTGCGGGTATTATTTTAATATCCTCGCAAAAACATCTTATTCCTCTGTCCTTCAAATTGACATTTGCTTGCACCAACAATACTGCTGAGTATGAAGCTCTAATCCTTGGATTACGAGCTGCCTTGGCCCTCAAAATTAAAAATCAGTTAGTTTTTGGTGATTCTCAACTGGTTATAAACCAAGTTAATAAATTTTATCAGACCAGAGATGACAAACTATGCCCATATAAGGCCTATGTTTTACAATTAATGTCTTTATTTGATCAAGTTACCTTGGAAGCTATTCCTCGAACTAGCAACCGTGCAGCTGATGCTATGGCCGCAGCTGCATCTCTCCTGCCCTTGGAGTTAGATGACGAATATGCCACTATCATTATTTGTCGACTCTAGGAACTTGATTCAAATAATTCATGCTTAGAGCCTTTGGATGTGTTTCTAATCAATGAAACTACTCCTGAACCTTGGTATACGGACATATTTGATTTTCTCCAAAATGGGACTTTCCCTACCAATTCTAATAGAAACCAGCATCGGTTATTATGTCGATGAGCAAGTCGATTTGTAATAATTGGCAATACTTTATATAGGAGATCTTTTGAAGGTATCCTATTAAGATGTTTAAACTTAGAAGAGTCTAAATCAGCCTTGAGTGAAGCCCACGATGGATCTTGTGGAGGACACTTTAGAGGTAATGTCATTGCTAAAAAGCTCCTTCGGATAGGATACTTTTGGCCTACCATGGAAACGGATGCACATGAGTATGTGCGCCATTGCGACAAGTGCCAGAAACATGCTGACATTATCCATGCACCTGCACAAGAGCTACAGGCTATTTCATCTCCTTGGCCCTTTTCTAAATGGGGTTTGGACATTATTGGCAAAATCAATCTTGTGTCATCTGATGGACACAAGTTCATCATAACCGCCACTAAGTATTTCATGAAGTGGGTCAAAGCTATGCATTTAGCTTCCTGCACTGGCACACAAGTCTCTAAATTTATTTTCAATTATGGTATGCCACAATATGTACCTTGGCATACTGTACAAAGCTGGATTGGTATGCCACAATCTGTACCTTGGCATACTCAATCCTCCATCAACAAAATAATAATACAATGTCAATCTATACAAAGCTGTGTAGTATTCTAGCCTCGAGAGCCCCTCGAGCTCTCTGCCTCATCTCCTCCCCCGCCCTAAGGTGGACGAGGTGGCCCCATCGCAGTCTGAGTAGTCCTAGTCCTTGATCGGGACGAGGTCCTCGATGACCTGATCTTGATCGGATCTGCGATGTTGGCTGGTAGGGGTAGTCTATCCGCCTCTGGCACCAGATGATAATACAAAGTTTGGTAGAATGTAAGTTGGGCAATAGCCCGTGTCAGCTCCCCAGAGCTCGCCCCTCCACCCCGTTCCCTGAGGTGTGCAATCTCGTCTCGCAGTTGTGCCATCTCAGCTCGGTGGCATGTAGCCTCATCCTGTAGAGTCTGCACTTGTGCCTGGAGATGATCTCTCTCCACCCGAAGAGTAGCAATCTCACTACTCTCTCCTGTGTCAATGCCCTTGCCATTATTAGGCAATGGTGGCCTCTCCCTCTATGGAGATGGGGGTCTCGCCTCCCTCCTCTCCCTCTGTCGTGGCCTCTCCTGTGCCTGTGGCCTCCTCAGCTCTCTCTCATCATGACCCTGGGCTGCCTCCATCACTGCCTAGCATCACCTCCCTATCCAATGCATAACCATGTGTATTGGACCCTGTGCCCTTATCATCCAAGGAGGGCGGATGCCTGCATACTAGGCATCATAGCCATCGGCTACCCCTGCATCGTCACCATCCACTGGCTGGATGGGGGCATCATCCGCATCTTGACTCCAAAACCATTGCATGTCTGGAGCCTCGCTAACTATGGTGTTATCCCGGATAGTCCAGGAAAACTCATAATCCCTTAGAGATGGGATCCCCTACTGCAGACCGAACTGACACAAAACTCGGTCATAGCGGTGGAGCTCCACCTCTCCCCTCTCCATCCGTAGCCAGCAAACTCGCCTGATGCGAGCCAACTCCTATCCATCCTCGGCCCACCCTGGATGCTCCCTCCATGGCCTCTAGGTGATCTGATCCAGGACTAAGTCATCCAATAGTCTCCAGGACATAGGAAGGTCGATCCGCCGCTATGACCCTCTTCGAAGCCACTAGTAGAAGACTCGAGGCCTCTCCCCGTCAACCCTTATCATAGGAAGCCCTATCGGCCTCTGCACTGCAATGTGCTCCCAGCACCAAACCTGTAGGAGTGATGTCATCACCAGACATCGGCTGCCCTTGTACATGACCCCATATAGGATCTTGTACAGCCGGCATAGCACAAAATTGCCCCAAGAGAACCTATAGCCATGGTCTTGCATATCATAGATCACATCTACGAGCATCCACGACACCTTGCACCCACTCTGGTGGCACAACAAAAGTCCACCAACCACTCTAGCTAGAACCCGTGTGAGTCTAGATGCCCCAGGCATCTGGCGTAGTGCCTCGATGTTAACTCCGCCCTTCTCCAAGGCAAAGCTCGGGTCATCGCACAGTCATCCCATAGCATGGCCCTGATTGGCCATAGGAGTGATCAATCGTCCTTGTATGGGATTATTATAATCCTCCATACATCCTCTAGAGTGGGAGTCATCTCCCCTGTCGATAGCCAAAAACATGAGGAACACGGATATCATCTCTCTGCTAGGGCCGTCAGTAGCCCCATATCTGTAGACACCTATGGCATCTCTACCACATGTTGCAAGTCGGCCTATGCCAGCTGATCTCGCTCTGCCTATGTGAGAGCGGCCAAGTCATCCCTCAAACCTCCATACTTCCATTCCCCACTCTTTAGCAAACCTCTCTGCAACATAAACAATCTAACAACAAACAATCATTAATAAACAATTCAAGTAATTAATAATGCAAGTTAAAAGTTCAATTTTATGCAATTGATGATATCGCCCACTATTGGACGATATCATCCCAAATTTGAGCATAATCGTCTTCGATTTCGCAAGCCTTGTGAGCACATTCAATTATATCCAGCCTTGTGGGCCTATCGAACTAGTGTTCGAACCCCCACGGGAACTTCACCATTTGTTTTGGTTTATGGTGCTGAAGCAGTTTTTCCATTTGAATTGGAAGTTCCTTCTTTGGCTCTGCTACTTCAAGATACCGAAGTAGGAGATGAATATCGATCTGGCAGACTCAGTCAGCTGGAACTCCTAGATGAAAAATGCATCAATGCTTTGGAGCATCTCCGTGCCTACCAAAACAAGCTTAAAAGATCATATGCTAAAAAAGTTCGTCATCGATCCTTTGAGATCGATGACCTTGTTTTAAAAGAAAATCAAAAAAATACAAATGCAACGAAGGACCTTAAAGGTAAATTTGAGCCCAACTGGCTCGGACCATACATTATTACTGCTAAATTTGAATCAGGAGCATACAAATTATCTACCTTAGATGGTAAATAACTTAAAGAACCCATGAATATTTTGCATCTTAAACGTTACTATGCATAAATTTGGTCATTTCATCCATGTATATATTTGTTCAAAATCACTATCTTGTATTTCTTTCAAATTTATAAAATCCAAAAACATCAAAAATATTCATAATCATCAAAAATCTTCAAAACTATTTGTTGCATTTATTTATGGCACCTGTTACATTCTTTAAAAACAAAATAAAGAATAAAAATATAAAAATAGCAATATGCTTGACTCTTTCGAAACCAAAACAATATAAAGAAGAAAGAGAGAGTCAACATTCTCAAAACTTCTCAAAAGTGTTTATATATATTTTCTTACAATTATTGCAGTTATATGTTTCAAATTATTTTGGATAAATTAGCATTTATTTGGAATCCCTCACTTGCACACTCACAACAATAAATATCTTGATTTTATCTGGCATGATTACTAATCTCTCTTATATCAAAGTTCACAAAATTCAATTAAATAAAGTTTGAGCATAGAGAATTGATCTTGTTATTTCCACTTAAACCAAGCATATCTTTTCACAATAAAATGATTATATTTTTAATTTCCATGTTTTGCTACATAGTAGAAGTGATTTCTTGAGAGAAAAGTTTCCCCTGCTATCCTATCATGCACATGGTCTAGAATCTTTGAGAATTGGCAAAAGGACAAGCTCACCCCTACCCAGAATAAAAATCCCTTGCTCTACAGCTAATCCGAGCAAGTATCCCTAGCAAAGAAAAAGAGAAAAGAAAAATGTTCTTTTATATCATTACAGCAATATTCCAAGCACTATCTCAAAAAATCAAGCAAAACAATACAAAAAGAAAAAAAAAAAAAAAGCAAAGTTCAAAAGAAAAGCAAAAGAAAGCAAAAATCAAGAAAGCAATAAAATCCCTTTCCCTACCCTTTGAAAATAAAAGAAGGGTTGATGAGCTTGAATCCTTGGAATTCTCAATTATTCGAAAATTGTGAGGTAAGCCCCATAACAGGTGGTTTGTGCCCAACCTGCTTGGCCTTGGGTAACTCCTAGCATGGTGATATGTCCGTCACATTAGCGACCTTCTTTTGTACGAGACCTATGTCTGCTTATGGATTAGCTAGCTCTTGATAATCCGACCTACATAGTAGTCTAGTATGGTTATATGCATCTACATCATGGTTAATGAACACTTATTTGGTTTCTTCAAATCACTTGTATCATATTATCTTGCTCAAAACTGGTAAATGCACAAAGCAATTGCACACACATTTGTATTTGAGAGATTTTGTGTATCATTATGATAAATCAAGATCGTAAATGAATTAACATATGCACATGGGATTCCTTATAAATCTAACTTTTGTCTTCAAAATACTTCGAAATATTATTTTTTGCAACTTGTTTGGAATAAATCAAGTACAGTTGCTTACCATAAAGACAACTATATCATAGAAAAATCAAAATTTCTTTCAACAATATACAATCAAAACATATATATCTGGTTGAATTTCCCGATGATGGTATAGTTCCAAAACCAAAATTGGAATTTTATGCCTAGCGCAAGTCCTCATTTTCTTATTTTCTGTTTATTAAAAATCAACCATGCAATAAAACTATCTCTTTTTTATTTTCGTGATGATGGTATAAGTCTATACCTACATATTCTATGCCTAGCGCAAATCATTGTAACAATTTTTATTCCCCATTTATTAAAAATCATGAAAACCATATGACTTAATTCATTATGTTACACAAATTATGCTTTTAAAAAGCAAACACATTTTCATTATTTCATGTCATTATGTCAACCTTCAATTTTGCAATGATGGTATAATTCCTAAAGAATTATCCAAAACTTTTATCACACTTAGGAATTTATGCCTAGCAAAAATCATTTTAACATTATTTCATGCATACTATTTTCATGAAAATCTGAAAAGCAAACCATCATCACCATCATTTTCACCATTGCACTAAAGTCTTAAGACAGTCTCTTAAGCACTCTTTTACTTTTAACAATATTTCTATCCTGGGATTAGCTTGACGACCGAGTGAGCAGCGACTCCATGAAATGGTCTATAATAGCGACAATGTCCTTTGAAATTATTGTTAGAAGTCTCTTTTTATTTTTTGTTACATCACATTACAAACAATCAATTTGTTACATCAGATTATTTCATTTAAAATATTACCGCATGACATCAAAAGTATAAATTTTCAAAATGACATAATTTCATGAATCCAATTATCAAATCAATCAATCAAACATAAAAGCATCATACACATACACATAACACAATTCATATGATCAAAAAACATATCATATATATATCAAAGGTATATATACATCATCAAAACTGGATTGGTATGCCACAATCTGTACCTCGGCATACTCAATCCTCCATCAACAAAATAATAATACAATGTCAATCTGTACAAAGCTATGCAGTCCTCTAGCCTCGAGAGCCCCTCGAGCTCTCCGCCTCATCTCCTCCCCCACCCTGAGGTGGACGAGGTGGCCCCATCGCAGTCTGAGTAGTCCTAGTCCTCGATCGGGATGAGGTCCTCAACGACCCAATCCTGATTGGATCTGCGATGTTGGCTGGTAGGGGTAGTCTATCCGCCTCTGGCACCAGCTGATAATACAAAGTCTGGTAGAATGTAAGTTGGGCAATAGCCCATGTCAGCTCCCCAGTGCTCGCCCCTCTGCCCCGTGCCCTGAGGCGTGCAATATCATCTCATAGTTGTGCCACCTCAGCTCAGTGGCATGTAGCCTCATCTTGTAGAGTCTGCACCTGTGCCTTGAGATTATCTCTCTCTACCCGAAGAGTAGCCATCTCACTACTCTCCCCTATGTCAACGCCCTTGCCCTTATCGGGCGATGGTGGCCTCTCCCTCTGTGGATATGGGGGTCTCACCTCCCTCCTCTCCCTCTGTCATGGCCTCTCCTGTGCCTGTGGCCTCCTCGGCTCTCTCCCGTCGTGACCCTGGGCCGCCTCCATCACTGCCTGGCATCGCCTCCCTATCCGATGCACAACCGCATGTATCGGACCCTGTGCCCTCGTCATCCGAGGAGGGCGGATGCCTGCGTACCAAGCATCGTAGCCATCGGCTACCCCTACGTCATCACCATCCATTGGCTGGATGGGGGCATCATCTGTGTCCTGACTCTAGAACCGTTGCATGTTTGGAGCCTCGCTAACTGTGGTGTTATCTCGAACAGTCTAAGAAAACTCATAATCCCTTAGAGATGGGATCCCATGCTGCAGACCGAACTGATGCAAAACTCGGTCATAGTGGTGGAGCTCCACCTCTCCCCTCTCCATTCGTAGCCAGCAAACTCGCCTGACACGAGCCAACTCCTATCCGTCCTCGGCCCACCCTGGATGCTCCCTCCATGGCCTCCAGGTGATCTGATCCGGGACTAAGTCATCCAATAGTCTCCGGGACATAGGAAGGTCGATCCGTCGCTATGACCCTCTCCGAAGCCACCAATAGAAGACTCGGGGCCTCTCCCCGTCAACCCCTATCAGAGGAAGCCCTATCGGCCTCCGCACTACAATGTGCTCCCAGCACCAAACCTGTAGGAGCGATGTCATCACCAGACATCGGCCGCCCTTGTACACGACCCCATATAGGATCTTGTACAATTGGCATAGCACAAAACTTCCCCAAGAGAACCTGTAGCCATGGTCGTGCATATCACAGATCACATCTACGAGCATCCACGGCACCCTGTACCCACTCTGGTGGCATAGAAAAAGTCCACCAACCACTCTAGCTAGCACCCGTGTGAGTCTAGATGCCCCGGGCATCTGGCGCAGTGCCTCGATGTTAACTTCACCCTTCTCCAGGGCAAAGCTCGGGTCATTGCACAGTCATCCCATAGCATGGCCCTGATTGGTCGTAGGAGTGATCAATCGTCCTTGTATGGGGATTCTTAGAATCCTCCATACATCCTCTAGAGTGGGAGTCATCTCCCTTGTCGATAGTTAGAAACATGAGGAACCCGGATACCATCTCTCTGCTAGGGCCGTCAGTAGCCCCATATTCGTAGACACCTGTGGCATCTTTGCCACATGCTGCAAGTCGGCCTGTGCCAGCTGATCTCGCTCTGCCTATGTGAGAGCGGCCAAGTCATCCCTCAAACCTCCATACTTCCATTCCCTGCTCTTTAGCAAACCTCTCTGCAACATAAACAACAAAACAACAAACAATCATTAATAAAAAATTCAAGTAATTAATAATGCAAGTTAAAAGTTCAATTTTATGCAATTGATGATATCGCCCACTATTGGACGATATCATCCCAAATTTGAGCATAATCGTCTTCGATTTCGCAAGCTGAAATCGTCCCCCTTTCGTCGATTTCGCCCTTGGGCGAAATTGACCAAATCGAGACGATTTCGTCCTGACGACGTCGACGGCCCAAAAACGGCCGCGATGCTCAAAATTCAATTAAAATCTACCTAAAAAGCATGTAAAAATTAAATTAAAGCATTCTAGTTAAGTCTAGACTCTTACCCGTAGACCGCATCGGACCTCTATCGATCTATGCATCGTCTCCACCATTTTTGCTTCAGAGCTCTAAAAACCAGAAAATGAACAGTAAAAATGAATTAGGGTTTTACCCTATTTTTCTTAATTTTATTCAAAAATAATTTTATCTTTTCCACGTTTTTACCTCAAACGTTCGATTTGGGTAAAAAACACGGAGGGGGCACCTTAGTAAGCTGTCGTACGATTCGACCAAGAATCGTCGCCTAAAAAATGGGAATAATTTTTTGCTTTCTTGTTGATCGAGAAGAATTCATCTTTAACGCATTTTCTTCGAAAAATTCGCTAAAAAGGGGGCAAAATGTAGCACCCTAAAATTGGTGTAGTAAAATTGTCATAATTACATTCACCTTAGTAAATAATTTAAATTCAAATTTAACCTCCCAAATCGCCCGTTAACCGTCGGGTAATCCGTTTCCCCCTTTTTTGTGCCATTTTTAGAGGTTGTTTTGACCGTTTGACGATATCATCGCCGATCAGACGATATCGCCCTAGATCTGATGATTTCTTCTGGGCTAGGACATCCAGACGATCTTGTCGCAAAACTAATTTTGCACAATTAGCTTATGTTCCAACGGGCCTCTAATCCAGGCAGAAGCATGTCTGCGCCGTTAGAGACCCTCCCCCATTGGAGATCTCCCAAATAGGGATGATCTCCAACCTCCTAACTACTCCCCTAATCCTATTTAATCCTTAGGACCTTCCCTTCCCAACCCCTAGCTAAATTTCCCTGTAACTCGATTTTGCATGCATTAGAATACCGAGAACATTATTTTGCCTTTGTTATTTTGAAGTTTTCTTGTAGGGACTTCATTGATCTTCAGCCGGAGCAAGCTCAGATCGTAGCAGACGATCTCGTTCAAATATTGGATGATCTTGTCGTAATTCGAGACGATTTCATCACTTCCAGACGATTTTGATTGCAATCTACATTGGGGGCAATCAGTGCCCAGAGTTTACGCTTTTTCTTATTCCTTTCACTGTTTTATTTTGCATTTTAGTTACTTTATATTTATTGCTTGCTATTTTGCATTTAGAGTTCACCCATATAGCTTAACTTGCATGATAAGATCATAATTTATCATTAGAACATCGTAATTTGTTTGAATTTCTGTTCATAATTATTTTCTAGTGTTTATACTATCATTTTCTGTTGTTTCCCCCTGTTAGCATAGTAGTATTCTTTGTATTTTGAATCTATTCTTCTGTTTGCAGGTCTCTGATGAATTCGTCTGATGAATTCGTCAGATCTCAGACGATCTTGTCTAATCTCAGACGATCCTGTCGAATTCCAGACGATCCTGACTGCTTCAAACATCAGAATCTCCATCAGACATCCGGATCAGGTATTCTTCTTATTCTTCCTTAATTTCTCTATTTTTCTATCTTAAATTTGTTCTCTATATTCATTAAATCTGCATTTTCATATAGATTAATTTAGACTCATTTGGCCAAACCTAGAATTTTGAATGCTTAAGGTTAAAAACGAACACATAAAAACACATTCCAAACCTAGGCATGGAAACTGCCATTAAATGTTTCCTGGTGAACCCACCATCCATCGAAAAATCATCAAAATACACCTCCCTTGAGAGGTGGGACCTTCGCAAAGTCCTCTCAGTCCAAGGTACCACGACATCCTTTTCCCATCCCCCTTTCGGGCACGGATCCTATAGCCTAAAGGTAAGGATGCGAAAAATTTAGAGCGATACAGAAATAAATATAAGAATATTTAAAGGAAATGAAAGTAGTTTAGAGGTAATAAAAAGGAAGATATGTTTAGCCATAGAGGAGTCTAAACCAACCCTATAAACTCATCCAATCCCTAATTTGGAAGTAGAGATCCTTGATATATGGATTCAAGTCATTAAATGTAATTATGATGTTGGGTACAAGAGAAGCAAAAGGAATGCAAAGAATATAAAGTGGAAACCACCAGATGTGGAGTGGGTTAAATTGAATTTTGATGGAGCATCTAAAGGAAATCTAGAACTAGTAGGAGAAGGAGGAATAATAAGAAATAATAGAGGAGATATTTTGTCTCATTACACTTTTAATAACAGATTTAAGACAAATAATGAAGCTAAAGCTTGTATGGCTTTAGAAGGGTTTAAAAATGCAAACAAATGAAATGGAATAGAATATGGATGGAATGTGATTCTCTCATAGTAATAAATGTAATTTTGATGAAATCTAAGGCTCCATAGAACATACAAGAGATAATTATGAAAATTCAAGATCTTGCTAAATATTTTGAAGAAATATGGTTTACACATACATTAAGGGAAGGAAAAAATGTTTGGATAGGTTAGCCAATAGAGAGGTTTTGATTAAGGATCGTGAAGTTAAATTCTTCTTTCCATGGTTAGAGGAAGTAGTAAGTTTAGCTGAAGTTGATGTCTAAATCAATTAATGATTAAGATTTACTTTAATGTTTTCCATTGGTAATATTTGCTTTAGTTTGTAATAATAATGTGTTTTCATATAAACTATTTATTATATTTTTGTGGTTGCACTTGTGTTTTAGGAAGGAAACTAGCAATCTAGATTTGATAAAGTGGATTATAATAGTGCAATGTTTTGAAAACATTACTCTACTAAGATGCAATGCATAGATAGTAGAGGTGAATTTTTGTATTGTGAATGTTGCTATAGGAAAATATCAAGAAGGATGCTAAATTCTACAATATTTGTACTCACACAAAAATTTGAAAAGATCCAAAAAATAAAAATCAAGAATTCCAACAATTTATATAAAATGATGTAGATTTCTAGGTATAGGATCTCAATTGAGATGAGAAGTGTATCTATTTGTAAACTCCCAAGATCTAAAAATAGAGTTGTAATTTTTCAAGGGTGGGGGACCCATGTACAACCCCTTATTATCCAACCAAAAAACTATATCATCAAGAAAAAAAACAAAATTGAAGCCATGCATTCCATCAAGGATGGAATATTTTTTCTGGATACAATAGGATTATCTTAGAAAATTTTAAACCATATTTTGCCTCAATAATAGTTTAATGATAAATTGTTTGACTTCTCCAAAAGACAAAAAATAGGACAATGACCCAGGTGTTGTAGGTGAGTTGGAGAGGAGAGGGCAATCCTCCAAGGGAGGTCCCAGGTTCAAATCTCCACCCTACAAAAAAGCTGAATTGGGCATCCAAAATCCAATTGATAATGTTGGTGCAGGCAGGGTCGTGTGCGACTCCCGGGAGACTTTGACGGTGTAGAACCCCCTTTTCGTGGTCTTTCAAACCAAGGCGGCCCTGCAAGGGGTTTTTCGCTTTAAAAATAAATAAATAAAATAGGACAATGGATCAGGCATAACATAAGATTATCAAGTAGGGTTAACAGGTAAAGTCCAAGGATGGACACAAGATGAAATATGAATATTAAGATTGAAGGCTAAAAGTATTCAAACCAAATAATGTAATATCAGGGGGTGTTAGAGATATTACA
Source organism: Wollemia nobilis (assembly GCA_028583015.1). Classification (NCBI taxonomy): domain Eukaryota; kingdom Viridiplantae; phylum Streptophyta; class Pinopsida; order Araucariales; family Araucariaceae; genus Wollemia; species Wollemia nobilis. The sequence goes on along the minus strand of JAQPPZ010016955.1, from coordinate 13,337,932 downwards.
TTATATGGTAAATGATAAAGTACCCATGGTACATTTATATATTTATAAATACTATATTAGGAAGTGTGATTTATATTATCTCTAAAGTATGTGTGAAGAGAAGAGTCCAAGTATCATGTAAAAATTGTGAAATTATGCAAAGTGTAAAAGAATGCAATGTTTCATCTAAGTACAAGAGTCAAAGAGTTAGGTTTCAAATATACAAGTGAAAATCACATGATATGTGGTAATATGTACATTGAAGAGACATGAGAGTTTTGTCATATGCGAGGAATAGGAAAGAATGCATCTCTTAGATGTTTGAGGAGTGCAATAGTCAAAGTATTGAAAGGTCATTTATAAGGTTATAGTATGGGGATAAAGCTCCATTCATTGTATAGAATTAAAAATAAAGCATTGTATGATCACAAAGAATTCAAAAGATTGTATATTTGATAAATTCCAAATAATATTGTGAGTTTGATTGAGTAATATTATTTTTACTTCATGAATTTGATATCCATAGATATTGACTTGATAGTTGATAGCATTGTATTGGATTAATATTTGATCCTTGATAAAAAGACCTATGATATAATCTAAGAGGATTCCAATAGTCCCAATGTACTCAAACTCTCTTCTTAAAGCTTTAATATCATCTTCATGCATATATTCTCATTTTTGTCTGCACTCATCTATCCTCACTTTCTAGCATGCAATATTAGAGTGAAATCAACCTTTCTCTTCCAATGTCTCACATATTCTACTTCTCCTTAGTAATCATCTTCACCTTGCTTCAATTAGCAAACCAACCTCCTCATAGTTGGAAAATCATAGTATATTTTTCTCAATTCAATATCTCCTCCTTGGTGTAATATCAATTGATTCTCACTTTTCTTCAATACTTTAAATCTCTTCTCAATCCTTCAAGCTTCTCTTGTGGCTACAGTGCAACTCTGATACCACTTATGGTAATTTAACCAAATTATTTCATAGATCCATTTTCCCAGGATCTTAATCAAAATTACATGAAGGTCGCTCACATAACAATAACAATATTTTACAATAAGAAATCTCACAATGTTATTCATAAATCATCAAATATTACAAGATCAACTCGCATTACATTCAAATTCTTTCTTGCTTGATAAAACCTTGATATAATGCATAGAGTTTTGTCTCCATTTTATAACCTTACAAGATGACTCTTCAATACTCAATTATTGATCTCCTCAAACATTTTGGAGATGCATCCTTTCCTATTTCTCACATATGACAAAACTCTCATGGCTTTTCATTTTATATCTGGTCACATATCATGTGACTCTTCACTTGCAGACATCCTTTCCTATTTCTCACATATGACAAAACTTTCATATCTTTTCACTTTATATCTGGTCACATATCATGTGACTCTTCACTTGCATATTTGACACCTAACTTTATGACTCTTAATGTACATGACACTTTGCACACTTTGACACTTGCACTATTTTAAATAACACATGACTCTTCTTATAAATTTTCAAAGATTTTACACAAAGAGATATTAGTCCTCTCACATTTAGTGGGGTTTGAACCTTGAACCTCTCAAATAGAGGCCAAAGCCCTTACCACTACAATAAGCTTACAATTATAGACTCTTCTTATACATTGACATGTACATTAGAAATATATAAACCACACCCTAATCTAATATTTACAAAGTAACACATGCTACCAAATAATATAATATCTCCAATAAAACTTGTAAAATATTAAAAATTCATAATAATCTTTAAAATTAAATCTTTCGAAGAAAATTTTAAATATCTCAAAAAAACGTGTAAAATATTAAAAATTCATAGTAATCTTTAAAATTAAATCTTTCGAAGAAAATTTTAAATACTTAAACTAATTAGTACACTTTTAAATATATAATTTATTATTTAAAAAATATCAAATATACATTTATTGTGTTTTAGACACTATAACACCTATAACATGGTTTAAACTTGAATCAGGAACCCAAAGTGTCATTTTCTAGATACCAAACAACTATCTTAAATTATAATAATAATAAAAATAACCATTTCTTTGGAAATCAAATATTTAAATTAATTAATACTCCTTTAAAATATAATTTATTATCGTGGTTTACAGACAAAGACGCTACTTACATTATCGATAATGTGATCCCTGTTCAATCCCACAGCGAATATATAAAAAGTATTTTTCAATAAATAAATAAAAAATGTTTTATGCACTATAACACTCACACACTTATAACATAGTTTAAACTTGAATCAAGAAGCCAAAGATATATCCAAGTGTCCTCAATATCATTTTAGAGATACCATAAACCTATTTTCAAAAATAATGATAATTATTATTATTATTTTATTTTTTTTATTTTTTTAAGAAGTCAAAGATATATCCAGATGTCCCCAATATCATTTTCGATATACTATAAACCTATTTTCAAAAATAATAATAATATTTTTATTATTTATTTAATTTTTTGAGCACACCATCCTCTTACACAAGCCACGACTGTTCCCTTGGAACATAATAATTATTTTTTTTAAATAAATATTATTTATTATTTGGTTTAAACTTGGTTTCAAAGCCAAAAACATACCTAGGTGTGGTTTTCTAACACCATAAAACTATTTTTGAACAAAAACAATAATAATCATTTCTCGAAAAATGAGATATGGCCCATTAAAGTTGGACGGCCGAAAAAATGTTGTAACGCCATGAATATTAAAGACTTATTGGACCTCCAAACATATAGCCCATAGCCAGACCAGAAATGCAAAAAACTTGATCTCTTCTAGCAGAATATTGCAACCATCGTAGAAGAAATAGTGACCAGCTGCATCTAAAAACACTTCAAGTGAAGCCGGGTAACCAGGTATGATCTGCCATCTCCATTTACAAATGGTACCTTACTGTCTTCATGCTTTAGTTTAGATAATCTTCTACCATTAAATCTGTAAAATGTTAAAAAGTATCTTGAAAATTATTGTGATTCTTGATTTCTTGTTTATTTCTTGACAGCATTTCCTGAGTTGGTTCGAAACATAGTTGAAATATAACATTATCCAGAAGAAATGCGTCTGAAGAAGATAGTGAGGGAGTTGAGGATGATGCAATCCAGGAACCTATCAAAATCAAGGGAAGCATCTCTTCGCAGGATTATTAAAAACCCAGATTGGGTGCCAAAAGGATGGATAACAGAGATCCGAACTCGCATGAATGGAAGATCAAAGGGTGCAAGGGATAAGGTATGAAAATTCGTTACATGAGTGAATTAAAAAGAAGAATCATTGCTTTTAAATTGAGTAAATGGTATCTTTATATGATTATATATGAGGGGAACATAATGTATGAAATTATATGAAGGTTTTAAATTAAATTATTGTATGAAATCTTTTAATTAAAAGTGTATATTTACAGTTCTTTATCAACCCTGCAATCCATAGAGTGTTTCGTTCAAAGAAAGAAGTCACACACTTTCTTGCAACTGGCGAAGGACCAAAGAGAAAGCCAAAATGTGAGTTTTTTTCTATGTTTTAATAAAATTTGCTTTTTTTTAAGATTTTTATATGAATGATATTATGGTTATATAGTAATGTTATCATAATTTAAAAATTATGTATATATATTTTTTTTAAAGAATGGAAGTTAGGCTTGATGTATATTGCTTATCAAAGATTTTAGTTAGCTTTCCTTAAAAATTAGACCATTACACATATAGATCTTTCAAGTTAAGTTATTAAAATTAAATAACAATTATTTATTAAAAATTATATATTTGTTTTTTAAAATTTATTAAAAAAAATTAAAATTCATTATAGGAGTTGAAAACAACAGTCACGGCTAGGGTACAATAATAGGCCTGATTATAAATATTCTTAATAACCACCTATTACCATGCCAATTAAAATTGGGTTTATTAGTTAGGTAGTGGACCCTTATTTTTATTGTCATTAACTTAAATTATTAAGTGTATATAGTGAAGTATTATACAATTATTGGATGAAGGAATTTCTACTGAACATAAATACATAGTGATCTTATATAAGTCTTTTACCTTGGTTTTTTTTTAATATTGTTCATTACTTTTAAATATTATAAAACATTGTGAGTATATATACTAATGTAGTAGAGACTCATTCATATTAATTTATAAAGCAAAGAAGTTAACATTTGGCCTATCATAATTAGGTTAACAAAGTATAACAGTTTTTTTATTTTATCATAATTTTTTTTCATAAAGGTGAGAGTGGAGCTTATCAATAGAGCCAAACATATAATCATATACACCCTCTTACACACTCGTCTACACTATGATTTGAACCTTGGACCTCGAAGAAGAGCCAAAGCCCGTAGGGTTAGGTGGATTGGTAATTGTTTCTTTGACTAGGCACTTACCAAGAAGAGACCTAGGTTCAAACCTTGGGGGCATGCATGTTGCAAAGGTAGTAGTTTGATCTGAATCTTCAGTACATGTCATATCAGATCGCGATGATGGTACAAATATCGATTGATCGATGATCCCCTTAACACAGGGTCATCAAAAATGAGGTGATATAGGCTTAGGCTTGTTGGGATCCGCATCTATGGTTTGAACCCTATACTTGATAGATACTAAATATAATGTGGATGTAACCAACTCCCCCTCTATATAAAAAAATAAATTAAATTATTAAAAATATATATAGTAATGTATTATACAATTATTGTGAGTACAATTTTGATTGAAGTGTTTTAAGTGCACACAAATTCACAATGATTTTATAATATTTAAGAAGATCCAAAGCCCATACCATTGAGCAAATTATTGCCTCCAAGGGCTAGGTGGATTGGTAATTGTCTCTTTGGCCAGGCACTTACCAAGAAGAGACCTAGGTTCAAACTTTAGGGGCATACATATTGCAAACGTAGTAGTTTGATTTAAATATTTTGAGTACATGACAGACCAACGATGATGGTATAAATCTTGAGTGATTGATGGTAACCTTCACACGGGGTCATCAACAACGAGGTGGTATAGGCTTATTGGTACAAATCCTGAGCTGATCACCTTCACACGGGGTCATCAACAACGAGGTGGTATAGGCTTCTTGGGAGAAGCCCATGTAGTTTGAACCTTGCACTTGTTAGATACTAAAAATAGTGTGGATGTGACCCAACTCCCCCTCTTTATATAAAAAAAATAAATTAAATTATTAAAAATGTATATAGTAATGTACTATACAATTATTATGAGTACAATTTGAGCGATTGATGGTCACCTTCACACGGGGTCATCAACAAGGAGGTGGCAACCCAACAAGGAGGTGGTATAGGCTTGTTGGGAGAAGCCTCCTGTGGTGGTTTGAACCTTGCACTTGGTAGATACTAAAAATAGTGTGGATGTGACCCAACTCCCCTCTCTTTGTATAAAAAAATTAAATTAAATTATTTAAAATGTATATAGTAATGTATTATACAATTATTGTGACACTATGAGGTTTTTAAGTTTTGTATAACAATGTGAATACATTACACTAAAGTTGTTCATACTCATTTGTACTAATGTTAGGTCACTGTATCATCAATACTCATTTGTACACACTATCATATATGGATGCAAAGAATAGTAGACATTTATACTTATACTCATTTGTACACACTATCATATGTGGATGTAAAGAATAGTAGACATTCATACTTATACATTCTTTAAGTGGAAGTGGTATAGGTTTGTTGGGGGCAGCCATAATGTGGATGTAACCAATTCCCTTTGTGTATAAAAAAACATTAAATTAAATTATTAAATATGTATATAGTAATGTATTAAACAATTATTCTAAGTACAATTTGATTGAGGTGTTTTAAGCGCACGTAAAATCACGATGATCTTATAATATTTTGTCTTATTCAATGCATGCTCTTGGTTTTTAAGTTTTATATAACATTGAGAACACATTACATTAATGTAAAGCATGCTATTTAGGTTAGAGTATCATCAATACTCATTTGTACACACTATCATCTATGAATGCAACAAAATAGTAGACATTCATACTTATACATTTTTTAAGTCAAGTTGATTGAGTGGATGAAAAGACTGGATGTTGTTAAAGATTTTTTTGAATACACAGGAGAATAAATAACATCATTGTAGGAATGTTAGGTCAGAGTATCATCAATGGATGCAATAGAATAGTAGAAATTCATTTATACATTCATTAATTAAGTTATTTGAGTGGGTGAAACGAAATATTTTTTTTAATATAAAGGTTTTTGGTGACATCATTGGATGCTACTATTATAAACCCTAGCTTGATGGATTAGGCTATTGATTTTTAAGTTTTATATAACATTGAGAACACATTACACTAATGTAGTGGATACTCATTTTTACTAATGTTAGGTGCATTATCATCAATACTCATTGGTATGAATGGTAGGTCATAGTATCATCAATATATGCAATAATAGTAGGTATTTATACTTATACACTCATTAATTCAAATTATTTGAGTGGGTAACATCATTGAATGCTTCCAATATAAACCCTAGCCTAATGGGTTAGAAGAAGTCCATCATTGAATGTTTCCACTATAAACCCTAGCCTAATGGGCTAGAAGAAGTCAATGGGACCTGACCCTCTAAGGCATGGAATTGGAGCAAATATTCAACCACTACCATATGACCTATCCTTTTTTGGGTATGTTGTGGTTTGAACCTTGAACCTCTGGAAAGAGAGATTAATTCTCCTTGTCAAACAAAAAGAAGATGTTACAATTTCATATTTATTTATGTATATGAAGTTCTTTTGTAAGTGTTATCATTATTATGTATGCAAAAAGACATTGTAGAATAACATAAATATAGATAATGTATGAAAAACCATAAACTAATGTTACTAGTTATCAAACACCCAACCTTTTTGTGTGGTCAATATAATATATACATTATGGTTATTTTGATATGTTAAAGAAGATTTAGAACTGTCATTCTTATGTAAGGTTTTGTTATATGTTTGGATGTTATTATACTTTCCAATTGGAAATCAACTAAGAACATTATTACTAAATTCTTTATTTATTAACATATATTTATAGAATGACTTATTAGTCCTATATCTTAGCATCAATTTGAGGTTGATGTAATGTACACTCTTTTTTATATTTATATCATTATGATTGTAGAATATCATAATCTTTTTGTGTGTCAATATCTACTTTCTTTTTTCCTCAAAAAAGAAATTTTATTTTCATTTTTTAGCTTGACAAAATATATAATGCTATAGATATGAAGTACCCTTAAGAATTTTATTTATATTTTATCTAGGAGTTGGTCTAATTGAATTGAGAGGAGTATTAGCCTTCCTGATATAATATGTTACAAGTAGCTTACAATCCAAAAATAGAATCTTAATAATAGGACTAACATGTCAAATGCAGGAATAAATTTTTGATCAATCATAGTTCTAAAAACAAAATCTAAGGAGGATTCATGTTTCAATTTTTGAATACTAAGCCTATATTTCTATAAAATAAAGATAAAGGTTCCTTTCAAAACCCCTATTTATTTTTCTATTAATAGATCTCTTATATGATCCTTAATAAGAATAGGACTATGAGGAAACCCCATGTCCTTTATCCACTTCTTTCCTCTGCCAAGTGCTTACTAGAGGGTTCAAACCATATTTTGAAAGACCATCTACTTCTACATTTAGTTCCCTATAGATGTGCTTGTATGAATTTTTGTTATAGAAGATTCTAATAATTTCACTTGCTCATAAAAAGGATTGAGGAGCAAGTTTTTCATCTCAACATGATCTATAACCCAACTTATCATTAATTTTGAATCTCAACATGATCTGCAATCCAACTTATCACTAATTTTGAATCTTCATATATATATATATATATATATATATATATATATATATATATATATATATATATATATATATATATATATATATAATATATAAATATATATATAGTTGTAATTCATTGTTCCACTGCTATTATCATCAACAAGATTAGTATCTACCTATGTATATGTATATGAACCTATGTATATGTATGTGCAAGTATATAGAGAGGAAAGCAAATTTTTATCTATAAAAAATATATATAATAACTGATTATATGGGATAGAGATAGACCCCACCCATATTGCATCTTGATCACATAGGTATATTATTATTCCTTAGTGATAAAGTATATATTACTTGAAAATATTTGATCCTAAATCTTGGTAAAAGTCAAAGAATTTAATTAGTTGATATTATGCCATTTTATAGCATTTTCTATACTATTACAATCTATTCATGTAAAAATTAAAATATTTTCTAAATTATAATTAGAGAAGGACAAAATATAATTAATTAATGATATTTTAATTAATATTTTTTTTATTTTGTAATATGCAATACTTTAGTCTCCTCTATCAAATATCAACATTATAATTCATTGAGATGTAAGTTTGATGCACTCTTTATGAAAACTATAAATAGGTGTATTAGTCCTTGGGTGCCTATATATTTTATGAAAACTATAAATATGATATGTATTTAAATTAATTAAGAGTTATATAAATTTTTTAGCCTTAATATTTTTCAATCTTATGGGTAAATTTAAATTTTATGGATTGTATTGGATTTAAAAAAAAAGTATAAGTGAGTTTTTTTATTAGGGTAAAAATGAAATTTTGAAAGGGTACAACACCCTTTTACAACACAAAGTCAACCCATCAACTGGACAACTACCAAGTAGCCAAAAATCCCCAGGATGTAAGTCTATCCATCCTAGATCCCAATTAGCTACAGTCTTCCCTTGTAAGCTTTTCTAAGTCCTCACGGACCACCCCTAGGGGGATCCATCTTCTATCCTCTTATTTAATGGCACCAAAGTTTTCCAACCAGTCTATTGGTTTGTTACCTTCTCTAAAGACATGAACAAAGTCAACTTCTTCAAAATGCTTCACAATCTCTCTAATATCTTGTACAATGTAATCAATTTATCAATTAGCTTCTCCCTCCTTTTTCAAAATATTGATAATATTCAAGGAGTCTCCTTCAAATATAACTTTTTTAGCACCTAGATCCTTAGCTATATTTACACCCAAATGTAAAGCATTAAATTCAGCTTTATGGCTAGTAGTAATTCCCAAAAACTTGCAGGCTACCCCCACCAATCTACCCTGATTGTCCCTCAAAATTGCTCTTGTTCTAGCCTTACCTGGGTTACCTTTGGATGCCCCATCAAAATTTAACTTCAACCATTCATCTCGAGGTGGTTGCCATTTTACATCAAATCTAACTTGAGCATTTTCCTTTCTACTGCTAATGGATTTCAAATTCCATAACTTAGCTATCATAGTCTCTTCAATGTTCTCTAGCTTAATAGGGTACTTGATATATTTAACATTCTCCTCTAAAAAATGGGTGATACTGCCAAAACTTCTCACTGTTGACCTTTTTTCCCCTCTAAAAATTCTCTTTTTCCTCTCTAACCAAACTTCCCACACAAAATGAAATGGAATCAGGTTCCAAATTACATTAATATGATGACTAAAAAATGGGTTCTCCCACTCTTGTAGCCACAAAACCATATTAGAAGGCATCACCCAAGAGATGTCCATCCTGTTGATGAGGAGATGAAAAATATTTAGAGTATAGGGATATTTCAAGAAGATGTGTTCCATTGATTCCTCTGCCTTTTCACATAAACTACATCTATTAGGTAACTAGAAACCTCTCTTCTGTTAGAACCTTATTTTGGGCTGCTTCCCAAAGAAAAATCTCCTGTTTTGGAATAGCTCTCTTACCCCAAATTCTAGTCCAAGGGAAACCATTATCTACAACTGGATCCAAATGATCATAGGTTGTCTTCATGGTGAATTCACCATTTTTAGTTCTACTCCAAACCACAGAGTCTCCTTTCCTGACAATACCTAAGTATTAAGTCTTTAGTTTAGCTTTAGAGGTTTAAAGCCTCCAAATTCTAGGACTTGCCTCTAAATATTTTCAACTCAATTGGTTATCCAATAAATTCATGTAATCACAAATATTTTTACAATATCTATCTTCTAGATCCTCTTCCAGATTAAATAAAATATCATTGTTGGCTATAGGATTGTCATCTAACCAGGCATCTTCCCATAAACTTATGGAGACCCCATCTCCAACAGGTCATTTCACACCCTTCCACAAGGCCTCCCTAGCCTCCACCAAGTGGTTCCATAAAGAAGAGCGATGACAAGGATCCTGAGTTGTGAGAAATATAGTATCCTCTTGGCTATCAAATATTTTTCTTTAAGTGAAATTTTTATATCAGTAAACTTAATATTTATTCATAGGTTGGTAAACTTTCATTCTAATTTTATGATTAATTTTAATTTTTTTATGTTTTAAGAAGGAAATTTGAACCCAAAAGTTTCATATCATAGAGATTAAATTTTAATACCTAAATTGGTGAATGCATTTGATTGAATTCTAATAGTTTGGTGAATGCATTGGATTGAATTCTAACACATGGAAATGTTTTACTATCATATTTGTTAATAAATAACCTGATAATTTTTCATTGATTTGTGAAAGATGTTAGATTGACTTATTGATAAATATTAAGTTGACTTATCCATAGTAAAACATTTTCATGTGTTAGAGTTCACTCTAGTACATTCATAGTAATATTAGGTTTACTTATTAGAGTAGAATATCTTTATTTGATGGCTTTTAATTATATTTTTTTAACCATAACATTGAAACAACCAATGGACAAATATTAAATTTACTTATGATATAAAACTTTTATTTATCTCTAATTTTATTAGATTGACTTATTGATAAATATTAAGTTGACTTATCCATAGTAAAACATTTTCATGTGTTAGATTTCACTCTAGCACATTCACCAAACTATGGACAAATATTAGGTTTACTTATTAGAGTAGAATCTCTTTATTTGATGGCACCAAACTTTTAGCATTTAATTATATTTTTTTAACCAAAACATTGAAATGGAGTTTACAACCAATGGGCAAATATTAAATTTAGAACTTGATATAAAACTTTTATTTATTTTTAATTTTATTAAACTTTTATTTATCTGTAATTTTTTTTTAAAAACAATACAATCAATAAATTGAGGTTTACTTATTAATTTAAGAAAAATAGACAAAAAAACTTATATAAGGTATCACTAATTATTTTAAATTTATTGAATATCAATTTTACAATATTTAATAATCCATGTGATTGGTTAATTTAGGTTCAACGTATTTTATGTTTTTTTTTTAATTCATCAATATAAATTTTATAAAAAATAAATATTTATGTCAATTGTTTTATTGCTTACTAATAAAATAGTAGAGTTAACTAGCATTAACATAGGATGTTCTTTAAAAGAGGTCTTGACAAGAACCAAGTCAATGTGTCGTGTGCAAGAAGGAAAAAGAAACAATGAACCATCTTTTGGTTCCTTGTCCTTTAGGAAGACAAGTGTGGAATTCAATTTTACCTTTGACTTAAGGCAAAGGACAATGGCTTGCCAGGAATATTTAGCATAGCATGCAACAATGGTTCAAAGAAAGAGGATGAAAGTAGTATAGATGTTTCTCTTTTATAATGACATGGGTTTATGGTTGGCTAGAAATGTAGGTTATTTGAAGGTCAGGAAATTCTAGTGATTCAAGTACAAATGCAGATTAAATCCATTTTTGAAAATTTAAAATATCTTCAAAACCAAAATTGAACAGGCATATAGGAACACTAAGAATGGATCCTATGAAGTCATGGACCTTTGTTGATGGAGCTTGCCAAGGCAAGCCAAGTAGGTGTGGGGAGCAGGGGAGCAGTTTGCTTAAATAAAAATCATAAGATCACTTTCAAGGTAGGTTTAGGAGAAGGAACAAATAATATGGCAGAGTGGAAAGCATTGATCCTTTTGATGACAATAGCAATGGAGCAAGGAATTACAACTTTATAGATTTATAGAGATTTAATATTAGTGATAAGTTGGGTTGTAAATCATATTGAGATGAAAAATTTGTTACTCAGTCCTTTCTATTAGCAAGTAAAATTATTAGAATCTTGTATAACAGAAATTTCATAGAAGCACATCTATAAGAAACTAAAGGTGGAAGCAAAAGATAGTTGCAAGAGGAAGTGATTAGAGGACTTGGGGTTTCTTGACATTCCTCCTCTTATCTTTCAAAAGATAATTTGAACATTCCAGCAAGCACTTGGTAGAAGGAGGAATTGTTTAAAGGATTTGAGGTTTCTTGATATTCCTCCTCTTATTAAGGATCGTTTCACATAGAGGAGAGGGGGTGGTTAAAAATATAAACTTCAAAATAGTGTTACTCCTCCGAATATAATTATGATTCCTCCTCAGTTTTTGTATCCAAAGTTTTTGTATCCAAACAAGTCATTTGAGAACTGTGGTTAATTGGTAAGCTATTCTACTTTTCACCTATAAATTCTATTATTAAGATTTTATTTTTGGATTGTAAGTTAATTGTAATAAGGTCAATACTCCTCTCCGTTCAGTTTTATACCGGGATGTAACTTTTATTTCATATCTGTAGTTTTATTAAAATAAATTCAACCGAATAAAAAACTACTAGTATATTTTATTAATTATACTTTATGGAAAAAATTTCAAGAGTGCATATTTTTACTTTAGAAACGCTGTACCTGACATGATTTACTGGTGCTTTCCAGATTCGCATGCTCCAAATCCTAATGTCAGATGTTCAACAATCTTTTCTGGGGAAAAAGAAAAGGAACCCATTGAACCTCCGCTTGATTCCAACTTCGTAGAGATGAAAATAAATGATATTTTAAAACAAGACATGGGCTCAGAGAACCATTATAATATTCATCCTGGTGACACTGGCAATATGGCGTCTGAGTGCAATCCTTACAATATAATTTTTGGTGTGTGAAATTTTTTTCTTTCACTTTCCACTAAAATTCTACCAAACTACGTTTATATTTATTTTGCTTTTTTATTATGTTATGCAGATGGTGCCACGGACAGATCAGATGAATCATGGGAGAACTTGGTATCAGATTACATCATGCTGACAACATTTAAATTTGGAGCGAATTCATCAACTGACCACAACAGCCTGCATCTTTGGCCATCATATCCAACAACTCAACAACAGGAATTCAATTCATCAGCAGACCACAACCTACATGGTCGGAGATCATATCCAAAAATGCAACAAGAACAAGAATCCTTTTCTGAAAATTATTATGAAGGCACTCCAAGCTTTAATTCATGGCTTGTTTCAGAAAAGGTTTATTGCAATCAAGAAGTCTCAAGCTCTGGATTGCAGTATCATACAAACTCAGTTCAGATATCACAGCAACACCATCCCATGACAACTTTTTTATTCCAAAACCAGCCTTTAGAACATTTTGATCTTATTGGAGGACAACAAGAGGCATCCCAACAATCAAGCACATTCAGGACCCCGTTCCTAGATTTGAACCTCCCAGCGGATACTGAAACAAGTGACTCCCATTCCTAGACTTAACCTCGCAGCGAAACAAATGAGTCTTTGAACATTTATTATATTTATTTTGTTTAGGGATTTCTGTTTTTTCATTGTAATTATTGATGCCACATACATGCCGCTTATAGTTTTGGTGAAATTCGTCTAGTGAACCGGGAAGACCTTCTAGAGAGTACAACATTACAAACTTTTGTACATGTTGCAGGATAGTTTCTTCTAGCCTCTACTCTTGCATGTTTATATTTTTAAATCATCATAGCAGTTACTATTTTCTCATCATCTTTGCATGCATGCAAAGGACCTATACAATGTATAAGATGCATTATTTGGAGGGTTTAATTATTCGTTGTTAAACTATTTTCTTATTAATGGTTTTTTCACACTTGTCATCTCAGGTGTATATGTTTTGATGTAATTTCTTTCCTTTTATCTCATTTGAAGTAAATATTTTACATATTATTAACTTCTAATAGCTCATGACCCTATTACCAATTCATGTGTTGGATATTTAAACTGTTTTTAAACTTGGTCGTTGTAATTTTCTTTTACTTTTAGCAATAGCTAGATTGTTAAACAGTTGGGATTGATGTAAAATTAGAATTTGGCTGTTTTTTTAATGATTTTTAATTTAAATATTTACTTTGTTTTTATATTTTAGTCCTAATTTTTATGTAAGTTATATCTGAAGTAAATGATCTAAAAACGAAAAGGTGCAGCAAATAAATGTAGCAACAAAAAAATTGTAACAGCAAAACATAGCTAAAATTACAACAATGCATGATAGTTTAAATTTGAGAGACCAAAATTGCTCATAATTTGATGAAATTTTGGAAGTGAATTTTACATAAAAAGAAATTTCCAATTGTGTATCACACGTGAAAAATGGAGTTGTAAAACAAAAATTATGAGCTCTAAAATTTGACTACAGGTTTCAGAAAATAGGGATGTTTTTCACAAAATGAATGAAATAGAATGTTGTTCTTCATTCCAAATGAACTCATAAGTATTACAAGTTTTTATTCACAATCTTCTACAACTATAATACTCTATTTTACATTTATAAGAGAGAAAATGATGTTACAACACTTCATTTCACATTCTAGGAAGTCCAACAGTCATGGTGACTCTTCAAGGCCTCTAGAAGCTTTTGGACTTATTTAAATTTGTGGGAGAAATTTTGATTTTCTCTTTCTTAGTCAGCATCAATCTCCAACATAACCTCCCTTGATGTTGAGTGGTGAGACAAGTTTATCTATCAATCTCAAAAATTATTCTTTATTAACACCTTTGGTAAAAAGGTTTCCAAGTTGTTGTTTGGTGCTACAATATTTCAAATCTACAACCTTCTTTTCCACCATGTCTCGTATGAAATGAACCTTTCAATCAATATGTTCAGTTTTACTATGATCGACTAGATATTTTACAATCTTGATTGCACTTTTATTGTCACAAAAAATTGTTGTTGGACTATTTTGAACTTCACCAATATCTTCAAGTACCTTTCTCAACCAAAGTGCTTGTGTACTTGCTATAGTAGTTGTAACATATTCTACCTCTATAGAAGATAAAGCAAAAATACTTTACTTCTTTGAGCTCCACATTATCACTCATGAACCAAGTGAAAAATAATTTCCAAAAGTTGGGTTTCTATCATCCAAGCAACTTCTCCAATCGGAGTCATTGTATCTAACAAGCTCCATTTTGTTGTTAGCATTATAATGTATACCAAAATTCAAGGTTTCTTTGACATACCTCAAGATTCTCTTGGTTGCTCTCATGTGGTTTTGTGAAGGTTTATTCATGTACCTTGATATAAGTGAAACTGTAAATGCAATATCAGGTCTTGTTGTAGTAAGGAACATTAAGCTCCCAAAAATGCTTCTAAACAATTTTTATCAACTTTCACTTCTCCATCATCTCTACATAACACTTCTCCATGTGTCACAGGTGTCCAAATTGGTTTGCAATTTTCCATACCATATTTCTTCAACATATCTTTTGCATATTTTTATTGACAAATGAAAAAATTTCCAACACCTTGATGTAATTCCACACCAAGAAAGTATTGAATCAATCATAAATATTTCATATCAAATTTTGTCATCATATCATGCTTAAAATCATTAATCATATTTTAATTACTTTCCCTGTAAATCAAATCAACATATACGCACAAAAAAAGAATATCATCACCTTCATTCTTGTAATAGAGTGTGGGGTCATTCTTACTTTCCTTGAAACCACAATATTGGAAGTACTCATCAATTCATGAGTACCATGCGCTAGATGTTTGCTTCAGTCCACACAGTACTTTCTTCAATTTGTAAACATGGTTTTCTTTTCCTTCTACTTCAAATTCTTAAGGTTGTTAAACATAAACCTCGTCATATAGATAACCATTAAAGAATGAACTTTTCACATCCATGTGATAAAATTTCCACTATTTATTGGCTGCCAATGAAATAGCCATCAAGATTGTCTCTTGTCTTGCAATAGGGGCAAATTTTTCTTCATAATCCACACCATATCTTTGAGTGAATACTTTTGCAACCAACCTTGCTTTATATCTTTCTATGCTTCCATCATTGTTAAACTTTGTTTTGTAGACCCACTTGGATCCAACATTCTTCTTGTCCTTGGGCAATTCCACAAGTTTTCCAAGTGTCATTTTTTCAATGGGCTCAATTTCTTCTTTCATTGCTTGCACCTAAACATCATTAGTACAAGCATTCTCATAACATGAAGGTTCTAAATTAGCTTCATAAAATAGAGCATAATTCATCAACTCACCTTTTGGTTCTTCTTCATCATCACCATACATTTGGAGCTTTTTCAATATTGAAACAACTTGGTCCAACTCTTACAATTGGCTTCTTGTTAACTTCCTTTGAAATTTCTTGTTCATCATTTGGTTGGTTGGATATGCTTTGAGTATTCTCTTTCCTTTATTTGTATTCTTGGTGTGACTTGTAGATGAGATGTGTGTGCTTGAACTTGGTGTAGTCTCCTTTGAACTTTTTGATGGGCTACTAGGTGGGTTTGAAGGAGTAGAGAGAAAATTTGATGGTTGTTCCCCAACTATATTATCTTCTTTAATATCAAATATTTTGTCTATCAATTTTTTATGACTATACACTAACCCCTTCATTAAAAATTATATCTCTAGAGACTACAAACTTGTGATTTTTTTATTATACAGTCTATATGCCTTACTTGTTTCAGAATATTCCATAATAATACATGGCTCACTCTTGGGATTCAACTTATTTCTCACTTCATCATTCACATGTGCAGACAATAAACTCTTAAATGACTTATAGTAGGTTTTGTACCATACCATGCCTAATGTGGATTCTTCTTGTGTAGTGCTCTAGTGGAGCATCTATTGAGAATGTACATTATTGTATCAACTACATAAGACCAATAAGAATTGTTCAAACCTTTTATCTTTAAAATGCTTGTTATTTCTACAAGGTTCTGTTTTTCTCTCAGCTGCCTCATTTTGTTGTGGTGTATATGTGGTAGTGAGTTACCTCTTGATACTATATTGTTTGTAAAAATTATTGAACTCATTGAACAAATTTCTCCTCCATGGTCAATTCTCAAACACTTTATTTTATATCCACTTTAATTCTCTACCAATGCTTTGAAAAAAATGAATATGCCAAAAGCTTCATCCTTATGTTTCAAAAATACACCCAACACTTCCTTGAAAAATCATCAATGAATGTGAGAAAATATGAAGACTTAACCAAACTTTGTCTTTGCATAGGTCCAAAAATATCAGAATGTAGAATTTGGAGTGGGTATGAGGTCCACCAAGATTTTTCTTTTGGAAAATCCTTCCTTGCATTCTTTAAAATCACACATAATTTACACACACCCTTGTGCTCTCCAACCTTATGTAGTCTATTTACCATATCTTGTGAAGACAAAAATTCTAGACTTTGAAAATTCAAGTATCCAATACTGATATGCCAAATGCAATTCTTATATTTAAGTGCCATGTGTGCCATTTTTGTACTCTCTTTTCCTCCAAAATTCAAAGGAAATATTTGGTTCTTTGTCATAGAAACAATGGTGACTATACGATTTCTATAATTATTATCATAAATGATACATTCATTGTTATCAAACATAATTTTATAGTTTTTTCTGTTAGAAATAGAGTATATTACATTATTTGGGTCATGTAAATGTACCTTCCTTGGTACATACTTAGGACATTAGGTTACTTTAGGGGGAAGTTATCTAGTTACTTCATGCAATGTAATAAATGCACAAGTGTCAATGTGCAAGTCGTAATGTGCAAGGTGTCCACTTGTACAACTAGATAGAGTGTTGGCCAAGGAACTTATCTTCCTATATAATGGCCATAGATATAGAAGTCATAGAATCAAAGTCATAGTGTGTGGTAGATAGGTAGTAGGGTAGTGTGTGTGTGAGCTATAAGCTCAAAGCTCATTCATGGAGTAGTAGCTTATATTATGGAGTGTCCATTTCCTCCATAGCTACTATTGTAATATTTTTACCATTTCTATTTATAGCATATTTCAGTCATCTCGTAGATCTATTTTATTTATTTCTGCATCTTGTGATTGGTATCTCCCATTGTATGTGGTATCAAAATCTAATAGTGGTATCAGAGCTATGGTAGATCAAGCCATAGTAGGTCTATAGGAAAACCACCATTATTATTGATCCTGAGTTTTTTGAGAACCTGACGCACCATTGGACCAGTCACTATCAAAATTTCTCAGAAGAGTCTAGGTGGTAGAATTAGGGAGAGTTACAAGTGAGGACTAAAATATTAGTTTCAAAAATACTGAGATTGCATAGGGCTAGAGTCTTTCCACAGAGTTGAAGGAAAAATCATGAAGACTAGGACTCAACATTTGATCCACTAGGTTGATGAATCAACTAGTGAAGCTCAGAGATCTGGAAATACTTACCTGAAAGTTTCTTTTATTGCAGGGAATTAATACTCAGATGATTGGGATACCTCCTACAATAGAAATCTAGGAGACCTCAACTTCATTGCCCGAAGGTCGAAGTGCCTTCATAGTGCAGATATTAGTTGTTGTAGAGAGGAGAATACTTCAGAAGAATCTTCTGGAAAAGAATCATGGTGAAGTCTAGAGATAGGAGATCTCCATTGATAGATTGAAGAACTTCACAAGAAGAAAAGGCCATAGAAGCCTTGATCCAGAAGAAAATGCCATAGAAGCCTTGAAAAGCCATAGAAGCCTTGATCTAGAAGAAAAGAAATTGAAAGCTTTGTTGAAGAAAGACCATAGAAGCCTTGATATTGAAGAAAGCCATAGAAGCCTTGATATTGAAGAATAGGCCATAGAAGCCTTGATATTGAAGAACAAGCCATAGAAGCCTTGATATTGAAGAACATGCCACAGAAGCCTTGATACTGAAATAGGCCATAGATGCCTTTTATCTTGAAGAAGATTCTAGAGGAGAGGATCTAATTCAGAAGAAGATTTTAGTACTAATATTTTTGTTGTAGGTAAAGGAGATCCAGTAAGTCGGGAAAGCTTCCTACAAGAAAGTTAGGAAGAAAAGCCTCTTCAAAATCAATCCAGTACCTGAAGCAAAAGAGATCAGGAGGAGATCTCATTGAAGAACTTCCAGGCTAGGAAGAAGAAGAAGGACTAGGAGAGTCTTACTCGTATCCAGAAGTAGCAGAATCAGAGATCTAGGAGAAGATCTCAATACCAACACTTCCAAAAGTAGAAGGTTGAAGATAAGGTCTCTAGGAAGACCAGAAGAAGCTGCAAGATCAAAGACCTTGACAAGGTCTCGATGAGCATCTAGTAAAAGGCTAGGAGAGCCTTGTTGAAGAAATCCTCAAAGGAGAACTCACTGGAGAAATCCACTACCAAGGAGAAGCCCTTGATAGTGAAGGACTTGGGACAATTATCACCATCCAACAACAAGCCCAAGAGGAGGAGAATTTGGCAAGGAGTGCCAAATTCGAGTAGAAGAAGAATCTAGTGAAGACCTCAAGATATTCAAAATCTTGAGAAGAAGATCCTGCTTGAAGTCAAAATTCGACAAGAAGACTTGAAGGTAGAAGATGCTTATCAAATCCAGGAGATTTGAAGATTACCTCCTACAGCAAGAGGTCACTACTTCAGAGATACAAACTTCTCCAAATCTACAGTAGAAGGAGGAGATTACAAGAGGAGATCAAAGTCACCAAATCCTAGGCTCATGAAAGAAAGTTTGAGACCATCAATTTGGTGAAGAAGGAGCTGTTCAAAATAGTCTACAAAGAGCTGCAAGATCCTATTCAAGGTAGCAACTTGGTGATCTTAGGCACCAAGATCTACATCCTCTACAGAAGTAGAAAAGGAGCTACAAAAGCATTCAGAAAAAGGTAAGCAACTATCGATGCAAGTAGATTCATTAGTTGGATTACTTATCAGATTTATTAAAGCACCTTCATCCTGATTAAAGTTGCAAAAAGGAGATTTGTATTATAGTCTTCAAGTGTGCAAAAATAAAGGTTCTTTTTAAGGTTCATTTGCACATTAGGAGTTGATTAGATTTCAGAATTTTAATAATCTATCAACTAGCCTATTATCTACTTTGGAAAGCAAAAGAAGACTATCTCCTAATATCTTGCTTATAAGAAATTTACAGAATAAATCTTGAAGGTTCATTTGAGATTATTCTTGATTAGTTGTAGTGAATTGATTAAGTGCATTTTCTTGAGAGTAGATTGGAGTGATAAGGTGTAATCTGTTAGTGCATTAAAAGTAGAATTTGTTAGATTCATTTGCACTATTATTACTCTCAAAAGAAATTAGTTTTGTGCTTTGAAATAAAGGCTACAAAATCTAGTTTGGATCAAGTGTCTAAAGACACTCTTAAAGCACAGAAACCTACAACTCATAGTGGCCAATAGAAGCCACCAAAATTGGTTAGTACAAGCAAAGAAAAACTAACCAAAAAGAAGCTTCAAAGATTGAGACTTGGTGAGTCTCAAATCCAAAGCACTTAGGGTTAGTGCAACTAAAAGAAAGCTTCTGTTCTACAACATTTACAAGGCTTGGATTCACCATCAATCATCCAAGAAAAAGGGTAAGGAGTCTAGCCAAAGAGACATCCTTAAAACCCTCATTTTGCACTCATTAATCTGCTACAAAAATAAGAATTTCAGACCTACAAAAGAGTGCAAGAAAAGGTGCAATAAAAAGGTTCTATATACATGTAAAGGTTACATGGTGTTGCACTTCTACAATACATCAAACATAGGGAAAGGAGCAGATTTAAAGGTGCCACAATAGGCACAATAGGTATAGGGAAAAAGGTAGCCAAAGGAAGGGCCAAAGGATCGAGCATTCTCCAACACCGAAAGGGCATTCTCTCCAAGATCGGACCTACAGACAAAGGAAGCTTTTACGTAAATGACAGCAAGCCTACCAAGGCTATTTACGTAAGCCAAAGGAAATCTATCACAAATATTTACGTAAACCATAGCAAGGAGAAGAAGCTATCTACATAAAAAAAGGGATAGAGCACATCCAACATTCAGACGCATCAAGCTTCACCTCTATCAACGTGAACAGGGAGCACAACGAAGGTATAAGCATACAGAAGGAAAGTAGATGCTACATTGGGAATAGCATCAACAAAGGGTAGCAAGAGAGCTACCTCATCCTCATCCAAAGCTCCAAGGCGGCTCACGAATTACCTGCAGAAGAAAATACGTTGCTTGCTATTCAAGAAATCAAAGCAAGCTAAGGAGGAAGACATTCAAAGGAGTTATAATCTCCTTCTTGGAGGTGTTACATAGAAAATCCCATGCAAAAGGGTTGAGTGCCACTTGGCATATTATTCCCTCATGGCTATCATATCTCTAACGCTCAAGAGATGAACGTTGAGAGCACTCAAAGCAAGGTGAATACATTACAAAGGAGTAACGGTTGGTGTAGCAATGTTACAAGAAGAAGTGGTAGTGCTCCCAAGAAATGCAAGTGCCACTTGTCCATCAATGACTACCCTTATATGCAGCGTAGAGAGAGTAAAAGGATAGCATTCATGTCCGACATCCGTAGTGTGAAGTGGAGAGCAAAGTGTAGTCTAGTCAATCCATTTCTAAGTGCAGCATGGAAGAAGGAGAGCATAGGAGCATTTAAGACTCCATTGAAGAAGGTCAACATCTACTCTCCAAGCATCGAAGAGGAAGCCCGACAACCATACCACACTTGGTCATTCAGACTCATCAAGTCAAGCACCACAGAAAGGGTACGTAAAGGACTATCATATTTCAGTCAAAACTAGCACCATTCAAGTGTGAAGTCAAGGGGCTAAGGTAAGAAAAATATCTCATTAATATTGCTTTCAAACATAGGAGATATAAGGTTATAATTTTAAGGATTAATTTTAAGGTTGAGAAAGCAAAAGACATAGGAGATAACTTACCAAAAATCAGAATACTATTTGTAAACTAACCTAGGAGATATAAGGCCTTCTACTTAGGTTGAATCATTTAATACTTTGCAAATATTATTATCTTTTCTAATTTTCCAAATTTGGGAGTCATAAGGTCTACTACTACAAATTGATTTATTGGAAATTAGAAAAATTAAAATCAAATCTCAAAGGGCCATTATAAGAGGTTTATCAAAATCATATAAAGGTTGGAAATTATAATATTTACTTGTCTCAAATCTTCTCAAATAGAGACAAAATATCCAACATTAAAACCTCTTGAAATCTAGAAAAGTGCTTAGTTCAATAGGAGCAATAAGGACAATAGAAGTTGATTTTAGCATTTACAAAACTTTACAAAATCAACCAAGATTGAACTATATCTTACAAAAGCACTTTATATCTTGTCCAAAATATACTAGGGAGTCATAAGGCATTCTACAAAACTTGGTAATATCAGAATCTATTGTTTATCAAGTTGCAAATCCATTAGCAATATATAAGCTATCTACAAAACCTAAAAATCCTTATGAGTACTCATTCTCATTACTAGGGAGACATAAGGAAGCCTACAAGAATCAAGGATTAATATAGGTTTTATCAAATCAAGCTTATATACTTCTATCAGGGATCATATCTATCATGGATAATATCTTGAGAAATACCTTCAATAATGAAGAATTATTTCATGAAGTAGAATACTACTCTCAAAACTTAATAGATACTCTAGAAGGATATGAGTATCTATCCTCTAGTGACAAAGAAAAGTTCTCCCTATTTCTTAAAGAAGCTAAAGAAGGTATCTTTACAACATTGATCAACTATCTTCATGATATCCTCTTCACAACATGGTGGAATTCACAAGGATTGGTTATATTCTCACCAGAAGAATGTTTGATGGTGTATCTATCTCTAATTGTGTTTGTACTTAATCAACACAAGAAACAAGATAACAATAAAGAAGAATATTATTATTGTGATGATATACTAACTTGTCATGAAGCAAAAACTCCATCAGCACCATTGTAAAATTAGAAAAGAAGAAGGAAAAGAAAGAAAAGGCATATTAAAAGAAAACATGTCATCATGAAGACAAAACCAAGATACTTGCAAGGAGACCAATGAAGGAGGAATACAATGCAAGGTGAACTAAAAGAAGGGTCTACAACTTCAGCCTATTTTTGCATCATTTGAAGACTGAAGCAACTACTGAAGAAGCCAAAGATCATTTCAAAGATGAAGATCCAATTCAAAGCCATCAGATGGAAGAAGATCCACATTGAAGACTAAAGTCTTCAATACCCAAATATTGTAATACAGGGGGGTGTTAGAAATAGAGTATATTACATTATTTGGGTCATGTAAATGTACCTTCCTTGGTACATACTTAGGACATTAGGTTACTTTAGGGGGAAGTTATCTAGTTACTTCATGCAATGTAATAAATGCACAAGTGTCAATGTGCAAGTTGTAATGTGCAAGGTGTCCACTTGTACAACTAGATAGAGTGTTGGCCAAGGAACTTATCTTCCTATATAATGGCCATAGATATAGAATTCATGCAAGTCATAGTCAGTGTATGGTAGATAGGTAGTAGGGTAGTGTGTGTGAGCTATAAGCTCAGAGCTCATTCATGGAGCAGTAGCTTATATTATGGAGTGTCCATTTCCTCCATAGCTACTATTGTAATATTTTTGTCATTTCTATTTATAGCATATTTCAGTCATCTCGTAGATCTACTTTATTTCTTTCTGCATCTTGTGATTGGTATCTCCCATTGTATGTGGAATCAAAAGCTAACATTTTCTACAAGTTATCTAACACTCAACAAATTATTCTGCATTGCTTATTGTTGTGTTCTTGTTGGACTTCCTCATCTATTTCCTTGAAGCTATTTGTTGGTGGTGTTGAAGGTTTTCTAGGGTTTCTTGTTGCATCCTCTTGGTCTAGGAAATACTTGTGCTTAATACTTGTAGTTATTTATCCCTGTGGCTCCTTCCTTTTGGGTTCCTTGGGAACTTTCCCATCTCTTTCTTGTGACTAGTTGTTCTACATCTACTGCTTCCTCAGCTTCTACTGGTACCTTCGTAGTTTCCTCAACTCATTGCAAGAGGATTTCATGTCCTGTGGGGATCCTTATTGTGTTGTTCCACTTTCCAAACCTATGAGGGATGCCATTTCATCACAGTTTGATTGATTTTCTAGCATCCTTGCTTCTTTCCCATCCTTTCTTAGGCAAGATTTTTCTTTTTTGGAGTTTTTATGCTCCACCCTGTGGTGAAGGGTGGATTTTTATTTAGCTTCTAGTTTTTTGGAATTTCCCTAATATTTTTTGGTTTCTCCCCTGTGTGGTATTGTGCACTCATGTGCTTTATTTTCTCACTTCTTGGGTTGTTTCATTTTCTATGGATAGGTAGGAGTGCCTTGTCTTTGAAATTTCCTGCTTTTTGGTTCATCGGCTAGGAGGGATTTTTTTTCAAATTGGTTGTTTGGGTAGGAATTTTAAAACTCAATTTTATCGTCTTCTCCTTTTCCTATTGGGCGGGTTCTTCGTGTTTGATTTTGGGTGTGTATTTTCCACTTTTTCACTTCGGGCTTTCTTTCCTTGTTCCTGATTGTTGTTTCCTATCTTGGATCCTATTTTCTATCCTGGATCCTATCCGTAGATCCATCCTTGGGTCTTTCTTGTCGGTTGTCCTTTGGCCTTGCTTGAATTCTATTGACTTGTTGTAAATAGGTTTTGGATCCCTTAATAAAAACCCACTTTAATTTAACCGAACAAAAAAAATAGTTTATGGCACTAGAGTTGCCTATACAAGTGGAATCATTTTATATAATTATTATAAAAGAGTGTCAATTTTGTTTGGTAGAATATTCTAGCTTGGTTGGTATATTACATGTAAGCTATCCCTGAGTGTTGGGCAAGGTTATGAAGTCTTTAAAAATACAAGGGGTAGGAATGGATGTATCTTTTTGCTAATTGAAATCAAAGTATTGAAGAAGGTGTCCCCCTCAAAGAGGCATGTAATTGTTTATTGTTATTTGTGATATTTCTAGATTTACATTTAATATTGCAATATTATGTTCTTTTATTAATTTATTGCATTCATTACAATATTTATGTGAATGTTCTTATTTTAATAAGAAGGTTCCTAACAAGTGTTATCAAAGCACTTTTCAAGGTTGTGTTCCACTACGACTACGACAGTTCTTGCCCTATCATTTTTACTATTAGGTATAAATTTTTTGTGTTTTTATTTTTTTTCTATTTTCTTATTAAAAATATAGCCCTTTTTTGTATTAATTTACTAGGTTAGAAACCCTATGCCAGGGGTTTTAAAATATCATGGAGGAACTATCATTATTGGCTAATATAGATTGCCCATAAAGTGTCTAGTGAAGTGAGGGGTGATCAGGCTCCAATATCTGAGCCTCAAACAACACCCATATACATAATTGATCTCCCACATATATTTGGGTATATTAGGAGACTCCCTAGGATTAGAAAAAACCTTTAGACCTAGGAATATTTTTGACCATGTATTTTCCATAGTGCATCAAACATAGCATTAGAGAAGATTACTCTCCCATACTATCAGATAGGCAAGTAGTATGGTTAGAGGTATGTATGGAATCCTCCTTGAGTAGTGAACTAAAATATTGGTTCAAACACTATCATTCATCGTTGTGGTACAATATAGGGCTATGGATAGTACATACTCCTTGGCCTAGATACCCTATTTTTATTGAATGTTAAACCTAAAATAAAAAAATACAACTATAGAAATTGAGAATACTGAGGAGACTACACTATCCCATAATTACTGGATGAAATAGACAAAGGAATTGGTGATGAAAATAATAAATATAGGTTTCATTAGTCATAGTTAGGTATGAATTTAATCAGAGTTAGTAAAAATCAAGACATAGTTTACCAACATTAGTAATAGTTACCTATGACATTTGGGAACCATAACAAATAGAGAATTTTGTAGTAACAAAGTCAGTCCAAACAATCATTAGACATAGTGAGTTATAATTTCAATGATAAAATAGTATCAGTAATAGACAATGCAAAGCCTAGTAAAGGGTTGTTATATAAAATTCAATTTTTGAATGAATTGATACTTTAGGAGAAAAATTGATAGCACTTAAAACACTCCCTTAAAAGTAAAAAAATAAAAAACAAATTTGGGTGCCAAAACACAATGTTGTGGGATGTAGCCCATTGCAATCATCTCGTTGAGCTAATCATTTTGGTATATAGCCTCCATGCACTTTTTCTAGGGTGCCAAAAAATGTCATTGTGGGATCTAGTCCATTATGTTCATCTTCTCAAGTTGATCATTTTGATATATATCACCCAAATACTTTTTTTGTCTCATTACTAAAATGGTAACTCCTAAAACCACACATGATTTTAGAAGTATCATCAAAAGGTCATAAATCATAGAGCATGGTTATAAGAACTAGGGAACAACAAAAGGTACATGAATTAGATAAAAAATTATCACTCATGTAGAGTCTTGGGGAAATCTTATTGGGGAGAAATTATCACATGGTTTAAATCAGATAAGGTTGGATATCAAATATCTACATGAATCCTTGACCTTTGTAGCAAGGGAAAAAAATTAAGGGGTAATTAGATGGAAATTTTGATGAATTGGAAGGTTTTATAGCTAATAATACCCACATACATGGTCAATTTGGTTCTCATGATCTTAAGGATGAAGGAACTAGCAATCACCAGCTAGAAGCCCCCAATAACCCTAGATAAATTTCCTAAATTAGACTTTCTAAATTTTTATGGAAAGGCTCCATAGGGATGGTGTTGATCAAAACAATATTTTAGTCTTTATAATATTTCCCATTGTATGCACCTAACAATTTCATGTTTCAATTTTGAATCAAATGCACCACATTAGTTTCAATGGCTCAAGAAGAAAAATCCTAATCTTACTTGGCTTGAATTTGATAAATAACTACTCACTCAATTTGGTCCTAGTGAGTATGAATATTTTACAATATCCCTTTCAAAACCCAAAAAAACTTCAACCATTCAAGATTATTGGCCAACCATATCATTGATTTGAGTCCTAAATTGTTCCAAAGTTGTTTTGTGAGTGGGTTGAAGGATGATATTAAAGGTGAATCTAAAATATTGATGCCATAATCATTATGATATACAATAGCCTTGGATATATTATTAGAATAAAAATGTAAGGCTCAAGGATGAACCCCTAATTATTTTCAATCTCGACCATATTTTTCCAAGTCAACACCAACTCCTACCAACAAATATCCTACTATAAAAAAGTTGACACAAGAAGATATGAAATTCAAAATGGTCCAAGTGCTATGCTATATTGTGATGAGAAGTATTCCCCAAGGCATAAGTGTGTACACAAAAAATTGTATTTACTTGATGTGTATGAGGCAACAACCATAGAAGGTTTGGAGGTGGAAGAGGATCATGAGAAGGAGGAGCACACATAATAGCCATAAGTTCTAGATGAATCCCAAATAGAAATATATGTGCATTCCTAAGTAGGTATATCAACTCCTCAAATTATGAAAGTGATAATACACTTCAAAGGA
The DNA here is from genome assembly GCA_028583015.1 of Wollemia nobilis. Classification (NCBI taxonomy): domain Eukaryota; kingdom Viridiplantae; phylum Streptophyta; class Pinopsida; order Araucariales; family Araucariaceae; genus Wollemia; species Wollemia nobilis. The sequence goes on along the minus strand of JAQPPZ010016955.1, from coordinate 13,310,383 downwards.
TATTAGGTAATAATTTTTACTGACTCAAAAAGCAAACATAACTTTATTGACCCACTTGTGGCCAAATAGGGGAATTGTTACATTAATACTTGTTATTCCCTTGAATTCATGATTGTCAATGGAGGTACCCTACCATGTAAGTATAAGTTTCACAATGTCAAAATATAAATAGGATAATATAATCTTATGGCGAATATATTTTCCTTACCACTAGGCGGGTGTGATGTCTTTTTGGAAGCACAATGGTTGTGGATGTTAGATCCTATCTTGTGGGATTTTTCTAAGTTATGGATGAAATTTAGCCAATAGGTAATAGAATACAAATTCAATGCATGAAGCATAGGGGTGCTTAATTTATTTCAATCCATAATATGGAAAAATTATTAAAAACATCCTCTAATAGGGTTGTGGTTTGAGTATTTGCTATTGGAACTTCTGAAGAAAGGGGTAAATACCATCCAGAGTAATCATAGGTTTTATTGTAAATATATACCCTAGTTTTTGAGGAACCCAAAGTAATATTCCCTCATAATACTCATGACCATGTGATTCAACTTATTTCTGGAAGTCTTCCCCTAAATGTCTACCTTTATAGGTATCCATATACCCAAAAATTAGAAATTGAGAAAATGGTATAAGAACTTCATGCTATAGGGGTTATTCGTCCTAGCATTAGTCCCTATTCTTCTCTAATTATTCTCCAATATTGTTGTTATGAAATAAGGATGAGTCTTGGCACTTGTGTATGGATTTTAGAGAACTTAATCAAATCAATACTAAAGATAAATTTCCAATTCCACTAATTAATGAATTTCTAGATGAGTTGCATGGGACCAAATATTTTTCCAAATTGGATTTGCGATCAAGATATCATCAGATTCAAATCAAGGATGAGGACATTCCTAAAACAACATTTAGAACTCATGAACGACACTATGAATTCTTGGTTATTCATTTAGGGTTGACCAATGCACCTTCCACTTTTTAGAGTTTTATGAAATATATTTTTTGACCCTTTATTCACAAATTGAATATAGTCTTATTTGATGATATTTTGATTTATATTTGTTCATCGGAGGATCATCTCCAATATTTGGATCAAACATTACAACTTTTATCAAAGAATCGACTTTATGCCAAGAGGTCCAAGTGTTATTTTGGGTTGCAATAAGTTGAATATTTGGGTCACATTATAACCAAATATGGAGTTAAAGTGGACCCTAAAAATATTTAGGTTATTCAAGAATGGCCTAAGCCTCAAATCTTAAAGTGACTTCATAATTTTTTAGACTCACTAGATATTATCATAAATTTATGCAGAATAATGGAAAGAGAGCAGCTTCATTGACATTTATGTTGAGAAATAATTCTTTTATGTCATCAAAACTAGTGGAGAAGGCTTTTGAAGAGTTGAATCAAGCTATGACCACAACCCCCATGTTAGCAATGTCTAACTTCTCTAAACCTTTTGTAATTGAAAGTGATGCTTATAGCAATGGTATTGGGGTAGTTTTTATGCAAGAAGGAAGATCATTGGCCTTCACTAGTAGAGCACCTTCTGGTTAGAATTTGGGTAAGTCTACTTATGAAAAGGAGATGCTCACCACTTTATGTATTTTTAATAATTGGTAATCATATCTCATTGAGCATGACTTTTCCATAAAGACCGACCATCAAAGTCTCAAATATTTCTTGTAATAAAGGGCATCCACACTAAAACAACAAAGATGGATTTCTAAATTTTTAGACTATGATTATGAAATCACCTATAAGAAAGTCAAGGAGAACATGGTGGTCAATGCTTTATCCTAAAAATATGAGGATAAAGGGATGCTACATGCTATATCTACACCATTTTCACAATGGATCTATCATATTAGGGAAGAAATGACCAAGGATTCCAATTTGTAAACTTTGATCAATAAAATCCAAGTAGAGCAAAATTCATGCCCTAGTTATACTTGGGATGGTCAAGACTTGAGATATCCTGACTAACTTGTCATGCTCCAAAATTAAAAAATGCAATAATCATCTTGCAAGAACATGCACCGCCAATAGTTGGGCATTTTGAGTTTCTAAACACCTATAAAAGGACCAAGTGTACATTTTTTTGAGGGGAATGAAAATTGACATTCAAACTTTTGTGATACAATCTGATAGGTTCCAATGCATGAAAGAATAAAATGTGTGTTCTCTTGGAATCCTTTATCCCTTTCCAATTTCAAATAGATATCTCTATGGATTTTATTGGAGGGTTACCTAAAGTAGAAATAAATTTAGTTATTCTAGTGGCATTGGATTATCTCATAAAGTATGCTTATTTATTTTCCTTGTCTCACCCCTACACCACATCTGTCATTGCCTAAATATTTGTAGAATCTATCTTTTGTTTCCATGGAATACCCAAATCAATTGTGTCAAATAGAGACCCTACTTTTACCAGTCACTTTTGGTAGGACCTGTTCAAGTTGCAAGGAACTCAACTCAAAATGAGTTTTGCTTATCACCCTTAGAGTAATGGCCAAACTAAATTTATTAATAAGTACTTGGAAATATACCTATGTTGCTTTACCTCAAAAATTCCTACATAGTGGGCTAAATGGTTCCCTTTGGCTAAATGGTGGTATAATACTTTATATCATACTACTACTAAGGTTACCCCATTTGAAGTAGTATATGGTCATCCTCCACCAAAACACTCCTCTTTCATTCCAAGATGCTCCAAATTTTAAGCTATGGATTCCACCCTTAGACAATATTCTACCCTTATCCAGCAACTTAATATCAATATTGAATTGGCCCATAATCGAATGTGTCAACAAGCTAATCATCATTACTTTGATCATAGATTTGAAGTTGAATACATGGTTTTTCTCTACATGCATCCCTATAAAAAATCATCTATCCAACTTCATGGATACCAAAAACTTGCAACCAAATACTATGGTCCTTACCAGGTGTTACAAAGGATTGGATAAACATCCTTCAAACTAGACCTTTTGGCCACTTCCAAAGTTCACCAAATCTTTCATATCTCCTCTCTCAAGAAGGTTGTTAGCAACAAGGTACAAGTACAATCCAAATTACCAGATTTGAATGAAGAAGGATCCATCATTCTTGATATTGAACAAATTTTGGATAGGAGATCATGCACCCTTCATAATCATGTTAGCACTTATGTTATTATTCAATGGATAGGATTACAACTTGAAGATACCACTTGGAATAAACTCTAATAGCTTTAACAATAGTTTCCTCATATTCAATGTTGAGGACAAATCTTTTTGAATGGAAAATGAATGTCATAACTCCATCCTAACACTAATATTTTGTTGGCAATTTTGGGTACTTTGGGTACATTGCATTTGCTCAAGTGAATAAGTTGTCATTGATGTCAAGAAGCTTTCGAAGGAATTTGATTTGATGTCAAATAATTTGTTTTGATGAAGGTTACGGCATGACAGTTTCAAAGGTCTTCCGCAAACCCCAAGCTGACAGGTTCGAAAGAAAGTAAGTTGGAAAAGTGTCGCGATATCGCGACATGTCGCATTTTCGCGACTTAAGCAGGAGAGAGAAAGCTTTTTAGAAAAGTGTCACGATATCGCGACATGTCGCATTTTCACGACTTAAGCAGGAGAAAGAAAGCAAGTTAGAAAAGTGTCACGATATCGCGACATGTCGTAGTTTCGCGACTCAAAGAGGAGAGAGAATGTACGGAGTCAAAAATGTCACGATTTCGCGACATATTGCAAGGAAGGTTGTACGGACGAAAAAGTGTCACGATTTCATGACATGTTGCAGAAGAGAGAGTCTGAAAGAAAAAGTGTCACGATTTCATGACATAATGCAGAAGAGAGAGTCCGTAGTGTGAATTGTCATGATTTCGTGACAAGTTCGAAGAGAGAGAAAGTAGCAAGATAAAGTGTCATGATTTCATGACATGCTACAGAAGTCGAAGTGAGAACTATCATGATTTTGTGACATGCTGCAGAACTCGAAGTGAGAACTATCATGATTTCGTGACATGCAGCAAAGGGAAGAGTCTGAAATGAGAACTGTCACGATTTCGTGACAGGTTGCAAAGAAGACGTACGAAAGCTGAAAGCGTCACGATTTCGTGACAGGATGCAAAGAAATCGTACGGATGTAGAAAGTGTCACGATTTCATGACAGGTTGAAGAGAAAGCTTATGGATGTAGAAAGTGTCACGATTTCATGACAGATTGAGATGGCGGCATACAGTTGGAGAAAGTGTCACGATTTCATGATAGAAATAGAAAGGGTCTTCAATAGTGAAGAGTCACGATTTCATGACGAAACAAAAGAAAGAGCATGGAAGAAGAAGCGTCATGATTTCACGACAAATTCAAGAAGGAAGAGCTCAAAGGCGAAAGTGTCATGATTTTGTGACATGTTCCAGTTTGGGAAGGAGAAAAGCAAAGGAAAGTGTCAGATTTGAAGGAGAGAAAAGCACAAGGCGAAAGTGTCATGATTTCGCGACATGTTCCATTTGCTAGTGCAGGAGAGTCGCAAGGAAGCGAAAGTGTCACGATTTCATGACATGTTCCGGGTGCAAGCCGAGAAGGGGTTAAGTAAGCGAAAAGTGTCATGATATCGTGACATGTTGTATTTTCATGGCAGAAGCTCAGAAGGGTTACAGAGGCAGTGAAGCCGACAGAGTCAAATTTTAGCCGACGAAGATTAGGGCTTGCAGTCGACGGAGATTAGGGTTTGCATTTGCTTAACAGCCGACTAAGATCAAAGTTTTTAATCATGAAAATTCTGTTATAAAAGGAGGGCTGTTTGGAGAGTTGAGGAGAGATTTGAATGTGTGGTTGAAGTGCGACGTTCATAGAAATAGTGCGAAGAGAAGAAGTTCGATCGTCGAGAGCAGAGTGCAAAATTTGATAGCAGTGTACAGAGTGCATTTTGTCGAATCATCTAAGTGAGAGAGATCGCAAGGAATCAGAGTGCATGAAGATGGTGCTGCTGTGTTTGCATAGAGAGAGTAGAGGGCATAGAGCGCAAACAAGCAAAGACGAATGAGGACATTTGTGCTAGACCGAAGGACTGTGTTTAGTGCAAATTCGAGGACCAGCTTTGGAGGTGATAGAGTTGAGGACAGAGGTCTCCAGCCAGAGCAGGGAGGACAGGTGTCTTCTATGGATAGAGTTCCATTTGCTAAGGGCAGCGGAGGCAGAGGTCTTCTAGAGGATCACCAACCAGAGCAGAGCTAGGGGATTGGTGTCTCCTGTGGGTTGGTGCCCACGAACTCGAGATTAGGGGATTGGTGTCTCCTTTGGGTTGGTGCCCATAAACATTGTAATCGGGAAAGGTATTCCTAGAATTTGGATTGATAAAATTTAGTGAAAGATTTTATCCGTGGATGTAGCCCAACCATTTTGGGTGAACCACGTTAAAATGGGTCTTCAATGTGTGATGCTTTCTGTCTTGATTAATGTTGTATTGATGCCACTGCTATCTAAAGTTAAAATTATTAATTGGTTAAGTCTTATACTGTTCACCCCCCTCTCAAGTATAAGCTTGTGTTCTTCAATTGGTATCAGAGCGGGTTTCTCCAGAAAGAGCCTAACAGCTTGGAGAAGGATCTATCAGAGGAACATACAGATTCAGAAAGAGATGAAGAGGTTGAGTTCGATCTCAAAGGTGAATTCTTCTTGGCTTTAAGAAAGCTTGAGAAATTCAGGGAAGAGAATTATGTTCTCAAGCATCAATGTCAGGAAGAAGAGATAGCAAGATCAAAATTGTCTCAAAGAGTTATAGACTTCAAAATTCTAGCTGAAGAAGGGAAGAAGGTTGAACAGGTTCTGACAGAGGCTTTAAAAGGAAAGGAAGTTGATTGCGAGAAACTAGAAGAAGAGGTTATGTCTCTTAGAGTGAAGTTGGAACAATTGGCTCTCAGACAGAATACTCCGTATGAAAAGCAAAAGAAGGATGGTATCACTATTCATGAAATAGGGTCTTCGAGCAAGACCAATCTTCATCCTGAAGAGCGGTGGATTCCAATTGGTCACAAGAAGAACAATCATCCAAGGCATCAAAACAGGTTACATAATACTTTCCATGGCTATTGTTTTTCCTGCAAGAATTTTGGTCACAAAGCTATGCATTGCAATAAATCCTTGAATAGCCATAGTAAGGAAAATGTTAACTCTTTTGCACCTCTTATGAATAAAAATTTCATGTGTTACAAGTGCAAGAATTTTGGGCATATAGCAAGGATGTGCGGTTTGGATAGATCTAGCCTTGAGTTCACTAAAAAGAAAAATGAGATCAAATCTAAGTCAATGATAGTTCAAACTGCTTTTCATGCTCAAGACAAAGTAGAAAAATGGTATCTTGATAGTGGTTGTTCAAAACATATGACTGGTGAAAAGGAAAAGTTTTTGGTCTTAAAAGAAACAAACAGAGGAACAGATCAGTTTTGGAGATAATAGGTCAGCTAAAATCTGTGGTAAAGGGACTCTTAGTTTGGATGGGAAATCCAAAACAGAAAATGTGCTTTATGTAGAAGGCCTAAGACATAATCTTCTAAGTGTGAGTCAACTTTGTGATCAAGGGCACATAGTATCTTTCTTTTCGGATAGATGTGAGATAAGTAAAGAAAAAAATGGAAAACTCATTGCGAGTGCTACAAGGACTCCAAACAATCTTTACATGCTGAGTGAGATAAAAAGGGAAAAGTGTTTTCTAACTCAAGAAGATGAGAGTTGGCTATGGCATAAAATATTGGGGCATTTGAGCTTTGATAATCTTGTCAATATTAGTAACAAGGAAGGAGTTAGAGACTTGCCCAAAATAAAAAGGCCCCATAATATCATTTGCGGTCCCTGTCAACATGGAAAACAGACCAGAACCAGTTTCAAATCAAAAGGGTATACTTCTTCAAAACCATTGGATCTTATTCATACTGATTTATGTGGCCCCACCGGAACTCAGAGCATTCAGGGAGAAAGCTACTTCATGTTGTTTATAGATGATTATTCTAGAATGACTTGGGTTACTTTTCTCAAAGAAAAATCTGAAGCTTTTGAAAAATTTAAAGCTTTCAAAGAAATGATTGAAAATGAGACTGACAAGAGAATCAAATGCTTAAGATCGGACAGAGGAGGAGAGTTCACTTCAAATGAATTTGTGGAATACTGTGAGCAACAAGGAATCAAAAGAGAATATTCAACGAGCAAGAACTCCTCAACAAAATGGAGTAGTTGAAAGGAAAAATAGAACTATTGAAAATATGGCTAGAGCTATGTTAAATGAGTCAAAACTTTCAGATGGCTTTTGGAAAGAGGCAGTCAGTACAACAGTCTACATTATCACCAGGGCCCAACTTAGAGTCAATCATCATAAAACTCCTTATGAGTTGTGGAAAGGAAGACCAACTACAGTAAAATACTTCAAAGTGTTTGGGAGTAAGTGCTTCATCAGAAGGGAAGATCAGAATTTGGGTAAGTTTGATCCTAGGTGTGATGAGGGAATCTTTCTTGGATATTCCAGCAGAAGCAAGGCCTACAGATGCTTCAACAAAAGAACGCATACAGTCGTAGAGAGCATAAATGTAACAGTTGATGAAAAGACAGGGATAAGAGAACCAGTCAAGGAACTCAGTGATGAAATTTGTCAAGAAGAATTCGGAGAGGTTTCAGATGAAGAAGAGGAAAGACAACAACTGCTTCCCAAAACTCCTTCACGATATGTTCAGAAACATCATCCCAAAGATTTGATCATTGGTGATCCAAACAACAGGCAAACAAGAAGAAGAGTCATTCCTTCACACGATTCTACAAATGTTTCATTATTATCTCAGATTGAGCCAAAAGATTTCAGTGAAGCATGTGCAGATAAATTTTGGGTAAAAGCGATGGATGAAGAGCTAAATCAAATAGAGAAAAGTGAAACTTGGGATTTGGTTCCAAGACCTAAGGACAAGAATGTCAAAAACAAAGCTAGGTTAGTCTGCAAAGGTTATGCTCAAGTAGAAGGTGTTGATTTCGAAGAGACGTTCGCTCCTGTTGCTCGTCTTGAAGCTATCAAAATGTTTTTGGCCCTTTCAAGCTTCAAATCATTCAAGGTATATCAAATGGATGTAAAGTCAGCTTTTCTAAATGGGGTGTTGGTAGAAGAAGTCTACATAGAACAGCCAGAAGGAGTGTCTCTCACAGAATAGTCAGACTATGTGTGTAAACTAAAAAAGGCCTTATATGGGTTAAAGCAAGCACCAAGGGCGTGGTACTCAAGACTTGACAGTTATCTTCATGAGCAAGGCTTCAGGAAAGGCGTGGCAGATAGCAATTTGTATATTAAGAATGAAGATGATGATATGTTGATTATGGTTGTCTATGTTGATGATATTATTTTTGGGGGAAATAATACTCAGATGTGCAAAGTTTTTGCTAACACCATGCGAAGGAATTTGAGATGTCTATGATTGGAGAGTTGTCATTATTTTTAGGTCTTCAGATTGCTCAATCAAAAGATGGTGTATTTCTCTCTCAAGGAAAGTATATCAAAGAAATGTTGAAAAAATTTGGGATGATGGACAACAAACCAATATGTACTCCAATGATTACAGGGTGCAAGATGAGTAAAGATGATGAATCTCCAGCGACAGATCAGAGATTGTACAGATCAATGATTGGCAACTTATTATATGTTACGGCTACCAGACCAGATATCATGCAGGCAATTGGGTTAGTAGCAAGATTTCAGGCAGCTCCAAAATATTCTCATGTTATAGCAGTTAAGAGGATATTCAGATATCTGAAGGGCACTATGGACTTTGGGCTTTGGTATCCCAAAGGTGATGATTTCACCCTCACAGCTTATACAGATGCAGATTGGGCAGGCAGTATTAATGACAGAAAAAGCACTAGTGGTGGAGCATTCTTTCCGGGAAAGAGTTTGGTTTCTTGGTTAAGTAAGAAACAACCTTCAGTTTCCTTATCTAAAGCAGAGGCTGAATACATAGCTACGATGGTCTGGGTGTACACAGGTTTTATGGATGAAAACCACCTTGGAGGATTTCAAAGTCGGGCATGAACAACCCATCTCCATATTTTGTGATAATACAAGTGCCATAAGTATTTCCAAAAATCCGGTAATGCACTCAAGGACAAAGCATATTTCCATCAAGTATCACTTTCTAAGGGAGAAAGTGCAAGACAAGCGAGTCAAGCTAGAGTATGTGCCTACTAAAGAGCAGATTGCGAGATATCTTCACCAAACCTCTTCCAAGAGATACGTTTGAGTATCTAAGGGAGAAATTGGGAGTTGTACTCTCACCCCAGAATTAATCACCTCATCAGGAGGTGGGGGAGGGACTAAGCCAAGAGGCTCATTCTTAGTCCCGAGCCCCAAAGGTGGCCCTTTGCCATTGATGACAAAGGGGGAGAGATATGAGTAAGGGGGAGAGCTTCAAGAGAAGAGGAAAGCTTCAAGTCAGGGGGAGCAAAACTTCAAAGGAAGATTCTCAGTTGTGGGCACAGTTGATCAGTTGTCAGTTGTTAGCACAGTTGGTTTCAGTTTTGGCTCTTGAGAAGTGTTTTCAGTAAAGGTTTGCCATCAATGACAAAGGGGGAGATTGTTGGCAATTTTGGGTACTTTGGGTACATTGCATTTGCTCAAGTGAATAAGTTGTCATTGATGTCAAGAAGCTTTCGAAGGAATTTGATTTGATGTCAAAATTATTTGTTTTGATGAAGGTTACGGCATGACAGTTTCAAAGGTCTTCTGCAAACCCCAAGCTGACAGGTTCGAAAGAAAGTAAGTTGGAAAAGTGTCGCGATATCGCGACATGTCGCATTTTCGCGACTTAAGCAGGAGAGAGAAAGCTTTTTAGAAAAGTGTCGCGATATCGCGACATGTCGCATTTTCGTGACTTAAGCAGGAGAAAGAAAGCAATTTAGAAAAGTGTCGCGATATCGCGACATGTCACAGTTTCGCGACTCAAAGAGGAGAGAGAATGTACGGAGTCGAAATGTCACGATTTCGTGACATATTGCAAGGAAGGTTGTACGGACGAAAAAGTGTCACGATTTCATGACATGTTGCCGAAGAGAGAGTCCGAAAGAAAAAGTGTCACGATTTCGTGACATAATGCAGAAGAGAGAGTCCGTAGTGTGAATTGTCATGATTTCACGACAAGTTCGAAGAGAGAGAAAGTAGCAAGATAAAGTGTCACGATTTCGTGACATGCTATAGAAGTCAAAGTGAGAACTGTCATGATTTTGTGACATGCTACAGAACTCGAAGTGAGAACTATCATGATTTCGTGACATGCGAAAAGGAAAGAGTTCAAAGTGAGAACTGTCATGATTTTGCGACATGTTGCAAAGAAGACGTACGAAAGCTGAAAGCATCACGATTTCGTGACAGGCTGCAAAGAAATCGTACGGATGTAGAAAGTGTCACGATTTCATGACAGGTTGAAGAGAAAGGTTATGGATGTAGAAAGTGTCATGATTTCGTGACAGATTGAGATGGCAGCATACGGTTGGAGAAAGTGTCACGATTTCATGACAAAAATAGAAAGCAGGTCTTCAACATTTGAAGAGTCACGATTTCGTGACAAAAGCAAAAGAAGAGCATGGAAGAAGAAGCGTCACGATTTCAGACAAATTCAAGAAGGAAGAGCTCAAAGGCGAAAGTGTCACGATTTCGCGACATGTTCGATATGGTGTCTGAGTGGAGAGAAAAGCACAAGTGCAAAAGTGTCACGATTTCGCGACATGTTCTTAGTGAGAGAAAGTGCAAGGAAGCGAAAGTGTCACGATTTCGCGACACCTTTCCGGGTGCAAAGCCGAGAAGGGAGTGTAAGAAAGCGAAAAGTGTCGCGATATCGCGACATGTTTATTTTCACGGCAGAAGCTTCAGAAGAATTACAGAGGCAGTGAAGCCGACAAAGTCAAATTTTAGCCGACGAAGATTAGGGCTTGCAACCGATGGAGATTAGGGTTTGCATTTGCATAACATCCGACTAAGATCAAAGTTTTCATCATGAAAATTCTGTTATAAAAGGAGGGTTGTTTGGAGAGTTGAGAGAGATCGAATGTGTGGTTGAAGTGCGACGTTCAGAATAGTGCAGAGAAGAAGTTCGATCTCGAGAGTAGAGTGAAGAAGTGTACAGAGTGCATTTTGTCGAATCATCTAAGTGAGAGAGATCGCAAGGAATCAGAGTGCATGAAGACGGTGCTGCTGTGTTTGCATAGAGAGAGCAGAGGGCGTAGAGCACAACAGGCAAAGACGAACGAGGACATTTGTGCTAGACCGAAGGACTATGTTTAGTGCAAATTCGAGGACCAGCTTTGGAGGTGATAGAGTTGAGGACAGAGGTCTCCAACCAGAGCAGGGAGGACAGGTGTCTTCTGTGGATAGAGTTCCATTTGCTAAGGGCAACGGAGGCAGAGGTCTTCTAGAGGATCACCAGCCAGAGCAGAGCTAGGGGATTGGTGTCTCCTGTGGGTTGGTGCCCACGAACTCGAGATTAGGGGATTGGTGTCTCCTTTGGGTTGGTGCCCATAAACATTGTAATCGGGAAAGGTATTCCCAGAATTTGGATTGATAAAATTTAGTGAAAGATTTTATCCGTGGATGTAGCCCAACCATTTTGGGTGAACCACGTTAAAATGGGTCTTCAATGTGTGATGCTTTCTGTCTTGATTAATGTTGTGTTGATGCCACTGCTATCTAAGTTAAAATTATTAATTGGTTAAGTCTTATACTGTTCACCCCCCCTCTCAGTATAAGCTTGTGTTCTTCATATTTAATAACCCCTTACCTAATGTGGGGATCCCATTATAATGTTTTGCAATATTTTTGTAATAATATTATGTAATATTTTGTAATAGTTTGTGGCACTAGAGATGCTTAGACAAGTGGCACCATTTTATGTAATTGTTATACAGAATGCGATTGTTTTATTTGGTAGAATATTCTAGCTTGGATGGTATTTTGCATGTAAGCCAGCCTTGAGTGTTAGGTAGGGTTATAAAGTATTTAAAAATACAAGGGGTAGGAATGGATATATATTTTTGCATAATTGAAATAAAAGTATTGAAGGAGGTTGCCCCCTTGAAGAGGCCCATGATTTTGTATTATGATTTGTGAGATTTTTGCATTTACATTTCATATTACAATATTATGTTCTTTCATGAATTTATTGCTTTCATTGCAATATTTATGTGGATGTTCTTATTTTAATTAGAAGGTTCCTAACATAATCTCAATATAAAACCTTGTTTCTAAATATTGGTTTTTCCATAGCCTATGATAGTATTGAGTGGCCTTTCACTTTGGCCATGCTACAAGCCCTTGGTTTTGGCCCTAACTTTTTGAGCACTATCAAAATGCCTTTTACATATGCTTTGGCCTGCATTACTATTAAATATCAAGTCTTCCTCTTTTGGGTTATACAAATATATTCCATAAGGATGTCCTATTACCCCAACTCTATATGTCTTAGTTGTTGATTCCTCCTTGTTGATGTTACCAAGGATCATGTAAAAGGGATATTTCTCCCTAATAATTCCCAAAAATTTATTAATGGTCACTTTTTCAATGACTCTTTTCTCACCTTGATTGATGAAGAGGATAATGTGGCACAAACCCTTTAGTGCTTAGACATCTTTTGCTTGGATTCTTGTTTGAGAATTCAATGGCAAAAAATCTAGTGCTATAAGTCGTTCTTTCTACCCACACCCCCATAACTTAATAATTATAAGTAGAAGTGGATCCAACATAGTGAGATGTTCCACTTTCTTGAAATCTCTTGTATCTTTTAGAATTTTTTCTTTGACCTCTTGCAGTGTGTTCTTGATAGAGTGGAAAAGAAACTTCAGAAGTGACTTACCAAACCACTTTCTTTAGAAAGAAAAGTTTAAGTTTTCTCTAAGGTCCTTTCCTCCAAGCATGTCTATTATTCATCTTGCTGGATACTCTCTATAGCATCTTATCACAAATTGCAGAAGCTTCTTCAAAATTTTATATGGGCCTCTTCACCAATAAAATAGGATTTCCATAGAGTTGCATGGGATTACAATATTCTACCATGAGATTCAAGAGGACTAGGGCTCCTTGATACCTTTCTCCAAAGCACTTCCTCGTGTGCCAAATGGGTCATTCATGCTATGCATGGAAAAAAATATTTAAAATAATTGCTTCAACACTACATAGCCTCTACCATCCCCCATGGGAGAAAATCTTAGAGTCTTGAATTTTAGTCCATTTTTGTGCTAAAGGTGTTCAAGGCACTTTTGTTGCCAAGAGTATTTGGAAAGCCTAGGAAGCTCTATGACCATGGTTGCTCTAGAATGGCAATTATTTTGGTAATGGGATATCTATAAATCAACAATTGCCCTAGTGGTCCCTCATTCTCACTTATTAGTATTAGTTGTTGGTCAAAATTCCTTGGGTCTTCACCCTTCATTTTTTTCATAAGGGCATCTAGTTCATCTTTGATCTCTTTTATAAATAGACTAGGAACTTGCTTTCAAGGTAGTAGCTAAAATGTAATTTTACCTCTTTGAGACCAATAAAGATATTTTAGGCAATTCAAGACATAGTCCCACCTGAAATGTTTCATAAGATTGGGGGTTCAAACCCTACGTCCTTGGTGGAAGAACTAGAAATGGTATCCCAACACTCTTTTAAGGAGTTAAAATCCATGCAAAGGGTACCTTTGGCTCTCACCACATTTTCCCATGGTTCCTAAGCTAAATTAGTGATGGAGAATCTAGTCAACCAATAGAGATTGTCAAAACCAATTTCATGCTCTCTAGGGTGTTGTTTTGGAGCCTATAGTAGCCCATTTTCTTTGGTGTCTCTTTTTTTAGGGGCTTCCTATAGGATAATACATTTTTCATTTGGGGTTGCACATCCCTAAATATCATTTTTATCATTATAGGTAATCCTTTAAACATTTTTTTTGGTATTTTCCTAGGGCCCAAGTGGCTTGGAAATGGATTCATGAATTTTTCAAACCCTTTAGGTTGAATCACTTATCCTGGCCTATGATTCTTCTTGGGGATACAACCCAAATTCTAATGAATATGGAATATATTTAGCATATATTTAGGGCTAAGATCTTGTTTGACATATGGAAAATTCATAATACATTTTTTTCTACTCATCAAGCATCTCCATCATTGTCCATATTTTCAAAAACTCTAATTTTCTCCAATGTTTTACTTTAGATTCAAGCTTATGAAAACAAGGTTGATCTTGAGGTTTATCATCTATTGACTCTATTAGATCACTAGGTGAATGCTCACTTCATTGTGGCTTGGTTTCTTCCCTCTCCACCTCACCATGGGTATTCTTCTTCTCAACAAAGATATTAGGGTTGCAAGAGATTTCAAGGAAGGACTCTAACTACTCACAACCCTCATCCACATGATCAACATGACAAGGAGGGATACACTCCTCACAACACCTACAAAATTGTCAATATTGGGACTCATCATCCAAATGGGCTAATACTTTACCTCAAACCATAGGTGACACTCTAGAGTTGTAATTTTAAAGTTCTAGGGGGACCCAACTCCAATAGACATTGATCCTCCCATTTGATGGGAAAATCCTTCAGATAAGGACCCCCATCTATTGGTGCTACTCTGGTGACTTGAGTGTTAACGGGCCTTTTATCCTTCCTTTTTATTGATATGGTAACTATTTTATAGTTTATCCAAGACCTTTTGGCCTTAGGTTGATTTATTGCATAGGCTTTTAGAGTGTGCTTCCATACCACCCATTTTTTTGTGAATTGTGTACTCTTATTATTCTTTATTTAATAATATTAAGTCACTTTCAATAATTAAAAATATTCCATATATCTTCCAAAATGGTCCCCTTTTTAAATACCTCAATTCCTATATATTGATCTTTTTTATATACCCTCTTGTAGCACCCTAAAATTGGCACGGTTAAACCTTAGTAAAAAGATAAAATATTAAAATTTGAATTTCAACCCCAAACTGCCCGTTAAACCGCCTTTTACCCGCTTTCCCCATTTTTCATGCCATTTTTAGGATTTGTTGTGACCGTTGGATGATATCGTCGCCGATCAGACGATATCGCCTCAGATCGGACGAATTCATCTGGAGCAGAACGTCCAGACGATTTCGTCCCAAACTGATTTGTTCATAATTAGCTTCTGTTTCAACGACGTCTCTAACCGGGGCAAAAGCGTGTCTGCACCGTTAGAGACCTTCCCCGTTGGAGATCTCCCAGATTGGGATGATCTCCAACCTCCCAACCTCCTTCCTATGCCTATTTAATCTTAGGCCCTCCCCTTGCCCCCCCCCCGCCTGAATTCCCCTGTAATTTGATCTTTGTGTGCGTTAGAATACCCTGAATTATCATTTGCATTTGTGCCTTTCTAAGTTTTCTTGTAGGAACCTCATTGTTTTTTAGCCGGAGCAAGCTCAGATCGTCGCAGATGATCCTGTACGATCTCGAACGATCACGTCGCAATTCAAGATGATTTTGTATTTTGCAGGCGATTTCGACTGCAACCAACATTGGGGGCAATCAGTGCCCTGAGTTTGCATTCTTTCTCCACTATCTACTATTTTGCTTTGCATTAGTTAGACTTATTACTATTTTGCATCTTGGAGTTCACCTCATTTAGTATAATTGCATGATAAAGATAAAATCAACCATTAAATTTACTGCATTTCCTTATCTATCATTGTAATCTATTCTTTAGGCATGTTTGTTGTTATTTCTACCATTACCTCTTGCTTCTGCATTTGCATATTTGGTATTTCATGTCTATTTTTGTGATTGCAGGTTTTTGATGAATTCGTCTGATGAATTCATCAGATTACAGACGATTCTGTCTGATTTCAGATGACCTTCTATGATTTGAGACGATCCCGAGCAATATCAGATGATTACGTACAAACTGAGATGATCTGAACTGCTACAAGACTCAGAATCTCCATCAGACATCCGAAATCAGGTATGATTTCTTCTAGTTAGCATATTCTCTGTTATTTGCATCCATTTCTATTTTTTGTATTCATTTAAATCCGCATTGGCATATAGAATAGATTAGATTCATATCGGCCAAACCTAGGAGTTGAATGATCAAACATAAAAATGAACACATCAAACACTCTCTCAACCTAGGCATGGAAACTGCCATTCAAAAGTTTCTTGGTGAACCCACCATCCATCAAAAATTCACCTTTATACACCTCCCCCGAGAGGCGGGACCTTCAAAAGGCCTCTCAGTTCGAGGTATTGTCCCATCCTTTTCACATCCCCCTTTCGGGCGCGGATCCTATAGCCTGAAGGTAAGGGTGCAAAAAATTTGGAGCGATACATTTTGGTGAACCCGACGTGAAACAGAAACCTTTTGAAAACAAAACCATCTTAAAAACTAAAAATAATAAAAAAAATAATAAAAACCAAAAACATAAATGCATTTAGACTTAAGAAAATTTGCATGTCAAATTTAGATGGTAGACTATAATAAAAGACGAGCTGTCACTATTAATGTTGAAAATCAATTAGCAGCCATAGAGATTAATTCTTTGCTTAGAGTAGCTCCAACATATAGAGTCCCACCTTTATGGGATGAGCTTAATAGGAGATTGAATCTCATTTCATCTAGAGCAACCGAACTTAGGCAAATCAAGAGGTTTGTCCTAGATAGAATCCTGGATCCCGATCAAGTGATTTTGTATCATGAACTTCAGAGAGCTTGCCATAGGTGGTTAGCAGATAAAAGAGCTCTTGTGTCTTCTGAGTTGTATACCTTTGAGGAATACCTTGATAATGCAGCTGTAGTGCATAAATTTTTGTCTCGTGTAGAAGACCAAGAGGTCGTTCTTACGGATAGAAAAATATGGAATAGAGTTCCCAGAGTTGTGTTATATCGAGAGTATTGCCATGAGATTTATTTTTACAAAACAGAATCTGAAACAGATAATATCACCATAGCACACTTTGTTGACTTCTTGAAAAACAATTTCCAATTTGAAGAGGAGCACTTTATGACTCCTGATGAACTTGATCCTATCAATGACATCTATAAATTATTTATAGAAAACTAGGTTATTATTTTATTATTGTTATTTCTTGTATTGAGTGTGTTGTTTATTGTCTTTATAAAAACAAAAAAACAAAAAACAAAACAAAATCATAACAAAAAAAAAATCAAAACATTTCCTTTTAAGTATTATAGTAGGTATATAATTAAAATATATACCTCCCAAGATCTGTTGCAAATATATTAATATATATTTGCTAAAACCCAAATTTAGACACAATGACTAGACTCAGGAATGGAAAACAAATTGAAGTAGAAGAAGATTGGTTAAGAAAACCAGAAAATAACCCAGATGTTCTTCCTGAAGACCCAATTCAGGAAGAAGGAACCTTAAACCAACAAGAAGAAGAACTTGTGGATGCAAATGAACAAAAAGAAAATGATAGAGAGGAAGGACCCTCATCTCCTAAAATAACTCCAGACGGAGCTGTTACTTTTGAGAACATGGACCATTTTTGGAAATTTCTCAATAATAATATTGGCACCCTTAATAGAGCAGTTCATATGGATAAAGATCAAATTAGTGACACTCAAGCAACCCTAGAAGACATATATCACACACGCACTAATCCTTTGTCCTTCGTTGATCAAGAGAGTGATCAAGTTGGACCGTCCAATTTGGACATGGCTGCTATAATCCAAAACATGCAACAACAACCGGCTACCCAACCACCTAGAGTGCCTGTTACCAAGCCAAGGGTTATTCCCGCACAAAAGAAACCTTCATTCACTGCTCTATTTTGCCAAGCTATTGATCAATACACCTCAAATCAACAAAAGCCTAAAACAAAACCAAATACCAATTTCCAACAATCTGGGATACAACATAATGCTACAACAAATCTTCTTCATAATACTCTTCCTACCAACCATTTGCATAACAGTAATATAGCATCTAATCCTTATGTCCCGCCTTCCTACGGTCACAAGACCCATACTCATGTACCATCAAACCAATATGGTGGACAAACTGGTAATTTGGAAGCCATGGTGAAACAGTTAGTCTCTCGCATGGACCAAATAGATCCCTACCGTCCCTCATACAATTATCGAGAGATGTGTAGTCAACCTCTAGATCCTATAGTTGTAGCACAACCATATCCCAAACACTTTCCTATGCCTGTCCTACCTATATATAAAGGAACCGAAGATCCCATAGAGCATCTTCGTATGTTTAGGATAGCATGTCATGACATATCACATGATGATTTGCTATTACTAAAAATGTTCCCGAAAAGCTTAGGGGGGATGGCATTGGAATGGTATTATCAATTACCTACTCATTCTTTGAGAAATTTTGAAGAGACCGCTGAGTCTTTTGTGCATCAATTTAGTGCCTATATCGAAAGGCATGTAACCATTAAAGATTTGTACAACCTAAAACAAGACAAAGATGAGTGTTTTGCTGACTTCTTAGCTCGATGGAGACAGTTGATAGGAAAATTACACTTTGTGTTACCTTATCGGGAGATGTTGGATATTTTTATCAATAATTTACAAGAACAACTATCCTATGAATTATCAATCGCTACTTTGACTACCTTCGATCAAGCTATAGACTTAGCTCGAAGGGTGGAAGATGCTCTCATTAGAAGAGGTCAGCTCAAAAGGAAAGATGATGAGAAAACATCCAGAAATCAATATAAAAATAAACAAGTTGTGGGTGACGGAGTCACTGATAGCAGAAACATTGCTAATGTTAACACTGTGAAAACAATAGAGAAGTTTATATTGAAACCTCCTGATAAACCACCCCGAGAATTTACTAGGTTAAATCAACCTTTATCAACCATTCTCCCGCAATTACTAGCACGAGGCTTGATCCAATTACCAGCTATCCGGGAACCTGATCCAACTATACCCGGATACAGAGCTGATTTACATTGTGATTTTCATAGAGGACCTGGACACGCTACCAACTCTTGTAAAATATTAAAACATAAAATACAAGATTTGATTGATAATAATGAGATGGAGGTGCAAGCCTTCCAACCTAAACAAAATCCTTCTAATAACGCTCAAAAGAGCATTCCCCAAAATCAGAATCAGAATGCCAATCAATCATTGGACATATTTCAACATCCTTTACCAAAACATGGTAAAGAGGTGGCTAATCAAATTGAGCATCATAATGTTCCTCCTCCTACCCGATATGTA
Organism: Wollemia nobilis; assembly: GCA_028583015.1. Lineage (NCBI taxonomy): Eukaryota > Viridiplantae > Streptophyta > Pinopsida > Araucariales > Araucariaceae > Wollemia > Wollemia nobilis. The sequence continues at coordinate 13,291,152 of JAQPPZ010016955.1, read as the reverse complement.
GGGACTATTAGCGGACAATTACCTGTTCATGATCCTCAAATATTTGACACAACTTTATCCATAGTTACAACCCGACCTCTACATAATATTCGGACACTTGATCTTAGTGACACCGAATATGAGACTGAAAGTGACATGGAAATCACTTCAAATCAATCGAATAGTTCTGAAGATGAATCAGATCCTATTCAACCTATCACCAGTTCTATGGTTCCAGAAGAACCATTTCCTAGAAGAGTTACTACTCGACCCTCCTCTCATCAGTTCCTTTCTAATGAACAAGCTATAAATGCTAGACCAAGACCTATTCATCATCCACAAAATAATATTGTAGGAACCATCGGAGCCGTTACCAGACAACAGGCTCAAACCTCTCAACAGGATCAAACTCAAAATGATGGATCAGCCCCATTTGTTTTGAAAAATCCCAATAAAGGGAATTATGCGTCTAATGTTCAACCTAAACCTCCTTACAATATTAATGAACAATTATCCAATACTATAGCCAGAATTTCCCTTTTGGACCTATTAAGATCTTCTCCTACACATAGGGATGAATTAATGCTTACATTGAGCCAAATGATGGTACCACAAAACATTCAACTTGAAGCCATGGCCAATACTATCATCACTAGAGAAGTCGATTGTATTGACTTTCGAGATAAAGATATCCCGCAACATAGTTTACATAAGGATAACCCCTTATATATTACTGCCCTAATTGGAGATGTAGTCGTTAAACGAGTCTTGATTGATAATGGTTCATCTTTAAACATATGCACTTTTGACTTCTACCAACGATTCGGGTTTAGAAGTGATGAAATGAAAAGAACTGATATGATTATAAAAGCCTTCAATGACGAGACACAAGAAACGTGTGGAGTCATTACTATACCCTTGCAAGTTGGTCCTAGAACCCTGGATACGATCGTGTTTATTGTACATTGCCCTGCATCGTACAATATACTTCTGGGACGCCCTTGGATCAATGCGATGCGAGCGGTTCCCTCCACCTTACATCAGTGTGTTAAATTCGAATTTAAAAACCAGTTGGTTACCATTCATGGTGATCCTAGACCCTTTGATATGTGTGCTTTGGCAGAACCTGTTGGAGTGCAATTTTGTCCTGCCTTGTCATCCACACATCCTAGTTCTTATCATCCATCCAAACGTGTGAAACACACACCCATAACATCATCTACTCTTTCAACTACACCTATACATATAGTTCAACCATCTTCTGAACCAACCACATTAGGACCTCGAAAAGATCCTAAACCGACAACCAATGCTTCTTGTCTCACTCCTATATCTTCCATACCTATAGATTCACCCGTCAATATCCCTATGACATCTACATCCACTACTGGCATCCTTTCTACACCCGACGATGTAGGAAATGTTCCTTCTACCTCTTATGCTCTAACTGATGAGCTCTTACCCGATTTATCTACAATTCTTATATCAGAAGAAGCCAACACTGCCATGCAGACTTCCCTCCTTTTAAATAAACTCCCACCCTCTCCTCGTACCTTGGGCCTCCCACAACCTATGGGAAGTATCTACCAAGTCGGGAGTTGTGCTTTTATTTATAAAGGATATGATTGGGGAAGAATACCCAGGAATATTAAGACACATTGTGATGGATATGCTAGATGCTATTTTGCTAATGATTATCTTAAAGCTAAACCCATAATGCTTAAATTGGGATATAAAGGGAAAGGTTTGGGACCTTTCCAAAATGGTATGAAAGAACCTTTTGAGGTAGAACCATGGCCTGCCCGATGTGGTGTGGGCCTATTTTCTAGTAAGGGTCAGCCCTTTCCATTTGAGGATGATGACCATCTCGTATGTTATCAAGATTATCTAGATAAACAAGATTCTTTGTGTCTAAAGAATAATTCCTTTACCTGTAATATGCTATCCATAGCCTACCCTGAAATGATTGCCGACTCCGATGAAGAGTTGGAAGGGGATATTTTCCATGATGTCTCCGTTGAGGAATTGTTACATAACGAATTTTATTTTGATGGCTCTATACCTAGTATAGCCCAGCTTGAGGCCTCGACTCCTCAAGACGAATTATCCAAGCTAACCTTGGAAGAATTACAAGAATTAGGTGTTTCATCCGCCCCACCTAATTTTGAGAGAGATTTACATATGGAAGTTGAAAACGTTATAAAAATTAACATTGGAACCGAACATAACCCTCACATAATCAATATTGGATCAGAATTGAGTCAAGAAAAACAAGATAAATACATTTCATTTCTTAAAGACTATGAAGATGTCTTTGCTTGGACATATGAAGACATGCCAGGTTTGGACCCTTCCGTAGTTATGCATCATCTAGTAGTCCATCCAGATGCTAAACCTGTTAAACAGAAACTCAAAAAAATGCATCCTAAAGTGGCCTTACTAGTCAAAGGAGAACTAGAAAAACTGTTGAAAGTCATTTTTATACAAGCTATTGATTATGCCGAATGGATCTCAAATGTAGTTCCAATAACTAAGAAAGAAGCCACTAAAGTTAGGGTTTGCACCGATTTCAGAGACATTAATGTTGCATGCCCTAAAGATGATTTTCCTCTTCCCAATATGGATCAAATCATTGACTTTACTGCTAGAAGTGGAATGATATCCTTAATGGATGGATTTTTTGGTTATAATCAGATCAGGATAGCTCCTGAAGATCAGGCCAAAACAACCTTTATTACCCCTTGGGGAACCTTTTGTTGGAAAGTGATGCCATTTGGCTTAAAGAATGCAGGTGCAACCTATCAACGAGCTATGACTTATATCTTTCATGATATGATGCATGATATCCTACATGATTATGTAGATGATATCATAGCTCGTTCCATCAAAGAAGATGATCATCTAAATGACTTAAGAAAAGTATTTGATCGGTTAAGGGAATATCTTATCCGACTAAATCCAGCTAAATGCATATTCGGAGTTAAGTCCGATAAATTATTAGGGGTTATAGTTTCTTTACGTGGCATTGAAATTGACCCTCTCAAGATCATGGCTATCATAGATATGCCCGCACCCACAAATATATCAGAATTACGAAGTTTACAAGGTAAGCTTCAAGCTATTCGCCGCTTCATCGACAAGTTGGCGGACAAAACGGACCCTTTCTTAAGCTTCTTAAGAAAGATGTCTCTTTTCATTGGGATGACGAATGCCAAGAAGCATTTGAACTCCTTAAGCAATATCTCCTCAAACCACAAGTGCTTTCCCCACCTAGATCTGATCATCCTTTTATCTTGTACATTTTTGCTTCTGATTCTACCTTAGGAGCTATGTTAGCTCAGCTTGACGATGAGAAGGAAGAATGTGCTAATTATTATATTAGCAGGACCTTAATCAGTTATGAAACTCGATATACCACATTAGAGAAATTATGTCTAGCAGTCATATTTTCTACACAGAAACTATGACATTATATGCTCAGTCAAAAAACGTATGTTATTGCCAAATTCGACCCTTTGCGATATCTCATGAGTCGACCATATTTATCTGGTCGCACAGCCAAATGGGTTCTTGCGCTAAGCAAATTTGAACTCACCTTTATAGGACAGAAGTCTGTTAAGGGTCAAATCATAGCAGATCAATTAGTTGTTGCACCCTTAGAATCTACTCATCCCCTCATCATTGAGTTTCCTGATGAATGCCTTAAACTAGAGGCAGACCATTCGTGAGCAATGGTCCCTATACTTTGATGAGAGCCCGATGCATGAGTGGGGCTGGTGCGGGTATTATTTTAATATCTCCGCAAAAACATCTTATACCTCTGTCCTTCAAATTAACATTTGCTTGCACCAATAACACTTCTGAATATGAAGCTCTTATCCTTGGATTACGAGCTACCTTGGCATTGAAAATCAAAAGTTTATTGGTTTTCGATGACTCCCAACTTGTCATAAACCAAATCAATGATGTTTATCAGACCAGAGATGATAAATTGCGCCCATATAAAGCATATGTTTTGTAGTTATTATCCTTGTTTGATCAAGTTACTTTGGAAGCTATTCCTCGAACTAGCAATCGTGCGGTTGATGCTATGGCTGCAGTTGCATCTCTTTTACCCTTGGAGTTAGATGATGAATATGCTACCATCATTATTCGTCGACTCCAGGAACCCGCTTCAAGCAAATCATGCTTAGAACCTTTGGATGTGTTTCTCATCAATGAAACAACTCCTGAACCATGGTATACTGATATATTTAATTTTTTGCAGAAAGGAACCTTCCCTGATGGTTGTACTAGCAACCAGCGTAGGTTATTACGTAGACAAGCAAGTCGCTTTGTGATTATTGGTAATACCTTGTACAGAAGATCTTTTGAAGGCATCTTATTGAGATGTTTGAATCTAGAAGAATCTAGATCAGCTTTGAATGAAGCCCACAATGGATCTTGTGGGGGACATTTTAGTGGTAGCGCCATTGCTAAGAAACTCCTTCGGATAGGATATTTTTGGCCTACCATGGAAAATGATGCACATAATTATGTGCGACATTGCGACAAGTGCCAAAAACACGCTGACCTTGTCCATGCGCCTGCACAAGAACTGCAGGCTATTTCATCTCCTTGGCCCTTTTCAAAATGGGGCCTCGACATTATTGGAAAAATCAACCCTGTGTCATCCGATGGACACAAATTCATCATAACCGCCACTGAGTATTTCACGAAGTGGGTTGAAGCTATGCCATTAGCTTCTTGCACTGGAACACAAGTTTCCAAATTTATTTTTAATCAAATTATTTGTAGGTTTGGAATTCCTGCCAATCTCATTTCCGATAATGGAACTTGTTTCAAAAATAAAGATGTCAAGAAACTATGTCAAAAATATAAAATTCAACATCGCTGGTCCACTCCCTATTATCCTCATGGTAATGGTCAAGCAGAAGCATCTAATAAAACCTTAATCAAAATTCTCAAAAAATTGGTCAATAAAACCGGTCGAGATTGGCACATTCAATTATATCCTCGCTTTGTGGGCCTATCGAACTAGTGTTCGAACCCCCACCGGAACTTCACCTTTTGTCTTGGTTTATGGTGCTGAAGCCATTTTTCCCTTTGAATTAGAAGTTCCTTCTTTAGCTCTACTACTTCAAGATACTGAAGTAGGGGATGAATATCGTGCTGGCAGATTTAGTCAGCTAGAACTTCTAGATGAAAAGCGCATCAATGCTTTGGAGCATCTTCGCGCCTACCAAAACAAGCTTAAGAGAGCATATCTTAAGAAAGTTCATCCTCGATCCTTTGAGATCGGTGACCTTGTCTTAAAAGAAAATCAAAAAAATACTAATGCAACTAAAAACCTTAAAGGTAAATTTGAGCCCAACTGGCTTGGACCATATGTCATCACTGCTAAATTTGGATCAGGAGCATACAAATTATCTACCTTAGATGGTAAAGAACTTAAAGAACCTATGAACATTATGCATCTTAAACGTTACTATGCGTAAAAAATTGGTCCTTTCATCATTGTATATATTTGTTTTGCCTATTATTTCCTTTTAGTCACTTATTTTAAAACATTTCAAAAAAAAACAATCACCTTGTATTTCTTTTAATTCATCACTTAACATTAAAAACATTCAAAATCATCAAAATCTTCAAAAACATCTTTTATTTTGTACTTCTCAAATTGTGAAGTATTGCAGTTATATTTTCAGTTATTTTGGATAAATTAGCATTTATTTGGAATCCCGCACTTTCACATTCACATGAATAAATATCTTGATTTATTTGGTATGATTATTAATCTCTCTTATATCAAAGTCCACAGTTGAATTAAATAAAGTTTTGAGCATAGAGAACTGATCTTGTTATTTACTTGAACTAAGTATATCTTTTCACATTAAAATGATTTCATTGCAAATTCGATATGATGCTACATAGTAGAAACGGTTTCCCGAGCGAAAAGTTTCCCCTGCTATCCTATCATGCACATGGTCTAGAATCTTTGAGAATTGACAAAAGGACAAGCTCACCCCTACCCAGAATAAAAATCCCTTGCTCTACAGCTAATCCGAGCAAGTATCCCTAGCATAGGAAGAAAAGAAAAAGTTCAAAGAAAAGAGAAAAAGAAAAAGGTTATTTTTCATCACAGCAATATTTCAGCATTATCTCAGTATCAAGCAACAATACAAAAGTACAAAAAAAAAAGAGAAAAAAGAAGCAAAAGAGAAACGCAAAAGCAAAAATGCAATAAAATCCTTTCCCTACCCCTTGAAAAGAAAAGAAGGGTGAATGAGCTTGAATCCCTGGAATTCTCAATTATTCGAAAACTGTGAGGTAAGCCCCATAACAGGTGGTTTGTGCCCAACCCGCTTGGCCTTGGGTAATCCCTAGCGTGGCGATATGTCTATCACATTAGCGACCTTCTTTTGTACAGACCTCTGTCATCTTATGGATTAGCTAGCTCTTGATAAACCTAACTTACATAGTAGTCCGGTACGGTTACATGCATATAAATCATGGTCAACGAACATTCATTTGGTCAAGGCAAATTACTTGTATCAAATTATCTTGCTCAAAATTGGTGAATGAATAATACAATCGCACACACATTTGTATTTGAGAGATTTTGTATCATTATGATAAATCAAGATCGGTAATGAATTCACATTTGCACATGAGGATTCCTTATAAGTCTATATTTCTCTTTGAGATAATTTAAAATATTCCTGTAACTCTTTTCGGAATAATTTTACTCTTTTATTCTCACAAAATCTTAAAAATAATTTCAAACAAAATTTTCATATTATTATTTTTCTATTTAACAAAAGTCATAAATTCATCTTGCAATAAAACAAACAATCTCTTTTCTTCTTTGGATTTCACGATGATGGTATAAGTCTATACCTATAATTCTATGCCTAGCGCAAACCATTGTTCTAATTTTATGTTCCATTTATTTTAAAAAAAAACAAATTTATCAAAACATATGACTTGCATCATTATGTTACACAATTATGCTTTACAAACAAACGAACACTTATTCTATTTCATGACATTATGTTCAAATTCAATATTGCAACCATGGTATAAATTCTAAGGAATTGTTCAAAATTTTATCACACTTAGGAATTTATGCCTAGCAAAATCATATTTCTTTCGTATCTCATGCATACTATTTTTTATGAAAATCTGAAAACAAATCATCAAAACATCATCATTTCTATCATCACAACACAAAGTCTTAAGACAGTCTCTTAAGCACTCTTTTACTTTTAACAATATTTCTATACTGGGATTAGCTTGATGACCGAGTGAGCGGTGACTCCATGAAATGGTCTATAACAGTGACAATGTCCTTTGAAATTATTGTTAGAAGTCCCTTTTTATTTCTTTTATCAAATCACACCACCACAACCAATTGTTTACATCAGATTATTTCATTTAAAATCTTACAGCATGACATCAAATTATACTATTTCAAACGACATAATTACATGAATCATCAATCCAATCAGCAAACAATTCAAACATTAAAGCATCATAACAACATATGAACAAGTCATATCATTCAAAACAAGATCATATATATATATATATCAAAAAATTATATACATCATATCAAAGCTGGATTGGTATGCCACAATCTATACCCTGGCATACTCAATCCTCTCAAAAATCTCTCCAAAATCTATAATCTCTAGCACCTAGCCTCGAGAAGCCCTCGAGCTCTCAGCCTCATCTCCTCCCCCACCCTACCATGGAGGAGGTGGTCCCATAGAGGTCCGGGGTGTATCTCGGGTCCTCATCGTCGATCGGGAGGATGTCCTCGTCGATCCCAGCCTGACTGGTTCTGCAATGTTGGCTGGCAGCTGTACCCTCTGGCCCTCTGGAACCAGATGATAGTATACACCCTGGTAAAATGTGGTCTGCATCATGGATCACACTAGGTCATCCCTGCTCACCCCTCTGCCCTGAGCTCTAAGCCATGTAGCCTCATCCTACAATGTCTGCACCTGAGCCCGAAGGCGGGCAACCTCAGCTCGAAGAGCCGCTGTCTCACTGCTCTCCCCTGTGTCAACACCCTTGCCCTTATCAGGCGATGGTGGTCTCTCACCCTACTATGAAGGGAGTCCCTCCTCCCTCCGTCCTATCTCCCATGGCCTCTATGGAGCCCGTGCCATCCTCTGGCATCTCTCCTGTGGGATCCATCGCTGCTCTCTCCCCCGTGACCCCGCGCTGCCTCAATAGCAGCCTACCATCGCCTCCCCATCCATCGCACAACCACGTGCATCGGACCCTACACCCTCATCATCCGAGGAGGGTGGATGCCTATGTACCAGGCATCATAGCCATCCGCAACCCCGACGTCGTCACCATCCACTGGCTGGATGGGGGCATCGTCCACATCTTGACTCCAGAATCGCTGCATATCTAGAGCCCCGCTCAGTGTGGTATTATCCCAAATAGTCCAGGAGTACTCATAATCCCTAAGAGAAGGGATCCCCTGCTGTAGACCGAACTATCATAGTACTCGGTCGTAGCGGTGGAGCTCTACCTCTCCTCGCTCCATCCTCAACCAGTAGACTCGCCTGATGCGAGCCAACTCCTGCCCATCCTCTCGCCCACCCGGGTGCTCTCGCCATGGCCTCCAGGTGATCTCGTTCGGGATGAGGTCATCTAGCAACCTCCGTGACATCGATAGATCTATCCACCATTGTGACCCCCTCTGTAGCCACCAATAGAAAACCCGAGGCCTCTCCCGGTCAACCCCTATCAATGGGAGCCCTATCGGCCTCCGCATCGCAATGTGCTCCCAGCACCAAACCTGTAGCAGTGATGTCAAAACCAGACATCGACCTCCCTTGTATACGACCCCATGCAGGATCCTATACAAGCGGCATAGAACAAAGCTGCCCCATGCAAATCTATGCCCGTGGTCTCTCATGTCATAGACTATGTCTGAGAGCACCCACGGTAGTCTGCATCCGCTCTGGTGGCACAACAGTAAGCCACCGACAACTCCTACCAAAACCCGTGTCAGTCTAGATGCCCCAGGCATCTGTCGTAGCGACTCGATGTTCACTCCGCCCTTCTCTAGGGTGAAGCTCGGGTCTCCCGTGAGCCTCATCATCGCCTGGCCCTGATTGGCCATAGGCGTCATCAACCATCCTTGTATGGGGATCCTCATGATCCTCCATACGTCCTCTAGAGTGGGAGCCATCTCCCCTATCGGTAATCGAAAGCAGGACGACCCCGGATACCATCTCTCTGCTAGGGCTATCAGTAGCCCTATGTCAGTCGGTATTTGTGGCATCTCTGCCACATGCTGTAGACCGACCTGTCCAAGTCGGTCACGCTCTGCCTGGTCAAGTGCGGCTATGTCATCCCTTAGCCCATCGTATTTCCATTCCTGGCTCTTTAGTAATCCCTTCTACAAAACAAACAATAAAACAACAAAATCATTAATAACTCAATCATTCAAATTAAACAACTTAAAATCAAGTTTAAAATGATATCGTCCACCATTGGATGATATCGTCCAACATTGGGCAAAATCATCCTTTGTGAGGATGAAATCATCTTCGATTTTGCAACTTGGGAATCGCCCCTTGTTGGACGAAATCGCCCCTAATTCACCGATTTCGTCGTCAGACGAAATCGACGATTTAGGGACGATTTCGACGAAATCGGGACGATTTTGTCCCGACGACGTCGACGGCCTAAAAACGGCCGCGATGCCCCAAACAATCAAATTTAAATCACAAGAATTGCACAAAGATTAATTAAACCTAATCTACTAGGATTAGATCCTTACCCGTAGCCCGCATCGGACCTCTGTCGCTCTGTGCGCTGTCTCCACCATTTTTCTCTCTACAGAGCTCTGGAACAATAAAAATGAATAGTAAAAATGAATTAGGGTTTTCCCTATTTTTCTTAATTTTATTCAAAACCAACAACATTTTAATTTTGCTTTTTCGCGTTTTTACCTCAAACGTTCGATTTGGGTAAAAACACGGAGGGGGCACCATAGTCAGCATTCGTACGATTCGACCAAGAATCGTCGTCTAAAAAATTGAGTATATTTTTGCTTTCTCGTAAAATGGGAAAAACTCGTCTTTAACGCATTTTCTTCGAAAAATTCGCTAAAGAGGGGGCAAAATGTAGCACCCTAAAATTGGCACGGTTAAACCTTAGTAAAAAGATAAAATATTAAAATTTGAATTTCAACCCCAAACTGCCCGTTAAACCGCCTTTTACCCGCTTTCCCCGTTTTCCATGCCATTTTTAGGATTTGTTGTGACCGTTGGATGATATCGTCGTCGATCAGACGATATCGCCTCAGATCGGATGAATTCATCTGGAGCAGAACGTCCAGACGATTTCGTCCCAAACTGATTTGTTCATAATTAGCTTCTATTTCAACGACGTCTCTAACCGGGGCAAAAGCGTGTCTGCACCGTTAGAGACCTTCCCCGTTGGAGATCTCCCGATTGGGATGATCTCCAACCTCCCAACCTCCTTCCTATGCCTATTTAATCTTAGGCCCTCCCCTTGACCTACCCCTGGCTGAATTCCCTGTAATTTGATCTTTGTGTGCGTTAGAATACCCTGAATTATCATTTGCATTTGTGCCTTTCTAAGTTTTCTTGCAGGAACCTCATTGTTTTTCAGCCGGAGCAAGCTCAGATCATCGCAGACGATCCTGTACGATCTCGGATGATCACGCCGCAATTCAAGATGATTTTGTATTTTGCAGGCGATTTCGACTGCAGCCAACATTGGGGGCAATCAGTGCCCTGAGTTTGCATTCTTTCTCCACTATCTACTATTTTTCTTTGCATTAGTTAGACTTATTACTATTTTGCATCTTGGAGTTCACCTCATTTAGTATAATTGCATGATAAAGATAAAATCAACCATTAAATTTATTGCATTTCCTTATCTGTTATTATAATCTATTATTTAGGCATTTTTGTTGTTATTTCTACCATTACCTCTTGCTTCTGCATTTGCATATTTGGTATTTCGTGTCTGTTTTTGTGATTGCAGGTTTTTGACGAATTCGTCTGATGAATTCATCAGATTACAGATGATTCTGTCTAATTTCAGAAGACCTTCTATGATTTGAGACGATCCCGAGCAATATCAGACGATTACGTACAAACTGAGACGATCTGAACTGCTACAAGACTCAGAATCTCCATCAGACATCCGAAATCAGGTATGATTTCTTCTAGTTAGCATATTCTCTGTTATTTGCATCCATTTCTATTTTTTGTACTCATTTAAATCCGCATTGGCATATAGAATAGATTAGATTCATATCGGCCAAACCTAGGAGTTGAATGATCAAACATAAAAATGAACACATCAAACACTCTCTCAACCTAGGCGTGGAAACTGCCATTCAAAATTTTCCTGGTGAACCCACCATCCGTCGAAAATTCACCTTTATACACCTCCCCCGAGAGGCGGGACCTTCAAAAGGCCTCTCAGTCCGAGGTATTGTCCCATCCTTTTCACATCCCCCTTTCGGGCGCGGATCCTATAGCCTGAAGGTAAGGGTGCAAAAAATTTGGAGCGATACACCCTCCCTTCCTACAATACCTTTCGATATGTAGAAGAAGCTAGTCCTCTCTACATACATGGTCATACATGAGAGAGACCTTAAGTTACTTGAAAATAAAAATATGTGACACCAATGTAGTACTAAAAATGATTTGTCTTATCAATGATACTTAAAGGTAAATCCTCATACGTGGGCATAACTTCTCTATATACTTAGATTTTCTCAATTTCAAGATTTACATCCAATGATAGTAATGAATGGGGTAAAAATGGAGTGAAACAAAATATCACAAAAAAAAAGTATCCTTATTTCTCCTTGATAATTTATAGGGTCAATGCCTAGATGTCATTATGGTATCTATATTAGGCTTTAGGCGTAGTAACTTTACGTGAAAACACTACCTATGAATGCAATTCAAAGGCATTGTTTATACTGAATGCTAAAAATATGCAAAGCATATGGTTTTTATTTTTGTATACAATATATTTTTGATGAAAATATTTGTTTGAAAAAATAAGGTGTCGATCACTACAAAAAATACTCTTTTTTACAAAAAATTACTTTCTTGCAAAAAAAATCACTTCAAAATATAAGACTCCTTAAATTAAAAGAACTTTAATTTTTCATTCAAATATTTATTCTCTTTTTTTTAATTTCAACTTCTCACTCTAAATGATTTGAAAAATAAAATGCACATATGTACCTTATAACTCCCTAAAATACACCCTTTTTATTATGTTAATTTTATTTTTATTTTTGCTATTGGTAAATAATAAGGTTTTGAAAGGGACCCTTCCATTTTATAACTCCTAAAAATCCAAGAAAAACAATTGAATCAATCTAGACACAAGAAATAGAGTATCTTCTTACAAATCAAATTTTGCATTTTTTGAACAATATAGCCTTTTTTGACCAAAAGTGTAATGACCAAAATACTAATAGTCTAAACAGACTACTAGTTATAATTTTTTGTCAACATTAGAAAATTATTAAATTTAGTTTGAAAATCATGTGAAAAAAATGGAAATAAACTTGTCATTAATCCACAAACACTATCCCTTCAACCGCTTTAGATTCTATAAAGTCCATAAACCCCCAGATACACCATCAGTAGGAACCATTTCCACCTGAGCTATTTTCCAAATTGAATTCTTCACCTTCTAAAAATTGGAATCATCCACTTTAGTCTCTTGTAATAAAATAATATCAACCCTCCTCTCCTTTCTTAACTCTCTAAGCACCCTATGTTTAGTCAAGGCATTCATACCCTAAATATTCCAAGATAGAAAATTTATTTTGTATCAAGTTGAGGAATTTTCCTCCTCTCAAAGAAAAAATTATTTGCTTACCATCAACTACATGCTTAGAAAAGGCTTTGGTTCTCAATTCCTAGAGAATGGGCCTTCCGTGAGAAACTAAAATTCCCAAATGAACCTTTTTAGATTTACTTCTACTTCCAAAAAAAAAAATTTGATAACCTTTTCCAACTTCAGATCAACAGTAGAAGTCAATTTTCCTCCATCTTCTTCATCCTTAGACCCATTCTGAATAATGTTAATATTTCTTTTTCCTCCCATAGCCAATTAATATCACATTATACTGAGGAGTGGTTTCTCCCAAAACCCTAGTTTCTATGCTCTTTTCCTTCATCCTTATTGGAGTGTGTCGATCTTTCTCAATATTCTCTTCTACATGCAAAGAAGAATTTTTTTCTTTTCAATCAAAGCCCTAGTCACTGGTTCATTAATACCTCTAAATTGAGTTTTTGGAACAAAATCTTCCTCTCTTGCAATGTCGTCCCCATCAAGGGAAGCAAGAACCTCAAAACTATTTGGATAAGGACCCTTACTAATTTCACCAATTTCTTTCCACCCTAGAACTTCTCCTTGCTTAGTTTCTTTTTTCTCCAAACCCTCAAAAGTTATCCAGTACTATTATTCATAACCTTCTTCTTAGGATTTTAAGGGTATATTTTCCAAATATGCCCTGCCCTTTTGAAAAGTGTAATGTCCCCTCCTCACTCTTGATCAGTTTCATAGCCCGTTAGCCTATCTTTGAGCTCCTGTAGGCTAGTCAAAGTAGTGCTAAGGAGTTTTGAGTCCTTTCAAGGGCACTATTGGGTGATTCTGATAAAGTTACTATTTATAGTAACTACTAATTTTGGTAGCGTCAGCTTTGGTCTGCTTCATTCCACATTTACAGTGTTTAGGTTGCCTTATTTGATGAATTTATTCAGTTGCTAAGGTTGGGTGAAATATTTGAAAGTTATTAAAGTTATTTTTTAATTAAAAAGTGCCAAATGAGAAAAAAAAGTAACTTTATGTTTTTTTTTAAAACAACATTGTCCTACTAGGCCAAGGGGGTGGGTGCACATTCCAAGGGGGACGTAGGAGTTATTAAGACAATAAAATAATATTATTTTAAAATGTGTTTGGATCCAAAAAACCTAAAAATGAGGCATGGGGTTTATATTGGAGTTTTGGAGGTCATTTGCATCATCTTCTTTTTGGAACATAACAGAACTCTATCAAATTTACTTCAAAAATTGCAAACTTTGGCTTTTGGAGATGAAAACCTCCATTGGTATCACTGGTTTCGAGGGTTAAAGGTCCTCCCTAGTCATTTCTGGGTGTTTCTACTTTTGGAGACACAAATTTGAGCTTGATTTGCAGCAGTAGGGTTTGTGAGTTTGGCAACTTCAATGGGTGTTTGAGGAGATCTTTTAGGTATTCTAGTTTTTGGTAATTTTTATCTAGGTGTGATTTAGTTTAGTGTTTTATGGTGTGATTTGAGGGTTCTTGGAGTTGGTCGTACAATTTACGAGTGCATTGGAGAACATGTAAAGCATTCATATCTCTTAATCCAGGAATTTTCTCATTTTGGGTTTTCTAGCATATTTTTTCAATTTTGGGTGATGAGGATGGAGGCATTTTTATGAGGTTTTGGAGCTAGAGTGAATTTATTTTACTGGTTGTACCTTTTCTAGCCAGTCATACCATTACCTTGGGAAGTGTACAATAATTCAATCAAATTTTAGGTGTGTTTGCTATCCAGACATTGGCGCCTAGCTTGTACAAAATTGTTGCATTTTACATCATGTCATTCAGATCTTATTTGATGAAGTTATGAGCATTTTGGTGTGTTCAGTTGTGTATGGTTCATTTCCAAAATTTTGTATCAGACTTATACTTGCATTTTCAGGTCAAAAAATTGAATAAAATAATATTGTTTGGTTTTGGGTTTTAGTTTATTTCATTTTAGTTTGTTTATGTTTATGTTTATGAAATTTAGACTTTTTATTTATGCATATGTTTACACATTATAAAGCACAAAAACCCCAAACAATTGCATATCATACCTATTAGCAAAATATCAAAAAAAGCAAAAAAAAAAAATCAAACATTACAAAAATTGAAACAAAGCAAAAACCCTCAGATATTTCAGAGCAACAGATAAGGGTGCCTATTATAGTGGTATCAGAGAACATCCTGGTCTTTCCAGCTTATTGGGTAACTCATGCATAAACACCAATATTATTTGAGGAGGAATAAATCTAATCTGATATTTGTTCACCAGGAGACATTCTTAGATCAGGAACATGTGCAAGGGGATTTATCTAGTAGGTCTAGTAATAACAGTGCTACAGAGGCTACTCCTAATTTTTCTAGTCCACCTAGAGACATGGGAGATAGGAAGAAGGGTATATAGGGCTCAGTTATTCCTAACACTAAAGGTGAGATAAAAAGGGAGATTATTTTGGCACAGTTGCACAGCGTCTGATTCCTTGAGGATACGTGGTGTTCTTAAGGGACAGTGTGTTACCATTTTTATTGATATAGGAGCTACACATAATTTTATTAATGAAGGCTTGGTTGCTTTTAGAGGCCTTCAAATAGAGGATATAAGTGAATTCAAGGTTATGGTTGTAGATGGATTAACTATTGGGTGCACTACGAATATCTCCTAGTTATCATTTTAGTTGAACAATTATGAATTTAAGGATAACTTATGTGTAGTGAGTATAGGTGAAACGTATATATTCATGGGAATTCAGTGGTTGCGCTCCTTAGGATAGATTATGCTTAATTTTTAGACCATGGAGCTCAAGTTCAAAGAATATGGTCATAATGTGGTGTTGGGTATATCCAATGGAGGGACTAGAGTGGTATCATATAAGTGCATGGAGAGGCTATTTCGATATGATCAGGTGGAGTGGGTAGTAGAGTGCTTGGTTATGCCTACCATGACTAAGGAGCAAAAACATTCATATCATCCTGATATCCAGGCTTTGCTTAAAAAGTGAAGCAAAGTTTTTAGTGACATACCTCTAGGGCAACCACCAAATAGAGGCACAAAGCATGTTATTTAGTTAGAGGATGGGGCCAAGCCCATTATTACCACTCCATATATATATCCTAAGAGATTTAAGGATGAGATAGAGAGGTAAATTAAGGATTTATTGGATATAGGGTTTATCAGGCCGAGTAAGAGTCTATTTGCTTCTTTTGTGGTGTTTTTGAAGAAGGATGGCATATTATGCATGTGTATAGACTACATGCCTCTCAAAAAGAAGACCATTAATAAAAAGTATCTAATTTTGAGGATCTATGATCTCATTGATGAGCTACATGTGGCTTGTTATTTCTCTAAGATTGACTTAAGATCTGACTATCACCAAATCAGGATGAGAGAGTAGGACATAGATAAAACCACATTCAAATGTCACTTCGGGCATTTCTAGTATGTAGTCATGCCTCCAGTCCTGTATGAATATGATCTTTAGTGATCAAATTCGTAGATATATGTTGATCTTCTTCGATGATATTCTTATTTAAAATCGATCGTGGGTGGAGCATTTGAGACACTTGGATGAGGTTCTTGGTATTTTGGAGAGAGATTCACTATACGCTAAAAAATCTAAGTGTGAGTTTGGTATGATGGAGCTCCTATACTTGGGTCACATTATTAGTGTAGAGGGAGTCTGTATGGATCCTAAAAATATCCAAGCTATTCTTGATTGACCGCCATGTACAAATTTGACATAGCTCAAGGGGTTTTTTGGTTTGTGTGGGTTCTACAGGTAGTTCTTCAAGGGTTTTTCATAGTTGGTTGTCCCACTTATAAACTTGACTAGGAAGGGGGCATTTGCATGGTCAAAATCATCTTAGAAGACATTTGATAATTTCAAGTAGATCATGAGTTCATGTCCTATTTTGGCTATTCCTGACTTATCCAAGTTGTTTTTGCTTGAGTGTGATGCTTCGGGTGATGGGATTGGAGCAGTACTTATGTAGGATAAGCATCCTATTGCGTATGAGAGTTGTAAGATAAGAAGAGGTGAGAAGAGTTATTCAATAAATGACAGGGACATGTTGGACATTATGCATGCATTGGCCAAGTTCATGTAATATTTGGTTGGGAGTAATTTTATAGTTAAAATTGATCACAATAGTTTAAAATACTTTCTCAACCAAAAATACCTCAATGATAGACAACAGAAGTGGGTGAGTAAGGTGCAAGCATATGACTTTGATATTGAGTATGTTAGAGGTAAAAATAATGTGGTAGCAGATGCTTTATCCAGGAGACCCCACTTGTGCTCCCTTACAGATATTTTCGATGACTGGAGGTATGTGATTACTGCTGATTATGCTAGAGACACATTTGCTAGCAGTGTCTTGGATGGTTCCCTTAAGGATGACAGGTATCTGGTTCGTGAGGAGATCATTTACTATAAGAACAGGATTTGGTTAGTAGCTGATTCTAAACTCAAAAAGCAGATTTTTGTTAGTTTTCATGATACTCCTATGGCTGGTCATCCGGGGTATTTCAAAACATATAGGTAGATCCATGAGATATTCTCATGGAAGGGGCTGAAGAATGATGTATTGCAGTATGTTAGGGAGTGCCACATCTGCCAACAGAATAAAAATGAAACTTCACATCCTGCTGGTTTGTTACAACCTCTTCCCATTCCAGGCCAAAAGTGGGAGAGCATTTCGATGGATTTCGTCACAGGACTTCCCAAGACCCAAGGGAAGGATTGCATATATGTGGTGGTGGATAGATTGATGAAATATGCACACTTCTTTGCCATTTCAGTAGGGTATTCAGCAGCATAGGTGGCAGAGTTATTCTTTCAGGAGGTATTTAGACTCCATGGTTTGCCAAAAAGCATTGTGAGTGATAGGGACAACAAATTTATCAGTATATTTTAGCAGGTTTTATTCAGGTTGTGGCATAGACTTGACTCCTAGTACCAATTACCATCCTCAAACGAATGGGCAAACTGATGTGGTCAATAAATGGTTAGAAGGGTACTATTGAGGTGCGATTTTGTCAAGTCACAAAACCACTCGACAACTTAGAATGTTAAGTTCTCTCTTGCAAAGAATAGTATATATCTCCAAGGTTCTTGTTTTGAGTTTCAATATATCTTACGTATATGTATAAGAAATACTTGAATAACTTGTTTGGTTTGCAAGTGTTGTTAACAAGGGGCCTGAGAAACTAGGTAAATGATTTCAAATTTTATCATGTATAACATGATTTTCACCAAATTCTAATATCTAAATGATAAAGTAAAAATGCCTTATGATTAAGATCTATTGATGCAAACTTAACAATACCATTGATTAAAATGCTTTCAAAACTAATTTGAAATAACAATTTGCCTTAGCATTTTAATTAATATGAAATTTCAATTACCTTAAAAAATTAAAGTATGTGAAATTTCAAAATGATGATATAAACCTTGATTATAAATATTCACCTTTAAAACTAAGGTCTGATCAATGAATAGGTTTTATTCATTTCAAATATAAAATAAACATTAAAATATTTGAAGAAATGAATAAAATAAAAATGTTTAACCCCAAAATTATAAGGTTTTTAAAACCAAAACCTTATTACTCATAAATTCATAGGGTTTACTATAAATATTATTTATGAACTGTGGGTTCTATGATTTAAAATCAAGTTCATAAATGTATTTCCTTATTATTTTTGTTTATTAAATATTTATGAAATCAAATATTTAATAACCAACATTATATTCCAAAGTTATGTTTGGATTTGTGCAGAAATAAATTATACTTAAAACATGAAATCCAAACAAACTTTAATAAAATAAATCACTTCTAATTCTCCACTTTATTGAATCAAAGTTATAACCGGAATATTTATTTATAAAACATTTTATTCATTCCAAATATAAAATCAATAGTAAAATATTTGAAAAATGAAATAAAGTAATAATGTTTAACCCTAAAATTGTAAGATTTTCAAATTTTATAATTATAATCCATAGGGTTTTAATATAAAACTGATCTATGAATTGTGAATTTTATACTTTGAAAATCAATATTTGTTTATTAAATATTTATGGAATAAAATATTTAATAACAAATATAATCCTCCAATGTAGGGTTTGGATTAGTAAATAAATAAAACGGTATTTGAAACATGAAATCCAAACAAATTTCAATAAAAGATATCTAACTCTAATTCTCAACTTTATTAAATCAAAGTTGAAACCATAGTACTCATTTATATTTTATATACTTATTTATTTAAATATTAAAACAATTTAATATTTAAATAAATTATATATAATCTAGTGTAAGGTTTAATTCTTATGAAATTGAACTAGGCTATGTAAAAATGATTTAGTATAAAATAAATAATCAAAAGTTTTATGATAAGAAAATAATCCTCTGTCTCGGACAAATGACACAGACAAAACCAATCACAGAAACTTAAACCAAATCATTGTTTACCAGTATTCACATAGCAGAACAATGACATGATGCAATTTTCAAAAGAAATATTAATTATTGAAAAATTATATTAAACATTTTTTTAATTTCAAATACATACTATACACCCAAAATATTTAATATAAAATATTTATCTTACAATAAGTTTGACTCCTCTACAATATGAACTTCTCTGTATCTTCTTCAAAATATGGCTTTGGCTCCTCCAATTCCTTCCCTCTCCTTCTCTGCCCAAAATGTCCGACCCCTTGTCCATGGAAAACAATTCCATTTATAATTGAAAAGAATTCGTTACTTTTCCTTTTCTAATCTCGTTGGCTCAAATTTGCCTTCGCTAAATTAATTAATGGCCCGCTATTCTTTTATGTTTTCGAAACAAACGCCAAAACTGATTTTATAACCAATACATCCACCGAATGTAATTATATTTTACCTTTGCTTTGATATACCTGTATGGGACTATTATCAATTTCACTTTATAATAATAAAAACATAATAGCTTAATTCAAGACTATTATCAATTTCATGAACAAAACCTCGGCATTTGGCAATATCAAATCCACATAATTCAAATGCATGTTCGTTGGATGTTCTTGTTTCAACCCAAGGATGCTATCCATCAAAACTGGTCTAAAAAAACAGCATTACAACTGGAAACCCTCGTCATTGCTCATCACCTACGAAGCTTGCGCTACGGTACACATATCTTATTCTGGCCCTATTTTTCATTTGTGTTGTATTAATTTTGTTCTCTACACCCAATCTAGTGTATCCACCTCATCAATTACGAACACATTTCCCATAACAATTTTTATATACCATTTTCATCAAAGCTTTAGATAACCTTCCAATTGTCACTGCTACATTTAATAATTATAATCTTCGGCGTCCTGGTGACTACCTTCTTCGGCATCATAGTAATGTGCAAGCCTCAACCATCGCTCGAAATGCTAGTGTCTTATTTATAATTCTCTATTGACTTAATAATTTTGATGCTCATCCGGATGAAACCTCTATGTGTCTATTGATCCATGTGACTTCTATTGTGATCTCTCCTATTCTCGAATTCACTACTACAACTCCTTCATCCAGTCATCTATGCCGCAAATCATAGTCACCCTAAAAACTGTGGATTTCATGTGGATGGCCATGAGATGAATTACACACTGATCCCCATAAGAAACCATCTGCGCTTATTTAATTTGACTGCCAGGACACCATTTCAAAACTACTCCATGTTTGTTTATTATACCTGATACCCCGACACCCATTATTCATTTTAATCCACACTTATGTTCCTATGAGCTTTGGTTATGCCCAAAACCTGTGCTATCAAACTTCTCACCAGCATTATATTCTTCAGCATCACCAGCATATTAAAAACATCATCCCGGACGTCCACTACGTAATGTTCTCCATGTAATTTATACTTTGATCGTGCTGTACTATTTTCTGATATTATCAATATGAGCTGAGTCAGGTTTCCCACACTTTTCAATTACTATTAAACCCAAAATTCATGATGCTAGCTATATTACTGAGAGCTATGCTTATCAATAAAGAATTTAACACACAGCCACGCCCCAAATATTTTTGTCAGACTGTCACGCATACATATCACCAACATTGCCACGATGAAGCCCAATCAATGAAATGACCTACCCATTGAGTCATACCTGAGAGTCATTGCACCTAATTGAAGACCCCATCAGCATTAGCGTTACACATCATCTATGTGACATCTTTGCATCTTCAACCGGTGAAGTTTTCTTTGAACACAATGCGAGAGCCCTTTTGTTACCCAATATTTTTGCTATGTTGAATCTCCATTGATGCTTTCTACGTTTCACACTACGAATAGTCTATATGTCCTCACTCCACTGCATACACGATTGCTATAGCCGTATTAATATCCCGAACATTGTCTTTATCCCACATGCTTTCTATACGTATCGATGAAGCCTTTATCAAAGGTAATAGCCCCATTAGTTTTCGAATCAGCTAGAGCCAATGGATGGCTTCACTGTCCTTCAAACTTATGCCATCCTTGATCGCCTCGATAACTGTAACAGCTTTACCTTGATACCTGCAGATGAAACACACAATTTTATTTAAATGTTTTATTATTATTTTTATGATGTTTTCATAATGATTTTTTTTTTTAAATTTAAAATAGGCTTTATTCCTAAACACACATATACAACATAAAAATAACATAAACTATCCTAAAACAACATAAACATAACATAAAATATTCTAAAACATAAAACACCAACATAACTAGAAATCCACGACACACCAGGTAAAACAAAACCATAACATAACATGCCAGCTTAACTACAAACAAATAAATACTATAAAAAAATAGCATATAAAAACAAACTCTACTCACATAAATAATATAAAATCAAAATACGAACATTTATAACACATCCATGTACCACTAACACCCTAACACAAACAATAACACTTAAAACAAAGCATAATATCAAACAAAAATATTTATGAATAATATAAACATGAACATAACATTATCACACATACAATAAACATATTACTAAGAAACATCATAAACAAAATATAACCAAACAAACAATTAACATTAACATAAACACAAAATACATTAAAAAATAAAACATATTTAAGGCCATAACTTAATATAACCAAAACAATAACATACGAAATCACTAATCTCATCAAACCAACACTAAAATATGACCATAACCAATTTCATGAATATGAGAGATATACTTGGCATGATTTTGGAATCAAAAATCCAAGGAAAATGAGTAGGCACATGGTGGATTCAATGGTAGACCTTTTGCTATCCCAAAATGGAAACCAACTCTTTTGAAAATGCACATTGCTATGAAATTGTTTTGAGAACTGACATTTTCATGATGGTAATTGCGAAAAATGAATTTCAAGCAATGATTTGAAGACACAATCTTAAAATTTTTGAGTGGGTCCCCAATTTTTGGGGTCGTTGTGAAATATGTCACAACAGGTACCTACGCAATTATGCCTCAAGGTAGCATAAGGTGTGGGTTAGATGGTTGTACCTAGGGGAGTATTGCTATAACTCCTCATACCATATGTCCATCAGGATGTCTCCCTTCATGGCATTATATGGATATGAAGCACCTAGCTTCATGGATCTGTTGTTGGGAGATAGCAGGGTATCGAAGGCAAGGGATCTTCTTTAGGATTTCTAGGACATTATGCGTTCATTGAAGGATAATATTCAGCATACCCAAAATCAGTAGAAGAGGTATGCAGATCAGCATAGAGTGGAGCACACATTTGAGGTTGGAGACTTGGTCTATTTACGTCTACAACCTTATAGGTAGTCCTCACTGAAGAAGAGCGGTGCAGAGAAGCTCAAACCTCATTTTTATGGGCCTTTCAAAGTTGTCAGGAGGATTGGCGAGGTAGCCTATGAGCTAGAGCTTTCGGAGGGATGCAGAGTGCATAATGTATTTCATGTGTCATGCCTCAAGAAGGCGTTGGGACACAATGTGGTGCCATCAGCAGAGTTGCCTCCCCTTGATGAGGAAGGCAAGTTGATACTGATTCCTAAGACAGTGCTTGATTCTAGAGAGAGGACCCTTAGGCAGAGGATAGTCAGAGAGTATCTAGTTAAGTGGAAGAATCTACCTGTTGAGGATGCCACATGGGAAGGAGAGCACATACTACAACATCCAGATCTTTGATTGCTTGAGGACAAGCAATCTTGGGGAGGGAGGACTGTAATGTATCCTCCTCACTCTTGATCAATGTCATAGCCCATTAGCCTATCTTTGATCTCTTGTAGGGTAGTCAGAGTAGTGCTAAGGAGTTATGAGTCCTTTCGAGGGCTCTGTTGGGTGATTTTGATGGAGTTACTATTTATAGTAACTACTAATTTTGGTAGTGTCAGATTTGGTCTACTTCATTCCACATTTGCAGTATTCGGGTTGCCTTATTTGATGAATTTATTCAGTTGCTATGGTTGGAAAAAATATTTGGAAGTTATTAAAGTTACTTTTTAATTAAAAAGAGCCAAATGAGAAAAAAAATTAACTTTATGTTTTTTTTTAAACAATGTTGTCCTACTAGGCCAAGGGAGTGGGTGCACATCCCAAGGGGGGATGTAGGAGTTCTTAAGGCAATAAAATAATACTATTTTGAAATGTGTTTGGAGCCAAAAAACCTAAAAATTATGCATGGGTTTTATATTGGAGTTTTGGAGCTCATTTGCGTCATCTTCTTTCTAGAACATAATAGAACTCTATCAAATTTGCTTCAGCAATTGCAGACTTTGGATTTTGGAGATGAAAACCTCCATTCGTATCATTGGTTTCATGGGTTAAGATCCTCCCTAGTCATTTCTAGGTGTTTCTACTTCCAAGGACAGATTTGAGCTTGATTTGCAGCAGTAGGGTTTGTGAGTTCAGCAACTTTAGTGGGTGTTTGAGGAGATCTTCTAGGTCTTCTAGTTTTTGGTCATTTTCATCCAGGTGTGCTTCATTTTAGTGTTTTATGGTGTGATTTGAGGGTTCTTGGAGCTGGTCGTACCATTTAGAATTGCATTAGAGAATGTGTAAAGCATTCATATCTCTTAATTTAGGAAGTTTCTCATTTTGGGTTTCCTAAAATATGTTTTCCAAGTTTGGACAATGAGAATGGAGGTATTTTGATGAGGGTTTGAGTTGGAGTGAATTTATTTTGTTGGTCGTACCTTTTCCAACCGTTCGTACCATTACCTTGGGTAGTGTGCAATAAATTCAATCAATTTTCATGTGTGTTTGTTATCCATACATTGGTGCCTAGCTTGTACAAAATTTTTGCATTTTATAGCATGTCATTTGGAGCCTGTTTGATGAAGTTATGAGCATTTTGGTGTGTTTAGTTGTGTATGGTTCATTTTCAAAATTTTGTATCAAACCTGTACTTGCATTTCCAGGTCATAAAATTGAATAAAATAATGTTGTTTGGTGTTGGGTTTCAGTTTGTTTCATTTTATTTTATGTTTATGCAATTTAGGTTTTTTCTTTATGCATATGTTCACACACTATAAAGCACAAAAAACCCCAAACAATTGTATATCATACCTATTAGCAAAACATCAAAAAAAGCAAAAAAAATTAGATATTACAAACATGGAAACAAAGCAAAAATCCTCAGATATTTCAAAGCAGTAGATAGGGGTGCCTATTACAAAAAGGTTACATAAGGGAATAGAAGTTTCATACTAAACCTCTTGTTCCTATTCCCTATAATCTGAAACTAGCCTAATAGACTTAGGCAGTGGTTCTGTTAGAGTTAAAGTGCACTATGCCTTCACCTTGAGACTTGTCAGTTTCACTTGACAATTGTCATGTGTTGAATATAGGCTTATGCCTATATATTGTAACCTATTTTTATCAATAATAAATCCCTCCAATTGTCCCTCCTAACATTTGGTATTAGAGCGGGCTTTCCCTGCCCTGTGAAACCCTTGAGGGGGGATTTCCCTCGTGGAAATCCTCCCTCCCCTCATTTTTTTCTCTTTCCCATTTTTTTTCTCCATTTTATTTTCAAACCAGGGAGTATGCTCTCCATCATTGATGGATCAAAAACCAAAAGTTTGCAAAAGAGTAATGGCTAAAAAATCTAATTTATTGGGGGTTGTGGCCGATGTTAAGGATGGCCTTTCAGCTCAGAGCATTGGGCGCTTCTTGTTGCCTGCTTTCGACTGCGAATTCACTTTGAATTTGGTTTTGGAAGAGTTGCAGAAGGATCCATGGCCGGTGCAGTCGGATCAGAGAGATGGCAGAGTTTGCAGAGTTAGAGGCACAGGATGGTGTAAGAATGAGCTGGAACGTATGGCCAGGCAGTAGAACAGAAGCAACGAAATGTGTAATTCCCATGGCGGCAATCTACACGCCTTTGAAGCCGCTGCCGCATGTGCCGGTATTGCCGTACGGTCCTCTTCGATGCAGGAGCTGCCGCTCTCCGCTAAACCCCTTCGCGAGAGCAGACTTCGTGGCGAAGATGTGGGTGTGCCCAACCACCGATTGGCATCTACGGCACAGGATGCAGCAGACTGAATGTTATCAGCAACAATAACAGAGTGATGTGTTAGTTTATCTTTTAGCTTGGCTTGTTTTTTTATCATCTGTGTATTTTGCACCCTCCAACGGTCCCTTTGCCGCCCATAAGACCGCCACGTCGATCAGATCATGAATTTATTAGAAACAACAGCGAGCGAGAGATCTATAAACTGCTCATTAATGATTATCAATGATGTTTAATACCGCTACAGTGGATTGCTACGCATCGTGATTTAGACCGTTTGATTCTGCAATCCTGCTCCCAGTCAAACTACCTGTTGATTTTCAGTTCATCCACCTAAATATTCGCCCATGTTTAGGGAGACGCATCATTTTTTTGGGTTTGCTGCTGCGGAGATCAGGCCGACGAAGATCTCGATCGTACTGGGCAGACTATTTTTTGTCTGCGGGATACTGGCGATGGCTTTGCTGGTGAAGCCACGGTGGCTGCTGTCGAGCCCCCATGTGACCACGATCTGCGTGGCTATGCAGGCTATAAATCACGACGTCAATGGTTGTTTGTCGTGATTCGTGTTATTGCCGTCTTCCATCTGCAGGACAACACTCATCGATGGAGTTGGCAAGAGTGCATACATCCTCTAAAATTTTAGGTGATGCTTTCGAGGAGAATGTGGAGGGGAAATTTTGTTCGGACAGATCGCCAAATTTCTGAGTTGCGACTGTGAGGAGTACTTTGGCAGGACCCTGGAGCACTGCCACATCTGGATGTCGATGTCCCGCTTGAAGATCTTCGTCTAAAATTTGAAAATACGATGATGTGAAAGAAGTAAGAGTTTCGGCTTCGAGACTGTAGAAGTTCGTTGAAGTTTTATGATACGAGGGACGCGACGAGGGCGCTTGAAGCTTTGGAAGGTGAAGAACTCTTTGGCAAGCGGGAGTTGGTATGAGTCCTCGAACACATGGCTGCGCTTCATATTAACGACAAAATGCAGCCCCAGTCCACGTTGGCTGCGCTGGAGATGAGGTCTGCCAAGGCCTGGTGGCATGTGCCCCTGAATAGCACTACTTATGAGTCTGAGTTTGTGAAGGAAAACCGTATGGTGGGTGTCTTGTGGTCGACCAAGAGGGCCAACAGATTACAGGTGCATTTACGACGACGACGACAAAGAGGCCACCATCAGGACTGAAATATACAGTGTCGACGGAAGCCTTGAAGGAGATCCTGTGAAGTATAATGCGGCGGTGGAGATTGATGAGTAAACATCGGCCACCTTCGTCGACGGAGAGCAGGAGGGTTTCGTCAGGGGAAGCAGCGATCTTGCATATACAAATCTTCACTGGGGAATGTTCCTTGGTTGTGAACTACCGGTGTAAATGTCATTTTTCATCCACATGACCGATGTTGATTTGCAAAGAGGCATGATCATTCGATTTTATCAACCGGTTGGTTGCAAAGCATTTTTTGGGAATCAGACGATGGCAGCATCGAAGATAGCCATGATGAACTGAAGCTTTTACGCCTGCTCTTTTAGTGGGCACTCCTTGTTCCTTGGTGGCCACTCTGCTATTTCATTTTACAGCAATCAAGCAACTTCGGGTGTTGGTGGCGCTATCTGCACTGGGTGCGCCTGTGCTTGCGTCGTTGTCATTGTCGTCGTCATCGACGCGTCCTGCTCCTCCGTAGATTCAGC
Source organism: Wollemia nobilis (assembly GCA_028583015.1). Classification (NCBI taxonomy): domain Eukaryota; kingdom Viridiplantae; phylum Streptophyta; class Pinopsida; order Araucariales; family Araucariaceae; genus Wollemia; species Wollemia nobilis. Next base: position 13,264,103 of record JAQPPZ010016955.1, on the reverse strand, counting down.
TCCAAAGGCCTGACACGCGGTCCATGACCACATCCAGCGAGATCACACCATCCATCGAGATGGGGTTAGCCGGCATCTTGCGGTCCAGAAACTATGCCAAGTGTCGGTTAAAAGTGTCGTTGGGTCACCGGAGGAGGTTGTAGGCGAGCTTGAAGTTGGAGATGAGGATTTAATGTCATATCGTGGGGGGCAATTTTATTCAAAATCATGGGTGGGGCCTTTTATTTAAAACATGTAACATTTATTTTTTTGACAAGTGAGGGGGCATCTAATGTTTGTGTTTGCCAGTGGGAAGTAGTTGTTAATTAAAAGTTTTTCAAAGCATGGAGGCACTTTATATTTTTTTTTAAAATGTTTTGTTCCACATGGCAAGTGGAGTGGAAAAGACCCACATGGCTCATTATTGTACTCCTTCATTTGAAACTGATGATGGCTTAGAAGGCCCATGTAATTCCCCTGCGAGGGAAAATTTGATATTTTTTTTTTTTTTTTCCGCCAGAGAGCGATGTCGCCACAGTGCGAGGTTTTAGTTGCTGTCTTGGAGAGGCATGTTGTTTTTCATTATGATGAAGGCCCCTTTGATAATGGAATATAGGGGTATTTATAGTCGTTGGAAACGTTTTTCCGCGACGGACACAATGGTGGTGTCATATTGTAATTTTGAGGCTGTTTCAATTCAGTTTTTTAGCCTCAAAGTTTTTCTACCTTGGAGTGCACTTTCGGTTGTACCCGACACTCCCAAGGTAATTTTATATGTGATCCTTGTACCTAGTGACCTTCTCTATACACTTGGCGAATGCAGCGGCTGGTTACCCATGCATTTTGGTGGGATGACATGGTCACCATAAGGACACTTATACTAGGGACTACAGACATAGACACCCTAGACTCTATCCGAGGTTTTTTTGGATCTACTTCTGAAGACTACAGACGAAGACACTTCAGAATATTCTCTTCTTTTCTTCTTCTCTCCTCCTATTTTGACCTATGGCTCATTTTATTGTATTGAGTGCATTTTCGACAGAGACCGACACTCTTATATGGCTTGTTTTTCCTTTCATTAGGTGCATTTTCGGCAGAGACCGACACCTTCTAGATTGAGTTCACCATGAGGAAGGATTTCATACTCATGGTGAATCTAGTCAATGACCTACGAGAGGCAACATCCTCTGAGGATGACCTGCAGAGGCAACAGACCCAGAAGTGGCTAACCCTGAGGCACCCATGATGACCCCGAGGCACTTAGACGGCTGACCCAGTGGCAATGAGACCCATGGAAGTGGCTAACCCTGAGGCAACATATCGAGATGTATACACAGTGAATCTAGCATTATTCACAGTTGGAGAGCCAAGAGCACAAGAGCACGAGCCTAGACCAAATCAGCAATAAGCGAGGATGATAGGTTGTTTTCGAGAAGTCAACATTAAGGGGGAATGTTACTTAATGTTGACTTGCTTTGTTTTTTTTTTAGTTAGGATAGTGCACTTTAAGGGGGAATGTTAGAGTTAAAGTGCACTATGCCTTCACCTTGACACTTGTCAGTTTCACTTGACAAGTGTCATGTGTTGAATATAGGCTTATGCCTATATATTGTAACCTATTTTTATCAATAATAAATCCCTCCAATTGTCCCTCCTAACAGGTTCAACCAAATTTGCTTGTACACAAAAATGGACCACTATCATTATAGTCTAAGATTTAGTAGTTGAATCAAAAGAAATTATTTTTCCAATCATTTTGCTATCTTGAAAATGATTTTTTCATCCCAAAATTCCATTGGAAACCCTAATAGACTAACACATAAGGGCACTGATTGAAGAGTAGTTGTGGTTGATGGCACATATGGGGCATCTCCTCGTATTCTCATGGCCAAATGCCTATTGCAACTCTCCTCTAGTCTCATGTTCCAACTACAAAGTTCCTCTAGTTTGCACTTTTTGATCATAGATGCAACTAGTTGTGTTTATCACATCAAAAATACCTTCATATGTTGCTTTAGACCATCTCTAAAAAAATGGGATTTCTTCAATATTTAACAAGCAAGGCATGTCATTGGATGTTGATGTTTATCCCTTGAAAACAAAACTCAACTTTATAATTTAAAACTTGCACAAATCCTCTCTTCAAGATCTGATACTAGATGTTGGAAATAGGGGAAGGTAAATAATATATATGACACAATATATTTTCACCAAATATTATATCATATGCTCTACCAATATTTGCTAGCTAGCATCTGATTACAACTAATATATTTATGCATGATAGTGTCTTTTAGTTTCAATAGACTTGTGGTGTTTCACCTTCCACTTTGTCTTTTCACCTTCTCTCATTCTCATAGACATAAGTATCCAACCTCGTATGAGGTGATCTCATCATCCATTGCTTAATTATTACATAACATTAAATAATTTAATAATTACATTTACACAACAATAATAATGTAATAAATTGTAACAGTCATGATATAATATGGGTGTGACCCATTTTAATCCTAAATAACCATTTAAAAAAACTATATATTTGAAATGTGAACTAGTAATTGTCCCAATGGGAACACTACAATCAGGGTTATGCATAAGGGGTAATACCAAAAAAGTAGTTATAAAATTTTGATGAATCTTAATGCAAATCAAGGTAAATCGTGTCTAAACTAGGTGGCAAATTTTTCAAAATTTGGCAAAAAAATTATCAAAATTTGATGAATTTTTTAAAATTTTCCAAAAAAGTAATAAAACTTTGGTGACTAGCAAAGCGCAACCAGCAGAGCACGACTGGAATATGACGACTGATAAAGAGCGATTGGTAGATGGTGACTGATAAAAGATGATTGGAATATGGTGACTAGAAGAGGGTGACTAACAGATAGTGACTAGCAGAGGGTGACTGGCAAAGGGTGACTGGCAAAGGGTGACTTGAGGAGGGCGATTGGTAGAGGGTGACATTTGCCTACAACTAGTATAACGTGACTAACAGAGCACAACTAACAGAGTGTAACTAGTAGAGGGTGACCTCTGCTAACATCAATAGGATGCTACCACATGCCTTATCCTCTACCACGCATCACGCATTCACAGACTTCAGCCATGCAAACTTTTATAAATAGGAATGCAGGCTCATTTTTTACCCTTCTTTTCCAATGTAGATTTTTTCAAAGCTTTTTCTAGAGAATTTTCCAGAGCATTTTTAGAGTTTTTTCGGAGCATTTTTAGATCATTTTTAGACCATTTTCAGATTGTTTTTAGTGGAAAAATGGCTAGCTCTTACTCTCCTCTACTTGTGAAAGTGTCATTCAACAACTACTTTTATATCAAAATTAAAAATAATTATGGCACACTTGGAAGATATTTTCAATGGATTTACACCTTTAGAGTTGCAAAAGTGATCAAGATGCCATAGTTCAATGTCGACGTCTCCCTGATGTAAAGGAAAGTTAGTTCCTGTGACCATGATGATTCCATTGTTCACATCGTGAAACCCTCAAATGTGTAGCAACTAACAAGGTTGTCAATTAAGGATACCTGGTGAGCAACCAATACGCCTTGATCGAAGAAGACAAACGACTGCTAGAGACCAAATATGGTGTCCATTCCAATAGTTTGGAAGTTTTTTTTCTAATTTAGTTTTTATTTTTTTGTATTTTTTAGGTATTGTAGTTTCCATTTTCTAATAATGTTCTCCCTTTTGTAATTTTTGTTTTCTAATAATGTTCTCCCTTTTTTTAGTTAATTCGACTAAGTCGAAAAGGGACTTTAACATTTCCAACATTGTAGATAAATTTCTTCATGCTTGCATTGAATTTTTTCAAGAAAGATTTATTTTGCAGTGACGACCTATAGATATCCCATTTGGGCATTGGTCTGTTTGGTTCGATGTATTGTTGATTCTAGATTTTATTGGTCCATGTACATTTCAAACCACGTTAAACAAGATCTTTTGAATGCCCAAAAAATACAATCTTCTTATATAGTAACAACCAGCAATTTTATTATTTCTTTTTTTAATGAAGCATATTACAATATTCAAAATGACCCTCCTCCAACTACATTGCATCCAATATTGATGGATATTGGTATGACGAAGGAAGAAATATAGGTAAAATTATCATTTTTTTAAATCCAAGTTTTCTTTTTTTCCAATCAATCTTTTTATTTTCTAATTTTCTTTTGAAAGCAAAAAAAACTACTCCATCTTCTAGTAAAATGGATACCACCTTTAGGATGCATGAAGCCTCTGTAGATTCTGATATACAGTCACAATCATCACTAGTAACTACCTTAAGAACCATGACACACTCAAGGTCTCCTACTAATCAGCATAGACCTATGGCTCCTTTTATTTTTGGACATGTTACAATCGACATTGAAGAAGTAACCTCCAACTCACAAGGTAACCTTAATGTTCAAAACTACTATTTTAAATGATGTATTTTAATGATTTACAATTATATTTAAAGGAAATATTTTATATGTTTTCAAATCAAGGGCAAGTGGATGCATCATCAAAGGGTGTAGAGTTTGAGTCTGGTATGTTTGGTTAAATTAAATCTCTTTTTATGGCATTATTTTTTACACTAGTTTTAATTGATATTTTTATGTAAAATTTTGTAGATGCACTGATTACATTCAAAAGACTAAAAATAATATGACTCCACCACCTCCACACCTGCAAATGCATCCACAACAAGTGCCACAACATGTCCATCCACAGCAAGTACCACCAATGGTGAGGAACAAATCTCGCATGTGTGGAAATAGTTCCTCACACCATTGTTGAGGGGGTAAGCAAAAGTCTTTCCTAGATACACATTGTGTCTAATAGTAATTTTTCTCACTTTCCAACATTTTCCCTTGGGAATTTCTCAAATGTGTAGAGTGCATCTCAAATACCCTCTAAGAACTCGATGATGATTTTCTTTATCTGGATACCAATCCAAAAACTTTCCCTTTGAAGGCAAGTGATGTGCTTTAGGGTATGTAGAGCCATCATGAAGTAGAATATAATGTTGAGGTAGATGTCGCTAGAGTTCCCTCATCCCCCCATCAAGTTGCCAGCCATCATCCTTTGAACGATGATTATAAAGTCAATTTTTTAGAAAATGTTTTATTAGCTAATAGATGTAAAGCTACAATTAATGATATTCTACTTACAGATATTGATAGTTTAAAATATTAGAAATATCAGGCCAAATTTTTGATAAAAAAAAAGAAATTCCCTATACAGGATTTTTTTAAAAAGAAAGGAGTTTTTTTCAAAGGTGGAGAATGAGCCACAATAGCTCAATGCTTTGTTACATAAATCTGAATCTGGAACCGTGTATGCCGAGTCTATATACAATGATGAAATTTTGAACATTATGTTGAATCAATTAGAAAACCTCAATTTCGAGGCCCAAGCATATTTCAATGAATGGGCAACAAATAAGAAAAAAGTAGCAGTTGCATAAACTGCAAGACTTACCACTGATGTAAGTTTTACATATAATTGAAAATCATTTTTTTCTTAAATATATTTTGTTTATAAATATTAACCTTTTTCTCTTCTATTTTGCAGTCTAATTTTGAACACTTAAAGATGCAAGTCAGCGCCATGAAAATGTTGATTAAGACTGCAAGAACTAGTGTGATTAATGCTGTGGAAGTAAAGAAAAGATTACAATACACTGTTAGAGAAAATAATTGATTGAGAATTTTATTTAAGATAAGGGCTTAGATGTGGAGGTTGTATCAAAATAAAATGATAAAGAACTGAATGCACCTTTTAGAGAAGATCTTACAAAGGAATAAGGTTTATTGCTAGTGAGGATGAACACTATAGCTGAAATTCGGGTAAGAGTTGGTGCATTACAAGAAAAATATATTGAGGAAGATCCAACTGAACCTTCAGGCACCATGGAGGAAGAAAACTAGATGACTATTGTTTCTTTTATTGAGGAGAAACCAAACATGTTGTATAGATTTTTTGTAAATTGTAAAAGAGTGGTTTCAAATCAATAAAAGAGACAATTTTCAAAAAAAAATATATTATCTATTTGAAATTTTATTTTAAACATTGTGATGTGTTGATTAGTCATGTGGATGAAATAAATAATTTTGAATTATGAATTAATTTCTAGGAAAAATGTACATAGCCAAAATGTTCTTTTATGTTTTATAAAATAATTTGAAATGACTAAAATGCAACACAAATATTTACTTTGCCATAAATGGTTTATAAAATATAAATTTATTAAATAATTTGAATATCATAGACTAATAGTCCAATAACAAGACTTAAATAACATTATATACAAAATATCCAATAACACATCTATGATATAAAAAATAATCCAATGATCCATAATCAACATATATGTAATCAAATAATCCAAGTTCATAAAAATATACATAATCAACTAACAGGGCTATGATATACAAATTATCCAATAGCATGTCTATTCTCATATTATATGATATCAAAAACTACATGTCTCAAATTATAATCAAATCTCAATATTTTGTAGAAAACTGATAACATAATATGTGAAATCTATTCTGGAACAAACACTTTTTCAGATTATACAAAATCTTTTGTACTCATACCTAAAATTTCTATCACCATAGTCTGATCAATGTTACCATTATCCTCATCATCATGAGTATTCATGACACCTATTCTCTCTGCCAGATATTTCCAATATGCCAAAGCTCTTTCATAAGTATACTTCTCCACCTCATAGGTTGACACATATACTCTCAAACAATTTTCCAAATTTTTATCCAACCTATTTCGAACTTTAGATTTTACATATGATAATGCACTAAATACCCTTTCATCTTCCACTAATCCTAAAATCATTATTTGAAATAACTCATAAAAGAAAATATTCACTCATATTATGTTGTAAGATACTACTAGGATGTAATATTTTCCACAAATGTGAAATAGAACCTGTTTCATGACAGTTAGAGAGTTGTGAAACTTGAGAAGATATTATTGTTCCAAATCAGTTTGATTATTTTATCAAAATATCTTTGTTGAGAATACCATTGATTTCAATACCATTGACTTCCATATGTTTTGTGAAATGGTTAGCAAAATTGCCCATATATTTGAGAAACAAACCACTTATAGTCTGGTATTCATTACAAGGATCCCAAAACATCGGGTGAACCACACCCATAGCCTCAAGAAATTCATCTCTTTGAAAATGGTTTCTTATTTCTTTTCTCAATGATTCTGCTATTTTTTTCATTTTAATGTTTGCATCATGTAAAACTACATCAAATTTGTTGTATATTGCAGGCAATTGATCAACTTCATTTGTAGCTATATCTATTCCCTAACCAAACCAATATAAATATATTTCCTTTCCATGGAAATTAATACATAGATGATCATTTATGTTGAACTTCAAAAAGTTCTAAGGATCATTGATTTTTGTTAATGCTCTCTAACTCTCAAAAATGGGATCCATAAAACTTTGACCAGATGCGTACATCATATCAATATGCATACAAATTTGTTTTCTCACCCTAATGAAATCCACATTATAAATCGACCTTTGTTGTGCAAGTTTAATCAAAGTATTCATTTCTTCCAACATTGAAAGAATACCACACAATGTGAAAAGTGTTTCAAAGTCACTCAGTTAAAATAGCAAATCTTTAGCCTTATCAACTGCCCTACAATTTGCATACATAAATCCTACCAAGGATTGATATTCTTTGAAAACTCTATATGTCGGTTGATACAACAAAATCCACCTAGTATCTACATATTTTAACAGTTTTTTACCTTTAGTAACTCCTAGTGCAAACTATTGAAACTCTAAAAATAATTTTGGACTGCACAGAAAATAATCATAAATTTCACAGACAAGCTCTTCCACTCTCACTACATTTGTAAATATATCTACAATTTTGTATGCAAGATTCATTCTATAAGTCATGCAATGAATAGGGATCAAATATGGGATAGCAAATATTTGTAGTTGAACACAAAGACAATTTTTGTGTCCTTGCATTGTAGTAGCACCATCAACTCTAAAACATATTAACTTAGTGGCTATTTCCATATCATTCATTCCTGCTATTTTCTTTAAACTAGTTACAACAACATTGTAAAGGTTTTCCGCATTGCAATTTTCTACCATATTGCATACTCCATGTAGATGAGGTTGCCTTAAATTATTTTCCAATGTATAAACATGCATACAAATCCAATATGTGTTGTAAACAATAGTCACCTCATCAATTGAAAGTGAAATGAATTTGGTTTTTTTTACTTTCTCTTTGAGGTCATCCTGCTCAACCAATGAGAGATGTTTTGCAATTTTCCAACCACTTCGATCTAACCAATGGGCACTGGGAAGGTTCTACACATCATCTAGTTGAAATAGATATTTATAATCAATTAAATCATACATAGGCCTACCCTTTTTAAGAATAGTGTGTACAAAAAACTATAAACTTTTTGAAGCTAAAGTGAACTTATTAATTTTTCAAAATTGGGCTTGAATCATTGCACCTTTATTAACCAAATTTTACTTTTGTTTCATTTCTTTATCATATTCTTGTGCATATATGATATGTGTGCATTCGGATGCATCCTTTTACCTATAATTTTTTGGTATTGTTCCATCACTTTCTTTTGTTTTTATGTAAACTTTTCCATAATATTTTTCTACTATATCTTTTTAACTTGCAATATATGATCCCTTTTGCATTTCCAACTGTAAATTATGCATCTCAATTATTTTATTTCTTCACTACTATTCTTTGGATGTGATGGCTCAATAAATGGAAATTTTGATACCCAATCAGGCTGAAATGATTTGTTAATTGTCCATCTAGATAACTTGTCACGTTTATGTTTCTTAGAAGAGGATTATCTAGAAGTAGGGACTGTATGAGAAATATTATATGTTTTTCCATCTGGTGTGTTAGTTTTAGGAATCTCTTCATGTTGTTGTTGCATTTCATTAAGAAAATTTTCATCTATGGATATTTCATTATAGAAATGGAAGCATACTAGGGTCAATAGTGTTTTCCATAAAGAAATTTTTTCCATATCATTTTTGCATTTAAAGCATACATTCTATTAAAAATACAAATAAACATTGGACAAAGCCATCAACCAAAAAACACCCTTCTTAATGAATAAAGAAATTATATATAAAATTAACAATATACAAAAATTAACTAGTTAGTAACTAAAAGGAGTTTGTACCTTGAATTTGTGCATATGTTGATGGCTGACTAGATTTTAAAATATTATGAAAGTATTTGAGGATACTCCTTTTATCGAAATATTGGCCTCTCTTCTTTCCATTGCCAGCAGGTGATATTTTACCTGTATAAATGGAAGAGGAACATGAACATCATTTTTAAAAATAAAAATAATTGATAAAAGAGAACTATTATTCAAGACAACAAGATGTATGATGCCAAGCAGGCTTGATATTGATGCCCAAATAATAGGAAAACCTCCTTATTGAGTTTCCATGAACAAAATATTTAAAAAAGGAAAATTAATGGTAAAAGAAAATTATTAGTAAATGGTTGGTGTTGTATGTCAGTCACACTCTATCAAAAAAATTGGACGTCACCTTGTATCATTCACATTGTGTCAATCATGTTGTATCAGTCACCTTGTGCAATTCACCTTGTGCCATTCACCTTGTGTGAGCTGCCTTGTGCGAGTTACCTTGTGCTAGTCACCTTGTGCCCGTTGCCTTGTTGCAGTCACCTTGTGTCGATCACCTTGTGCAAGTTACCTTGTGTCATTTATCTTGTGCTAGTCACATTATTCTAGTCATCTTCTATTAGTCACCTTCTGTTAGTCATCTTGTGCTAATTGCATTGTGTTAGTCACCTTATGAGACACTATGCTTGTCCTTCTTGACTCCTTTATCTATCACACACTCTCTTTTTTATGCTTTATTTCACTTATTGCTTATTATCTCTCATATACTTTGTATCACTTGCTATTAGAGAAAATTAATTTTTTAAATGTATGAGTGTTGCTCTCATGTTAGCTATATATAACGGGGTATAAGAGGTAAATTTTGTGGAATAAATAATTTTTTTATAATTTGAAGGTAAAAATTAGGTGGTAAATCTACATGAAATAGAGACTAATAAGTATGATAGCGAGGCGAATTGACACTAAAAAAAATTGATCCCAAAAATTTTGAGTGAATGGGCCAACTTTTAGGGTCCCAAAATTTACCAAATTCTAATTTTAAAAATCCTAATATTCACCCTATTTGCAAATATTTGCCACTATGCATAACCCTGACTACAATGGTAAAATGCATTGGGCTCTCCTAATGGAGGCCCAAGTTCAATTCATGGGGAGGGTGGCCTCTAATGTACCCTCAACTTTTCAACCTATTTAAAAGAAATGTAAACTAGTAATTTACAAAAAATATCATGGTTGTTGTAATGAAATAAATTTAAGAAATATAGTAAAGGTAGTATAAATTAAATAATGCACAAGCACAACATCCACTGATAATAATGTAATTCAATGAAAAAAATTCAAATATGCAAGCAACCAAATTCTAAATTCAAATCAATACAAACCCTTAGCCACTTAGAGAGTGCAAAGTCTCTTATTCATTTAGAAAGGGTGAAGTCTCATGTGCATAATAAAGGTGACTAATATTTAAATATGAAATATGATTTCAACTAAAATATAACTATTCTTATTTATAGACTAAACTAACATTAACCCTAACCATAATTCTCAAGGGACAACTACCTAAACCTAGGGACTATGCTAATAAAAATAAATATAATCGATGTGGCTATATTGGATCTACTATATGGATTCCCCCTAGAAATATTTGTCCTTGAATCTAGAAAAGAATAAAAAATCGTAGGCTCTCATGTAGCATCTTCTTCTAAGAGATATTATCAGTTGATTAGAACCTCTTGATTCTAATAAGACCATGAAAATTTGGACTACAACATTGCTTATGGATGGAGAATGATTTAACCTTATTTATCGAGTATTGGAAGCTCCATATATGAATACACATTCTATCTAATAACTTGTTTTAGACAAGATACATAAAAAATAGAATGGATACATGAATATGGTGGAAGCTCCAATTGATATACCACTTTGCCAATGTGATGAACTACCTTGTAGGGCCCATAAAATTGAGGAACCAAATTTTGACTAGACTTGATCTTCAAGGACAATTGTTTATAGGATTGTAGGCATAAAAATACTATATTCCCCTAGCAAATTAATTTTTTAATTGATGTAAATTATATTATTGCTTCATGCAATTTTAATTTATATTTTGGAAGCTACAACACAAGTCATCATTGCTATAAAAAATTATTTACTTGGGTCATCTTGGAGGATTTTGGAACATAGTATACCATTATTGGAGACTTCTAACCATACAATATCTCAAATAGGAACATCTTAGGAAATAATTTTAAGGAGTATTGTACCACCATTCAATGAAAAAGATCCACTAAACCCAATGATATTTCTTATCTTGAGAAAAATAATGAAGGTAAGTTCCCAAAAATTTATTTATAATCTTGGTCTAGCCATATTAGTAAGGCTAATAAGAAGAGTACATATTCAACTTAGTACCACTAATATGGAATAATTCCTTAAAAAAAATCTAATGAAGATAGGGGTATGATCACTAACAATGAACTTGAGCAAATCTTGTAATTTAAAAATAGAATTGAGGAATACCTTGGCCACCTTGTTGTTGAATATAGATGTTTCAATGCATAAAAATGAGCTTACTTGGAAAGGAAATATACTACCACAATGATCGTCATTTTTCCCTCAAATTTTGGAAGGTCCTCAATTCAATTCATAAATATGTTCCCCATTGATATTTATAGATAGGTGTTGGAAATATTAAGTACATTGAGTTGTCATTGATATCAAAGGGTACATGAGGTAGAAATAATGAGATATCAAAGGTGCATGATAGTCAAGAATATTCTTCATAGGTTTGATAGCAAGATTCAAAGGTAAGGCAAGGTACTCCTAGCAAGGAAATTATTTTTGAGCAAGGTACAATAGTTGTCAAAGCAAAACATTCTCCATGGTTATGTTAGCAAGAAAAAGACAAGGCTTTATTTGGTTGAAAAATATTTCAATTGCAAAATAAAAAAGGTTAAAAGTTTAAATTATAATATTTAAATCTTTTAGATTTAAATTATTATAATAAAATAATTGTTTAAAAATAAAGGACGACAAAACTTTTGGAGCTAAATAAAAGTTAAAAATTATATTATTATCCCATGCGCCAGCGTCATGAAAAAGGAGTGCTAGCATATATATATGAAACGCCAAATATTGTAAGCCTAAGGTTTTGTAGAGCAATTTGCTAATCAATATATCCATTCATGATTCATTCGTGGAGGCAGAAGCAAAAATCCCAATGAATGAGAAAGATGTATAAGCGTAAATTTTGAGGTGTTATTTCAGCAAACATGAGAGGCAGAAGTGCAAAGGTTGATGTGGTTTTTCCAGAAAATAGATAAGGAAATAAAGGGAGCTTGCACGTTGTTTAAGACAGGACCAAATTCATAGATAAAGAAGGGACAGTGTATTTGTATTCTCATTTGGATGACTAGCTCATATGGCAGGGAAGCCCTGTGCTAAAATGTTGAAAAGGATGAGGTCATGGGTTCAAGGCGCAACGAGTGCATTTTTTTGAAGCTTTAATTTTTGAGGAAATCATAGAAGGGACTCAATATAGTTTTTGCTCATTTTGTGTCTTGTGTGAGTAGCTAGCCCATGTGATAGCCTAACTTGTGTTAGGGTGCGGGCCAGCAAGAGGTGGTAGGTTCAATTCATAGTGGTAGCACTTTGGTAAGGGCAAAATTTTGATTAAAATATTTTGCATGGTATAAAGTGTGCATAACGCTCATTTGCATTAGGGAGACATAAGTTATATATTTTGGATTGGTTGATTTTTTCATAAGTTGGTTAAAGTCAAAGGTACTGTGTGAGAAATTGTATTTTAGAATTAATGTGTGGGCATTATTAAATAAAATAAATTGAGAAAGTATGAGTTATAATGTGTCATTATGGTTTAATTATTGTTTGTATTTTTCATGGTAAGAAGGGAAATTTGAAAGGTTTTGGTTATTTGTTAAAATATTTATATTGGAAAATTAAAAGGAGATATAAAGCATCATCTTCAATAATTTTGAACACATATTTTGAGAAAGGATTTAGAGGTCTACTAACCCTTGAAGTGGCATAAGAAAGATAGAATATTTTGAGGCAGGTTTTTGAGGGCACATCTCCATAAAAGAAAGTTAAGAGGTATGGTTATCTATTTCTTCCTTAAGGTGTTTGGTTGAGCAAATCTTTTTTATGTCATAAGGAGGAGATTAAGGATTAAGTTCATGTGCATTGTTGGAAATATATGTACTTTGATTTGAAATCCAAATTGTGCATTATTATTGGAAGCATATATGCTAGTATTTTTAGAACAAAGTGTGCATCATTGTTGAATGAAAGTGGAACACGTGCTAGGATTTGAGAACAAGTTGTGCATGATTTTTTGAGTAATAGTGGAATGAAAGTGCAAGAGTCATAGACCAATTTTGTGAAGCAAAATTAAACATTGGTTTTGAGTGATCTTGGAAATTAAAATGCAAGAATTAAAGATCTATTTGTGAAAGCAATTTGTGCATCTTCATGATTGATTGTGTGAGTAGATGAGAAGGACTTATGCATTTTGATTGGTCTTGAAATAAAAGTGTAACTCAGAAATAACCATGTCATTTATAAAGTGCTAGACTAGAGCTACCTTTAGAATGCAATAAATGTGAGACATGTAAAAGTGATAGACTTAATGAATATGAAGAACATATTGAGCATTTGTTAGTGCATAGCATTCTCTATATGTTCAAGAGGTTAAACGCATTCTGGGTAGAATATGTCTAAACTACATTAGTTAAAGAAAGCACATTGAATATTTGATAAAGCACTTGATGACATCATTAAAAAATATTTGGAAATAGATAAAAATTATTTTGTATACAATATTTTGAAATATTAAATAGACTTGTAAGCAGGTTTGAGCAGATTATTTGAGGTAGATCTGAGCAGGTTTGAGGTAGAGTTGAGCAGGGTTGAGGCAGAGCTGAACAGGTTTTATGAGTAGGTTTAATGCAGAGTTGAGAAAGTTTTATGAATAGGGTTGAGGTAGATCTAAGCAGGTTTTATGAGCAAGTTTGAGGTAGATTTGAACAGGGTTGACGCATATTTGAGCCAGTTTCGTTAAGAAAATTTAAGTTGTGTTTGTTAGTATATTTGACCAATCCTTGTGAGTAGTCTTAGAGTAGGATTAAGAAAGCCTTGTGAGTAGGCTTGGAGAAAATTTAAGCAAACATGAGAGCAAGTATTGGTGAGCAAATTTGAGCAAGCCTTGTGTAGGTTTTGAACAGGATTGAGCAAGCCTTGTGTAGGTTTGGAGCAAGTTTGAGCAAGCCTTGTGTAAAATATTGGATCAGACCATAGTAGTTGGGATAGAGGTATCCTATATATGGAGGCCCATAAACCAGAGCAATGGGGATAAAATTCTCCTATGGATAGATGTCCACAAACTATAGTAGTGGGGACAGAGGTATCCTATGGATAGAGGTCCACAAACTAGAGTAGAGGGGATAGAGGTATCTTATGGATAGAGGTCCACAAACCAGAGTAGTGGGGACAGAGGTCTCATGGGGATAGAGGTCCAAAAACTAGATGAGTGGGGATAGAGGTCTCTTTTGGATAGACGTCCACGAACTTGGGCATAGGGGATTGATATCTCCTTTGGGTTGATACCCATAAACATTGTAATAGGGAATTGATTCCCTAGAGATTTTTTGAGAAAATTTATAAAAAATATTTTCTCCATGGACGTAGCCCACATTGGGTAAACCACGTTAAATCTGTATCTCTTATGTGTGTGATGATCTATGTATTGTTTCATTATTGTAATTGATAACATTGGATAATAATAATTTGGAAAGAAAAGTAAAAAAGTTGTATTTTATATTGTTCACCCCCCTCTTAGTATAAGATTTTTTTCTTCAATTGGTATCAGATACCATTTCCTTCAGGGAAGCCTAAAATCTTGAAGAAAGATCTTATAGGAACACAAATGGCTAATCAGGAAGGATTTTCAACACACAAAGCTCCATTGTTTAATGGGACTAACTATGCTTTTTGGAGTGTGAGGATGAAGAAATTTTTGATGGCACAAGGATTTGATACATCGAATTCAGTAGAAAATGGGTACACACCACCTGCAACTCCTTCCACAGATATAAGTGGTAAGGAACTATATAAAAATAATTCCAAGGTGATAAATGCAATTTTAAGTGGATTACAAGAAATATATTTTGTGAAGGTTATGCACTACAATTCAGCAAAATAAATGTGGGGCAAATTACAGAATACATATGAAGGATATGACAAGGTTAAGCTGGAAAAACTTCAAACTTACAGAAGGAAGTTTGAGGAATTAAATATTAAATATGAGGAAGATATTGATAGGTATCTACTTCGTGTTGATGAGGTTGTTAACACCATCCCTGGACTTGGAGAAAATATTAAGAATTCTACTATTTTTCAAAAAATTCTAAGATCACTTCCCATGAGGTATGATGCAAAGATTTCTGCAATAGAAGAAATGAAGGATCTCGCAACTCTAAGGATAGATGAACTACATGGTATTATCACATCTTATGATATGAGAACAAAAAATGATCAAACATCCAAAAGGGAGGTAGCACTCAAATATTCAAAGAAGGTAAAGGATAAATAATCAAAATCTAGTGGTGAATCAAGCAGTGAAGAAGAGGCTAATTTTGTAAAAAGAAATAAAAAGGGTCCAAGGAAACCCAATAATATGCAAACTATAAAAATTTTTAGCTCTAGCAACATTGGTCACTATGCAGCTTATTGTCCACAAAATTGATATAGTAGTAGTGAAGATAAAAAAATAATACAAGAAAAAAAAGAAATAAAACTAGGTTATGAAAAGAAAAACAGACTTGATCAAGGAAACCATGAAAACAAGATCTTTTAAAGGCACAAGAAAAGCTTCTATGCTGAAGAAGCAAGCAGTGCTTCAAGTGACAGTGATGAAAGTCTCTCAGACAGTGAAGAAGAAGAGATTCTATTTATGGCAATAGAAGAGGAAGAGGATACTTCCATTAAATACCAAGTAGAAGAGGAGAAGAATACTCCTTTTGAAGACCAAGTTGAAGATGCTCCTATTGAAGTTCAAGTAGAAGAGGCTCATGTTATTGAAGACCAAGAATAAGAGAAATTTTTAGAATATGAAGAGAAATCCAAAAATGATATGAAAGAGGATCTTATTGTTGATATTGAAGAATTAAAAATGGAGAACTTAAGATTGAAGGCTCAATAAAAAGAGGATAAGAAGACAAAGGTAAAACTTCTACAAGATCCGGAGGGAAGAAAGTAGAGAGGGGAGGGCTCTGGTCCCTCCCCTGCTCCCCCTCCCATGGCTCCTGGTTCCTGCTCAGTCCCTGGCTCAACCCAGGTCATCCCTCCCGGGGATTGGTTAGATGATCTCCTGGAGGGAGATCCTTCTCCACTATCTGCGCCCCTCCCATCCGGCTAGGGTTTCCTTGGTTGTTTTTTCAGACTGGTGATTCCCAGGGATCCCTGTTTGGTTGGGGATCCCTTCCCTTTTTCCCTCAGGCTTCCCCCTGGGGTTTTTTGTAGGTTATTCGCGTGGATCTGGTCCCCTGTGTTTCTCGGTGTGGTGGAGGTGATGGTTTAGGGTTTGGACAGCTTCCCACTATTTTGGTTCCTAAGGATCCCATCCCTGTGACTGGTTCCTCTTCCCCCTCGAGATTCCTAGTCCCTAGATCCCTGGTCCCTTAACCTGTTGTTTCTTTTTGTTTTTCCGGGACGGGATCCTCTTATTTTTTCTCGAGATGGGTTCATCGTGGTGCAGATCTCTGGTCGCTTCCAAATGGGTTGGATTCTCTCTGTGCTGGCTGTCGACTTCCTGCAGGATGGCTCTCGCTGAACGATATGTTTTCCCGGTGGGCGGGATGGTTTCTCCACAGGGCGGGATCCGCCAAATCCGTCGGTTTTCCCATGAGGCGGGATCCTTTCTTTTTCGTCGGTTTCTCGGATGGCGGGATTTCCTCGCTGCTTCCCGCTAGGCGGGACTGTTTGTGGTGGTTTTTACTACTTCCCACGAGGCGGGATTTTATTGTAACGGTTTTTCTTTGCTTCTTGCTGAGCGGGATCTTCTCGATGGTGGTTTTTGGCTACTCCCCACTGGGCGGGATCTCCAAAACTACTTTCTTTCTTATTTGTTTGTTTCCCGCCGAGAGGGATTGTTTCATGCTTACTATTACCGCTGGGCGGGATTTCTCTTTTGGTGTTCAGTTTCAAGGGATTGATGCCCTAGACCCATTGCTTATGTAATCAGGTTTTGGGATCCTTGTTAAAACCCACTGTAAATACAAACACTACTTACCAAAAAAAAAAAACTTCTACAAGATCTCACTGACTCAAAATTTAAGGATGAAAAGGCAAGGAAATTTGAAAAAGGTATGGTTGAACAGCTAAAGGTAAAAAAACTAGAATGTGAAAGACTAGAACATGAAGCTGGCATTCTAAGGAAGGAACTTGAAAAGTTTAATAATAATATATATCAACTTAGAAAAGGCTCAAAATATTTAGATGATCTTATATATCAACTTAGAAAAGGCTCAAAATATTTAGATGATCTTATCAAAACAAAAAGATCTCCATTTATGATGATTGGACTTGGCTTTGAGAAATTTCAAGAAGTACAAAAAGAGGATTTAAGCTCAAAATAAATAAAAGCATCAAAGAAGGTATTTAAAAATGAATCAAATACTTGTACTGATGATATGAGAAGTGAAAAATATCAATGAAGAAGAAAACAATGCACCATCAAGGAACAGAGACCAGCAAAGAAGAAAAGGAAGAGTCATGCGACCATGCCCTCCAAGGCAAGATGAATATTTCTTCCAAGGTTATTGTTTCTCATGTAATCAATTTGGTCACAAAGTTATACATTGCAGGGTTCGTAGTAAGAATGATTATGATTTCACCAAGAGAATTTTTAGATCATTTGCATATTTCAATGACTACAACATCATGTGTTACAATTGCAATAATTTTGGGCATAGAGCAAAGTGGTGTAGAAAAAAATTTCCAAAACTCCCAATGACAAGCAAGAAGAAGGATAGTCAAAATGTTCAAAGAGGTATGACTTCAAAAGTTTGGAAAATATTGAGAAAGAAGAAGAGCATTGTAATTTGGAAGTAGCTTTACTCCCATCCCATAATTAATCACCTCAAGAAAATAAGGTTGTGATGGGGCTATGCTAAAATATCTTATTTTTAGCCCCAAAGGAGCCCTTTGCCATTGATGTCAAAGGGGGAGAGAATTCAATGAGGGGGGCAATTTTTGGAATCCAGTTGCACTAAAAGAATATTTTTTGTAAGGGTTGTCATCAATGACAAAGGAGGAGATTGTTGGAAATATTGAGTACATTGAGTTGTCATTGATGTCAAAGGGTACATGAGGCAAAAATAATGAGATATCAAAGGTGCATGATAGTCAAGAATATTCTTCACAGGTTTGATAGCAAGATTCAAAGGTAAGGCAAGGTACTCCTAGCAAGGAAATTATTTTTGAGCAAGGTACAATAGTTGTCAAAGCAAAAAATTCTCCATGGTTATGTTAGCAAGAAAAAGACAAGGCTTTATTTGGTTGAAAAATATTTCAATTGCAAAAGACAAAAGGTTAAAAGTTTAAATTATAATATTTAAATCTTTTAGATTTAAATTATTATAATAAAATAAAAGTTTAAAAAGAAAGGGCGGCAAAATTTTTGGAGCTAAATAAAAGTCAAAAATTATATTATTATCTCATGCGTCGACGTCATGAAAAAGGAGTGCAAGCATATATATATGAAGCACCAAATATTGCAAGCCTAAGGTTTTGTAGAGCAATGCGCTAATCGAGATATCCATTCATGATTCATTCATGGAGGCAGAAGCAAAACTCCCAGTGAATGAGAGAGAGGTAGAAGCACAAATTTTGAGGTGTTATCTCAAACAGGAGAGGCGAAAGTGCAGAGGTTGATGTGGTATTTCCAGTGGATAGAGAAGGGAAGAAAGGGAGCTTGCACGTTGTTTAAGATAGGACCGAATTCATAGATAAATAAGGGACAATGCATTTGTATTCTCATTTGGGTGGCTAGCCCAGACGGTAGGGAAGCCCTATGCTAAAACATTGGCAAGGAGGAGGTCACGGGTTCAAGGCACAACGAGTGCATTTTGTTGAAGTTTTAATTTCAGAGGAAATCACAGAAGGGACTCAAAAGGTTTTTCGTATGCTTTGTGTCTTGTGTGGGAAGCTAGCCCACGCAGCAGCCTAGCTTGCGCTAGGGCGCGGGCCAACAAGAGGTGGCAGGTTCAATTCGCAATGGTAGCACTTTGGTAAGGGCAAAATTTTGATTAAAATATTTTGCATGGTATAAAGTGTGCATAGCGCTCATTTGCATTAGGGAGACATAAGGTATATATTTTGGATTGGTTGATTTTTGCATAAGTTGGTTAAATTCAAAGGTACTGTGTGAGAAATTGCATTTCAGAATTAGTGTGTGGGCATTATTAAATCAAATCAATTGAGAAAGTAGGAGTTATAAGGTGTCATTATGGTTTAATTATTGTTTGTATTTTTCATGGTGAGAAAGGAAATTTGAAAGGTTTTGGTTATTTGTTAAAAGCTTTATCTTGGGAAATTAAAAGGAGCTATAAAGCATCATCTTCAAGATTTTTGAGCACATATTTTGAGAAAGGATTTAGAGGTCTACTAACCCTTGAAGTGGCATAAGAAAGATAGAATATTTTGAGATAGGTTTTTGAGGGCACATCTTCATCAAAGCAAGTTAAGAGGTATGGTGATCTATTTCTTCCTTAAGGTGTTTGGTTGAGCAAATATTTTTGATGTCATAAGGAGGAGATATAAGGATTAAGTTCATGTGCATTGTTGGAAATATATGTACTTTGATTTGAAATCCAAATTGTGCATTATTATTGGAAGCATATGTGCTAGGATTTTTAGAACAAAGTGTGCATCATTGTTGAATGAAAGTGGAAACACATGTGCTAGGGTTTGAGAACAAGTTGTGCATGATTTTTGAGTAATAGTGGAATGAAAGTGCAAGAGTCATAGACCAGTTTTGTGAAGAAAATTTGAGCATTGGTTTTGAGTGATATTGGGAATGAAAATGCAAGAATTATAGATCTATTTGTGAAAGCAATTTGTGCATCTTCATGATTGATTGTGTGAGTAGATGAGAAGGACTTGTGCATTGTGATTGGTCTTGAAATAAAAGTGCAACTCAACAATAACCAGGTTAGTTATCAAGTGCTAGACTAGAGCTACCTTTAGAATGCAATAAATGTGAGACATGTGAAAGCGACAGACTTAATGAATGTGAAGAACATATTGAGCATTTGTTAGTGCATATCATTCTCTATATGTTCAAGAGGTTAAAAGAATTCTGGGTAGAATATGTCTAAACTACTTTAGTTAAAGAAAGCACATTGAATATTAGATAAAGCACTTGATGACATAATTATACAAGATTTGGAAATAGATAAACATTATTTTGTATGCAATATTTGGAAATATTAGAATATACTTGTGAGCAGGTTTGAGCAGATTATTTGAGGTAGAGTTGAGCAGGTTTTATGAGTAGGATTGAGGCAGATTTGAGCAATATTGAGGCAGAGCTAGTTTGAGGTAGAGTTGAGCTTTTATGAGCAGGGTTGAGGTAGATTTGAGCAGGTTTTATTGAGTAGATTTGAGTTGTGTTTGTGAGCAGATTTGAGCAAGCCTTGTGAGTAGGCTTGGAGAGGATTGAGCAAGCCTTGTGAGTAGGTTTGGAGAGGATTGAGCAAGCCTTGTGAGTAGGCTTGGAGCAGGATTGAGCAAGCCTTGTGAGTAGGCTTGGAGCATATTTGAGTAAAGTTGAGAGTAGGTATTGGTGAGCAGATTTGAGCAAGCCTTGTGGGTTAGGATTGACAAGCCTTATGTAGGTTTGGAGCAGGTTTGAGCAAGCCTTGTGTAAAATCTTAGAGTAGATAGAGCAATGGGGATATAGGTCTCCTATGGATAGAGGTCCACAAACCAGAGCAATGGGGATAAAGGTCTCCTATGGATAGAGGTCCACAAACCATAGTAGTGGGGATAGAGGTCTCCTATGGATAGAGGTCCACAAACTAGAGTAGTGGGGACAGAGGTCTCTTATGGATAGAGGTCCGAGTAGTGGGGATAGAGGTCTCCTATGGATAGAGGTCCACAAACTAGAGCAGTGGGGATAGAGGTCTCCTATGGATAGAGGTCCACGAACTTGGGCATAGGGGATTGAGATCTCCTTTGGGTTGGTGCCCATAAATATTGTAATAGGGAATTGATTCCCGAGAGATTTATTGAGAAAATTTATAAGAAATATTTTCTCCGTGGATGTAGCCCACATTGGGTGAACCACGTTAAATCTATGTCTCTTATGTGTGTGATGATCTGTGTATTGTTTCATTATTGCAATTGATAACATTGGATAATACTACTTTGGAAAGAAAAGTAAAAATTTGTATCTTATACTATTCACCCCCCTCTCAATATAAGCTTGTGTTCTTCAATTGGTATCAGAGTGGGTTCCTTCAGGGAAGCCTAACAGCTTGAAGGAAGATCTTACAAGAACACATATGGCTAATCAAGAAGGATTTTCAACACACAAAGCTCCATTGTTTAATGGGACTAACTATGCTTTTTGGAGTGTGAGGATGAAGACATTTTTGATGGCATAGGTATTTGATACATGGAATTCAGTAGAAAATGGGTACACACCACTTGCAACTCCTCCCATAGATATAAGTGGTAAGAAACTATATGAAAATAATGCCAAGGCAATGAATACAATTTTAAGTGGATTACAAGAAACAGAGTTTGTGAAGGTTATGCACTGCAAATCAGCAAAAGAAATGTGGGACAAATTATAGAATACATATGAAGGAGATGACAAGGTTAAGTTGGCAAAACTTCAGACTCACAGGAGGAAGTTTGAGGAATTAAAGATGAAAGATGAGGAAGATATTGCTAGGTATCTACTTCATGTTGATGAGGTTGTTAACACCATTCATGGACTTGGAGAAAAGATTGAGGATTCTACTATTGTTCAAAAAATTCTAAGATCACTTCCCATGAGGTATGATGCAAAGGTTTTTGCAATAGAAGAAATGAAGGATCTAGCAACTCTAAGGATAGATGAACTACATGGGATTCTCATAGCTTATGAGATGAGAACAGAAAAGGATCAAACATCCAAAAGGGAGGCAACATTCAAAGCTTCAAAGAAGGTAAAGGATAAAGAATCAGAATCTAGTGATGAATCAAGTAGTGAAGAAGAGGCTAATTTTGTAAAAAGAAATAAGAAGGGTCCAAGGAAACCCAAGAATATGCAAACTGTGAAATATTTTAGTTATGGTAACATTGGTCACTATGCAACTTATTGTCCACAAAATGGATATAGTAGCAGTGAAGATGAAAAATAATACAAGAAAAAGAAATAAAGAAAACTTGGTTATGAAAAGAAAAATAGGCATGGTCAAGGCAAGCATGAAAATAAGATCTTTCAAAGGCACAAGAAAAGCTTTTATGTTGAAGAAGCAAGCAGTGCTTCAAGTGACAATGATGAAAGTCTCTCAGATAGTGAAGAAGAAGAGATTCTATTTCTAGCAATAGAAGAGGAAGAGGATACTTCCATTAAAGACCAAGTAGAAGAGGAAAAGAATACTCCTTTTGAAGACCAAGTTGAAGGTGCTCCTATTGAATTTCAAGTAGAAGATGCTCATGTTATTGAAGACCAAGAAGAAGAGAAAGTTTCAGAATATGAAGAGAAAGCCAAAAATGATATGAAAGAGGAACTTATTGTTGATCTTGAAGAATTAAAAAGTGAGAACTTAAGATTGAAGGCTCAAGTACAAGAGGATAAGAAGACAAAGGCAAAACTTCTACAAGATCTCACTGACTCAAAAGTTAAGGTTGAAGAGGCAAGGAAAGTTGAAGAAGGTATGGCTAAACAATTAAAGGTAAAAGAGTTAGAATGTGAAAGACTAGAACATGAAGCTGATATTCTAAGGAAGGAACTTGAAAAGTTTAATAATAAGATATATCAGCTTAGAAAAGGCTCAAAATATTTAGATGATATTATCAAAACAAAAATATCTCCATTTATGATGACTAGACTTGGCTTTGAGGAAGGTCAAGAAGTACAAAAAGAGGAGTTAAGCTCAAAAGAAATAAAAGCATCAAAGAAGGTATTTAAAAAGGAATCCAAGACATGTACATATGAACTGAGAAGTGAAAACAATGCACCATCAAGGAACAGGGACCAACAAAGAAGAAAAGGAAGAGTCATGCGACCATACCCTCCAAGGCAAGATGAATATTTCTTCCAAGGTTATTGTTTCTCATGTAATCATTTTGGTCACAAAGCTATACATTGCAGGGTTCATAGTAAGAATGATTATGATTTCACCAAGAGAAATTTCAGATCATTTGCATCTTTCAATGACTACAACATCATGTGTTACAATTGCAATAATTTTGGGCATAGAGCAAAGTGGTGTAGAACAAAATTTCCAGAACTCCCAAAGACAAGCAAGAAGAAGGATAGTCAAAATGTTCAAAGAGGTATGACTTCAAAAGTTTGGAAAAATATTGAAAAAGAAGAAGAGCATTGTAAGTTGGGAGTAGCTTTACTCCCATCCCATAATTAATCACCTCAAGAAAAGGAGGTGGTGAGGGGGCTATGCTAAAATATCTTATTTTTAGCCCCAAAGGAGCCCTTTGCCATTGATGTCAAAGGGGGAGAGAATTCAGTGAGGGGAGCAGCTTCTCAGGGGGAGCAGTTTTTGGAATCCAGTTGCACTAAAAGAATATTTTTTGTAAGGGTTGCCATCAATGACAAAGGGGGATATTGTTGGAAATATTGAGTACATTGAGTTGTCATTGATGTCAAAGGGTACATGAGGCAGAAATAATGAGATATCAAAGGTGCATGATAGTCAAGAATATTCTTCATAGGTTTGATAGCAAGATTCAAAGGTAAGGCAAGGTACTCCTAGCAAGGAAATTATTTTTGAGCAAGGTACAATAGTTGTCAAAGCAAAACATTCTCCATGGTTATGTTAGCAAGAAAAAGACAAGGCTTTATTTGGTTGAAAAATATTTCAATTGCAAAAGACAAAAGGTTAAAAGTTTAAATTATAATATTTAAATATTTTAGATTTAAATTATTATAATAAAATAAAAGTTTAAAAAGAAAGGGTGGCAAAAGTTTTGGAGCTAAATAAAAGTCAAAAATTATATTATTATCTCATGCATCGACGTCATGAAAAAGGAGTGCAAGCATATATATATATGAAGCGCCAAATATTGCAAGCCTAAGGTTTTGTAGAGTAATGCGCTAATCGAGATATTCGTTCGTGATTCGTTCATGGAGGTAGAAGTAAAACTCCTAGCGAATGAGAGAGAGGCAGAAGCACAAATTTTGAGGTGTTATCTCAACGAACAGGAGAGGCAGAAGCACAGAGGTTGACATGGTATTTCCAATGGATAGAGAAGGGAAGAAAGGGAGCTTGCACATTGTTTAAGATAGGACCAAATTCATAGATAAAGAAGGGACAACACATTTGTATTCTCATCTGGGCAGCTAGCCTAGATGACAAGGAAGCCCTATGCTAAAATATTGGCAAGGAGGAGGTCACGGGTTCAAGGCGCAACGAGTGCATTTTTTTGAAGTTTTAATTTTGGAGGAAATCATAGAAGGGACTCAAAAGGTTTTTCACGTGCTTTGTGTCTTGTGTGGGCAGCTAGCCCATGCGGTAGCCTAGCTTGCGCTAGGGCACGGGCCAACAAGAGGTGGCAGGTTCAATTCGTGGTGGCAGCACTTTGGTAAGGGTAAAATTTTGATTAAAATATTTTGCATGGTATAAAGTGTGCATAGCGCTCATTTGCATTAGGGAGACATAAGGTATATATTTTGGATTGGTTGATTTTTGCATAAGTTGGTTAAAGTCAAAGGTACTGTGTGAGAAATTGCATTTCAGAATTAGTGTGTGGGCATTATTAAATCAAATCAATTGAGAAAGTAGGAGTTATAAGGTGTCATTATGGTTTAATTATTGTTTGTATTTTTCATGGTGAGAAAGGAAATTTGAAAGGTTTTGGTTATTTGTTAAAAGCTTTATCTTGGGAAATTAAAAGGAGCTATAAAGCATCATCTTCAAGATTTTTGAGCACATCTTTTGAGAAAGGATTTAGAGGTCTACTAACCCTTGAAGTGGCATAAGAAAGATAGAATATTTTGAGACAGGTTTTTGAGGGCACATCTTCATCAAAGCAAGTTAAGAGGTATGGTGATCTATTTCTTCCTTAAGGTGTTTGGTTGAGCAAATATTTTTGATGTCATAAGGAGGAGATATAAGGATTAAGTTCATGTGCATTGTTGGAAATATATGTACTTTGATTTGAAAGCCAAATTGTGCATTATTATTGGAAGCATATGTGCTAGGGTTTTTAGAACAAAGTGTGCATCATTGTTGAATGAAAGTGGAAACACATGTGCTAGGGTTTGAGAACAAGTTGTGCATGATTTTTGAGTAATAGTGGAATGAAAGTGCAAGAGTCATAGACCAGTTTTGTGAAGCAAATTTGAGCATTGGTTTTGAGTGATATTGGGAATGAAAATGCAAGAATTATAGATCTATTTGTGAAAGCAATTTGTGCATCTTCATGATTGATTGTGTGAGTAGATGAGAAGGACTTGTGCATTGTGATTGGTCTTGAAATAAAAGTGCAACTCAGCAATAACCAGGTCAGTTATCAAGTGCTAGACTAGAGCTACCTTTAGAATGCAATAAATGTGAGACATGTGAAAGCGACAGACTTAATGAATGTGAAGAACATATTGAGCATTTGTTAGTGCATATCATTCTCTATATGTTCAAGAGGTTAAACGAATTCTGGGTAGAATATGTCTAAACTACTTTAGTTAAAGAAAGCACATTGAAGATTAGATAAAGCACTTGATGACATCATTATACAAGATTTGGAAATAGATAAACATTATTTTGTATGCAATATTTGGAAATATTAGAACAGACTTGTGAGCAGGTTTGAGCAGATTATTTGAGGCAGAGCTGAGCAGGTTTTATGAGCAGGTTTGAGGCAGATTTGAGCAGGTTTTATGAGCAAGGTTGAGGTATAGTTGAGCAAGTTTTATGAGCAGGTTTGAGGTAGAGTTGAGCAGGTTTTATGAGTAGGTTTGAGGTAGATTTGAGCAGGTTTTATGAGTAGGGTTGAGGTAGATTTGAGCAGGTTTTATGAGTATGTTTGAGGTAGATTTGAGCATGTTCCATTGAGTAGACTTGAGCTGTGTTTATGAGCAGATTTGAGCAAGCCTTGTGAGTAGGCTTGGAGAAAGATTGAGCAAGCCTTGTGAGTAGGCTTGGAGAAGATTTGAGAAAAGTTGAGAGTAGGTATTGGTGAGCAGATTTGAGCAAGCCTTGTGTAGGTTTGGAACAGGATTGAGCAAGCCTTGTGTAGGTTTGGAGCAGGTTTGAGCAAGCCTTGTGTAAA
This sequence comes from Wollemia nobilis, assembly GCA_028583015.1. Taxonomy (NCBI): domain Eukaryota; kingdom Viridiplantae; phylum Streptophyta; class Pinopsida; order Araucariales; family Araucariaceae; genus Wollemia; species Wollemia nobilis. Next base: position 13,237,393 of record JAQPPZ010016955.1, on the reverse strand, counting down.
ATCTTAGAGTAAACCAGAGTAGTGGGGATAGATGTCTCCTGTGGATAGAGGTCCACAAACCAGAGTAGTGGGGATAAAGGTCTCCTATGGATAGATTTCCACAAACCAGAGTAGTGGGGATAGAGGTCTCCTATGGATAGAGGTCCACAAACCAGAGTAGTGGGGACATAGGTCTCCTATGGATAGAGGTCCATAAACCAGAGCAGTGGGGACAGAGGTCTCCTATGGATAGAGGTCCACAAACTAGAGTAGTGGGGATAGAGGTCTCATGTGGATAGAGGTCCATGAACTTGGGCATAGGGGATTGAGATCTCCTTTGGGTTGGTGCCCATAAACATTGTAATAGGGAATTGATTCCCGAGAGATTTGTTGAGAAAATTTATAAGAAATATTTTCTCCATGGACGTAGCCCACATTGGGTGAACCACATTAAATCTGTGTCTCTTATGTGTGTGATGATCTGTGTATTATTTCATTATTGCAATTGATAACATTGGATAATACTGCTTTGGAAAGAAAAGTAAAAAATTTGTATCTTATATTGTTCACCCTTCCCTCTCAGTATAAGTTTGTTGTCTTCAATAGGCAAGTGTTGAAACAATCTAGGAAATTTAATAGTTCCTCCCTTGTTAGACTAACATACCTCACATTTGGCCATAAAGGTCTTGACATCTACTTTTAATATTTTTTAATAAAAATATTGCTTCACTTATTGATATATTTTTAAGACCAAAATATTTCACCAAAGTATATGCATTAAATTCCTAGAGGACATTAGTCTTAGCATCCAATTATTAAGGAAAATAAATGTGATTCTTTTTGTAGAGAACCCCATCAACATATTAGAATAGAAATTGTGTGATGAGCTAGCCTCTGCTTCTTGAATGATTCAAGTAGTCTTTGGGTTAGAAATCCAATCCTCCTAAAGTTAAGAAATCCATTATAAAGGAAGACTAGAGATGACACTAACAACAAAAAAATCCTCATGTTTATGAGATAAAACATTAGCCACCACATTCACCTTTACTTTCTTGTATTCAATGATAAAATCATACCCCAATATATTTGTCAACCATTTATTCTATTTAGGATATAAGAGATGTTATTCTAAGAAATACTTAAGGCTGTTATGGTTGGTGATGAAGCAATGCCCCAAAAAATAAGACCAACATTATCTATGGCATGCGAGTAGCTAACATTTCCTTCTCGTAAGTGGATAATCCTATATTCTTGCCAAATAGTTACTACTTTTAAAGGTCAATAGGTGTTCATATTGCATTAAAATAGCTCCAACACCTATGTCTAAAGCATCACACTCAATGACAAATGGTTTGGGTTTCCAAGACATAGTTTATACTGTATACACCTAAATCGTGTCATGATTAGGGGAGCTACTTACATAGACACATTCATAAGATTGTAATACATAATCTTGGACTTTCCAAGCATCAACAATGGTTCTCACCACTCATTTGGGGCATTTTCAAGCCATCCAAGCTTGGTCGCTCAAGCCAAAAGCGACCAGATCATAGCTACCAGAGCGACCAGACCTTATCCGCTATAGATGATAGTGGCTAGATCATAGCTACTGCAGATGACAAAGGCTAAGCCATAAGAAGCAGTTTACCGACAAACAAGCCCAATCTCGAGTGGAAGTGGCAGTCTGTATGCAATAAAGGTGAGCGAGAGTGACTTTGCATTCCTTTTCACGACAACTTCACATAGGATATTTGATTTTGCATTTAGATTTAAGTTAACTGACCTCCAAGAATAAATAAAGGACAAAATATTTTCATGATAATGACCAGTTTGCATAGAAGACTCAAGTGAGCAGTTAGATTTAGTTAACTGACCTTCAAATATAGACAATGTACAAAGGCTTCGCGTGCTAATTTGCACTATGCATGAGGAATTCATTTCTAGGGCTTGGACATAGACCTAGGGTTTCACACTATAAAAGGTACAAGCCTAAGAGAACCAAGAGATATTTTATCTTTTATACATGGGGAATCAGATACACAGGAGATCATTTTAGAGAGAGAGACATCTTTTTGAGGAGATCTTTCAAGACTCGGAGAGTTCTCTTTGAAATCACATGTATAGTAGAGCTTTTACGAATCGAAGAGCATAACATCTACTATCTTCAACATCATATTACAGTCTTTGACCCATAGCTTTGGGGCAAAGAGGGTAAGATTTACTTTAGCGGTCGTTGTCTTGGACAATGGCCCACAGGCTTAGCTTAGATAGAAATGGCATATTTTATTTTATTTTTTTATATCATTAGCATAGATTTACATGATTTCATGGCATAGTTTTATCATATTTTTGTTACATTCTTTGATTACTAACAACCTCATCTGGAGAGGCAATCTCGAACACCTAAATGTGTGTTGTTGTTTCATTGCTTGCAGGGCCATAGGTACATCAAACGGAGATTACAACATATGACAGCAAAAGGGATCCCTCTAGGAAATAGACCTAAAGAAGGAGGCATCTGTAAGCCCTCATACCTTTTTGTGTGTGGAACCAAGAAGCTTTTATAAGCGCACCACCTCTTCGCGAAAGGGGCACTCCTTGCCTATTTGTAATTTATAGTATCAAAATGGGTATCCCTAAGAGGGACCGACATGTAATCGAGCTTTAGTATCAATAAAGAGATCCGTATTTTGTTATTTCATGTTATATGCTCTTTCCTCTTGTATTTCCATTTTATATTTGGTATTTTAAATAAGTATTGCAAGTAGGGTTTTAATAAAATGGACCGATGCGTGTGTTGTCAGGGTCACTACATATGGCGATCACGGTGGGACCACCACTAATTTTTCATTTTTTTCTAGAAAACTAACTTAATTTTGTGTGTAGGTCTAGCCGCTCTGAGCTACAACGATCAAAAACTAGCCGCTCTGAGCTACAGCGGCCAGAAACTAGCTGCTCTGAGATACAATGACCAAGAACCAATCGCTCTAGTCAATAGTGGCTAGAACTAGAGTGCAACAGAGGTCAAAACATAGACTCTCTGAGCTGGATCAAAGGTTGGTATAGCTTCTTTGATACTTTATAGCTTTTTTTCTGCTTTTTTGTGTTTAAAATAGAGAACTTAAAGCACATTTATGTTTGGAAATTGAAAGAATTAAAAATTTCACATATCTTAGATCTTCTTTTAAATTTTCCATTAGGCGTTGCTAAGAATAGTGGCTTATGCCTAAAAAATTTGCCCTAGAATCCAATGTGCTAGACATTGTATGTTGTTTGCTTGCTTTGAGGACCTGCTAGAGGCTGTAGTTGCACGAGATAAAGTGTGTTCATAAAAATCATAGTATTTCATGCATCTTTCTGAATATTGAAATATATTTTTGCACTTAGGAATATAGGAAAGACTCATTGCTGCTATATGATGCACTTTATTTTATGCAAGCTTAAAATGAACACCACACACGCACGTCTCATTTAAACATTGGAGAGTTGGATTTTATCACTGACCTTCAATTCAATCAAGTGTCGTTGGAATTCATCTCCTTCCACTGGTTTACCCCCTAGAGCTTCCTAGAAATAGGTTGGGAAACTTACTTATAGTGACACTAAGTTACTTGTGTTCAAACTGTCTCCCACTGTTGAAACAATCATTGGTTCAGAGTGGAAGAGCTAGGCAAACCCTCCATTAGATCTTCAGTGGTGTACCCTAGCTTCTTTTGATAAAATCATGTTTGGCACGAGTGTACTTGATTGTCACTATTGTTGAGTCTTCTCATTCTTAATCCAAGAACAAAAAGCAAAGAAATCGAAAGAACAACATATCAAAACACACCAAACAATTTAGGGCACACTCAAATCGATAATCAAGATAAATATTTATTTGGAATTGTGTGGTCATTCCTAATTTGCAACTCAAAAATATCAATTCATAATACAACATGGTCAAAACAATAAGTAAACATCCTCGGTCTAATACCAAGGGAGAGACAAAAGCAATTCATGCCCATAGGAGGATTCATAGTAACATTGAACGACCTACCCGTAAGACTGTGAGACGTAGTTCCATGAGCCTAAGGGGTGATAATTCAACCCTTGGGGGATATCTTCGAGAAACCCCAAGTAAGGAACCACGTCATGGAACAAATTCACATAAACAAAAAGAGGCTTTGCAACCATCCTCATCAAGGAGACATGAGGAGACCTCAAGGGCCTCCTCTAAACACACAGAAACATCTCAAATACATGAGGAAGCTTCAAAGGCTTCCTCCTCACATGGACATAGAGAAGGTTCTAAGACCCATTCTTCACATGGGGATGATGAGACTTCCACATATCCATCCACATGGAGGAAGCATGTTACCACCAAGCCCTCTTCATCAAGAAGGCAAAAAATAATTTCAACACCTCAAGACTCACAAGAAACATATGAAATAGGTCTTCCCACTAAAGGGCAAGAAAATAGAGCTACATCTAGTCATGGGAATCATATAGAAGAAACCCTTCACACAAAAGGAAAGATTCCCATAGACTATGACCTAATAGGAGTAAATGGCACCCCATAAGATTAGCCATGGAAAACAAGATAGCTAGATGGGTTGGATCGGTTTCCTACTCAACCAACTCAAAGAATTGTAGCTACTGAGAACTCTGCATCTGGAATCTCACTAACTATGACTTCTAAACATACCTCCCAATTGAGGGTACCTCAGAGCGACCCCATAGAAGATGCGTGGAGTCTGATAATAGGGATACTCAATAGTACACTGAACAAGTCACATTAACTAGCAAGATTACCGATATAGCAGAAATCCCCTCAAGGAATCTGTGAGTCAAGACAACAAGAATAGAATTAGATAAACATGAGTCTTCTATGATAGCACAAACTTACCAAGTGAGGTGGTTAAAAAATGCATTATGTAAATATCGAGAGCTAGTGGAAGCTCTTGAACAAGAGAAACAAAGAGAAAGACTCTTGCGCAAACATGAGCAATATTTAAGAGAGCAAGCTGAGCAGCTAGCTCTTAAAAATTTACAGGTAAATATTGGTGACCACCAAATAACAAGACACGCTGACTCACCTAAGGACAGGCGCACTAGAAAAGATAGCCCACAATGAAACCCCCCACCAAATCATGAACAAAATCCAACTAATGGGGGAAGGGCAAACATAGCAAACCAAGATCACAATCTTGAGTCCTCTCGTAGGAGCGAGGAAAATAAAACAAATCAAATGGATAGAGAGTTACCTCCATTTCCAATGCGAATAGGCTTACAAGAGGAGGAAATTCATGCATCAAAGGCATTTCAAAAGCTTTTTGAAAAGATGAAAACCTTTGAGAAACAAGAGGTAGCTGGGAACTCACCAACATTGAGCAAGATACATAATCAACCATTATGCCTATCAATCCCTAGCCCTCCATATAATAAGCACTTTGATATGCCTAGGTTATAAAATTTTAAATGTGAAGAGGATGCACAAGAGCATGTCACCAATTTTATCAATGCCTATTTTCATCTTGAAGACAGTGACACTCTCATGCTAAGAACATTCATAATGACATTTTTAGGTGTTGCCACTCAATGGTTCAACCAACTACCTAAGCATATCATAACCAATTTTTAACAACTAGTAAATGTATTCTTGAAGTGTTTCTCCTTTGGTGCTAAGAATAAGGTGAAAATTTTAGATCTGGATAACTTGAAACATTATGATGATGAGCTAGTAATGGATTATGGGAATATATGGAGAAAATTTATGGCAAAATTATCATTCTCCGTTCCCATAGAAGAGATCATTCACATCTTTACCAAAAAAATTTCTAAACATATCTCCCTCTTGCTACAACTCCAACAATATCCTTCGTTTGAGGAATCTTTGGCACAGACCAAGCTCATCGAAGAGATAAAAGTATATGAGGGAACCATTAAGCTCCTAAACAAAAAGGAGTGGAACAATAATGGTAAGAATGACAAGTACAAACAGAAGCAAGGCAACCCTACTCCAATCAATCAAGTTGTATTGGCTACACCCAAGGATGGGGGTGCACAACAACCATAGAACTATCAAGCACATTCCCTGCCAACCAAATATGACCAAAAGAACAATTAGGGAAGAAACCAATAACGCAAGTCGACTCGTTATTTCATGCCTCTAACAAAATCAATGCAATCAATATTTAATCAGTTGAGCGAGGCCAGGAGGATCAAATTTCTTGATATACCTCTTATAGATCCCAACCATCCTAAGCCAAAAGGATATAGGGAAGATCAATTTTGCCCTTATCACAGGATACTGGGGCATGACATTGAGGCTTGCATCAGGTTTAAGCATCAAGTGTAAAATATGATTGAGGTGAGAGAACTCAAAGTTGAAAACCCACTGGCTCTTGATAATAGAGACATGGGCATATACAGAAACCCATTGCCCAATCATGAGGCCCCTTGAGAGCAAGAGGCGCAAGTAAATCAGGTTCAAGCTGACATACCTACCCACGGGTGCATGGGGATGGTTGAGATTGTTAACATAGCAACAATGACTAGGCGGTATGGTCAACCACAACCGCCTATAGCTCTCATGAACATTCTAGATGCCCCTATAAAAAGGTAAGACAACCTTCCAGGTCCATCGACACGACCTGTGGTAACTATTCAGAGTATATTGGAGCAAAACCTATAGATGACTCCAGCTAAATTATCCATCTATGATCTCATACAATAGTCCCCAAAGCATAGGAGACTCTAATGGATATTTTAAGAACAATTGAGCTTCAACCATAAGATGTGAATGCATTCACTCACTTTGTGGGACAAGTGCAAGAATGCCAGGAACCTGTAATCCGATTCTATGATCATGAGATTAAGACAGTTTCTGTTGCCTTACCGGCCCCACCGCTAAACATTGTAGCGACCATCAATGACTTACCTTTCAAGAGGATTTTGGTCGATACAATTTCATCAATAAACATCATCACAACAACTGCAATAGAGCACCTCAAGATACCCAAGACCAATATCATTCCATGAGCTTATACATTGAGAGCTTTTAATGATGTTTTATGCAATATTGTGGGAACGATAGTCCTACCCATAAAGGTGGGGCACAAGACCATCCCCATGATGTTTCATATCTTGTAAGGATCTATGCAATATAACATCCTCTTAGGATGCCCTTGGATAAGGGCCATGAAGTGTGTGCCTTCGATCTTGCACCAGTGTGTCAAGTATGTGCACAAAAACAAAGTCTATGTGGTTCTAGCCGATGAAGAGCCTTTTAAATACGTTAATCAGGTGGACATTCTAGGATAATTCATGATCCCTTATACTCACATATACGTGGCACCTTCATCACCAACCACATAAGTGGATAACAAATACAAAGGGGTAAGAAAAGACCCATACACATCGACACCTCCTGGTGCACTCAAGACAATCAATGCTTCTAAAGTACCATCAAATTCAAAACCAAAAGACAATAAAAAGCTAAAGGCCACCTGAGTTAAGGAAGAAAGGCCCAAATAAGTGCCAACTGTAGCCATTGCTGAAATACCAAGTCCTATGAAAAAGGAATATCCTCAAGATCAAGATGAAGATAGTGATTATCACCCTGCTTCACCAATATCATCCGTGGGGTCATCCATGTCGTATGCATCAATACACTTGGCAAGCACAGGCATAGGGGAGTACCTTGTATAGAACATCACCTTCACACCTATTATTGAGTCTGCACAAGACATAGGGAGGCCTAAAGACTTGAGGCCACTAGTAGGAACAGTGGTTCCACTTGGAATCCCTCCCAACCAAGCCAATTTTGTCTATGTCATCTTGGACTGCGCTCATAAGTCTTCAGATATAGAAGATGATGATGACGAATTATTCTCAGTCAATTTTTTTTACCTCTCTAATCCCAAGTTTTCTCTAATCTACTTTGAGTGTTGCCATTGGCATGGCTATGGCCTTGGTATATATGAGCAGGGCACAGGAGGCCTTACGAACCACTATATCAACTTCCCTTTGATAGATTTGGCTTAGGCTATTATAGAAGAGATCGATATGACTCGCTTGTAGTAGCATTGGAAAGATTGAGTATAGGATTGGGAGAAGACATTGATTTCATTCCTTATCACTCCCTAAGAATAGTAAATTTGAGCAACAAAAAAGTGGCCATGGTAAACATACCGCCTCCAAAAACTTATCATCCAAACACCTCAATTGATTCCACCCCAATAGGGTACAACTCATGGGATGAGGAGAATGGATATGAAGCAAGTGATGATGAGGTGCAATTTGGCTTAGCCTATCAAGGGCCTCACTATTTGCAAATATTCACATGGTCCATCCATGATGAGAGTGGATATACATCATATGAAATTGACTATGAATCAGAAGACTCAACAGAAGGAGCTTACTTAGACCTAAGCCATCAACCCCTGAATTTGGAGAGATAGACAAATACAAATGGATTCTTCATAAGTGATGAAGAATATGAATATGAAATAGAGAGGGCCTAATTGGTGCCAAGACATGAGGCCCTTGTCTTAGGATCGCATACCAATGCTAACAATTTTTGGATAAGTGATGATGACTTTGAGGATGAGATCGAGATGGCTTATCTTAGACCTTACCACTTACGGCAAGTCAACGAGCTAGTAGAGAGAGGCGACACTCTATGCCATAGACCCTCATCTCCAATTTTTGGGGAGACCTATTGATCTAGCAGCCATTCATTTGATGGTCAATCCCCCTTCGCCTACATTCAGAGAGCAATTAGAGCCCAATGATCCTATTGTTCACCCTACTCATGGGCCAGATCCAAAAATTTCCATTCCTCCAGAATCTCATAGCGAGTATGAAAGTAAAACCCCTGAGACAATATTGCACCCATGTGGTCCTAGAGATGTCATCCCATCCATCAACATGATCTCCATTGATTTGACCACTCCACTTTGTAATCCAGCAGATCCTACCAAATATTTGCATCTTGATATAGAGGCTATTGATTAGGATCGTGCTAGTTTGCCCATGGAGACAGAAGACCTCTTCCCAAATGAATAAATGTTATAGCCATTCCATTTCGCATCAGGTTGCACGTATGACGTCTTCCATGTTGATTTGGAACCTGAGTTAGTAGGTCATGTGAATCCCACCGATGACATTCATTTGATACCCACGCCTCATCAGTTGGAGGATGAGGACATCAGTGATCATCCTACCCAACCAATGAAAGTCAAGTTTAGAGAAATTCTATCTCTAGAGGAACAAGCCATCTTAATTCCTCTCCTCAAGGAGAGGCCAAACATTTTTGCTTGGACTTACAAAAAAATGCCAGGGATAGATCCAAAGCTAGTCATTCACAACCTTTCATTGGATCCCATGAAGAAGACAGTCAAGCAAAAATTGAGGAAAATACATCCAACCTTCGCTTTTATGGTGAAGAACGAATTGCAAAAACTACTGGATGCAATATTTATAGTTCCTATCGACTACCCTGAGTGGGTGTCAAACATGGTACCCATAGGGAAACCTGATAAAAGAGTCTGTATCTGCATGAATTTTAGGGATTTAAATAGGGTAACACCAAAGGATTCATTCCCATTTCCAAACATGTATGCTCTTGTAGATGCAACCGTAGGTCATGAAATGCTCTCCCTAATGGATGGTTTTTCTGGATATAACCAAATCTGAATTAAGCTCGAAGATCAACATAAAACTACTTTCATTACTCCGTGTGGGACATTCTATTACAAAGTGATGCCATTCGATCTTAGAAATATGGGTGCCACATATCATTGGGCCATGACATACATATTCCATAACTATATGCATAAGATCTTGGAAGATTACATGGATGACTTACTAGCCAAGTCCCTATTGCGGCAAGAGTGTGCCCAAGTCCTTAGACAAGTCTTTGATCGCCTCATAGAACACAATGTCCGATTGAATCCTAAGAAGTGTGTATTTGGCGTAACTTCTGGAAAGATTTTGGGATTCATCGTATCCAAGAGAGGCATCAAAGTAGATCCTACAAAGTTAAAGGCTATACTAAAAATGGTCACCCCTACCAACATTAGGGAGTTGAGGAGCCTACAAGGTAAGATAGCATCCATCAAAATATTCATCGTGCAATTATCAGACAAATGCAAACCTATGAACAGGTTGCTACACAAGGAAGTCCCCTTTCATTGGGATGAATAATGCCATCAATCATTTGAAGAGATCAAATCAAAACTTATTTGGAAACACTGCAAATATTGGCTCCACCAAGGCCAGACATACCATTTTTACTATATATTGGCTATTTATTTCACATTGGGTACCATGTTAGCCCAAAAGAATGCACAAGACAAAAATAAAGTCATATATTACATTAGTCACACCTTGGTGAGCTATGAGCTAGGATATGCGTATGTCAAAAGTTGTGTTTAGCAGTGGTCTTTGCAACTTGAAAGTTGTGATACTACATGTTGAGCCATACGGCCTTTGTCATATCAAAAAAAAATCCTTTGTAGTACATGATGAGCAAGACATATCACAATACACGTATCAGAAAGTGGATCATACTATTGACAAAATTTGATCTAGAGTTCATAAGCCAAAATTCCATCAAGAGACAAGTCATAGCAAATCAATTAGCAGAGGCACCTCTTCATGATAACAAGCCTCTTACCATAGAGTTGCCTGATGATGCAGTATTTGCATTATCAGATCTGCCAGAACTCGAAGAACCTAAGAGAGAAAAATATATGTCATTATTCATTGACATTTCAAAGTATGAACAAGGAGGTAGAGCAGGGATTGTCTTTATCACACCGCAGGGCGCTCCATTACCCTTATCATTCAAATTGGACTTCCCATGCACAAACAACAATACATAATATGAAGCATTGATCCTGGGACTCCAAATAGCCATAGCAATGGGCATTAAAATATTGAATATATTTGGTGACTTCTTGCTCATAGTAAACCAGGTCAAAGGACTATCTCAATGTAGGTGCCCACTGCTAAAGACTTACAAGGAACTTGTTGACAATTACTTAGCCTGTCTAGAATGGTACGACATCAAGGCAATACCTCACACATCGAATATATTTGCAAACACCATGGTATCTTTAGGATCCTTAATCCCTTAGAATCCATCTGTTGATTTTACTACCATTCATGTAAAAGTGCTTTCGCATTCAACAATACGTCATGAGGCTTTTGACAATCAAGAATCAGTCAACATGATCAACATCGAACCAAATCAGGATTGGTCCTTCGCAGCTAGATATTTCTTGCAAATAGCACCTTGGGGGTATTTGATCTCCCAAGGACCTGTAGAGTGTGGTGCAACCATATACCATAGAGTTGTTCCTCAATCCATGTTCACTACCTTGGAAATGCAAGAAGAGCAAGTTGTCTATTCTATAGAAGTTGTGGCCTATCAAGATTGGATTTCCCAAATGTGGGACTTCCTAAAGCTTGGAATAATACCTCAAGGTTTGTCGCATACTGAAAGGTGAATGTTCAAACAAAGAGCAACAAGATACATTTTACTAGGATAAATCCTCTACAGATGAGGATATGATGGAGTATTGCTCCATTGTCTTGAGCCCCAGGAAACATCTTGGGTAGTTTCGCAAGCTCATGATGGAACATGTGGAGGCCATTTTAGTGGCATGGCCATCGTTAAGCGCATCTTGAGAATGGGTTACTATTGGACCATAATGGAAAATGATTGTTGTGAGTATGTCAAGAAATGTAATAAGTGTCAGCATCATGTAAACCTAACGCACTTACCATCGCAAGCTTTGTAGCCCATCCAAGCAGCATGGCCATTCTTGCAATGGGGACTAGACTTGATTGGGAAGATCTCACCCCCATCCTCATGTCGACATACATTCATCATAATGGCCATAGAATACTTCACTAAATGGGTAGAAGTGATCCCCTTAACGTCAATAACTAGACCAAAGATTACGGAGTTTATACTCCACAATATCATAAGTCATTTTGGGATCCCTTCTAAGATAATATCAAATAATGGGCCATATTTTAAGAACAAAAATGTGTGTGCTTTAATAAAGAAATACCATATTCAGCACATTTTTTCAATGCCTTATTATCTGCAAGCAAACGGGCAAGCAGAAGCCTCAAACAAAACAATAGTCTCCATTTTGAGGAAGACAGTGCAAGAAAATCACAAGGATTGGCACATGCAGTTGCCTCTTGCACTATGGGCATATAGGACTAGTATACGAATGCCCACTGGGGCAACATTGTTTTCATTAGTATATAGCACTAAAGCCATCATGCCTTTAGAGTTGGAAATCCTGACTCTACGCATAGCATTAAAGGAGTTCATAGGTGATTAAGTCATGCAGCAAGGCCGCCTTGATTAATTGATGCTTCTTGATGAACGTTGAGTCAATGCTTTAGAGCATCTCCACATTTACCAATATTTCCTTGTACGAACTTACAATAGTTAATTCCACCTAAGGCAATTCAAGGTTGGAGATCTAGTTCTCAAAGCAAAACCAACAGAATTCAAATTTGTCGTCGCATTTGCGAGATAAGTTCGTGGTAAACTGGTTAGGTCCATATATGATTTCATAGAGAGTTGGACCTGGAGCATATTGTCTTATATCATTACATGGTGTTGAAGAGCCTAAACCTCTCAATATCTTTCATTTAAAGGTATTTTATACATAAATTCAAAAACATTCAAATATGTCATAAAAATTCAAAAACATTCAAATATGTCAAAAACACAAAAACATTCAAATATGTCATAAAACAAAAAAACATTCAAATATGTCAAAAATACAAAAAAATCATAAAAACATAAAATTCAAAAAATTCAAATCAAAGGCTCCAAGGGTAATTCATATCGCTTGGTCAAAAATCAAAACAAGGCTCCAAGGGTAATTCATACCGCTTGGTCAAAAATTCAAATCAAAGGCTCTAAGGGTAATTCATACCGCTGGGTCAAACATCAATTCAAAAGGCTTCAAGGGCAATCAAGCCGCGTGCTCAACATCAAAAAAATGCTCCAAGGGTGATTCAAACCGCTTGGTCAAAATCAATAACAAAAGCCCCAAAGGCATAACAAGACCTTTGGTCAAATTAATCAAAAATACAAAAACAACATAAAATCAAAAATACAAAAACAATTGCACTTCACATTTTGCATCCACATCATTGCATTGCATCTTCACATACATTACAATTGTATATGTCATGAGAGCCTTAAAAGTGACACCATATTTTGTCACATAAGTCACTTATATCCATACATCCATCCACATGTGTGTAATTATGTTTTTCAACACAACCATTATTTGTTGCTATACATAACATACTAAGGTTTTTCGATTAGTCAACCACACCTAGTAATCTTATCAACTTTTAAGGAAAAAAACTTTTATTAATAGAAGGTAAGGCCACCCCCAATAGTAGCTTGCAGAGCCTGTATCTGTGCTGTAAGTTGATCAATCATAAAATCTCACTACTGTACCTGAATCTTAGTGGCCTAAAGCTCAACCTCGACCTCATGCAACTACACTCTCAAAGGAGAGTCTCTCTCCTCAGGCTCTAACTCCTCCTCCTCCTTAGGAACATCAGGATCCTCTGCTACCACCTGCTGGCCCCATATCTCGATCCTGGCTTGAACCCTACATCTTGTCGGATCTGTGCCATCACCTCTGCCATAATCCTCGCATCCTAGGCTACCAATGCCATGCCACATCCAATCACCCCCACCACTGAGAGTAGTCCTCTGTAACTCCCCCAGCTATTGTAGGTTCTATGGTTGGGGTATCCTCCTCATATGCAAGCTTTGTGATCTATCATGGAGGCAGGCCCCTCTCTGTTGTGAGGCGCTGGTACAAAAATGGTATCAAGTGCACATCCTACTACAATCCATACTAACGAAGAACTCGAGAGTAGAAGAAATACTCTCGGATGGAAATCTTATAGCCAACGAGCCATCACTCATGTCGTGTCATGGCATTAAAACTAGTTGGATCATTCTAAGCACGAAACTCATAGTAATTCTACCACACGACATATCCAACCAACAGTCTGGTGAAAGCATCAGTATAGTGAGACAGCTCCCCTGCAAAAGTATGGCTCTTATGCTCCTCGTGCTCTCGAGCCCATCTGGTAGCATAACACTATGTTCGAGCCTCAATAGTTGTAATCTCGATCGGGAGACCCTTAGGGTGATCTACCTTATGTGATCCCATCCCCAAACCTCTAGGATCAAGCTACAGGTAATGTTGACACGTCCCCATCGATGAATGTGGTACAACTCATTGCAGCACTGAGCCAATAGCGATCTACCCCATGCATAGATGATAGGCTCCTCGCTATACAGTAGGTCCTACACCATCGCCAAGAGGTTCCAAGGGAACCTCAAATCTGTGCAGTTTAGGATAATAACATTTTTGATCACCATTAGCAACATGGCATGCCTCGCTGTGAAAACATGAGCATCATACCAAGCCTTGATAGACACTCCCTCGAACCTAGCCTCTCAGAGGGCCTATGTAGAATGTGCTCCAAACACTCGAGCATAGATGGTCACCTGATCATTAGTGCCTGAAAAAACAATGGGCACCCCATCGAATGGGATTTGAAAGATCCTATACACGTCCTCCGACGTGATAGTCATATCGTCGGGTGGAAGGTGGAAGGTGTTGATCCGTGGGTCCCAACGGTGGGCTAAAACCGTAAGATAAGCCTAGTCGGCCATAGTGTGGGGAAACTTGATAACGTACTATATCCCATGGGCCTTAAACCACTTCCAGTTAATGTCATCAAATCCAGGAATCAAGTCAAGCAGGAGCTTTGGGTCCCAAGCCCGAGCAGTGAGGATCTAAACAAAGCAGAAGAAAGATAAAACATAACTACAATGCATCTAAGGCATAATTCACAATAAACATGAAAATGATGCAAAAGAGTATGAGTTACTCTAAATAAAATCAAAGGAATAATAAATTGCACCTAAAATAATGTCTACAGAAGCACGGCGTACCGGGTGCGATGCAAACAAAAGCAGATGTATAATGAAACGCTAAGTCCTACGAAAATGTGAAGAACAAGTGCATGAAAAGAGAAAACAATGCGATGAAATGAGATGTAAAGCAAAACTAAAGTGCATCATCTTTTATTAATGTTGATTTTGATCTAGTTACAATACGTTCCCCCCCTTTTAGGGGCTCAGAGCGTTCGATACAATTTTGTTACACCAACGGATGGTGAGCTTCCCTTCGGGATCTTTCACGTGCCCACATTCGAAATGGGCAGTCCAAACATTGTTGCCGCTTGTGTGAGAGCATCTATTGTTCCTTGCTGCCCCTCTGGTGTTGATATCTTATGTACAAAGAAACAACAAACGGTTAATAGCATATGCAGATAGAAGGAAACATGCAATCCCCAAGACCTCTGGCTAGTGAATACATAAAATAATAAAATAGAGATCAAAACGTGTCAGAATGAGATGAAACTTGAACAGGAGCATCCAAACATCATTAGGGACACATTACAAAAATAACAGTCAAGAAATAATGCGTGGATTTCTAATCGCTTCGGGGTGGGATGCTGGCGACTATCACAAAATGTGTAAAATCGGCCTCCCAAATGTCCTATTTAGAGGCCTCCAAAATACTTGCAAACTTTGGGTTAGGCAAAATGGGACATTTTGAGATGACCCAGAAGGTCATATTTTGCAGGTTCTACCCATATCACCCTGTATCTAAAGGCATCCCTTGTAGGTTAGTGAACGCGTAAAACGATAAAAACATAGTCAAAACAGGTCAGAATGCAGTGAAAATTGAACAGCAGCATAAAAAAATCACATACAACATGATGCAAAATAAAAATTAAAGAAATCTAACATAGGTTTCTAATCACTCTGGGGTGGGGCGATTAGGACTGCAACAATGCGAGGGGCGCTTGGGGGCAGGACACCCACCGTTTGGGGCTTGGTTTTGACACCAATCCACTTGGGATGGGTCCAAAACCTCCTATGGGGTTGTGTCAGCAAATTTTATGTGGGATTGTGGCTGATTGTTTAGGTTTTGGGTCCAGATTGCACTCCTAGTATTCACCCGATAACCTCCCTTCCAAAAGAGATATCAAGGATGTAGGAAGCACAATGAGGGGTGAGGGTATAATTTTGCAAAACTCCATTGCTCCAAATGCTCTTGCTTTCTCCTTTTCTTGGGGTGAGAAGGCTCACCATTTTATAAACCTAAGGGTCTCCTTTGAATATGCATGTAGGGGCACCACTTGGCCATCATGCCTTGTCAGGGGAGAGAAGATTCCTCCTTGATTAAGGGCTCCTTGATTTAGGCCTCCATGACTGCTTATTTGAGCTCTGAAACACTCACTCGCACTCCCATGCCTTGGAGGTGGAGTTGAGTGGTGGATCTGGGCTGCCATTTGTCAAGGTTTGACTTTTTTCCCATCAAACCTGCTATTCATCCCACCCTGGAGCGATTGCTGCTAATTGTCCCGGGGTGGGGCGAATAACATTCTAATCATCCTAGGGTGGAACGAATAGGGAGTAGAGTTATTGAAATGTTCCAAATTGAAATTTGGCCTTCCAAAATTGCTTTGGGAGTGGACTAGGGACTGCCACTAGGGACTATGTATGCCAATTCGATCAGTGCTTGTAGCCACATAATCGGATTGGTGTTGTTTTAGTGTCTATAGATGCCCCTTTTTGGGATGCGTTGTGCATGGCGCAGTGTTGAGAAAAAATAGATAACCAAAGCACTTAATGATTAGGTTTTCTAGTAACCTAACCAAATTTTAATACCCCAAGTATGTAAAGGGCATGCATTCTTGAATCCTTGCTTTTGACGAGCTAAGGGGCTTACTTCAAGTGTTAATCTTTTTCGGTGAGGTGTTACTTGATCTTGGACATTGTTCAGTCATGAATAGGCAAAGGGCGCAACCTTTTGTCTGTGGGAACCTTGAGTTAATGATTCCAAAATGCCAAGTGTTTGATCAGCTTGTGATTATTTCTTGTTTGTTGCCCCAAGCAGGGGCATGATTGTCTTTGTCAATGATTCTTTGAATGCATGTCATTTCCTTGATCGGGTATGTATTTGTTGATTGGTAACTAAGTGTGACTACCCCCTCAAGCAAAGACTCGATGAGGGAATTACAAAAATGAGAAAAGCGATGAGTTGCTTGACCCAAGATGACTTTTGTAAGGGTGCCTTTAGGTGTTTTTCATTGAACGCTTACGCAGTTTCCCAACAATCGAACGTGTTTTTGGTGGATTTTGACCCTACACTGTGACGTCGATTGGTGTTGAAATTGTCAAAAATTCGTCCTCCCGTGGAGCGGTCCGGATATGGTAGCCTTATTAGGGAGTAGGATAGTGATAATTTGTGGTCCCGACATCAGTTTTTCATGCCAATAATATTAGGTGCAAAGGCACCTTTATTCGGCAGAGTTATTGTTGTTTTTGAGTGGGTTTTGACCCTTTTTGTGATGCCTTGGGGCTAAAATTTTTAAAAATTCGTCCTCCCGTGGAGCGGTCCAGCTATGGTAGCCTTCTTAGGGAGTGGGATAGTGATAATTTGTGACCTCGACATTGGTATTTCATGCCAAGAATATCAAGTGCAAGAGCACCTTTGTTTGGCAGCTTTATTGCTTTTTTGGTGCATTTTTTGGATGCAGTTTTGGTTGCTTTATTTCTTGCTCTGTAATCATCCCAAGGTGGGACGAATACCAATTTTGTAATCATCCCAGGGTGGGACGAGTTCTAACTAGAGTGCTCATCCCATAGTGGAACGATTACAGGCCTAAGAGCCTATATAAGGGCCAAAACTAGGTTTTGGGCTCATTTGCAATCTTTTTTTTCTAGCGATTTGGAGCTATGAGGAGGAGTGCGAGTTTACGTAGCAGAGCGCTGCCAAAATTTTGTGGACACCATGAGTGCAAGGACCGGATCTTCGAGTGGTGGAGTCGAGGCGAGACCGATAGGTGCTGCTTCTCTCTGCTTTATTTTTTTGTGTTTTGTTCACACTTTAAGGTTAAAAACCCTAGTATGAGTTTTATGTTTTTATTTGATTTTTTTGTTCACACTTTAGGTTAAAAACCCTAGTATGAGTTTTATGTTTTTGTTTGATTTTTTTGTTCATATTTTAGGTTAAAAACCGTAGTATGAGTTTTATGTTTTTGTTTGTTTTGTTAGTTTATTTTGTTTTTGTTTGTACAGTTTATTTGAATGTTTTGTACTTTTGTTTTGCTATAATTTGTTTTTCATCTGTACAATTTATTTGAATGTCTATTGTCGTTGCTATATAGTTTGTCATTACATTTTCTATACTTTGTTATACTTTGTTTTTCTATGCAGTTTTATTGATGTAATTTGTTTGTCTGTACTTTATTTTTCTTTTGTATAGTTTTATTGATGTACATTTGTTTTGTTGTCATGTTTTAATGTTTTTGTGTTGGTTTTGTTTTTCAGGTTGTGAAGAGTCGGTATCGCCAACTGACTGTGTTCTCAGATGCTTAGGAGGCACTGACTATTGCATATTGGGAGTGGCTTGATGCCCTTGGGCTCAAGCAAGTGATGTGGTTGGAGCTTGTGGTGGGGTATCGGGCATATCTGACTACCTTGATCAATTTGTGGGATCCCCGCACCAACACCTTTCATCTCCCAATAGGGGAGATGACGGTTACTTTAGAGGACGTGTATCAAATTCTATAGATTTTGATAGACAGACTGCCCATTTGGATGACTCCTCATGATCAGCAAACGATGGTGCTGACACGGTGCTTTGGGCAGGCAAAAAATATGGGGGTGGATAGGGTTGTGGAGAGGGCAGAGGCAGACTGCCTGATTGGCAAGATTTTGGTGCAATGGTGGCTGGAGAAGGTCATTTTGGGGGTGAGGCATGCGTTGCTCATGATCCTCATCTCCAACATGCTACTTCCCGACTCCTCAGGTGCGAGGTTCCCTTGGAACCTACTTGAGGTGGTGTTCATACTGGTGGAGTGTCTAACAGCAGCATCACTTATTATGAGGTGGGGTCAGACACTATTGGAACAGCTCAGAAGGGGATCGAGTGCAGCTATCTTTTGCAATGCTGGGGGTTGCAGCACATAGCTATCGAGCAGCCGCAGGGTTTACCTTGGACCACTCGAGGTGAGATGGTGGACAGGGAGATTGGGTATACTGCTCTATGGCGGAGGTCGGAGGAACATGGGCAGAGTTAGCGATGGGCATGTGACGTAAGTCACTATACTGATGCCTTCTCGCATCTTGCTCTAGGGGAGGTGTTCTGGCAGCCATACCGAGATTTTCCAACCTGGCCTGAGGCTGGAGAGTGGCTCCGATGGGTGCACAGGGGGAGATGGTTGATCGAGCGACATGGAACAGATCAGGAGTACTTCTTGTACATCTGAGTTACTCGACAACTTTGGGTGTTCTAGGGATTGCTTGGTGAGCCCTTAATATATCAACATCAGGGCGATGAGAGGACTCTAGCCTAGTCGATTATTGAGTCACTAGGAGAGGATTCTGATGCAGTGATTGATGTCCTCAATGTGGACAATGTTGGGGTGACTGCAGAGTACGACCAATGGTGGACGATGCAACGATGGTGGGGTGAGGGGCCTCTAGGAGGTCCGGATGTTGTAGCAATAGGCAATGGGGGTGCAAAGGCACCGGTGGAGGGTTGGGGGGCTCCGCTCGATGATGCAGATATGGTGGAGGTAGATGACTTCACTAGGGATGATTTAGGGGTTCCACAGTAGCCGGATACACAAGACATCCTGGAGCAGTGCGTGTTGGGGCAACATGTCGTCCCAAAGATGTCCATGTCTCAGGAAATCCTAGGGGATATGGAGGCTAGGTTTCATGCTGAGATAGCATGATTGGAGGATCTACTAAAGAAACAGGATGAGAAGCATAGAGTCGAGAGAGATTCCCTATGGGATTAGTTAGCACAGCGAGACATACATTGTCTACGTACCACCAATGGGATGTGGAGTGGGGTCAATTTCGGGTGGATTTGGAGGTCGAGATTATCCGCATCGATGGATAGTTACCTGAGCTCACTAGATGTGGATCATTGTGTCGTACGAGAGATAGTGAGACTGATAAGTCTGCATCCTCTCATCGTAGGTAGGTGGGTGAGGGTAGCATTAGTGGGCATGATTTGAGGGCTGGCAGCAGTCGCCTTGAGAGGTCCCATAGGACCCACACCACTGGGGGTAGTTCCAGTCACATCGATCTTGCGTGATCATGGTGGCCGAATCCCTAGGATTTAGGGATTTTGAGTTTTTGATTTTTATTGTGAGGTCAGAGGATCGTTTTATTGTAGCCTGAGGGCATTTTTGACTTAATATATACATGACTCTTTTTTTGGATTATTTACTTGTTATGGTTTATTGCTCTTTTATGCACATTTATTTATGTTGATGTATGCATATGCTATTATGACTACGGATGATGTTAGCTAGATGATATAGATGTATGCATATGGAATGGATGGAATGATTTGTTGGTATGCAGGCGGTGGCACCATAGACTGTATAGGATTTACTGGCTTTCTGTACTATGTGATTGCTTTGTGAGATGACTTTTCATGTAATAATTTTGTTTTTATTTGTTTTGTATTTTTTGATGGTGATGTAAGTAATGAAATGTACCACAGTTGTTTTAGAATGTAGTTAAGGTTTTTTTGAGACTCATATGTTTTAACTAACTAATCAAGACTGTACATTATCTTACAAGACTTTTGATCAAGGTACAAATCAAACTTGATTTTGACCAAGTTATTTCACATCCCTGTGTGTGCGATTGAATTCGTTTATGTGGTATTTGTAAGGATACCGCCAGTGCCAAGTAGGCTGTCCACCAAACTTATACTGAGAATCACCTAATTAGATCCACTAACTCCTTTGTTGTATTTAGTAATATTAATCCATGGGGAAAACTAAGATACCATAAGCAAGCTCATCCACATTCAAACATTGGTCTACTCACACGCAAAGCTAATGTGATAGACACATTGTCATGCGTTTAGGATACCACCATTTCCAGGTAGGTTGTGCATCAAACCCGTAATGAGGATCACCTAAATGGTTTTTCAAATACTGAGAATTCCAGGGATTCAAGCTTAGGCGTCTTTTAGTTGCTCAACTTTTTGGGATACTTGCTCTCATACATAGTGATGAAAATCATTGTTTATTTTTCTTTTGTTTTTTTCTTTTTCTTTAGCAAGGGGTTTGAGTAGTGGTGATAACCACTGTTATTATTATTTCAAAGTTGAGCGCGTGGGTTTTTGGCTTGTGAATGGCATTGATCCTTTATGCCTTGGGGATGACTACCCATCCTTGTCAGGGGGGTGTAGTACGAATCCTTACAACTTTAGGAATCAAAGGTGGTTGGGAATTTTTATTTGGAATGGCATTGATCTTTTAGGCCTTGGGGATGACTACCCATCCTTGTCAGGGGTGTGTAGTACGAATCCTTATGAATTTGGGGATCAAAGGTGTTTTGGGGATTTTTGATAGTGGTGAAAACCACTATTTATTGTGGGGAATTGGATAGGGAAGAGCTTGTCCTTTTGTCAATTCTTAGCATTCTTGAACCATTCGCACAGGGGGATGAGTAGGATAACGTTTCACATATGGTATCCTAGACTGCTTTGTAGGTTTCGTCTTGCATTTACACAACTTGGGAATTTTTATGTGTTTTAAGCTTGTGTTGGGATGCCATGTAACAAGGTGTGATCCAAGTAAAACTCTACCTTGTAAAAAATCAGTCTGACTTTGTACAACATTTGACTAGAAATCTAAAGACAGTTGAATGACAAAAAATCCTAAAGACATTAGAAGACAACTGACTATGCTATGGCAAAAATGCGCATGGCATTATTCTTTGATGGATTATTTGCAAAATGGATGAATGTGGAAAATTATGGTAGTGCCGAGTAATTACAGCCTATGGTGCATTTAGCCTGTATGACTAGTAAATATGCAATGTATGTATGCGATGCCTAATGAAGCTAATTTCTTTTTTTTTGTGTGTTTTGATTTTTAAGAATGTGCATGAAAGTGAGATGCAATTTTTTTGTTATTTTTTATTATCTATTTTTTTTTTAATATTCATTTTTTACCAAGTGATTGTGGGAACCCTTGGAGCTTTTGGTTTGACCAAAGGGTTTATGGGTATCTTTGGGGCATTTTGGGGTTGACCAAGCGATTGTGGGAATCCTTGGAGCTTTTGGTTTGACCAAAGGGGTGATGGATACCTTTGGGGCATTTGGTTGACCAAGCGACTATGGGAATCCTTGGGGCTTTTGGTTTGACCAAAGGGTTTATGGATACCTTTGGGGTGTTTTGGGGTTGACCAAGTGATTGAGGGAATCCTTGGAGCATTTAGGGTGGGCCATGGCTCTTTTAAATGTGGAATGGCCTCAAATGACTAATGTTAAAGGGTTCCAGTTCCTTGATTTCATCAAGAGAGGTGAGCCGGTATGTTCCAGGTCCTATTTGACTGTCGATTACATAAGGACCTAACTAGTTTACCATGAACTTGTCCCTTAAATGGGGCGACAAGTTAGAGTTTTTTTGGTTCTCTTTTAAGACCAGGTCACCAACCTGAATGTCCCTTAGGTGAACTTTCATGTTGTATGCTTTCTTAAGTCGCTCTTGGTAGATACGTAAATGCTCAAGAGCATTGACACATCTTTCGTCGAGCAACGTAAGTTGGTCTAACTGGGTCTACCGCGTAGTGCCATCATCAATGAACTCTTGCATTGATATACACAGGGAAGGTATTTCCAACTTGAGAGGCATGACTGCCTCGGAGCCATACACCAACAAAAATGGAGTTGCCCTAGTGGGTGTCCGAATGCTAGTGCGATAAGCCCAAAGAGCAAGTGGTATTTGAATGTACCAATCCTTATGACTATCTGCGACTGTCTTTTAAGGATGGCAACTAGCATTTTGTTTGACGCCTCTGCTTGCCTATTTTCCTGTGGATAATAGGGTGTCAAATAACTGTGCTAAATTTTGTACTTTGTTGTCAAAGCACGCACATATTTGTTCTTAAATGACGTCCCATTATCCGAAATGATCTTGGATGGAATACCAAAATGACATATGATGTTATGTAAAATGAACTCTGCAATGTGGGTCCAAGTAATAGAGGTAAGCAGAATTACTTCCACCCACTTGATGAAGTACTCTGTGGCCATTATGATGAATGTGTGATGGCCTGACAATGCAAGGGAGATCTTTCCAATTAGGTCTAAGCCCCACTGCAAGATTGGCCAAGCCGATTGGATCGGTTACAAGGCTTGAGAAGGTACGTGTCAAATTAGCATGGTGTTGACACTTCACGCACTTTCGCACATACACACAACAATCTTGCTCTAAATATGGCCAATAATAGCCCATGCAAAGAATGTTCTTGGTGATGGTCATACCGCTAAAGTGGCCACTACATGTACCATCGTGCGCTTGGGTGATCGCCCAAGTGGACTCCTGTTGGTCCAAGCAACGGAGGAGGATTCCTTCGTAGCTTCGACGATACAAAATGTCTCCTAGCAAGACATGTTTTGTCGCTTTCTATTTGAATGATCTTTTCACGACGTGTGACAATCCAAGTGGGAGGCTACCCAACTTGAGGTAGTCTCTTATGGGTGTGTACCAATCTTGTTGATCAGAAACCTCGATGGTATGAATGACCAATCCCTCTTGAAGTTCATCCCTAGCAAAAGTTGAACGGGAAAGAACATGTAAGAATAGCGATGTGTTGGTATTAAGAGGGTTCAGGGAGAACAAGGACCCCCAGTTGGCATGATTCAGACTATCATGGATTCAAGAGAACCTATCCTGAGATGGTTCAATCTGGATCAGGTGGATTCCTGGTGTTAGGTCAGATCTTGCACGCTCCATCATGGATTACAATAATGTTTTGACTTGAATGGTTGTTATATCACTAGAAATGTCTTGTGGGATTAGAGACCCCAAGGAGGCCATAGTGTCCGCAAAATGATTTGATGATCGAGAGAGTGCCTCGATGTCGTACCATTCAAGCTTTGCCAAGAATTTTTCCACAAGGGCTTTGTAGGCCTATAGGATTGGGCATTTGCATTGGAATACCCCTTTCACTTGGTTGACAATTAACAGTGAATCACCAAATATATTCAAGCATTTGATGTTCATGGTGATGGTTTTCTGAAGACCTATGAGCAAGGCTTTGTATTCATAATTATTATTTGTGTACGGGAAATCAAGTTTAAACGATAAAGGTATTGGAGCCCCTTGTGGTGTGAAAATTACAATTCTCATGCCATCCCCTTGCTCACATTTAGAACCATCAAAAAATAGGGTTATGTTGGCCTGTGACTCAGGCTCATTAGAATCTGGTGATTCTGAGACATGGAAGACCCCATCATCGGGTAGCTCTACGATCAGAGGTTGATTGTCTTCGAGAGGAGCCTCTACTAGTTGATCGGCGATAACTTGACCTTTGATGGACTTCTATCCAATGAATTTGATGTCAAACTTCATCAATAATATGATCTATTTTGTCGTGTGGCTACTGTGATAAGTATGACTCATCATGTACTGCAATGAATTCTCCTTAGACACAATATACGTCGTATTACTCAGCATGTAATGGCATAGCTTTTTGGTGGAAAATACCATTGCCAAGCATAGCTTCTCAATGTATGCATAGTTAAGTTCATAACTAACCAGGGTGCGGCTAAGATAATAATTAGCCTATTCTTCATGTAGTTCATTTTTTTGGGCTAGCATGGTGCCCAGTGCCACCTCAATAGCTGAGATGTATAAATAGAATGGCACTCCTGGTCTAGGTGGTGCCAATACTGGCGGCAAAGCCAAGTATTATCTAATGTCGTTAAAGGTGGACTGGCACTCGTCATCCCAATGAAATGCTACCCCTTTATGTAATAATTTATTCATGGGTCGACACTTTTCAGATAGCTATGCTATGAAATGCTTGATTGACGCGACCTTACCTTGCAAGCTTCTGAGATGCTTGATGGTGGTTGGGGGAAGCATCTCAAGGATTGCCTTGACTTTATTTGGATCTACCTTGATGCCTCATTTCAAGACTATGAAACCCAAGAGTTTTCTAGATGTGATGCCAAATACGCACTTCTTGGGGTTTAGCCTAACTTTGTATTCGATGAGGCGATCAAGGATCTTGCATAAGTCATCAAGATGATCTAGGCGCAAAAGAGATTTTGCCAAAAAATCATCCATATAATATTCCAAATTTTTATGCATGTGATCATGGAAGATGTATGTCATAGCGCGTTGGTAGGTGGTGCCAACATTTTTAAGGCCAACGGGCATGACCTTATAACAAAATGTCCCCCAAGGCGTCATGAACGTCGACTTTAGTTGATCATCGAGATTGATACGAATCTAGTTGTATCCTGAGAAATCATCCATGAGGAAAAGCATTTTGTGGCCTATTGTAGCGTCTACCAATGCGTCGATGCTAGGCAAGAAAAAATCATCCTTGGGACTCACTTTGTTTAGATCTCAAAAATCGGTGCATATGCGAATCCTCCTATCTGGATTTTTGATGGGTACCATGTTGGATAGCCATGGTGGGTAATCCACGCAGATGACAAACTGTGCATCCAACAGCTTTTGTAGCTCATATTTGACCATTAAGGCCACTATTGGGTGCATCTTACGTAGCTTTTGCTTTACTGGCTTGACTGTCGAATCAAGCATTAGATTATGCGTGACTAGATGCGGGTCTAGCCCCGGCATGTCTTTGTAGGACCATGCAAAAACCTCCTTCTCTTTGATAAGGGCAATGTAATCGGCTTGCTCTTCGGGGGATAGACTTACCCCCAGCTTGATGATTTGTAGATTCATTGGATCAGAGCCGATGTCTATGTCAGTCGTCTCTTTGACTGACATGTGGGACCCGTCCTCCAACTGGTGTGGATTTGGGATCAAGTGGATATCATTTGTTAAATTTAGATCTGCATTGGGAACATCGCGTTCCTCTTCAGCATGGAAGATATCCTAAGTTGATCCTAGGGTGAAATGAAGCATCTCACCGCAAGGCCAGTACTCTGATGGGGATGGTGGTGAGTTAGCGCAATCTCAGTCTATGGCATCTAGGTCTAGATACAATGGTCATGATGGATCAGTTGGATTGTGGATGGGGGTGGTTAAGTTAATGGAGATCATGTTGATGAAATGAATTTGGTCTCCATTACCATAGGGGCATTGACTCGGACTTCCTTGGTGATCCTTATACCCTAGATATGGTTCTGTGGGTATTGGCAAAAAATGGATCGACCCTATGTGCAGATAGAAGGACAGGGTCTGCCCTTGGAACTGATGGCTCTATAGGGTCTCTAGGTGGAAGGTGCTCTCTGTATGCCTAAAGTGGCAGATGCAACACTTGGTCCAACTATGCTTGGTTCAAATTCCACCTATGCCTTGGCCCCATGTTTAGTTGTTCAAACATATTGTCAATGTCCATGGGGTGTTGTTGTTGCTGCATATGGTTGAGATATGCCATCTCAGTCTCATCCTCATAATCGCTATCGAAGATCCATAAAACTTCATTGGCTTTGACAACTATGTGTAGTATGTGAGTCTTGTTCTGTTTGAGCAAGTTGATTTTGTCCCATCTGGGTTGTTTCGCTCTCTGCGGGAGGACCGGATTCTCTTGAGGTGGCAATTGCTCGATTGGAGCATTCAAGGGGAACATTGTCATGAAGTTCTCCTGATAGTCGTCTATGGGTGTCACTTGCGAGTGATTGCTATCGAATTAGAAAGGGTCCCAAGGTGCTACCTCATACTCTGACTCATCTTCAAAAGATCCTCCTTAACCTTGTCTATATCCCTCTTGGAGGTAAGTTCTTAAACTTTCCCCTTTCTCGATCGAAGAGAAGGAGTTTTTGAGGTCAACAAGGTTTGTTGTTAACAATGGGAGATAATCCCCCAATGTATATGTTGTGTTGGGATTGGCATATGGATCTTGTGCCAACCCATCCTTGTTGCCTAGCCCTAGGCCTTGCATGTTTTCTACCAAGATGTCAAGGTACAAATGGTGGTTGAACCCTACTCCTGATTTATCGTATGGCATCTAATATCTTGGTTGACAAAGAACGCGCATTCCTTGTTTGTATCTGCCCAATCCATATCCATGCCAATTACATTGGCCAAGGTATTTCAAGGTGAAGTTTGGGTTGGAAAGATAGTCAACGTTCTCAGAAAATGGCTCTTCGTCCTCTTCCTCTTGTAGGTAAGGTTTGATGTCGTTGTCGAGGCCCCCATATAAAAAGTTTGTCTGATTGGGTGGGTAGCCTAAAGGGACGATAGTGTTGATGGGGAGGCGAGGTCTCCCCATGTCTTACATGGATTTGAGCATGGTTGTTGCCACAATGTTCTGCATTAGGTACTCCCCTAGACCCTTATTGGCCATCTCAATGGTAATCGTCCACAGTTGACGAGGAGGGAATGGGAGTTCTTCCTGAGTCCACTCCATGTTGGGTGAACCAGGTGTCTTGACTTCCATTCGGCTAGGCACCTCTTCAGTAGAGATGGTTGAGACTAATGGTGGTATCTCTTCTAGGGGCTTCTTCATGTTGTCCTTCGGTGTGGCCACCATAGGTGGCATCGTTGGTGATGGAATAGACGATGAATATGGGCTTGGTTGGTGAGTTGAGGGACTTAATAGCGGGGATGTAGGCAAAATCAGACCCTGTTTGGACGTGTTCAATTGAAATTCAAAATGTGTTGATGGAAGGGTCGATTGTGGCATCATCTGCACCACATTGCAATACTTAAAGGGCTCTAAGTCTGCTGGGACTACATGTACTTGCCCTTCGTATGTATATTTTAGGCATTGGTGGGCTATCGAAGGGACACGCTTCATGTCCCTAATCCAAGGCCGGCCTAGCAGGATATTATAGGCCATCTCACCCTCGAGGATGTGATACAACATGGGAATGGTCTTTTGTCCCACTTGGATGGGCAGGATAATTGTACCAACCGTCGAGCATAACGCGTCGTTGAATGCTCGAAGAGTATAGGTGGAGGCCACAATATGAGATGTTGGCAGCTTAAGGTGTTTTAATGTTGTCGTTGTGATTATATTGCTGGATGAGCCAGTGTCCACCAAAACCCTCTTGAATGGAATCCCGTTGACCCACGCAATGACATGCAGGGGTGGATCCACCATGTCACCAATCACCGATTTTGGTTCATCTTCTCTAAAGGTTATGACTGGTTTTATGCATCATTTTACATGTCCCACAAAGTTGTTGAAATAATTTGCTTTGTGGGGCTATAGCTCGATGGCTTTGAGTATCTCCATTAGAGCCTCCCGATGGGGCGGTGATTGTTGGATGAGCTCATAGATGGAGAGCCTAGTCAACATGGTCCTTAAACTCTGAGTAAGCTTAGTCCGAATTATGGCCATTAGTCTAGGCAGGGGAGGATGTGTAGGGTGTTGTGGGAGTTGTGACGTTGATGGAACATCTCCTGTAGCTACAATGGAGGTAGTTGTGCTTGGGTATCTCTTGTTTCGTGTCACTATGCTTATCATCCCTACGTACCCTTGCATGAGGCATTTTTGTGTCACCTCATTTACTTGTAAAGTCTTTGCCTGCACATCATTGGCAAGCAGGGGGTCTTTGAAGACCTCCATCTATTGGTTTCTCAGTGCTATGGGATTATCCATCGCTAGCGTTTTGTTGTCTATCAGGTCCTGCACTAAGCTTTTGAATTTCCAACATATGTAGATATCGTGTCCTTTCTACTGGTGAAATCTACAATATAATTCTTCCCTATAGCCCTTTGGTTTTTCCATGTTGGGGTCTACAGGTCGACTTTCTGGCAAGTTTATCAAGTTTACCGTGAGCAAGCCATCAAAAAATGAGTCTTTATACTTTGTGAAGTGTGTGAATTTTTGCTTAGGGCGACGCTATTGATTCTGCTCTTATCTATGATTTTCCTTTTCATAGCTATCAAGAGGAACTGCCTGATAATTAGCCTTTTGGGGCTATGTCGTTTATGCAGGCTTTGGTATGTTTATGGCAACCTGATTGACCAAGATGGATTTCGGTTGTGTGGGCCTAGTTTTGGCATTTTTGGGCCACTCTTTCTTGCATGACTTGGCAATATCACCACCTTGTATCTTGATCTCCTTAATTATCCTGGCTTGCACCAAGGCTTCCTCAATAGTGGCATATTTCTGCAACTGCAATAGCACAGAGATCGACCTTAGGCAACTCTTCAAGAACATTTGGGTTAGGTCAGCCATGGGAGGGAGGTAAGGTAGCTTTGAAAGCAACGTCCTCCATCGATTTCCATAAGCAACCATGGTTTCCTCCTCATACTTCCTGAGGCTAGCAAGGTCACTTAATGATGCCTTCTTGGTATTGAAGGCAAAAATTTTGAGGAACGCATCCACTAGCTAGTCCAGGTTATTAATGCTATGCTTCGGTAACTGGGTAAACCAATCCGAGGAAGGGCCCGTGAATGTGGTTATAAATGTTCTTAGAAGCAATGCATCGTTGTCCTGAATGCCAAAGCATTGACTTAGTAATCTTGTCATGTGCTCTTGGGCATCCTCCTCCCCTCTAAAAATTGCCAATTGAGGCATTTTGAAGTGTTCAAGGTATGGGGGTGTTGGCACTGAAGGATGCACAGGCTGACTACAGAGCTGGCATAATGTGGGATTTTGGGACCCAAAAGTCTTGCTCTCCATAGACTCTAAGCACTCTAGCAACGCTTTGTATGCATCAAAGGATTTGATCTCTTCCTCCTTCGTTTATTCTCATTGTGAATTACAAGGAACTTGAGGCCTATGGAGGGGTAGTCGGATAGCACCCCCCTTGCCTTGGTAGGGCGTTTCAGCCCGCTCTTCTTCCCGCTCAAATTCCTCATAGGTTTCTTGAGGAGTTCCTGGGCGTGACCTATAAACATGGGTGGGTTCCCGAGGAAGGCACCCGTCATTGGTTCTAGTGGCCTCCCACTCAGGTCTAGGAGGTCTTGGAGGTAACGCTTGATAATGTCATGCAGACCTGTCCCGCACCAAGGGGTTGTGCCTCTCATAAAGTTATGTCTTATGTGTGCGAGGGGTTGGAATCCTCTCATGCATAGTGTTCTAGAGAAATTCATTTGTTTGACGTCGAATGCGCTCTTTGCTAAGATGATACAGGTGCTCCAACTATTGCTAATCTTGCTCAAGCTACGTGATTTACGCTTGGAATGTGGCGTGTTTGGCAAATTCCAAGTCATTTTGTTCTATCATCTTAGGTCTAGGAGGCCTAGATGCCTACCCTACATATCTATCTCGGTCATGGTGATCCGAGATCTCTATAGGTCACTTCCCTCTATCGAGGTTAGCAGTATTCACCCGAGGCTCTGGCCTCAGTAGGTGATCCAGATAATTAGTAGGTGCGGAGGTGCATTGCTCCTACGCTGTGTATTGCTCTTGAGGAATATAATGGTTTTCCTTGTGCTCCCTTTCATACATGTGAAAGGGGCAGGCAGAGTTGGCCCGCCCTGTCTGAATAGCCTTGCGCTCTAGATTTGGCCTATTATTTTTAACAGTAATGAGGGGTAGAGGAGGGATGATATAATCATGTGGGCCCTATTATGAACCCTATGTTGTTCCAGCGCTTCATCGTGCGGTGGCCACTCATAATGAGTGTCTAAGGGGGTCTTCCCATGTCTGTACTCCTCCTGAGAGGGTCCATGTTGAATGAGAGTGCCCCTCGAAGGGGTACCTCTATAGTCCTGTTCTGTAATGGTATGATATGGACTATTTTGTGGGTCAGGCCGCCAAGGTGGTATGACCAAGTCCTTGGGACTATAATGGAGGCAACTCGTACCTCCTTGTACACTTTTCGTAGCTTATGCCCGTGATTGAGATTGGCTATGGGTATAAACCATGGTGGTGGTTCTCTAAAAGATATGTATGTTTTTATCTCCTTTATGATTTTTTATGCTACACCAAACAAAATGGGACTACACAAACAAAGAAATGATTATCTCGTTTACAGATTAAATGTGTGTCCTAAATCTAGTTCAGTGTGTTTTGATTTTTGTCGTGCAAACCGTGTAAAGAAAATTTTGTTATTCATGAATGATGAGGGCTCTTATATCTCTAAAATTGTCACCCCTTCAATATACCATTGCCAGGCCGTTATACTGAACCTCTCAATATACCCGCCCTTATGTGAGGGAAACTATTGGTACGCGAGATCAGAACAGTATGTGGAACATAGGCAATATGGAAGGGGAATCTCTCTGTTTTTGACACCTACCATAGAAGACTTATCCTCATGCACTGGGAATCACCCCCACTACACTTGGTCAACTTTCGTCAGGATTTACGTCTAGCAACAGTCGTGATCAGGGTTATGTATGTAAAATCCAAGCCAAGGTGGTGATGAAATCCACTGTTGGTCTTGATCAAGTGTTGGGGTTTTAAGACCAACTCCTTGATGTTAATATTATTACGTGGTGTGTGTGGTTCCTTTTACTTGTGCAAAGAAAGAAAACATGCAGCAAACTTCCCTATGCAAGCAAAGAAAATAGAAAAATTGCAGAGACAAAAACAAAAAAACACAAAGGATGTTCAGAAAACCTACCTCTTCTCTGCCCAAACCAAATGCCTCTGAGTTTCTACTCAAAAAATGTACAAAGAGCTAATTGTCCTAAGGTAGTAGGTTTTTATTCGTCACAGGGTGGGACGAATGCCTATTCGTCCCGAGGTGAAACGAATGCCAGTCTATATTCGTCACAGGGTGGCACGAGCAGTAGTCCAGCGCCCTAAGGATTAACACACCTGCAAGAAAAACATAAAATTTTGATCAAAAACTTGATCCCAATAGCAGGGTACAGAGTCCCGTCGTGATTGCCACTGAAAGCATGTCTACGAAAGCACGACGTACCGGGTGCGATGCAAACAAAATCAAATGTATAATGAAATTCTAAGTCCTACGAAAATGCGAAGAACAAGTGCATGAAAATGATGTGATGAAACGAGATGTAAAGCAAAACTAAAGTGCAGCCTATTTTATTAATTTTTCTTGTGATCTAGTTACAATACGTTCCCCCCCCTTTCAGGGGCTCGAAGCATTCGATACAATTTTGTTACACCAACGGATGGTATGCTTCCCTTCGGGATCTTTTGCGTGCCCAAATTCGAAATGGGCGGGCCAAATGTTATCACCGCTTGCGTGAGAGTGCCCTTCATTCCTTGCTACCCCTCTAATGTTGATATCCTATGTACAAAGAAATAGCAAATGGTTAATAGCATATGCGGATGGAAGGAAACATGCAATCCCCAAGACCTCTCGCTAGTGAATACATGAAATAATAAAACAGAGATCAAAATGTGTCAGAATGAGATGAAACTTGAATAGGAGCATCAAAAAATCATTAGGGACACATTGCAAAAATAATAGTTGGGAAATCATGCATGTATTTCTAATCGCTCTGGGGTGGGACGCTGGCGACTATCACAAAACGTGCGAAAGCGACCTCCCAAATTTCCTATCCAGAGGCCTCCAAAATACTTGCAAAATTGGAGTTAGGAAAAATGGGACATTTTGAGATGACCCAGAAGGTCGTATTTTATATGTTCTGCCCAGATCACCCTATATCCAAAGGTTCTCCCTATAGGTTAGTGAACACGTAAAATTATAAAAACATAGTCAAAATAGGTCAGAATGCAGTGAAAATTGAACAACAGCATAAACAAATCACATACAACATGATTCAAATGAAATAGTAAATAAATCTAATGTAGATTTCTAATCGCTCCGGGGTGGGGCGATTAGGACTGCAACAGTGCGAGGGGCGCCCGAGGGCAGGACACCCACCGTTTGGGGCTTGGTTTTGACACCAATCCACTTGGGATGGGTCCAAAACCTCCTAGGGGGTTGTGTCAGCAAATTTGGTGTGGGATTGTGGTCGATTGTTTGGGTTTTGGGTCCGGATTGCGCTCCTAGTATTCACCCGATAACCTCCCTTCCAAAAGAGAGATCAAGGATGTAGGAAGCACAATGAGGGGTGAGGGTATAATTTTGCAGCACTCCATTGCTCCAAATTCTCCTGCTCTCTCCTTTTCTTAGGGTGAGAAGGTTCACCATTTTATAGACCTGAGGGTCTCCTTTGAATGCGCATGCAGGGGCGCCACTTGGCCATCATGCCTTGTCAGGGGAGAGAATATTCCTCCCTGATTAAGGGCTCCTTGATTTAGGCCTCCATGATTGCCTCTTTGAGCTCTAAAATGCTCACTCGCACTCCCATGCCTTGGAGGTGGAGTTGAGTGGCGGATCTGGGCTGCCATTTGTCAAGGTTTGACTTTTTTCCCGTTAAACCTGCTATTCATCCCACCTTGGAGCGATTTCTGCTAATCATCCCGGGGTGGGGCGAATAGCATTCTAATCATCCTAGGGTGGAACGAATAGGGAGCAGAGTGCTTGAAAGGTGCCAAATTGACCTCTGACCTTCCAAAACTGCTTTGGGAGTGGTTAGGACCCATGTTTAACCTCTAGGGGCTGCCCTAGGGGCTATGTATGCCAATTCGGTCAGTGCTTGTAGCCACATAATCATATTGGTACTATTTTGATGTCTACAAATGCCCCTTTTTGGGATTTGCTATGCGTGGCACAATGCTGAGAAAAAATAGATAACCAAAGCACTTAATGATTAGGATTTCTAGTAACCTAACCAACTTTTGATGCCCCAAGTATGGAAAGGGCATGCATTCTTGAATCCTTGCTTCTAACGAGCTAAGGAGCTTACTTCAAGTGTTAACCTTTTTCGATGAGGTGTTACTTGATCTTGGATATTGTTCAGTCATGAATAGGCAAAGGGTGCAACCTTTTGTCTGTGGGAACCTTGAGTTCATGATTCCAAAATGCCAAGTGTTTGATCAGCTTGTTATTATTGCTTGTTTGCTGCCCCAAGTAGGGGTGTGATTGTATTTCTCAATGATTCTTTGAATGCATGCCATTTCCTTGATCGAGTATGTATTTGTTGATTGGTAACTGAGTGTGACTAAAATGCAATCCCCAAGACCTCCAGCTAGTGAATACATAAAATAATAAAATAGAGATCAAAATGTGTTAGAATGAGATGAAACTTTAATAGGAGCATCCAGACATCATTAGGGACACATTGCAAAAAAAACAGTTGAGAAATCATGCGTGGATTTCTAATCGCTCCGGGGTGGGATGCTGGTGACTATCACAAAATGTGCGAAAGTGACCTCCCAAATGTCCTATCTAGAGGCCTCCAAAATACCTACAAACTTGGGGTTAGGCAAAATGGGGCATTTTGAGATGACCTAGAAGTTCAGATTTGGTAGGTTCTACCCAGATCGCCCTTTATCTAAAGGTGCCCCCTGTAGGTTAGTGAACACGTAAAACGATAAAAACATTGTCAAAATAGGTCAGGATGCAGTGAAAATTGAGCAGTAGCATAAAAAAATCACATACAACATGATGCAAAAGAAATAGTAAAGAAATCTAATGTAGATTTCTAATCGCTCCGGGGTGGGGCAATTAGGACTGCAACAGTGCGGGGGGGCGCCCGGGGGCAGGACGCCTGCCATTTGGGGCTTGTTTTTTACATCAATCCACTTGGGATGGGTCCAAAACTTCATAGGGGGTTGTATCAGCAAATTTGGTGTGGGATTATGGCCGATTTTTTGTGTTTTGGGTCTAGATTGTGCTCCTAGTATTCACCCAATAACCTCCCTTCCAAAAGAGAGATCAAGGATGTAGGAAGCACAATGAGGGGTGAGGGTATAATTTGGCAGCACTCCATTGCTCAAAATTCTCCTACTCTCTCCTTTTCTTGGGGTGAGAAGGCTCACCATTTTATAGACCTGAGGGTCTCCTTTGAATGCGCATGTAGGTGTGTCACTTGGCCATCATGCCTTGTCATGGGAGAGAAGATTCCTCCTTAATTAAGGGCTCCTTGATTTAGGCCTCCATGACTACCTCTTTAAGCTTTGAAATGCTCACTCGCACTCCCATGACTTCGAGGTGGAGTTGAGTGGCGAATCTGGACTGCCATTTGTCAAGGTTTAACTTTTTGCCCGTCAAACCTACTATTCGTCCCACCCTGGAGCGATTGCTGCTAATCATCCTGGGGTGGGTCGAATAGCATTCTAATCATCCCAGGGTGGAACGAATTGGGAGCAGAGTGCTTAAAAGGTGCCAAATTGACCTTTGACATTCCAAAACTTCTTTGGGAGTGGTTATGACCCCTATTTAACCTCTGGGGACTACTCTAGGGGCTATGTATGCCAATTCGATCAGTGCTTGTAGCCACATAATCGTATTGGTGTTGTTTTGTTGTCTACAACACCTAACAAAGTAAAGAAAAAATTCAAAAGTAAAAAAAAATCATAAAATCAATACATGAAATGCAAAAAACAAGGCTTAAAATTTAGCCATTGTCGCCTATAGTGGCCGAAACCTAGCCATTGGAGGTAGCAGCAGCCAAGGCCCAATGGTCAAATTTTTGACCGTTGGGATTCAAGCTTGTTCGCTCTAAGCGACAGCGATTCAGAGTCGACCGCTCTGAGTGACAGCAGTTCAGAGCCGACCGCTCTGAGCGACAATGGCCAAGGGGTGGCACGGCAAACCCATGAACCCTTGGCCAAAAAATCAAAAAAATATTACAAATTTAACAAAATGACTTAAACAAAATAATAGAGGGAGGGAAAGCAAACAAATTGGAAAGCAAATCCTCTACCCAAGCATCAAAACTAAGCTAAGTTTGAGAACATCCAAATGGTGACAACAGGTGAATAATTAAAAAAAAAAGCAAAAACCCTAGGTTGAAGCCACTAACAGATAGCAAAATTGGGGACTAACCCACCATAGCAAAAGGGAACCTAAGCCTAATTACGGAGTTTGTTCGTTGCCAGCAGGTTTAGTGAGGTTCGTTTTGCTTGTTTCTTAGTGAAGTTCAATTTTACTTAGACAAAGAAAAGAGAGCTAGGGTTTTGAAGAGAAATACCCAAGAAGCTCTGGCTCCTCTAGCAGTTGATGTCTCGCCCCATGCAGCCATGTCCTCAACACTAGCAAGTTTTGAAGTCGCAATTGTCATCATTGCACCAGAGCTCTAAAAATAGAATCTTCAACAGTGAAAATAACAGGTCAAACCCTAGGATTGCAAATTTTATATTTCCTTAATTATGCCTTGGTCACTGTTGACATCAATGGCCCAAGCTTCTTGGCCGCTCAAGGCGACGATGACCATAGGCAGGAACTCAAAGGCTGCTGGACCTGACAGCGGCCATGCACACAGATCAAAGTAAAGCAGTTCCTTCCATGAGGGAATAACAAAATAGTAAATAAACACACTTTGGTGGTTTAGGATCATCAGAATGTTCAAAACAACAAAAAATAATTACATAAAATCACAATTTCAAGTAGGCCTCATATCTAGTTACCTACTCTATCCACTCGGCAATTGCAGTGGCCTGCACTCCATGTATTTCGATGAGATGGGTAAGCAACCATAAGGCCACTTGGGGCAAAAGCAACTCATTTTGGAATTACAATATGTCACCCTTCAAACCCAAAGAAGATCAAGATGGTAGGACTACTCCACGGGTGCGAAGGGGTCATTCTAATTCCCCTATGACATCAAAAACATTAAGTCAAAGTGATACAATTTGAACATAAATAGAATCATTCATCCTAACTCCCTAAGAAGGCTATTGATAGTCGGACCGCTCCTCGAGATAGGGATGGATGATTATCATAAGCAATTGAAATCACACTTGGATGTGGGATTACCCATTAAAAATAGCAAATGCTAGAAAGGAACTAGATTATTCATATTGGTCAAGCGACTTGTCACTTCATTCATTGTCATTTCTTCACCAATCCATTGTGTGAAGAGGTAGTTCAAAAATTCAACATAATCATAATCAAAATCAACAAAAGATCACTCAATCATAGCAAAATCATGTTCATCCTTTGAATCATTGCATACAACAATCACAAATTTCCCTTGTTTGTTGGGAACGTAAGCAGACATGACATCTTTAATTGTATCTCTCCTATCGATTGAAATTGTTGTAGCAGCTGAAGTTACCCGATTGAGTTTGAGGAATGAGTACAATTTAACATGTAAAATCCACTAAGCTAAGTCCTCCGAACATTGAGGCAATGATTCAAGGGATGCGTGCCATCTTACATGATTGGGACATCCAGTGTTGATCAGACCATTGATCACCATACACTCTATAAACAGATCGGTCTATGTTTTTGCTCAGCATTGTGTTTTCCACACAACGCATCACAAAAAGGGGCATATGTAGACACCTAAATTGTGTCATGCTTAGGGGAGCTACTTACATAGACACACTCATAAGATCATAAGACATAATATTAGATTTTCCAAGCATCAACAATGGTTCTCACCACTCATTTGGGGCCTTTTCAAGCCATCCAAGCTTGGTCGCTCGAGCCCAGAGCGACCAAATCCTAGCCACTCAAGCCTAGAGAGGCCAGACCTTAGCCATTGCAGACGATAGTGGCCAGATCATAGCCACGATAGATGACAGCGGCTAAGCCATAAGAAGCGGTTTGTCGACAAACAGGTCCAATCTCGAGCGAAAGT
The DNA here is from genome assembly GCA_028583015.1 of Wollemia nobilis. Lineage (NCBI taxonomy): Eukaryota > Viridiplantae > Streptophyta > Pinopsida > Araucariales > Araucariaceae > Wollemia > Wollemia nobilis. Next base: position 13,199,782 of record JAQPPZ010016955.1, on the reverse strand, counting down.
GGTAGTATGCATGCAATAAAGGTGAGCGAGAGTGACTTTGCATTCTTTTTCATGACCAGTTCACATAGGAGACTTGAGTTTGCATTTATACTTAAGTTAACTGACCTCCAAGCATAAACAAAGGATAAAATCTTCTCATGATAATGATTAGTTCACATAGAAGACTCAAGTGGGCAGTTAGATTTAGTTAACTGGCCTTCAAATATAGACAATGGACAAAGGCTTCTCATGCTAACTTGCACTACGCATGAGAAATTCATTTCTAGGGCTTGGACATAGACCTAGGGTTTCACACTGTAAAAGGTACAAGCCTAAGAGCACCAAGAGCTCTTTTATCTTTTATACATGGGGAATCAGATATATAGGAGATTGTTTCAGAGATATCTTTTTGAGGAAAGCTTTTGAGACTCAGAGAGTTCTCTTTGAGATCACGTGTATGGTGGAGCTTTGATGAATCGAAGAGCATAACATCTATTATCTTCAACATCAAATTACAGTCTTTGACCCATAGCTTTGGGGAAAATAAGGTAAGGTTTACTTTAGCGGTCACTGTCTTGGACAGTGGCCCGCAGGCTTAGCTTAGATAGATATGGCATCTTTTCTTCTATTTTCTTATATCATTAGCATAGATTTACATGATTTCATGGCATAGTTTTATCATATTTTCGTTACATTCTTTGATTACTAACAACCTTGTTCGGGAAGGAATATCGAACACCTAAATGTGTGTTGTTGTTTCATTTCTTGCAGGGCCACAGGTACATCAGACGGATATTACAACATACGAGAGCAAAAGGGATCCCTCTAGGAAATAGACCTGGAGAAGGAGGCATCTGTAAGCCCTCATGCATTTCTGTGTATGGAACTAGGAAGATTTTATAAGCGCACCACCTCTTCGCAAAAGGGGCACTCCTTGCCTATTTGTAATTTATAGTATCAAAATGGGTATCCCTAAGAGGGACCAACATGTAACCGAGCTTCAGTGTCAATAAAGAGATCCGTATTTTGTTATTTCTTGTTATATGCTCTTTCCTCTTGTCTTTCCATTTTATCTTTGGTATTTTAAATAAGCATTGCAAGTAGGGTCTTAAGAAAAGGGACCGGTGCATGCATTCTCGAGGTCGCTACAAATACATATAGTCTCCTTTAGGGATTTAAAGGCTTAGGAAATTACTTCAAACCAAAAAAAGGCATCCTTCTTCATGAGAGTAATAAGGGGAGCAACAATGTTTTTATAGTTGCAAACAAATTTCCTATAGTAGCCTGTGAGACCTAAAAATCCATGCATTTATTAAATGGATTTGAGCAAGTTCCAATCTTGCATGGCTTTGATCTTATTAGTATCAACCTTGAATCATTACTAAGATACTATATTATCTAAGTACCCTACCTCATGGACCCCAAAAGAAACATGTGGACCTTTTGACAAAGAGTTTTCCTTTTATAATAGGTAAAAAACTTTGTCCACATGAACTATATGATCTTCTTGAGACTTGCTATAATTTAAGATATCATCAAAGAAAACCAAGTTATACTTGCAAAGAAAAGGATGAAACATAGAAATCATGACTTTAGAAAGTGGAAGAAGAATTAGTGAGACCAAAATGCATGATTAGAATCTAATAAGGACCCTCATGTATGCAAAAATAAGTCTTAGGGATATCCTCTTGTCTAACAATAATTTTATGGAACCCAAAATACAATTCTAGTTTTGTAAAATATATAGCACCATGCAATTCATCTAACAAATCATCTATAACTTGGATAGGAAAATTATCTTGGATGGTGATCTTGTTAAGAGTTCAAAAATAAAGACATGTGTGCCAAGTATTATCCTTGCATTATACCATAACCATTAGGGAGGAATAAGGATTTATGCTTGGACAAATGATTCAATTATCCAACATTTATTGAACTAGCTTTTTAATTTTAGACTTTTGGGATTGGGGATAGTGATAAAGATGCACATTATTTCCTAGGACAAGGTATATGGTAAGATCATGTGTGCACTTAAAGCTCCCTATAATTTTATGTTGATAATACTAGAGCCCATGTAAACATCACTGCCCTATCCACCAAGTCCATCATAATTCCTAGCATGTTTCATAGGAACCATGCCCTTGATGAATTAAGAAAAACCTAGTTTGATATCAACACCATCACTAAGATTTGTCTTATCAATAGCATCCCTACCTCATAATATTGCTCATACAACACCCCACCACCATGAACACTAACTTTATCCCAACTTGTACTAAATACCCTTCCCATCACTAATCCTTTCTATTGTTGATCTACCACTCTAATGGTAGGGCCTTCTATCAATAACCAAAAAATCCAATAGACATCCTCAAGAGAAAGAGTCATTTCTCCCATAAAAAAATGAAATGTACCCATTTCTAGGTCCCACCACTTTCATAATATTGAAATATACATTTGGTCTGCATAAATTATCTTCAATTTGGACACCCTAAAAAATCCTATCACCTCCAACCATCTCTAATCCTTTGTAATTAGTAGTCCCCTCAAATTGCTTAAATGCAGCTAAAATCGATGTTAAGGTTGCACTACCTTAAACTATCACCAAATTCCCTAGTCTCATCCACAATTCCACTAGTCTAGTTCACAAACAAAAATAATAATAATAAATAAATAATAAAATACAACCCTATACTAGCACACGCAACAACCAACCCCCAATACAATTTTTATTTTTTACACTAGCCTAGGATGTTTATAATTTCATTTCTAAAAAAATATATATATTTGCACTGATCAGCCCTTCCCTTCCTCCATCACCGATGCACTTCCTCCATTAGCCATCTGGCTCGATCGGGTCTCTACGTCAACCATGCTTTGTGTCCATTTCCAACCTGCACTTCTCTCACCTATCTCGCATGGCATCACACATATAAAAACTTATACTCCATGATGGCCCTTTGAAATATGAGTGAATCATCAATTTTTTTGTATCCTACTTATCTCTTGAAGTGTATGAAGTAGAAGATCAAAAAACATTAATAGAATTATAACTATGATGCTTTCATGAACACAACATATATACTCCACAACACAAGGAATGGAAGCCTTGCAACAAGAATGATTGAATTGAACAACATGAGCAATCGATCGGCCATTCTCTTACTCCCCTAAGTGTTGAATGAAATTTTGTAAGTCTTTGATTCATCACATTTCTCAAAGAATAAAAATTAACAATACTAGTCTAGATCTAGAATTTCAACCGACATCAACATAGAATAAGTGGTCTAGATTTAGATCTAAAATTACACCTTCGATCAGTGGCAAGTGTCCAATCGACCAACAATCTATAACAAATGATTCTATCTCAACCACCCATCATCGAACACTTCTTAGTCACCTAGGGCCCACATGATTCCCCACTATGCTCAAAACCCTTTCACTTCTCATTGTGTGCCCTCCTTCATAGCCACTAGAAATCACACGATTCCTTGTCACACTTGATGCTAGATAGTTCCTCCTTGCTTGAGGTATCATGCCCATTTACACCCACAATCATCAAAATATTCCATATCAAAAACCCCAACATTGGACACCACTACTAAAATTTGCATGACCCCTTTACTTCTCACCACCTACCCCACTTTTTTGACCCCTCAAGTTGTTCGATATCTTTTATTTCATGCCTTTATTGCTCCCATTCACTATATTTTATGGATTCGGTTATTTTTGAGCCCTATTCTTTGCCTTTTTTGCCTAGGTTTCTTTTCATATACTTTTTTGTCTCCATATATTAGTTTTTATTTTCATGTATTGTTATTTCCTTTCATAGGTTTGTCATGTTCTTTCCTTTCTTAGATCAACTTTCATTTCAAGTCATAAATTATCCTTTATTTCATGTTTTGACTTCTTTTGATTTCATGTCTTGTTCTTATTCCTTAGCTAGTTTTAATTTCATGCCTTGCTCTACTTTGTTAGCATAATTTTCATTTCATACGATTTACTTACATGTTTAACAACAATAAAAAAAATCTCCCTCTATTCATGCCCAATTTCACTCTTTTACCATCTCATTCTTCCATTGCTCATCACCCTCTATTGAGTCAAGCAATTCGTCGTTGTCATACATTTCTTCCTCTATCAACTCATCACTTGAGGATATAGAAAACACCCACAAAGTTTTAATTCCAAATCAACTTAACAACCAAATGTTCAATTTAAAAAACCATTTGATCAACTAGCCCTATTTTGTTGGGGCAAAAGTAGAACCATTCAATCAACCAGCCCTATTCTGTTGGGGAAAAAGTAGAATTGTTCAATCAACTAACCCTATTCTACTAGGGAATAATCAAACCCATCCAATCATCAATCAATCCCCTTATCCTAGGGCAAAAGGTGAATCCCCCATCCAACCAATCTTGTTTAATCTATTTTTGCATTGTATTGTGTTTATACACAACATGGTACAAAAAGAGGAAAATGTAGACACCAAAAACATGTCCTTTAGTGACTCCCCAATCAACCCATCAAACTTCCCAACTTCATCTCAAATTTCTCTAATTTTACCCAAAATTATAAAATATTCTTCAAATTCACCTAATCTCTTCCAAAATCCTCAAATTTCCTCCAATTCCTCTCAAATCTATAATTCTCCTAGATTCACATAATCCCTCTAATTTCTCCCTAATCTCTCTAAATCCTCTTTAATTCCTTATAATTCCTTTCTAAAACCTCTAACTTATCCTAATCCTCTCTAATTCCTTTCTATTTTTTCTAAAATCACTATTCACTATTCATTGTTCACTATTAACAAATTCACTATTCACTAAACCCATTTCAACACCTAACTCGCATGTAAGCTTAAGTCAAGAATCCTTTCTTCCATACCAACCCACTCAACATTTTATATACCTACCCCACTCATGCAAGATTAAATCAAGGATCCTTTCTTCCATACCAACCCACTCATAATTGTTTACACCCACCCCCACTCATGCAAGCTTAAGTCAAGGATCCTTTCTTCCATACCAACCCACTCATAATTTTATATTCCATACCCACCCCCACTCATGTGCTCAAGTCAAAGATCCTCTCTTCCATATCAACCCATTTAACATTTTTATATTCTTCACCCATCCATTCACAATCTTAAGTCTTCCATACCAACCCATTCAACATTTTATATTCTCCACCTACCTTGTCTTGTCCCTCACTATGTCCACTCATATGCCACATCAATCTCACATCCCCTCACTTCTAAAATTCTATAAATACCTCTTCATTTCCTTTAACAGCATTAACAAGCAAGGAGAGCATAGAATAACTCTATTGGAATTGTAAGAATGACATCATTTTAATGTTTTTAAGCCATTTCTTAGAGCTATTATTTTGATTCTTTTATAAAGTTTGGGCCTAACCAAGGTAGGCCCTTTATGCTACTAATATTTTGTTATTGCTTGTGTGTAGGTATTGGGAGACTCTACTCAACCAACGATGGTCACTAAAAATCCACCAACATATGATTGTGGCATAGGAAACAAGATTGCACCATAGTTGCTTTGTAAAAGGGGTCACTCCCTTCTTTAAAAACATCATTTGTAAAAACCCCAAAAGGGTTTTATTGTATTCAAAATATTTTACTTATAATATCACATTTTTATTTATTTCATGCATGGTATTTTTCTATGTCTAAACCCACGTTCCACCCAAATCAATGGGTCCCACAACAACAGTACCAACCTCATCCTTATAAGGCAGATCCAACAGCCTATTATCCTTCTTATCCACCACTACATTCCAATTACCATAACCCCCACTCATACCATCATAAGCTATCCTTGATGGATACCCCTATTTATTTCAATATGATAATGCCAACAATACCTAGTGACATGCAAATAATGCAAGAATAGATTAAAAAGCTAGAACTATGCACAACTTGTTATAGGTACCACAAACCTACTTATAACCAATTATGCACATATCCTATCCATCCTTCCGTTCATATACCTTTATATATGCCTCAATTTAAGTGCCCTAAATTTGAAAAGTTCAAGGGCAAGGAGGATTCGAAAGAACATTTGACCAACTACAAATTCTCCTACTACCAAATTAGTGATAGTGATGCTTTAATGCTCAGGACCTTCCCTCAATCCCTTAGGGGACAAGCACTAAACTAGTACAACAACCTACCCCAATATAGCCTCTACACATTTGAGTAGTTGACCAATGTTTTTCTAGAACATTTCTCCATCAACATAAAAAATTGGCCAGACTTATATAGCCTATGATAATTTGATGATGAACCCATCAACAACTACATTGCCAGATGGTACGTGTTTATTAATGACTTACCATTTCTCATCCCTCAACCATAATTGGTTAAGGTATTATTAAGAAGCTGCATTAAACCTATCTTTGGAACATTACAAATGCAACAACACCTTTCCTTTGAGGATGGCACTACTCATGCAAAATTAATCGAGGATGTCAAAATACAAAAAAGGAAGATCAAACTTCACAAAAAGGCTAATTACTCCACAAATCAGTTAACCAAAGGTAATACCAACCCAAACCATCCTAAATCCCCACAAGCAAAACATGTCATGCTAAATATGGCAAGCACTCCAACTCACCTAAATACCTAACCCTGATGCCAAGGTTATCGGTGCCCCAAACCGACAATTCCCTTGCCTCCGTCTAACCAACTAAATGCCTACCAACAACAACCTCCTCATCCACATAATGAATGGACTCCTCTTTCTAAGCCATTGGCCAATATATTTTAGAAACTATATGATGGAGGCCATATTACCTTGCTTAAGATCAAACCAGAGGATCCTAACCGGTCCAAACCAAAAGGGCTCAACAAATATGCCTATTATGAATACCATCACCAAAGAGAGCATGACATTAATGGTTGTCATCAATTCCAAAATCTAATTCAAGAATAATCAATCATGGAGCCATTTAGGTTGATAATCCCTAGCCTACTCCTAACCAAAACCTAAATATTTTTTGGAATTCCTTACCTCAACACAAGATGCAACATACATGAGCGGCCACCTCAACCTTGCAACCAACTAACCAGCAAGTTAACCAAATCAATCATGACCCTATTTTCCAAGGCTTTGTTGGGATGATCAACATTGTAACAAAAAACCAATGGTAGCCAACTTGTCCCACCCAAAAACCATCACCCATTCAAATACCATCATCCTCTATGGCCCCACCAAAACAAGGCTCCCCTCCCCCTTCCAATCGATCATCACTATCTGAAGTAGCCTTACACACCAATTAAGAACCATGCCTACCAAAGTATCTATCTATGATCTACTTCAATAGTCTCAACCTCATTGTGAGGTGTTGAATGGCATCCTATGGTCAATATATCTTGAAACTAATGACATCAATGCCTTTGCAAATTTTGTAGGTAATGTGCACACATGCATGCAACCCTCAATTTTCTTTTACGATCATGAAATGACAACCCTTGAGGGAGTAGGGGTTGATACCCCCATGCATATCATGGCATGTGTTGATGGTATCACATACAAATAAGTTTTTATTGATATTAGTTCATCCATCAACATAATCACTACCCCTACCCTCAAACACGTAAACATCTCATCCAATCACCTTATCACTCCTACCATGGACCTACAAACTTTCAATGGCACCATGTGCTCTATGCTCGATATGATAGTCCTACCTATTCAAACAAGCATCAAAACCATATCTACCTTGTGCCATGTCATTGAAGGGGAGATGCAATACAACCTTCTCCTCGATAGACCATGGATCAAAGACATGCAATGTGTTCCCTCTACATTACATCATTACCTAAAATATCTCCATAAAGGGCAAGTACATCTAATCTCAATCGATGATAATCCATTTAAATTTTACCACATGGTCACCCTCTCGCAAGCTCCTATGCTTTCTTCCATACACCTCACACCCACAACCATCATGCCTAATCCACCTACACCATTAAAAACTTTATTTGTAGCTCCAACAACATCGTCACTTGCATGCCCTTCTCCTCCCCCACAACATGGTTCCAAACCACTACTAAATATTTTCCCACCTTCTTCATATTAAATACATACCCCTTCTCGATCGTCACCTTCTTCAATTTCCACCACCAGTCTTCCTCTTATTTTGCCTATGCTTTTTTCAATAACCAGTCCATCACCATTCATTTCCCCTTCATCTCATCAATCTTTTACCCAAAAATGCAACCATCCACATCTTCTCCTCTACTATCAAAAGGTTGAGGATCCTCACTACCACCAACCCATCTAGAAATACCACATGTACCGATTCTCATGATCACTCTAGATCTGGAAGAGTATGTTGTCGACAATGCTCACATTTCTCCTCCCAACATCCAAACAACACATGATTTCGATCATCCTTAAAATATCACACTAACCATTTGTACCGTTATCTCAATGGGGTCCCTATAAGTCAAACAAATTTTATGTACGGAGGTATCAATGTTTCCTCTAAAATATCAAAACCAAAAGCACCTAAGGCCTAATTTTACAATAATATGGATTAATTGTCCAACCCTTTTTATTTTTTATTTTTTATTTTTTAAATAGGAGAGTTGGCTACAGTCACAATTTTTAGTAACTGGCAGCGCAGGGTTCAAACCACATGGACTGTAACCATCAAACCTATCCATCTCGTTAATTGTTGACTCGGCGTGAGATGAGGACCGTCGATCACTTGAGGTTCGTATTGTCGTCGTCGGTCTGGCGCGCACTCAAAGAATTCAGAGCAGATTACTTCCTTTGCAAATTGGCACTACCAAGATTTACGCACTCAAAGAATTCAGAGCAGATTACTTCCTTTGCAAATTGGCACTACCAAGATTTGAATCCAGCTTTGTATACCTTAGGTTACTTTCACCATTTCAATTGGAATGGGTTTGGCCTGGTCATCATGAACAGGTTCTATCATTGACATAAATCTAAAAAGCTTTGTTATGTTTCCATTTTTGTTTATGAAAAAACTATACAATCTTTCTTATCTTGAAATTGGATATCATATAAACTGTACCAAAAAGGAAAAACCAACCATTCTTATCTTGAATGTTGGGTATCGTATACACCGTAAAAAAATTAAAAATAAAACCAACCGTTCTTATCTGGAAAGTTGGGTATAACAGAAACTGTGACCCACGCAACCCACATATGAAGAGCAATCTATGCATTAAGACACGGCTACTAGACTACTTTGGATTGTGGGAGAAATTCAGATTCAGCACTTTGTTTATCATTGTCAGTCATTTTAAGGTATGTTGTCAGGTTCTACCCTTGCTTTGGCTTATATCGCTTTCTGAAATTGACCTCCAAAGAAAAAGGATTGATCCCACTTTGGATGACTTGAGTCTGCAAACCCCTCTAGCTATTGAAAATCCCCACATTGTGAATAATCAGTGGCCTTACTGTCATTGGCAGGAGGAAAGTTCAGATTTTTAGCAATGGCCATGGAGTTTACTGAAGAGGAACTGAAACAATACAATGGGTCTGATTCCAGCAAGCCCATATATGTGGCAATCAAGGGGAGGGTGTTCGATGTTTCAAGTGGGGCGAGTTTCTATGGTCCAGGGGGTTCGTATGCCATGTTTGCAGGCAGAGATGCTAGCAGGGCACTCGCCAAGATGTCCAAGAATGAGGAGGACATCAGTGCTTCCCTGGATGGATTGACAGACAAGGAGATTGGTGTTCTGGAGGATTGGGAGAAGAAGTTTGAGGCTAAGTACTCTGTTGTTGGCCGTGTTGTTTAGATGCACATGGTAGTAATGTGAATCGGTAGGGCAAGTATTGGTATTTCGGTAGTTGGAACTGATGAATAACTGGATCTTTGATTGATGACTCTTGATTATCTGTGGTACTGTAGAGTAACCTAATTATGCTGGTAATGGATTGAAATAGGTCTTATCAAATTCAATTGCTTGTGGGTATTTCCAGAAGTGCCCTCGTTAAGAAAATTATTACTCTGATAGAAGTAGCCAGAGGGTCTTTGTTTCATAGCGATTTAAAAAAAAAATAACATATTTGTATTTTTCTAATTTATATATAGATAGATATGCAGATATAGTTAATTCAATTGCTTGTGGGTATTTCCAGAAGTGCCATCGTTAAGAAAATTATTGCTCTTATAAAAGTAGCTAGAGGGCCTTAGAGGGCCTTTGTTTCATAGCGATTAAAAAAAAACTTATATTTTTATTTTTCATAGATATGCAGTAATAATTAAATATAATTTTGTTTTTAGGAGTATAGTTTTTTTTTTTTTTTAAGGGAATTCATAATACCAATATAATTTTGTTTTTATGAATATAATTTTTTTTTTAGGAAATTCATAATATCATTGGGTGTTGTTATTATAAACCCTCCTTATTAGGATAGAGGAAGTTAACAGGACCCTAACTCTTAGGGTCAACTGGGCAAAGGGACAGCCAACTTGTAAACATTCAGCGGCTACCATCTAACCTATCCTTGTCTAGTTACACTGGTTTAAACCTTGAACTTTCAAAGAGGAGCCAAAACCCTAAGAACAAACCAACTCAAACCAGGACTATGATCAAGTATCAATTTCTAAATTATAATTTTATATAAGTAAATATGAATCTTTAAGATAAGTGATTGGTATAAATGGATTATCATGATTTAATTTCTTAAAAATAAAAAATCCTATTAATTTTATCTTTATCCAACAATTTAAATATTATAAAAAAAATTAAAAATAAAATAAACATAAAAATAAACCAAAGCATATACTCGTTTTCAAGTTGTTTAAACAGATTACTAATCAGCTTACAAGTTACAACTATATAACAACACTTTAGAATTAAAGAGAATCTATATATAGGTCGCTGAAACTACTAAGGTGCCCACTTTTCAAGTCATTATTTTCCAAATGTATCCCATTTTTTTAAACAACTCCTGTTTATACCCTAATTTAATAAAAGGAATTAGACTCGGGTCATGCTCTCACCAATGTATTTGTTTGGATACAGTCTTTTGGATAACAAATCAGATTTGCTTTCTTGTTCAATTTTATTCTATGATAATATGCACAGTCTGGGATTCTGAGTACCATTTGCTGCCTCTACCACCGAGCTACTTGTTTTAATTGTGTTCTCATTGATGCCCAAGTGGGTAGGCCAAACCCTCCTCTCAGGTATAAAGAGGTCAGACTATTGAATGGGCAACTTATGACAGGGGTGCGATTATTCTTCCCACGAGTAGGTTTAATGAATCATCTCTGTGCCATGGGAGATCATTTGGTTTCAGCAACCAGTGCATATCCAAAGCTGGAGAATTTCACTGCACCCAAATTCTGAACTCGGATGCCCTAATAAGCATGGTTCAGAACTTAGTTTTTGAGCCTTGAGCCTCACTATCTTCCTGTCAAGCCACAATTCTTGATGAAGTCCTAGCTGTTCTCCAAACCAAAAAGTGTTGTAAGCCCATGTTTGAGAACATGGACCGACTGTCTAGTATTCAAACCCGGGACCACTTTCTAGCCAGTGGACAGCACTGAGCTGCTTGCCCTTTTCCTTATGGGTTTCATTGTAAGTGTTGATTGTTACCTTACAACGTATACTGAAAGGAAATTGAACGAGTACATGAAGGTGAATCTTAAATTTATCACCCAGATAATACATTGTAGAGACTATTGATGGTCATGTCATGGGAGATTCACAAATATATTACTGTGCTTCTGTCTCATAGTTACTGATTCTCTTTTAGAGATTGCACCTTGCCATATATCTCTGTAGAAGTCAATTTGCTTTTCAAAAGTGATGTTGAAGATGTCCAGCTCCATTGAATTGAAATTTAAGGGTACTGCCATGGTCTTGCCTGTGGCAGATGCCATTAAAGAGGATGCTTTGGCACTTTACAAATTGTTCTCAAGCTTCTCTATTGTCAAATGTCTTCTGAAAGTTGTATTGTTTATGAAACGATAATTTAAAACTACAAAAGGTGGTGTTTTAATTGAAATTTCAAACTATGCATGTGTTTCTGTGTTTAGACTTTAGACAGTAGGTCAATTATGATTTTTGCTTTTTTAAGAATGATTTATACTCACATAAGATTAATTCTTAGCTTTTGTGATTTACAAGTTTGCACCGAGTTTATTGTCTCTTCAATAGCCAGTTCATTGTGGAGTTTTTTTTTTAATTTCGTATGTTTTGTTGGATAGATAAATTTGCATGGCCTGAGTCGGCCTTTTACACCACAACCTTGGTGACAAGCCCTCATGGAGTCTGGGGATTTTCGTATAATTATGAGTTGTTTTATTGTAATGTGGAGATTTGAAGGTGAGTAAAGCTCTCACAAATATGCCCCATTACCATTCTATCACAACCCTTTGGACTTAATTTAATTAATCTTTCTAAATAACTAACCAAGGTTTGGGATCTCAACCCCACCTGTTTTAATTGGCCTACCCTAACTATTTATTACATTCCCTCGAGGTCAAATAAGTGTCACTGTTTGTGCTTCCATTCTAGATACTTGATCGTTATCTTTGACTCCACATAAATCAAACCAGATTAGAGCATATTATACTTAGTTTTAGATTTGTTTATTTCAAGCTTCACCTAGAATAACCAATTAAAGAGTCATTTCCTTTCCTGGTCCTAAAGCTTGGCATTCCTGCACTTGTTTTTAGAGCCAGAGTATCCCATCAATTATTTTCTCAATCCTTACAGATTCCTCTAGTTCTTTCTCAACAGCATTGTCCGAATTTAAATGGCAATTGAAATCAAGGTAAGGTGATTTGCCTACTAACTTAATTCTACACATTAGAGGACAAAAACCCTTTTATAGTTTTATTTATCTTCAGAAGTTGGAAATCATTTTGCCTTTTCATAGTTATCTGATGCATGAGTATTTTTTTCCCTTCAAAATAAATAGTTTATTTATTTAATAAGAGCTTATCATCCTGGGAAACATGAACAAGTGGATCTAACACATGATTATTTAAACTTTCTACCTCATGATTTGTTTCGGCTTGTTGACTCTGATATAATGTAAAATTAACCATCCTGCTCTAGGGAGTACTCTTTCCTCCCCAGAACCATATTTCATTTACTTCATAAAATTATAACTCTGCTTTGTTGTGACAAGCATACAGCTGATGAATTGTTTGTTATGTTCCACAAAATTCTGGGAGGGGGACAACAGGACAATTTTTTAAGATGAGGGGACGTGTTTCTAAGATAAGTCCCATGGAACATAGATTGTTTTCCATATTGATAATATTTTATCATTATATGAATATCTTGCGGGTTTTTTTTTGTCAGTGCCTCTTATGAGATATTGTCACACCACATGCTAGTTTAAAGCCCCAAAGAATTTGTTGCACCATGTCATCCATTTTTATGCTTGTCCTTTTTTGGTTTATATGGCTCAGTCCGGGGACTCCCTTCCCTATCCTTTTTGACTTGTACATTAGACTTGCTTGGTGCATTCAAGCTTATTATGTGGAGGTTCCAGGATCTAGAATACTTTTCAGAGATGCTAATTACCATGTACATAGTGCAATCTATGAGCCGCCTTCCATAGCAAGATTGGTATGGGGTTGTTTAGCACATTTACTTAACTAGGTGATTGTTTGCTGTATTTACTTTTATATGGTAAGCTACTCCTTTGAAATGTTTTTTTTTTTTTGGTACACCTTTATGTTATGCTATCTATTTCAATGTTAATTCAAATTTGATCATTCTCAGTGCTGGGATTATGCTGCCAGCAATTAGATGTTCTCTTTGGGTCATATGAATCACTTGGCCTTTGAAGACCCTTGCATATCCCTTGCTGGAGAATTCCTCCATGGTCGAACTTTGGAATATATCCCAAGAATAGAACATAGGGATGTCAATGGCCCATCTCAACCATCTAACCATAGTCCTAGGGACTACAAAGCAAACCTGAGTTCAAGACTGTAATTTATTGACTTTTTTGTGTTTTGCAAGTCTCAAGTAAATATCCTGTCTTCAACCTGATTTAATTATTTCTTTAATCTATTTTATAGCAGTCCAGTTAATAGTATTCTGCTTTTCTACTCTCCGATTTGTAATTCTGAGCTAATAGCTTAGGTAGCTTTTGAGTGTTGATAACATATACATTCTGATCAATTTATGGAAATTAGGGCCCAATTTTATATTTTACAACCTGTTTGTATTTTAATTTTTGAGCTGTTTAGACTCGAAATGTATTTTTTTGGTGCCTTTTTCAGAAGGATGCTGCCTATTGAAATGCATTATTATATACATTCTTATGTCAATCATAGACTTCGGAGTTTATATCTCAGACAAGGAAATTATAGTCAGTTGAATTATAGCAATATTCCCATAGCTCCCAAAAGTATTATGTATTCTTTTTTGTTGTAGGTTTAAAGTATTTCTTATGGCAATCATAGACTTCGGAGTTTATATCTCAGACAAGGAAATTATAGTCAGTTGAATTATAGCAATATTCCCATAGCTCCCAAAAGTATTATGTGTTCTTTGTTGTTGTAGGTTTAAAGTTTTGCAGGGAAAATTTTGCCTATATAGAGTTGTTCGCTGAGGATGATCTCCGGGGATGTTAATTGCAGGTTTTCTTCTTGACCTGCAATTGGATTTCATGACTGGCCATTAGTCAGGAATTTGACATTGTAGCTGCTTTTTTCTTTTTTTTGTTTGGAGGGGTGGTGAATGTTTGAAGGTGAGAAACCTGTAAAGGAAGATGGACATTCTATTAGGTGAAAGCAAAACAAAAATAAGAGTGGTCTTCTCACTTGAGAAAAACTAAATTGAAATTCCCTCAGAACTCCACTCTTTTAGCTAAGAGATTGTAGGTTTAAGCAAAGAAAATCAAAGATACAAAGCTTGAGGGTAAGAATGTTCAGATTTTTCAAGATTTAAAAACCACCATGGATAAATATGTTCTACATTCAGATTTCTATGCTGTTGAGAGGGATGATGTGGATAATGTTTTGGGTTATCCTTGGTTGCAAACTTTGGGTACTATTAACATAAATGTGCAAAAGAAATAATGAAGTTATGGTATAGAAATAAGAAGATAACACTACAAATTCGAGGTGTAGACCAATTGGTGCAGGCAAATCCCATTAGAGGGATGGACGCCCAAGGTTCAAATCTCGGGCCTTGTTGGACTGAACGCTAAAATGGAGCAACAATATTTTGAGTCATCAAAGAACGCAGAACAAGAAGTTAAGGTTGCAGCATATCACCAACCACAACACCAAGAGTGACAACAATCTTGGAGGCATGGCTTAGGGCAACAATATTATAAATCTGCATGGAGTCAAAAGGGGACCAAGTATGGTAGTGTTTGGCAAAGAAAGCATATTGATTCTAGTTTTGGAGTGGTGCAGTAGCATCAAGGAGCAAATGGACTCATCATTCGAATTACCATAGTAGAATAGGAGAAGCATGGAGCCAATGAAGCAGTTATGGATATTCATGTAGCACAAGGACAGCTTAGTTATTGATTTTCATGTGGCACAAGGGTAGCTTGGCACCATCATAGACCACCACCAATCAAGATTCCACTTGGATGGATGGATGATCGAGATTGGTGCTAGTTGCTAGAATTGTTTAGCAAATCGTATTATTTAGTTTCTTCTCATGTTTTGAGGACAAAACATTTTGTAAGGAGGATGGAATGTTAGTACCCAGGGATAGGAATTTGGGGACTATCTTTGTTACATACCCCATTAATATAATCCATGCCGGCCTATGTTATTGTACCATATGGTATATACTAAAAATATCACATGTCAAGTTAGGAATAAGTAGGAAAATCTTGTCATAAGTAACTATCAGAGAATATTGTCATAGAATAGTCAGGAAATATGCTTATAAAAAGGTAAAGATGTAAAAGTTATATCAAGTATTCTTTGGAATACTCTTAGCTCGTGGAGCGGAGATTGGGTGATTACTTCCTTAAGGAGTAATATTTGGTGTTGCCCTACCTCAAGGGCATTATCTAGCTCTATGTTAGTGTGGATTGTTATTGTGGATGCATGTTTGATATGTCTACATATCGGTGAATGATTTAATGTTAATGAGAATACGTAACACTTGCATTTCTTGACAAGTTTTGAACATTGGTCTCCTCCTTGAAAGTCGGTTGAACTCTTGCCATTCGATAGGATTGATAAATTATTTTACTATCCAAAACATAAATTATTTTACTTCTATGAAGCATTAAAAAGTTTGCTTAGAACGAAACTGAGAGGAGTGAGGAGGATTGGAATCTAGGTTTTTTTTTGCAGAAAGAGGGCTCTCCAAGGGGTGTAGCATGGAGATTGATGTGGACAACGTCTCTCCACGATCTTCATCAAATGATGGAAAATCGTCGTTTAGTCTTGCAGGTGACCATTTACCAAAGACGGAGACAACAACATTGTCATTTCATGCCAAAGAGACTGAGACAATAGGCGACTCGGGGTTCTTGGCTTCAAGAGTTGCATCATATGACAATTTTGGTGGGATTCACACAGCTTCACATAGCAAGAAAGAGAATGAGCACAGGCCACCAATTTCTAGTGTTGTTTTCCATCCCCATAGAGAGGGCAAGTCACGGGATGAGTTCTTTATTTCACCTTTCAGCAACTTGCTAGCGGACCCCTTATTTAAGTTTAGAAATAAATCGACCCATCAACCAGAATGGGAGGATGATCTTTTGGAGCCCAAGGGTGTCTTTAGCCCTACTCATGGATTTTCCTCCAGATCTAAGCCATGCCTTTACCGTGACATGCAAAATAGTGTAACTCCAAGAGAGGAACAAGATAGAAGGGATATTTCTAAAGGCAACAACCCATGCTTCCGTTCAGGCTTCCCCACCAGATTGGGTGCCATGTTGCAAGGGAGAGCCAACACTAGCTCCCCTTACACCCATGCATTGCTCAACAACCTGACTTTCAATGGCAGCAATTCTCAAGCATCCCCAACAGCTCAATTGGAGGACCTTCATTCCAACCCATGGACCTAGAGGATTTGAACAAGGAGGTGGTGACCAACATGTACCAAAGGAGGGTGTTAGTCTCACAATGACACTGAGAGAGGGGGGTGAATCAGTGTAGCTCTTTAAAACTTAAATCTTCAACACTCAAAGCCAAAACAATGAAAACATAAAACCAAATAAAGCAAGTATAACAAGAGAACATCACACAACACAAGATGTACCGAGGTTCACCGATTTGGCTACATCCTCGAAAATGACTGTTTGGACTCCCATCCAAATCCAACCTTTGCAAAGCACCAACTTTACAATCAATAGCACCAACCCCTGATTTATCTACACCAACATAAAGGAGCACCAAAGATTTTCTTTAATGAAGCTTCTTAAAACAATATAAATTCTCTTTTTTATTTTGAGAAGGCATTTCGTCAAACATGTCACATGCAAAGAATTGACACCTTGCTCGTTCTCTTACTTCGGAGCCACGTGACACCTCAAACCAAAAACGAAAGATGCTCTATTTGATGCCTTGAAGGTGTAACAACACTGAAACCAAAACTCTAGCGACTCGCAAGGTCGAAACGGTCAACTGAAGGATTTTGCACAAGTGGAACAAATTGACATAAAAGTGACATGTACTTGTTTTTGCAACAATTATAACTCTCACCTTGTAACTCTGTTTTCTCCGAAATTTGAAACGTAGAATCTCTACAATGCTGACTACATTCAGTCTGAACCTCGCTGCATAACTCCGTACAGTTCACCTGTACCACCTCCACGAAAACTGTTGCTGACACACTTTTTCAAAAAAGAGTGTTTTTGTGACAGTTTTGCAACGCTTGTAACATTCGCCTCGTATCTCCGTTTTGGTGGAAATTTGGAACACATGTTCTTGAAGATAACGAGCACCTCCAGTTCGAATTTTGCTATCAAATTCTTCTCGGTTTGCTCGCAGTGCTTCTGACAAAACTGCCTTTTTTCGGCATGTACAACCACTTGCCAAATCATTCGCCAAGATACCGAAAACATCACCGATCAACCCAAACATTGTGCTGACACCTCCAACGTTGTTTTGGACTGTTTCCTGACATGCTGGCATGTTCAAAACTGATCCATCCTGTCCAATTGTGCCCGTGACAACTTTTGCAATTTTTTGACTTCTTGACGTTTTTTTCAACTTTTGCAAATTTGCACGAACAACCTGTAACAACTTCACCCGAACATAAAAAACATCCTCATAAGCATTGAACATCACTGTACATACTTCGAACAACCTTCAAACAACTGTCCACTGCATCAACCTGTCCATTTGAGTGTGTTGACAACAATGACAATAATGTCGCTGCACCTTGCTCAACAATCTCCTCCTTTGGAATTGTTGGCAACACATGCACAATTTTCTGTAACTCTTCTCCCCCTTTGACAACAAGACCAAAGGGCTGCTGCAAACTCCCTTTGAGTCCATGCACAACATTCTCGGGAAAAAATTATTACACTTAGCAAAAATCACAAACATGAGCAAAAAGATAAACAAATACACAAATGCTCCCCCTGAGAATGTGGCCCCAATAGCTAGTCAATTCTTGAGAAGTGTGACCACTCCCAATTTCTTGTGAAGGTACTCAAAGACTTCCTTGGGCAATGGTTTGGTGAAGATATCCGCTACTTGCTCTGTTGTTGGAAAAAAATCCAACTTAACCTCACCTTTCGCAACTTTCTCCTTCAAAAAATGATATCGGATAGCAATATGTTTTGTGCGAGAATGCATAACCGGATTCTTTGAGATGTTAATGGCACTGGTGTTATCACACTTAACTGAAATCGGTTCACTGAAATTAATGCCAAGATCCTTCAGAGTTTGTTTCATCCATAACACCTACATACAACACGTTGTCGCTATAATGTATTCTGCCTCTGCTGTGGATAAGGAGACTGACTCCTATTTCTTATTGTGCCATGCGACCAACCTGTTTCCAAGATAGAATGCACCTCCACTGGTACTCTTCTTGTCATCTACACATCCTACCCAATCTGCATCTGAATACGCAATAAGGGTGAAGTCCTTACCTTTAGGATACCATAACCCATACTCCATAGTACCCTTGAGGTACCGAAGAATCCTCTTCATTGTTGTCACATGAGTCTCCTTGGGACTAGCTTGAAATCATGCTACCATGCATACTATCTGCAAAATATCTGGTCTGGTAGCTGTCAAGTACAGTAAGCTCCCAATCATAGATTTATACATAGTTTGATCAACATTTGGAGATTTGTCATCCTTGCTCAACTTGCAACATGTCATCATGGGAGTGTTAACTGGCTTACAATCCTCCATTGTGAACTTTTTTAGCATCTCTTTCACAAATTTAATTTGAGAAATAAATATGCCCTTCTCCTTTTGATTAACTTGCAATCCGAGGAAATACGAAAGTTCACCAATCATTGACATTTCAAATTCTTTCTGCATCTTATTTGCTAAATCTTTACATAACTCATCTTTGCTGCTGCCAAATATGATATCATCTACGTATACAACAAGAACAATATGATGAACATTTTCTATTTTGACATACAAATTACTATCCACCATACCTTTCTTGAACCTTTGTTGAGTAAGATAATTGTCTAGCCTTGCATACCATGCTTGGGGTGCCTGTTTTAAGCCATATAACGCTTTCTTCAACTTGCAAACCAAGTTGGGATCATCACCAAGTCGGAAACCATTTGGCTGCTCAATATAAACCTCTTCTTCAAGTTTCCCATTCAAAAATCTTGATTTCACATCCATTTGATAAACTTTGAAATTCTTGTAAACTGCTAAAGCTAGAAACATTCTAATTGCCTCTAGTCTGGCCACAGGTGCAAAGGTTTCCTCAAAGTCAATACCTTCAACTTGTGCATAGCCTTTGCATACCGATCTTGCTTTGTTCCTGACTACTTGTTTGTCTTCATTCAATTTGTTTCGAAAGACCCATTTAGTACAGATTACATTTTTATTTGCGGGTCTTGGTACTAACTCCCAAGTCTTGTTTTTCTCGATATGATCTAATTCTTCATTTATTGCATTTACCCAACTTTCATTTTTGTTTGCGTCAGCAACTTTTTTAGGCTCAATGCTGGATAATAGAGTAGTTACTAATCTTCTTCTTGTCTAAACACCAACTGTGGGGTCTCCAATTATTTTCTCTCTAAGATGATCTTTCTGTCAACTGCCTGTTTTGAATTTCTTGTTTTCTTCCACTTCTGAATCACTGTTTGAATCCTCTGAATCAATTTTTGGTTTTTTTTTTCGTTCTCTTTTCCTCATCTCCTTTAATGACCTCTTCATAAATTGGATAGTTCTCTTCATAGCTAATTACTCGTTCCCTTCCTTCATCAACTTTAATATCGACACTATCCACAATTTTTCTTAGCCTCTTGTTGTAGCATTTGTAAGCTTTGCTTTTTGATGAATAGCCAAGAAAAATACCTTCATTTGCTCTTTTTTCAAACTTACCAAGGTTTTCTTCAATTCTTTTGATGTAACACTTGCTGCCAAAAACTTTAAAGTATCTTGTTGTTGCCTTTTTACCGAACCACAACTCATAAGGAGTTTTGCTTTCATGCATCCTCAACATGCACATATTTTGGATGTATACCGCAGTATAGACTGCCTCTTTCCAAAATTTGTCTACTACTTTGCTCTCAGTCAACATAGTTTGTGTCATTTCCTACACCGTCTTGTTCTTTCTTTCTACCACACCATTCTGTTGAGGTGTCCTAGCTGCTGAAAATTGTCTCCTAATGCCATATTTTTCACAATACTCTGTGAAATCCTTTGAAATGAACTCTCCTCCTCTCGTATGACCTTAAACATTTAATCATTTTTCCTGTTTGATTCTCAACTTTGTTTTTGAAAACCTTGAACATCTCAAAAGCTTCGATTTATGCTTCAAAAATAGTACCCATGTCATCCTGGAATAGTCATCTATACACAACATGAAATATTTGTCACCGTTTATGCTTTGCGTTCTCATGGGTCCACATAAATCAGTTGTACTAGTTCCAAAGGTTTGCTTGTGTAGTACTCTTTTGTTTTAAATGAGACTCTAGTTTGCTTTCCATTTTGACATGAAGCACAAATGCTATTTTATGGTTTGCCAATGGTGGGAATATCTCTCACTGCTTTCTTTGAGCTGATTTTTACTAGATTGTCAAATCTGATATGATCGAGCCTCTTGTGCCACAACCAATTCTCATTTTTCTCGTCCAATCAAGCAAGCTCCTTCCGAAGTCTCCGAGAGAGTGTACAGAGTTGCCGGATGTCCTTGATCCAGTTGCTATCAACTTCCCATTGTTTGCCTTTCCGACTTCACAACCTTGCTTCTTAAAGATCACTTCATGACCTCTATCACAAATCTGACTTACGCTCAACAAGTTATGCTTCAGACCAACCACAAACAAGACTTCTTTTGACCTGATTTTTTCATCACTAATCTTAATTGAACCTTTGCCAACTATCTTAGCTCCATCATTGTTTCTAAACTTTACTGAACCACCTTCATATTGCTGCAACTTCTCAAATTTTTGTTTGTCACTCGTCATATGACTGGAGCATCCACTATCAAGTATCCATGGTGCGGATTTATTCTACGCTTTAAATGTCATCTGTACGATCAAGGATTCTTTTTCTTCCTTAGGTCGCTCTTTTTCTTTCCACTCAGGTTTGATTACAATTTTGGGCTCTTGTTTTGGCTTTTCTTTTTCAGTAGCTTGTGCATGTTTTTCGGAAAATTTTCTATTTTGTCTTATTCCATTTGGCTGAAGTTTTCTTCCCTGAAATTGATTTGATGCAAATGTACTTCGACAATTTCTTGCAATATGCCCAAAATTATGGCGGTTATAACATTCTACTGCATAATCCATCAAAGGTGAAAACGCATTTCTATTGGTAAAATTCCTTGGTCCTACATTATACTTGCAATATGAGATCTTATGTCCATAACCATTGCATTTAAAACAGTAACCAGAAAATAGATGATTGAACCTGGGTGGTGGTCTTTGCCATGTTGTCGTAGGAGCCATAAATTGTCTTCTTCTTTTATGTGTGACATTGGTGAAGCCATCATTGTTAATTCTCCTTTCGTGCCTTGCATTATTGCTTTCCTTTGCATGATTCATTTTTGTTTGATCAACCTGTTTCTTCTCTTCATTCTTTGTGGATTCTTCATTTATTGCCTTTGATCCATTTGACAATTCTCCTTAATCAAAACCCAAACCAAATTTGATGCTTGTAGTCTTTTGGTTATTTATGATCTTATCCGACTTCATAGAACTTTCTTCACGTTTGTGATAACAACTAATTTTTTGATTCATCTCTTTTAGCTGCATTCTTAAACCAACAATCTCTTCTTATAGCTTACTGCAATAATCTATTTTCATGGTTATTTGCACTTCGAGATCTTCAGAGATTTTCTTGGATTTTTCTATCTGTACTTTCAAATTTGTTATGATTTCATTTGCATCCTCAAGCTTTCTTGAAATTTTCTTATTCTTTTTTCTTTCTATCTTCAATTCATCTAGAGTTGCAATTAGTTCCTCTTCCAAATTCACTTCTGCGTCAATTTCTTCTTCATCACATTCCTGTTCTTTTTCTGGTTTTTCTTCTTTGAGTGCCATGAAAAGAGCTTCACCTGTTTCCTTTTCAAAATCCTCACTGGAGCTATCTTCTGATGAACTGACATTCTTAGAGATGAAACTTTTCTTCTTGAAGTAGCCTTTTCTAGAATTTGTTTTTTTCTTCAAGTCACTTATTTCTTCGTGCGATCTTTCATCACTTCTGTTCTTCTCATTAAGTGGACATTTAGCTGCAAAATGTCCAACGCCTCCACAGTTGAAACATTTAAACGGTAACTTTCCTCTATATTTTCTTTTTCCCCTTTTTAGTTTTCGAACAAAGTTTGCTTCCATTTCATTTGATGTCTCTTCTTTCTCGGGCCTTGTTGGACTGAACGCTAAAATGGAGCAACAATATTTTGAGTCATCAAAGAACGCAGAACAAGAAGTTAAGGTTGCAGCATATCACCAACCACAACACCAAGAGTGACAACAATCTTGGAGGCATGGCTTAGGGCAACAATATTATAAATCGCATGGAGTCAAAAGGGGACCAAGTATGGTAGTGTTTGGCAAAGAAAGCATAGTGATTCTAGTTTTGGAGTGGTGCAATGATCATCAAGGAGCAAATGGACTCATCATTCGAATTACCATAGTAGAATAGGAGAAGCATGGAGCCAATGAAGCAGTTATGGATATTCATGTAGCACAAGGACAGCTTAGTTATTGATTTTCATGTGGCACAAGGGTAGCTTGGCACCATCATAGACCACCACCAATCAAGATTCCACTTGGATGGATGGATGATCAAGATTGGTGCTAGTTGCTAGAATTGTTTAGCAAATCGTATTATTTAGTTTCTTCTCATGTTTTGAGGACAAAACATTTTGTAAGGAGGATGGAATGTTAGTACCCAGGGATAGGAATTTGGGGACTATCTTTGTTACATACCCCATTAATATAATCCATGCCGGCCTATGTTATTGTACCATATGGTATATACTAAAAATATCACATGTCAAGTTAGGAATAAGTAGGAAAATCTTGTCATAAGTAACTATCAGAGAATATTGTCATAGAATAGTCAGGAAATATGCTTATAAAAAGGTAAAGATGTAAAAGTCATATCAAGTATTCTTTGGAATACTCTTTGCTCGTGGAGCGGAGATTGGAGTGATTACTTCCTTAAGGAGTAATATTTGGTGTTGCCCTACCTCAAGGGCATTATCTAGCTCTATGTTAGTGTGGATTGTTATTGTGGATGCATGTTTGATATGTCTACATATCGGTGAATGATTTAATGTTAATGAGAATACGTAACACTTGCATTTCTTGACAAGTTTTGAACATTGGTCTCCTCCTTGAAAGTCGGTTGAACTCTTGCCATTCGATAGGATTGATAAATTATTTTACTATCCAACACATAAATTATTTTACTTCTATGAAGCATTAAAAAGTTTGCTTAGAACGAAACTAAGAGGAGTGAGGAGGATTGGAATCTAGGTTTTTTTTTGCAGAAAGAGGGCTCTCCAAGGGGTGTAGCATGGAGATTGATGTGGACAGCGTCTCTCCACGATCTTCATCAAATGATGGAAAATCGTCGTTTAGTCTTGCAGGTGACCATTTACCAAAGACGGAGACGACAACATTCTCATTTCATGCCAAAGAGACTGAGACAATAGGCGACTCAGGGTTCTTGGCTTCAAGAGTTGCATCATATGACAATTTTGGTGGGATTCACACAGCTTCACATAGCAAGAAAGAGAATGAGCACAGGCCACCAATTTCTAGTGTTGTTTTCCATCCCCATAGAGAGGGCAAGTCACGGGATGAGTTCTTTATTTCACCTTTCAGCAACTTGCTAGCGGACCCCTTATTTAAGTTTAGAAATAAATCGACCCATCAACCAGAATGGGAGGATGATCTTTTGGAGCCCAAGGGTGTCTAGCCCTACTCATGGATTTTCCTCCAGATCTAAGCCATGCCTCTATCGTGACATGCAAAATAGTGTAACTCCAAGAGAGGAACAAGATAGAAGGGATATTTCTAAAGGCAACAACCCATGCTTCCGTTCAGGCTCCCCCACCAGATTGGGTGCCATGTTGCAAGGGAGAGCCAACACTAGCTCCCCTTACACCCATGCATTGCTCAACAACCTGACTTTCAATGGCAGCAATTCTCAAGCATCCCCAACAACTCAATTGGAGGACCTTCATTCCAACCCATGGACCTAGAGGATTTGAACAAGGAGGTGGTGACCAACATGTACCAAAGGAGGGTGTTAGTCTCACAATGACACTGAGATAGGGGGTGAATCAGTGTAGCTCTTTAAAACTTAAATCTTCAACACTCAAAGCCAAAACAATGAAAACATAAAACCAAATAAAGCAAGTATAACAAGAGAACATCACACAACACAAGATGTACCGAGGTTCACCGATTTGGCTACATCCTCGAAAATGACTGTTTGGACTCCCATCCAAATCCAACCTTTGCAAAGCACCAACTTTACAATCAATAGCACCAACCCCTGATTTATCTACACCAACATAAAGGAGCACCAACCCCTCTACCAAGCACCCTCTTGATTTTGGTATTGATAATAAAATGACATATGAATGTCTTCACTGAAACCAGAACCCTCTATGGTCTGTAAGCTCAAAATCTAAAACTTATATTTCACCCAGTATAACATCCCTCTCTCTGCATTACTTAGAAATTGTATCTCCTCTTCTCACAAAAAAAAAAAACTGATTGTTCTCTTAGCTCGTTCTGCCAATTGCTAAACGCTTTCGGGGTATTGTGCAGCACTTTGTTTGCGAACTCCTCTCAAAATTTCAGCCAAAATGGATATCATATGAGAAAGTTATGTCCAAAATACTGAAGTGACGTTTTTCACCACTTTCCAAAAATCACGGATTTTCACTCTTTATTTTTCTCCACACACACTTCTCTCTTCATAAAATAAAGTCCCCACATTTCAATAAAATCCTTTGTCACTTAAAAAGCACACACTTGCATTCTTTTTCCCTTTTCAATTTTAAAAAGATTTTCTTTAATGAAGCTTCTTAAAACAATATAAATTCTCTTTTTTATTTTGAGAAGACATTTCGTCAAACACGTCACATGCAAAGAATTGACACCTTACTCGTTCTCTTACTTCGGAGCCACGTGACACCTCAAACCAAAAACGAAAGATGCTCTATTTGATGCCTTGAAGGTGTAACAACACTGAAACCGAAACTCTAGCGACTCTGCAAGGTCGAAACGGTCAACTGAAGGATTTTGCACAAGTGGAACAAATTGACATAAAAGTGACATGTACTGTTTTTGCAACAATTATAACTCTCACCTCGTAACTCTGTTTTCTCTGAAATTTGAAACGTAGAATCTCTACAATGCTGACTACATTCATTCTGAACCTCGCTGCATAACTCCTTACATTTCACCTGTACCACCTCCACGAAAACTGTTGCTGACACGCTTTTTCAAAAAAGAGTGTTTTTGTGACAGTCTTGCAACGCTTGTAACATTCGCCTCGTATCTCCGTTTTGGTGGAAATTTGGAACACATGTTCTTGAAGATAACGAGCACCTCCAGTTCGAATTTCACTATCAAATTCTTCTCGGTTTGCTCGCAGTGCTTCTGACAAAACTGCCCTTTTTTGGCATGTACAACCACTTGCCAAATCATTCGCCAAGATACCGAAAACATCACCGATCAACCCAAACATTGTGCTGACACCTCCAACATTGTTTTGGACTGTTTCCTGACATGCTGGCATGTTCAAAACTGATCCATCCTGTCCAATTGTGCCCGTGACAACTTTTGCAATTTTTTGACAACTTCTTGACGATTTTTTCAACTTTTGCAAATTTGCACGAACAACCTGTAACAACTTCACCCAAACATCAAAAACATCCTCATAAGCATTGAACATCACTGTACATACTTCGAACAACCTTCGAACAAATTTCCACTGCATCAACCTGTCCATTTGAGTGTGTTGACAACAATGACAATAATGTCGTTGCACCTTGCTCAACAATCTCCTCCTTTGGAATTGTTGGCAACACATGCACAATTTTCTGTAACTCTTCTCCCCCTTTGACAACAAGACCAAAGGGCTGTTGCAAAATCCCTTTGAGTCCATGCACAACATTCTCAGGCAAAAATTATTACACTTAGCAAAAATCACAAACATGAGCAAAAAGATAAACAAATACACAAATGCTCCCCCTGAGAATGTGGCCCCAATAGCTAGTCAATTCTTGAGAAGTGTGACCACTCCCAATTTCTTGTGAAGGTACTCAAAGAATTCCTTGGGC
This sequence comes from Wollemia nobilis, assembly GCA_028583015.1. Lineage (NCBI taxonomy): Eukaryota > Viridiplantae > Streptophyta > Pinopsida > Araucariales > Araucariaceae > Wollemia > Wollemia nobilis. The sequence continues at coordinate 13,172,886 of JAQPPZ010016955.1, read as the reverse complement.
AATGGTTTGGTGAAGATATCCACTACTTGCTCTGTTGTTGGAAAAAAATCCAACTTAACCTCACCTTTCACAACTTTCTCATTCAAAAAATGATATCGGATAGCAATATGTTTTGTGCGAGAATGCATAGCCGGATTCTTTGAGATGTTAATGGCACTGGTGTTATCACACTTAACTGAAATCGGTTCATTGAAATTAATGCCAAGATCCTTCAGAGTTTGTTTCATCCATAACACCTACGTACAACACGTTGTCGCTATAATGTATTTTGCCTCTATTGTGGATAAGGAGACTGACTCCTATTTCTTACTTGTGCCATGCGACCAACTTGTCTCCAAGATAGAATGCACCTCCACTGGTACTCTTCTTGTCATCTACACATCCTACCCAATCTGCATCTGAATACGCAATAAGGGTGAAGTCCTTACCTTTAGGATACCATAACCCATACTCCATAGTACCCTTGAGGTACCGAAGAATCCTCTTCACTATTGTCACATGAGTCTCCTTGGGACTAGTCTGAAATCATGCTACCATGCATACTATCTGCAAAATATCTGGTCTGGTATCTATCAAGTACAGTAAGCTCCCAATCATAGATTTATACATAGTTTGATCAACATTTGGAGATTTGTCATCCTTGCTCAACTTGCAACATGTCATCATGGGAGTGTTAACTGGCTTACAATCCTCCATTGTGAACTTTTTAGCATCTCTTTCACATATTTAATTTGAGAAATAAATATGCCCTTCTCCTTTTGATTAACTTGCAATCCGAGGAAATACGAAAGTTCACCAATCATTGACATTTCAAATTCTTTCTGCATCTTATTTGCTAAATCTTTACACAACTCATCTTTGCTGTTGCCAAATATGATATCATCTACGTATACAACAAGAACAATATGATGAACGTTTTCTATTTTGACATACAAATTACTATCCACCATACCTTTCTTGAACCTTTGTTGAGTAAGATAATTGTCTAGCCTTGCATACCATGCTTGGGGTGCCTGTTTTAAGCCATATAACGCTTTCTTCAACTTGCAAACCAAGTTGGGATCATCACCAAGTTGGAAACCATTTGGTTGCTCAATATAAACCTCTTCTTCAAGTTTCCCATTCAAAAATGTTGATTTCACATCCATTTGATAAACTTTGAAATTCTTGTAAACTACTAAAGCTAGAAACATTCTAATTGCCTCTAGTCTGGCCACAAGTGCAAAGGTTTCCTCAAAGTCAATACCTTCAACTTGTGCATAGCCTTTGCATACCGATCTTGCTTTGTTCTTGACTACTTGTTTGTCTTCATTCAATTTGTTTCGAAAGACCCATTTAGTACCGATTACATTTTTATTTGCGGGTCTTGGTACTAACTCCCAAGTCTTGTTTTTCTCGATATGATCTAATTCTTCTTGTCTAAACACCAACTGTGGGGTCTCCAATTATTTTCTCTCTAAGATGATCTTTCTGTCAACTGCCTGTTTTGAATTTCTTGTTTTCTTCCACTTCTGAATCATTGTTTGAATCCTCTGAATCAATTTTTGGTTTTTTTTTTCGTTCTCTTTTCCTCATCTCCTTTAATGACCTCTTCATAAATTGGATAGTTCTCTTCATAGCTAATTACTCGTTCCCTTCCTTCATCAACTTTAATATCGACACTATCCACAATTTTTCTTAGCCTCTTGTTGTAGCATTTTTAAGCTTTGCTTTTTGATGAATAGCCAAGAAAAATACCTTCATTCGCTCTTTTTTCAAACTTACCAAGGTTTTCTTCAATTCTTTTGATGTAACACTTGCTGCCAAAAACTTTAATGTATCTTGTTGTTGCCTTTTTATCGAACCACAACTCATAAGGAGTTTTGCTTTCATGCATCCTCAACATGCACATATTTTGGATGTATACGCAGTATGGACTGCCTCTTTCCAAAATTTGTCTGCTACTTTGCTCTCAGTCAACATAGTTTGTGTCATTTCCTACACCATCTTGTTCTTTCTTTCTACCACACCATTCTGTTGAGGTGTCCTAGCTGCTGAAAATTGTCTCTTAATGCCATATTTTTCACAATACTCTGTGAAATCCTTTGAAATGAACTCTCCTCCTCTGTATGACCTTAAACATTTAATCATTTTTTCTGTTTGATTCTCAACTTTGTTTTTGAAAACCTTGAACATCTCAAAAGCTTCTGATTTATGCTTCAAAAATAGTACCCATGTCATCCTGGAATAGTCATCTATACACAACATGAAATATTTGTCACCGTTTATGCTTTGCGTTCTCATGGGTCCACATAAATCAGTTGTACTAGTTCCAAAGGTTTGCTTGTGTAGTACTCTTTTGTTTTAAATGAGACTCTAGGTTGCTTCCCATTTTGACATGAAGCACAAATGTTATTTGATGGTTTGCCAATGGTGGGAATATCTCTCACTGCTTTCTTTGAGCTGATTTTTACTAGATTGTCAAAACTGATATGACCGAGCCTCTTGTGCCACAACCAATTCTCATTTTTTTGTCCAATCAAGCAAGCTCCTTCTGAAGTCTCTGAGAGAGTGTACGAGGTTGCCGGATGTCCTTGATCCAGTTGCTATCAACTTCCCATTGTTTGCCTTTCCCGACTTCACAACATTGCTTCTTAAAGATCACTTCATGACCTCTATCACAAATCTGACTTACGCTCAACAAGTTATGCTTCAGACCAACCACAAACAAGACTTCTTTTGACCTGATTTTTTCATCACTAATCTTAATTGAACCTTTGCCAACTATCTTAGCTCCATCATTGTTTTTAAACTTTCACTGAACCACCTTCATATTGCTGCAACTTCTTAAATTTTTGTTTGTCACCTGTCATATGACTGGAGCATCCACTATCAAGTATCCATGGTGTGGATTTATTCTACGCTTTAAATGTCATCTGTACGATCAAGGATTATTTTTCTTCCTTAGGTCGCTCTTTTTCTTTCCACTCAGGTTTGATTACAATTTGGGGCTCTTGTTTTGGCTTTTCTTTTTTAGTAGCTTGTGCATGTTTTTCGGAAAATTTTCTATTTTGTCTTATTCCATTTGGTTGAAGTTTTCTTCCCTGAAATTGATTTGATGCAAATGTACTTCGACAATTTCTTGCAATATGCCCAAAATTATGGCGATTATAACATTCTACTGCATAATCCATCAAAGGTGAAAACGCATTTCTATTGGTAAAATTCCTTGGTCCTACATTATACTTGCAATCTGAGATCTTATGTCCATAACCGTTGCATTTAAAACAGTAACCAGAAAATAGATGATTGAACCTGGGTGGTGGTCTTTGCCATGTTGTCGTAGGATCCATAAATTGTCTTCTTTTATGTGTGACATTGGTCATTGTTAATTCTCCTTTCGTGCCTTGCATTATTGCTTTCCTTTGCATGATTCATTTTTGTTTGATCAACTTGTTTCTTCTCTTCATTCTTTGTGGATTCTTCATTTATTGCCTTTGATCCATTTGACGATTCTCCTTAATCAAAACCCAAACCAAATTTGATGCTTGTAGTCTTTTGGTTATTTATGATCTTATCCAGCTTCATAGAACTTTCTTCACGTTTGTGATAACAACTAATTTTTTGATTCATCTCTTTTAGCTGCATTCTTAAACCAACAATCTCTTCTTATAGCTTACTGCAATAATCTATTTTCATGGTTATTTGCACTTCGATATCTTCAAAGATTTTCTTGGATTTTTCTATCTGTACTTTCAAATTTGTTATGATTTCATTTGCATCCTCAAGCTTTCTTGAAATTTTCTTATTCTTTTTCTTTCTATCTTCAATTCATCTAGATCTGCAATTAGTTCCTCTTCCAAATTCACTTCTGCGTCAATTTCTTCTTCATCACATTCCTGTTCTTTTTCTAGTTTTTCTTCTTTGAGTGCCATGAAAAGAGCTTCACCTGTTTCCTTTTCAAAATCCTCACTGGAGCTATCTTCTGATGAACTGACATTCTTAGAGATGAAACTTTTCTTCTTGAAGTAGCCTTTTCTAAAAAAAAAAAATTTCTTCAAGTCACTTATTTCTTCGTGCGATCTTTCATCACTTCTGTTCTTCTCATTAAGTGGACATTTAGTTGCAAAATGCCCAATGCCTCCACAGTTGAAACATTTAAACGGTAACTTTCCTCTGTATTTTACTTTTCCCCTTTTTAGTTTTCGAACAAAGTTTGCTTCCATTTCATTTGATGTCTCTTCTTTCTCGAATTCTTATTTTGCTTTCATATTTTTATGGGCTTTAAAAGCAGCTTATTTGTCTATGGGTTTAGATTTTCCTATTCTCATCTCATATGCAGTCAGAACCATGCATCTCATCCATACTAAAAGAATTTAGATCTTTAGCTTCTTCTATAACTGAAACTTTAGAATCAAATCTTTGGGGACGGGATCTTAATACCTTTTTCACGATGACAAAATCTTGGATTTCCTCGCCGAGTCCTCTAATCGCATTAATGACTTCATTAACTATCAGCATATATGCCTCTATATTCTCATCGTCATTCATATTTAATACTTTGAACTGAGCTCAATGTGTTTGTAACTTTGCCTCCTTGATATTAACATCTCTTTCATGAATGCTCTTCAGTTTGTCTCATATTTCTTTTGCCATTTTACAACCCATAATCTTTACCAGTTCGTTGTTCACTAATCCACACATGATAGCATTCTTTGCTTTTGAGTCATTCTCAAAGAGTTTCTTATCGACAAGATCGATTGGAGAAGTGGTGGGTATTGTGTATCCACTATCTACTGAATCCCAAATGTCGTATCCTAAAACACAAAGATATGTCTGCATCCTAAGTCTCCAAAATGCGTAATTAGTTCCGTCAAACAATGGTGCTTTGTTTGATGAGAAGCCTTCACCACCTGCCATTGTGTCACTTCCAAGATCACCCTAGCCGGTTAAGCCTATTCATGAACCTCGCTCTGATACCAATTGTTAGTCTCACAATGACACTAAGAGGGGGGGGTGAATCGATGTAGCTCTTTAAAACATAAATCTTCAACACTCAAAGCCAAAAAAATGAAAACATAAAACCAAATAAAACAAGTATAACAAGAGAACATCACATAACATAAGATGTACCGAGGTTCACCGATTTGGCTACATCCCCGAAAATGACTATTTGGACTTCCATCCAAATCCAGCCTTTGCAAAGCACCAACTTTACAATCAATTTACCAGCACCCACTAGAAGGAGCACCAACCCCTTATTTATCTGCACCAACAGAAAGGAGCACCAACCCCTAATTTATCTGCACCAACGAAAAGGAGCACCAACCCCTCTACCAAGCACCCACTTGATTTTGATATTGATAATAAAATGACATATATGAATGTCTTCATTGAAACCAGAACCCTATATGGTCTGTAAGCTCAAAATCTAAAACTTTTTATTTCACCCAGTACAACATCCCTCTCTCTGCATTACTCAGAATTTGAATCTTCTCTTCTCACAAAAAAAAAGTGAGTGTTCTCTTAGCTCGTTCTGCCGAATTGCTAAACACTTTTTGGGTGTTGTGCAGCACTTTATCTATGAACTCTCAAAATTTCAGCCAAAATGGATATCATATGAGAATGTTATGCCCAAAATACTGAAGTGACATTTTCCACCACTCCAAAAATCACGGATTTTCACTCTTTATTTTTCTCCACACACACTTCTCTCTTCATAAAATAAAGTCCCGACATTTCAATAAATTCCCTTGTCACTTAAAAGCACACACTTGCATTCTTTTTCCCTTTTCAATTTTAAAAATATTTTCTTTAATGAAGCTTCTTAAAACAATATAACTTCCCTTTTTTATTTTGAGAAGGCATTTCGTCAAACACGTCACATGCACAGAATTGACACCTTACTTGTTCTCTTACTTCGAAGCCACGTGACACCTCAAACCAAAAATTAAAGATGCTCTATTTGATTCCTTGAAGGTGTAACTGTAGACACCAAAACAGCACCATTTCGATTAAGTGATTACAAACATTGATCACATTGATATCACAGCTTTTAGGGCAGCCCTTAGAGGTCAAATAGTGGTCTTAACCACTCGCACAGCAGTTTAAAAGATCGAAAAATGAGCAGAGCAAAGTCGGTCGTTCTAGAGCCTTTAACAAACTTCAAAGCCTTTATCCGCGCCAAGCCTTTTGTCAAAAACCAAGCGGGCCCAAAGTGTCGCGATATCGCGACACTTTGGGCCCCGACCCAAAGCGGGCCCAAAGTGTCGCGATATCGCGACACTTTGGGCCCCGACCCAAAGCGGGCCCAAAGTGTCGCGATATCGCGACACTTTGGGCCCCACAGCTGAAGTGGGGGAGCGGCCCAAAGTGTCGTGATATCGTGACACTTTGGGCCCCGACCCAAAGCGGGCCCAAAGCGTCGCGATATCGCGACACTTTGGGCCCCGAGCCAAAGCCGGCCCAAAGCGTCGCGATATCGCGACACTTTGGGCCCCGAGCCAAAGCCGGCCCAAAGCGTCGCGATATCGCGACACTTTGGGCCCCAAGCCGACACGTCACCAAAGTCAAAAGCATGCATTCAACCATCCAAGGAACGACCGCCACGTGGCACCCTCTACGTGTCCCTTCTCGAAGAGACCCCATGGCCCTGTAAAAGCGTGTAGTTTTACGACGGACATTAATGAGACAAGCGGTGTTAAGAAATATCCGATCCGAGGCCACGCCTCATAACCGCGATCTGTCAGTGCGAGCCATGTCCCATAATGGCCCGATAAGGATCAAATCTGAGCGGCCCTTACGGATTTAGGGTTTCGAACATTAATGTTCCCAGAGGCCGAACCCTCTATAAATATAACCGGCTCGATACGTAAGAAGGACTACGAAGTATTTTTCTGGAAACGTAACGAAGTGCTGTTAAACTGAATATCCGACTGTATTCATCTGAACTTGCAATTCCGGCATTGGATTACCTTAATCCATCAATTCGACGACAACTCTGATTATCCAGATTTCGGGCCCATCCCTAGTGGATTGGTGCCGAAGTTAAGCTTTTACGGGGTGGCCCGTTTGGGTATCCCTATATACGTTATTTGATTAATTTCGAATGCATGTTAAAACAGTCCATGTTTTTATAATGTATGTTGTATTCGAATGCGTTAAATAACAGTTTACGTCTTATATTGTCGAATACATGCTGTTTCGAATGCCGTTGTTCTCTGTTCTTTATAAAAGTAGCAGGTTACGTAGAGTTATTTAACGTATGCATTTAATCAAATGTTTGCATACATTATTCGTTGTTTCACAAAGACAAACGTTCCGACTTCTTACCGCAGGTGCTATTAACCGTTTACTGTTTCTTTTACAGCAAGAACAGCAGCAAGCAGGGACTCATCATCACAAGCGGCGGCAACACTACAGCCCGCCCATTTATCATGTGGGCATGCGGAAAGAAATTACTGTTCACCTGTTGTAAAAAATCAGATTATTGTAACCGAGTTGGAATTAATATAAAAAGGCGGTGCTCTTACCTTTTGATATGATTACATCCGTGTTATTACATGCATTAAACTAGTTCTGTTTTTATTGCATCTCGGTGTTTTATTTCCGAAATCTCATGCTTTCGATGGCGATCACGGTGGGACCGGTTCCCATATTTTTAAAAATCACGGAAGTTAATTAAACTTGTTGTGTCTTGTGCTTAACGGTACTTCTTTTTAACCGGAGGTCGAAACAGACAATTTCGGGCAAAGGAGGTAACGATTCTAGCCGTCCATATCATTTTCTGTTGCGAAGTTTCGGGTCATTTCATTTATCGACATTTTAATTTCTTTTAATTATTACGTAAGGTAGAGAAATTTTTCTTAAAAATTTTCTTGCTTTATTTAATTATGTAGTTATCTTCGTAATTATTCATTTAATAATTAAATATTTTTAATTATTAAAATAAGGTAGAGAAATTTTTCTTAAAGATTTTTCTTGCTTTATTTAATTATGTAGTTATCTACGTAATTATTCATCTAAAAAAAAAAAAAAAGAAAGGTAGAAAATTTCTTTGCAATTTTTACTTGCCGTTTTCAGTTAGTATTATCTGTCTGGCATAGGGAAAGATTTCTTTTTCGGTTGCTTGTTTCAAATTTGCAAAGTAAAATGAATCCCACACACCACGTGGTACTTTAAACCAAGGCGTTGGTCGTAAAACCCCAACCCTTGAGCAAGACCAAAGGTGGATTCCATTATCACTTTGGCTTGAGATATTGCATCCATTACCTCGATCGCGATCGTTGCTAGACGTAAATCCCGACGAAAGCTGACCGAGTGTTGTCGGGGTGATTCCCATGCACGCGAGGATAAGTCTTCTATGGTAGGTGTCATAAACAGAGCGATTCCCCTTTCGTACCGCCTATGTTCCACGTACCATCCGCTCTCACGTACCTATAGTCTCCCTCACGTAAGGGCGGGTATATAGAGAGGTTGGTATATCGGTCCGACAATGGTATATTGAAGGGGCGACCATTTATGGGAGTCATATGAGCCAACATTATGCATTTAAACGTTCTTCCAAAATTGCAAAAACAAAACAAAACATCAAAATGCACTAAACCAGTTTAGGACACACTATCAATCCTTAAAAGAGATAATCACGGTTTTGCGTATGTGTGTGTTCATTTCTGCTTGGTGTGCACAAAAAGACAAATCATCATAAACGAGATAAAATCTGCTTAGATAGTAGCGAAACATCACAATGGTGTACACTCGTAGCCAAGCCCAATCAAGGGCAGACGCTATGGAAGGTACACAAAGAGAGGGCGCTAGTCGCCTTCGCTTTAGCCCTGAGGACCTAGCCAAACCATCTTGGCAGTCTGGCCTACAACAAAGTCCACATCAGGCCACTTCAAGAAGGAACTATTGGGAACCTCCTCATTGGAATACACCCGTTCAACACACCCCCTTTCGGGAAGATGGTTCACATGCAGATCTCAATATAAGTAGACAACCGCCTCTTGAGGCTAGGTTTGAATGGCCACAGCGCGATGAAGCGCTAGAGAGGCATACTGTCCATTTGGAGGGGCAACGTGGATATGGCGTCCCTTATTTACCTCCCATCAGAACAGAAAAACAACATCCAGAGCGCAGGGCTCTTTACACAGGGCTAGCTAACTCCGCCCGCCTCTCTCACACCCATAAAATGGAGTACGAGGAAGATCATCACATTCCTCGAGAACAACAAACAGCGCGGGAACCTTGTGTTTCTGCACCTGCTAGATATCATAATCACACATCGAGGCCATAACCTCAAACAAATGTCGCTTACCCCGACAAAGGGAAGCAACCCATTGAAATTCTCGACCATCAAGATCGAGGCAAACACATGGGCAAAACATTCAAGCCTCCTCAACAAAAGAGGGCAGACCCAGTTGACCCGGCAGTCGCCAGACATGCCGCTCGTCAAGCCCAGATCATGCGGCTTAAACAAAGTCATCAGGAAATAGAGTATCGACACCGCTTGGATAGAGAGCGCATGCAACGCGAAGCGGATGAGTTACGCTATGAAATACCTGAGAGGGGGCCAACCCCTCGCATCCAAAGAGCACAACAGTATGAGAGGCACAACCCGTTGGAGCAGGACAGGTCTCCGCGACCTCGTCAAGCTTTGCCTCCGAGACCTTATAGACCCGAAAGGGAGGCCACTCCCCGAAACAATGATGGGTACCCTCAGCGGGGACTCGATCAAGGTCATAGGGCTCGCCTAGAGACTCCTCAAGAGTTTTATGAGGAGTATGAACCAGAAATAGAATGGGTCGACATGCCCCATCAAGGCGGGAGGGCCGCCAATCGGCCACCTCCCCATAGGCCTCCAGTCTCCCTTGACCCACAACGGGAGCAAACCAAAGAAGAAGAAATAAAATCTTCCGATGCATACAAAGCGCTATTAGAGCGTTTGGAGTCCGTGGAGATAAAAGCTTCTGGGCATCAAAAGCCCACACTACGTCAACTCCGCAGTCATCCGGTGCATCCCTCGCACCCATACCTCTTTACCCCGAACATTTCAAGTTGCCACAATTGGTAGCCTTTAAAGGGGAGGAGGACGCACAAGAACATGTCACGAGGTTCCCGAGTCAATGCTTCGGCATCCAAGACAATGATGCATTATTGCTTAGAACTTTCATAACCACATTCGCGGGCCCTGCCTCGGATTGGTTTACACAATTGCCCAAACACAGTATCAACAACTTAGATCAACTAGTGGATGCATTTCTTGAACGCTTTGCTTTCAACACAAGGAAGAAGGCATCACTAAGTGATTTGGCCAGCCTCAAGCAGTATGAGGAGGAAACAATAGCAGCATACGGGAACCGATGGAGGGCTTTGCTTTCCAGGCTACCATACCGTCCCCCTATGTCTGATCTCACTCAGATGTTCGCACGGAGTTGCTTAAAATCAATCTCTGGGCTATTGCTGCTACAGCAATACGACAGCTTAGAAGAAGCCTTGGCGCAAGCCAGAGTCATAGAAGAGATTAAAATAGGCGAAGGCACAATTGCCAAGCCTAAGAAGAAAGAGTGGAATAAAACCACTAAGACTGGGAATACGCAATCACAACCCGCAGCGGTTAATCAAGTTGCGATCAATGTTCCCAAGCCTGTGCAAGACACGCAGCCTCAAAAGGCCAATTACTGTGCAAGTGCCTCCTAGTTATGAGAAAGATAACAAGAAACAGGAGCAGAATCAGCAGCGTCACCCTAAGCGACAATTCACCCCCTACACGGAGTCTAGGGACTCCTTATTTGACCGCTTGTCAGCGGCAAATTTAGTAACCCTTCCAGAGATCCCGACTATAGACCCTAACGCTCCTAAACCTAAGGGATATAGAGAGGAACTATACCGTAGATTTCATAGGCGAAGGGGACACGATTTGAATGGATGTTGGAAGTTCAAAGGTCTAATCCAAGATTTAATCAAAAATAAAACGTTGGCCGTGGACAACCCCATAGCGCCAAACAACCAACAAATGGGGGTATTCAAGGACCCCTTGCCTGCTCACGAGACACAGGCAAAACCTCTCCAAGTTAATGAAGTACGCCAGAATCTTCCCATGCAAGGATTTGTGGGAATGATTAGCATAGTGACGCGGAATAAAAAATACTCAGCAGTTGCCCCTGCGGCAGCCACAAAGGAAGTTCCGACAACGTCACAGCCTCAACAACACCCTATACAGTCACCTCCGCCTAGACCAGAAATCACGATACGGTCCAAACTCACGCAGAGTTTGCGGACCACATCGGCTAGGCTGTCCATTTACGAGCTTATTCAACAATCAACACCTCATAGAGAAGCTCTTATGGACATTTTAAAAACCATCGAATTACAGCCCCAAGAAGCAAATTCTTTCAACAACTTCGTGGGACACGTAAAACGATGTACTGAGCCGGTCATCACCTTCAGAGAGGATGAAGTCAAAGCAATATCGAATGACGCGGCTGATCCACCCCTGCATGTTGTTGCGCGGATCAACGGGATCCCGTATAAGAGAGTGTTGGTAGATACTGGCTCGTCCAGTAATATTATTACCACTGCAGCCCTGAAACATTTGAAGCTGCCAGCCTCTCATATCACAGCCTCCACGTACACACTGCGAGCTTTCAATGATGCAATATGCTCGACAGTCGGCACGGTTGTTCTACCTGTCCAGGTAGGACAAAAGACAACACCAACATTGTGCCATGTGTTGGAAGGCGAGATGGCCTACAATATACTGCTAGGGCGGCCTTGGATTCGGGACATGAAATGTGTCCCTTCCATCGCTCACCGATGCTTAAAGTATGCTTTTGAAGGTGAAATACACGTAGTCCCAATGGACTTGGAACCCTTCAAGTATTGCAATGCGGTACAACTAATGCCTCAATCGACCCTCCCTTCAACGCATTTGGATTTCCAATTAAATCCATCTAAACAGGGTCCAATACCGCAAGCACCACTGATGACCGAATCACCAAAACCCCAGCCAGGTGAGACTTCATCATCTGCTCCTTCATCATCAACGCCACCCGTCATGGCTACACAGAAGGACAAGGGAAAACAAATCATGGAAGAGGCTCAGCCCTTAGAAGAGGGGTTGCCCACAATATCAACGGTATCAACAGAGGAAATATCCAGCACAACGGAAGCTGAGACCCCAAACCTACCAAACATGGAATGGACTCAGGAAGGGCTCCCGTTCCCTCCCTCCGAAGCATCAACAATCACTGTTAAAATGGCTAGTACAGGCCTAGGGGAGTACATAGTGCAGAATGTTGTGGCAACGCCCGCATTAGAGTCAGCCCAGGATATGGGAAGACCTCACCTTCCCATAGGAACACTTTTTCCCCTAGGTCACCCACCCAACCAGACAAATTTTGTGTATGGGGGCCTTGATCATGGTCTTGAACCATGTCAAGCAAAAGGAAGCAGACGAAGAACCTTTTGTTGAAAACATCAATTATATGTCAAACCCACAATTTGCCCTCAAATATCTCGGCCAATGCCATTGGCATGGATACGGGCTAGGCAGATATGAGCAAGGGATGCGTCTCCCTTGCCAACCAAGATATCAGATGCCATATGACAAGTCCGAGTAGGGTTCAACCACCCCCTGCCCTTGGACATCTTGGTTGAAAATATGCAAGACCTAGAAATAGGCAACAAGGGGGGATTGGCACTAGATCTCTATGCCAACCCAAAAATAGAATTTACATTGGGAGATTACCTCCCATGGTCACCAAACACCCTTGGTAACAACAGTAATCCCTCTCCTTTGCTAGAGAGAGGCGAAAGTTCGGATACCCATCCCCAAAAAGAATATCAATGGTGTCCGGACATCTTTTCGAAGCTGTTCCCCTTAGAGATTCCAGTTGAGTCAGCACAATGTCAAGAGAGTCAGGTCCCTCCACCAAAAGTGGAACAACCGCGATGGGACCAGATTAACTTATTGGAGCAAGGAGAGTCCTCAACATCGCCAGCAATAGTCGCTGAAGAGAATGAACATTTTCGAATCTCCGAAAGTGACTCAGAAGATGAGACTGAGATGGACTATCTCAGACATGCGCGACGACATTATCGTGCTTTAACTCATGAAGATCTAATGGGACAGATGGGCATACGATTAGGGCATGAATGGTGGGTCGACCCAGCAGGGTGGGACCTGATCTTGGATCCATGGCTCCACATTCACGATGAGCACCGTCCACCTCGAGACCCTATCATAACAACAGTGCCGAGGGAAGACCCTGTCCTCCATTTGGCACATAGGGCCGATCCGTTCGTGCCCGTTCCCATAGAGCCAGATCCAGAGTATAGGGAATATCTAGAAAAATCAAGTTATCATACCCGCGGTAATGGAGACCAAATTCATTCCATCCACATGATCTCCATTGATTTGACCGCACCCATCCGCAATCCGGCCGATCCAGCACGGTCATTGCATCTAGACATAGATGCCATCGATTGGGATCGCGTCAATTCACCCCTATCACCAACGAGTACTGGCCTTTCGGTGAAATGCCTCATTTTACCCCAAGGACAACTCAGGATATTTTTCAAGTTGAAGAGGAACCTGAGGTTCCAAGCATAGATCTAAATTCAGCTAATGATATCCATTTGATCCCGACTCCACATCAGTTGGAGGACGGATCCCACATGTCAACCGAGGAGACGACCGACGTAGACATCGGCACTGGATCCAATGAATCCACAGATTCTCAAGCTGGGGGTAAGTCTTTCCCCCGAAGAGCAAGCCGATTACATTGCCCTTCTCAAAGAGAAGAAGGAGGTTTTTGCATGGTCGTACAAGGATATGCCAGGACTAGACCCGCAGCTAGTCACGCATAATTTAACGCTTGATCCGACAATCAAGCCTGTAAAGCAAAAACTACGTAAGATGCACCCACAAGTGGCCTTGATGGTCAAAGATGAATTACAAAAGTTGTTGGACGCACAATTTGTCATCTGCGTGGATTATCCGCCATGGTTGTCCAACATGGTTCCCGTCAAGAAGCCCGACGGGAGGATTCGCATATGCACCGATTTTCGAGACTTAAACAAAGCGAGTCCTAAGGATGATTTCCCCTTGCCCAGCATCGACGCGTTGGTAGACGCTACAGCAGGTCACGAAATGCTCTCCCTAATGGATGGTTTCTCAGGATACAATCAAATTCGTATCAATCCTGAGGATCAACTCAAAACGGCATTCACAACGCCTTGGGGGACATTTTGTTATAAGGTCATGCCTTTTGGCCTTAAAAATGCTGGTGCCACCTACCAACGTGCCATGACGTATATCTTCCACGATTACATGCACAAAACTTTGGAAGATTACATGGATGATTTATTAGCCAAGTCTCTCTTGCGCTCAAATCATATCGCTGACTTAAGCAAGATCCTCGATCGCCTCATGGAGCATAAAGTCGGACTAAACCCCAAGAAGTGCGTCTTTGGCGTCACATCTGGAAAACTCTTGGGTTTCATAGTCTCAAAACGAGGAATCGAGGTGGACCCAAAGAAAGTCAAGGCAATCCTTGAAATGGTTCCCCCAACCACAATCAAGCAGCTCAGGAGTCTACAGGGAAAGGTCGCGTCGATTAAACGCTTCATAGCGCAATTATCTGACAAGTGCCGACCCATGAACAAATTATTGCACAAGGGGGTTACATTTCATTGGGATGACGAGTGCCGCTCGACCTTTGACGAGATCAAACAATACTTGGCTTCGCCGCCAGTATTGGCACCACCTAGGCCAGGAGTGCCGTTCTACTTATACATCTCAGCTACTGAGGTGGCACTGGGCGCCATGCTAGCCCAAAAGAATGAACTTCACAAGGAACAAGCTACATACTATCTTAGCCGCACTCGGTCGGGCTACGAACTTAACTATGCATACGTTGAGAAACTTTGCTTGGCAATGGTGTTTGCTACCAAAAAGCTACGCCACTACATGCCGAGCAACACTACGTATGTTGTGTCTAAGGAGAATCCATTGCGATACATGATGAGTCGTACTTATCATAGTAGTCGCACGGCGAAATGGATCATGTTGTTGACGGAATTTGACATAGAGTTTATTGGACAAAAATCTATCAAAGGACAAGTCATAGCCGATCAACTAGCAGAGGCTCCTCTTGAAGACAATCAGCCTCTGGTCATAGAACTACCCGATGATGGGGTCTTTCATGTCTCAGAATCGCCAGATTCCGATGAGCCTGAGTCACAGGCCGACATAACCCTATTCTTCGATGGTTCTAAGTGTGAGCAAGGTGGTGGTGCAGGAATTGTATTCTTCACACCGCAGGGTGCTCCAATGCCCCTGTCATTTAAATTAAACTTCCCGTGCACCAACAACAACGCAGAGTATGAAGCCTTGCTCCTAGGTCTTCAGACAACGAATCGCCATGAACATCAAAAGACTGAACATCTTTGGTGATTCGCTGTTAATAGTCAATCAAGTCAAAGGGGTATATCAATGCAAATGCCCAGTTTCGAAGGCTTATAAAGCCCTTGTGGACAAATTCTTGGTAAAACTTGAGTGGTATGACATCGAGGCACTCCCTCGATCATCAAACCGTTTTGCGGATACAATGGCCTCCTTGGGGTCATTAATTCCGTAGGACCTTTCTGGTGATATGACAACCATTCAAGTCAAAACCTTATCGCAATCCGCGATGGAGCGTGCAAGCTTAGACTCGACGCCAGGAATCCACATGATACAAATTGAACCATCCTCGGATAGGTTCTCTCGAATCCGAGATCGTCTGAAACACGCCAACTGGGGGTCCTTGTTCTCCCCTACTCCCATTAATAGCAACACAATACTATTCTTGCAGTGTTCTATCCCATTCAAGCATTTGCTAGGGATGAACTTCGGGAGGGATTGGTTGTTCATACTATCGAGGTTTCGATCAACAGGATCGGTATTTACCCATTCGAGACTACCTCAAGTTAGGTAGTCTCCCACTTGATTTGACTCATGCCGCAAAACGAGCACTCAAGCGTAAAGCGGCTAAGTATGTCTTGATAGGAGACATCTTGTATCGTCGCAGCCTATGAAGGAATCCTCCTTCGTTGCTTGGACCAAAGAAGAGTCCACTTGGGCGATCGCCCAAGCGCACGATGGTACATGTGGTGGCCACTTCAGTGGAATGGCCATCGCAAAGCGCATTCTTCGCATGGGCTATTATTGGCCATCTTTAGAGCGAGATTGTTGCACCTATGTCAAGAAGTGCGTGAAGTGTCAACATCATGCCAATCTAATGCACGTACCTTCTCAGGCCTTGCAGACAGTCCAGTCTGCTTGGCCGTTTTTGCAATGGGGCTTTGATCTCATTGGAAAGATCTCCCCTACGTCGTCAGGCCGTCACACGTTTATCATAACGGCCACAGAGTACTTCACCAAGTGGGTGGAAGCAATTCCGCTTACCTCTACGACAGGACCCCGCATTGTGGAGTTCATTTTGCATAACATCATATGTCATTTTGGTATTCCATCCAAAATAGTCTCGGATAATGGGACACCTTTCAAGAACAAAGACGTGCGTGCTTTGACCACAAAGTACAAGATTCAGCACAACTTTTCAACACCTTATTATCCGCAGGCGAATGGACAAGCAGAGGCGTCAAACAAAACGCTAGTTGCCATCCTTAAAAAGACCGTCGCAGACAGTCATAAGGATTGGCACATTCAAATCCCACTTGCCCTATGGGCCTATCGCACTAGCATTCGGACGCCCACTGGGGCCACTCCGTTTTCGCTCGTGTATGGCTCCGAGGCGGTCATGCCTCTAGAGTTGGAGATTCCTTCCCTGCGCATATCAATGCATGAGTTCATAGATGATGATTCTGCGCGGCAGGCCCGGTTAGACCAGCTTACGTTGCTTGACGAACGACGCGTTAATGCTCTCGAGCATTTACGCATTTATCAAGAGCGACTTAAGAAAGCTTACAACATGAAAGTTCACCTTCGGGACTTTCGCGTTGGTGATTTGGTTTTGAAGGAAAATCAACAAAATTCCAGTTTGCCATCCCACCTAAGGGACAAGTTTGCGGCAAATTGGTTAGGTCCGTATGTCATTGATAGCAAAATCGGACCCGGGACATACCGGCTAGCTTCTCTTGATGGTATCAAGGAAATAGAACCCTTGAATATCAGTCATTTGCGACCATTTCATATCTAAAGAGAGCCATATCCCAAAAGGCTCCAAGGATTCTTAAAATCGCTTGGTCAATCCCAAAATGCTCCAAGGATTATCACAATCGCTTGGTCAATCCCAAAGGCTCCAAGGATTCTTGCAATCGCTTGGTCAATCCCAAAAACGCTCCAAGGATTTCCACAATCACTTGGTCAAAAATCATGAAAATTCAAAAACAACAAAAATCACCAAAAACAACAAAAATTTGCATCTCATTTCTAGGCATATTCAAATTCATCAAATAGAGAGTTCTTCTCGCAATTCATCTTCATATTCACCAAAATCAATCCATCAAAAATACAAAAATACATAGCCGCATCCAAGCATTGC
This sequence comes from Wollemia nobilis, assembly GCA_028583015.1. Classification (NCBI taxonomy): domain Eukaryota; kingdom Viridiplantae; phylum Streptophyta; class Pinopsida; order Araucariales; family Araucariaceae; genus Wollemia; species Wollemia nobilis. The sequence goes on along the minus strand of JAQPPZ010016955.1, from coordinate 13,155,358 downwards.
ATCCATACATTGCATATTCATGGTCGTATAGGTCAAAGGCACCATAGGCTATCATGGTTCTACTAGTCCATCTTGTTCCACACTGTTCCATTTTACAAAAACAGCAAAACACCATGCACTTTACCACACCAGAGTCAGTGGTCTCTTAATGTATCAAGAGTTTTTCGTGATTCAGTCATCATTTTGCTCTTTAGCAATGAAATGTATCAAGTCAAACAGATTTTACGAAGGTAGAGTTACACTTGCAATACACCTTGTTACGTAACATCCCAACACAAATTAAAACACATAAAAATTCCCGAGTTGTGTGAACGAAGGATGAAACCTCGCACAGTAATCCAGAGTTACCATAAGCGAAACGGTTATCTTGCTCATCCCCCCGTGCGAATGACCCCAAGAATGCCGAGAGTTGGCAAAAGGACAAGCATCCTCCCTACCCAATTCCCTAAGAATCCCAAAGTTGCAAAACGTCAAAAATTTGCAAAATGTCAAAACTTCAAAATTTGACACCCTACAAGTGCACATCTCAAAAAGCACAAAGAATAGTGATTATCGTCACTCCATATCCCTTGCTCAAGAGAAAAGAAAAACAAATCAAAATAAAAAGTGATTATTATCACTATAACGAGCAAGTATCCCAATACAATTGAAAAAAAGAAGGGAGTTGACCTTGAATCCCCGGAACTCTCAAGATTCTCGACAGGTCATGAGGCAAGCCTCGTATCGGTTTGGTTGATAGCCTATCGGTCACTGGCGGTAAACTTCTCGCATGACGATATATCTGTCACATTAACTTGTGTACAGATCAATGTTTGCATGTGGATGAGCTAGCTTATGGTATCCTGGAGAACACCGCAGATTAATCTAACTACATACAACAAAGGAGTTAGTGGAGCTAATTAGGTGATCCTCAAGACGAGTTCGGTTGAAAGCCCATCCGGCATCGGCGGTATCCCGACAAATACCACATAAATGAACTCAATTGCACACACAGGGATGTGAAATAACTTGGTTAAAAACAAGTCCGATTCATACCTTGTTCAAAAGTCTTGTAAGATAAAGTACAGTCATGGCTAGTGAGTTAAAACTGTCTGAGTCTCAAAAAACCTTAGCTACATTTCTAAACCAATTGCACTACTTTTCATCCTTGCAATACCATCAGAAAATACAAAAAGAAGAAACACCACATTTGTACATAGCAAAGTAATGGAGTTCTAAACAGTCTATGGTGCCATAACCAAATCTCACCAAGTCCATACATCCATTTCATTTCTGCATATCACATGCATTTGCATTCATCATGCATCCATCAAACTAAATCAACATACAACATTGGTAATTATCATACCATATGCATCCATCCATATCAAGTAGCATGCATCCACCAACATCAATCATTGTGCATAAAATCATGACATATACGTAAAGAAAGAAAATCAAAACAACAAAAACATCACAAAAATGCAACACAAAAAGAAGCAATAAGCATTGCCGGACACGAGTGCTCTTGCACTCAACCTCTTGGCATAGAAAATCGATGTCGGGGCTCAAATTCTCATTCTCCTACTTTCCTAAGAAGGCTATCATAGCTGGACCGCTCCACGGGAAGACGGGTTTTTGATGATTTCACCCCATTATGGCATCACCAAAAGGGTTAACACCCACCAAAAATAGGTCCAAATGTCGGGAAATTGCACGTGCTCAAATGGAAAAACATCTAAAGCCACCCTAACCTAAGTCATCTTGGGTCAAGCGACTCGTCGCTTTTCTCACGAAGGTCATTCCCTCATCGATTCGTCGCTTGAGGGGGTAGTCACACTTAGTCACCAATCAACAAGCACACACCCAATCAAGGCAATGACATGCATTCAAAGAATCATTGACAAAGACAATCACGCTCCTGCTTGGGGCAGCAAACAAGCAATCATCAAATTGATCAAATACTTGGCATTCCCGAAGCATGAACACAAGGTTCCCCTGTGGATAAAAGGTTGCGCCCTTTGCCTAATCATGACTGATCAATGTCCAAGCTCAAGTCACACCTCACCAAAATAGGTTAACACTTGAAATCAAATTCCTTAGCTCGTCGAAGCAAGGATTCAAGAATGCATGCCCTTTCCATACTTGGGGCATTAAAAGTTGGTTAGGTTACCAAGAAACCCTAATCATTAGTGCTTTGGTCGTATATTTTTGCTCAGCATTGCATCACCCGCAGCGCTTCCCAAAAAGGGGCATCTGTAGACACCAAAACAACACCATTTCGATTAAGTGATTACAAACATTGATCACATTGATATCACAGCTTTTAGGGCAGCCCTTAGAGGTCAAATAGTGGTCTTAACCACTCGCACAGCAGTTTGAAAGATCGAAAAATGAGCAGAGCAAAGTCGGTCGTTCTAGAGCCTTTAACAAACTTCAAAGCCTTTATCCGTGCCAAGCCTTTTGTCAAAAACCAAGCGGGCCCAAAGTGTCGCGATATCGCGACACTTTGGGCCCCGACCCAAAGCGGGCCCAAAGCGTCGCGATATCGCGATATGGACACTTTGGGCCCCACCAAAGCGGGCCCAAAGCGTCGCGATATCGCGACACTTTGGGCCCCGAGCCAAAGCCGGCCCAAAGCGTCGCGATATCGCGACACTTTGGGCCCCGAGCCAAAGCCGGCCCAAAGCGTCGCGATATCGCGACACTTTGGGCCCCGAGCCGACACGTCACCAAAGTCAAAAGCATGCATTCAACCATCCAAGGAACGACCGCCACGTGGCACCTCTACGTGTCCCTTCTCGAAGAGACCCCATGGCCCTGTAAAACGGCGGATTTTACAGCGGACATTAATGAGACAAGCGGTGTTAGCAGAATATCCGATCCGAGGCCACGCCTCATAACTGCGATCTGTCAGTGCGAGCCATGTCCCATAATGGCCCGATAAGGATCAAATCTGAGCGGCCCTTACGGATTTAGGGTTTCGAACATTAATGTTCCCAGAGGCCGAACCCTCTATAAAAAAACCGGCTCGATACGTAAGGAGGACTACGAAGTATTTTTCTGAAAACGTAACGAAGTGCTGTTAAACTGAATATCCGACTGTATTCATCTGAACTTGCAATTCCCATTGGATTACCTTAATCCATCAATTCGACGACAACTCTGATTATCCAGATTTTGGGCCCATCCCTAGTGGATTGGTGCCGAAGTTAAGCTTTTACGGGGTGGCCCGTTTGGGTATCCCTATATACGTTCTCTAATTAATTTCGAATACATGTTAAAACAGTCCATGTTTTTATAATGTATGTTGTCTTCGAATGCGTTAAATAACAGTTTACGTCTTATATTGGCGAATACATGTTGTTTCGAATGCCTGTTGTTCTCTGTTCTTTATAAAAGTAGCAGGTTACGTAGAGTTATTTAACGTATGCATTTAATCAAATGTTTGCATACATTATTCGTTGTTTCACAAAGACAAACGTTCCGACTTCTTACCGCAGGTGCTATTAACCGTTTACTGTTTCTTTTACAGCAAGAACAACAGCAAGCAGGGACTCATCATCACAAGCGGCGGCAACACTACAGCCCGCCCATTTATCATGTGGGCATGCGGAAAGAAATTATCGTTCATCCTCGTTGTAATGAAAAAATCAGATTATTGTAACCGAGTTGGAATTAATATAAAAAGGCGGTGCTCTTACCTTTTGATATGATTACATCCGTGTTATTACATGCATTAAACTAGTTCTGTTTTTATTGCATCTCGATGTTTTATTTCCGAAATCTCATGCTTTCAGTAACAACACTGAAACCAGAACTCTGGTGACTCTGCAAGGTCGAAACAACCAACTGAAGGATTTTGCACGAGTGGAACAAATTGACATAAAAGTGACCTGTACCATTTTTGTAACAATCATAACTCTCACCTCGTAACTCTGTTTTCTCTGAAATTTGAAACTTAGAATCTCTGCAATGATGAATACATCCAGTCCGAATCTCGTTGTATAACTCCTTACGGTTCGCCTGTACCACCTCCACGAAAACTGTTGCTGACACACTTTTTTCAAAAAGAGCATTTTTGTGACAGTCTTGCAATGCTTGTAACATTCGCCTCATTTCTCCGTTTTTGTGGAAATTTGGAACACATGTTCTTGAAGATAACGATCACCTCCAGTTCAAATTTTGCTATCAAATTCTTCTCGGTTTGCTTGCAATGCTTCTGACAAAACTGCCCTTTTTCAGCCTGTACAACCACTTGCCAAATCATCCGCCAAGATACCGAAAACATCACCGATCAACCCAAACATTGTACTGACACCTCCAACGTTGTTTTGGACTATTTCCTGACATGCTGGCATGTTCAAAACTGATCCATCCCGTCCAATTGTGCCCGTGACAACTTTTGCAATTTTTTGACAACTTCCTGACGATTTTTTCAACTTTTGCAAATTTGCACGAACAACTTGTAACAACTTCACCCGAACATCAAAAACATCCTCATAAGCATTGAACATCACTATACATACTCTAAAAAACCTCTGAAAAACTATCCACTGCATCAACTTGTCCATCTGAGTGTGTTGACAACAATGACAATATTGTCGCTGCACCTTGCTCAACAGAGGGAACCCTCGAAGTTGTACATGTAGGAGGAAATAAAAGCTCTGAAAAAGAAAATCAACAAGCCAAAGAGTTAGATACATTTGAGTTTGAGTTGCAAGATGATTTTACTAAAGAAATGTAAAAATTATAAGAGTGAACAGTTGTTCTATTCTTTTCTAGAAGAATCCCCCTGATGAAGAGCTCAATCGATGGTTTGTCAAAATCTGGGAATCCAAGGGTTGGATGATTGCCTCTCGTTGCCGCCTTGGATAATTATTCATTTTTGTCACTTTGAACTTCAAATACTCTTGCTTAAAATCCTAAGACTTGGCACCTGGATGATTTTTGGTCAACTAGTCTTTCTACAACATTGGGCATTCCAATTTGACCCTGAGAATGTATCAAACATGAAATACCCCCTTTAGATTGAACTCCCTTTATTAAACTTGACATGCACTAAGTACTTACCTCAGATAGATGTTAGGTTTGGAAGGCCATTATTCCTCCCATCCTATCCCTCTCACTTCATGTGCTCCCATCCATGCATCTTGGTTGAGATTGATGTCTCCAAGGACCTTCCGAGTAAGATCTTATTTAGAGCCCCTAGTATTCAATTTGAACAATGGATTAATTATAACAACTTGCAAAATGCATGTTTCTACTACATACAACAAGACCATATGATTAAAAATTATCCTATGAGACCTTCCAAACAACAAAACTAGCTTGCTAGTACTCCTACTGCCGTTATTCAGCATGCAAGCAAAATAGTTCCACCTATTCAGCCTTCACAACCTTCTGGTTCTCATGATGTGACCTTTTCCCTGCTCATTCAGTGTCCCAAGCTTCTAACTTGGAAGAAACCCACATCTCCCTCCAACCTCCTCTAGATTTTGAGGCTCCTATGGAGCAAACTCCTCATGAAACAATCGAGGAGGGTTCGATAACCCAATATAACAAGAAAGATAGGCACAACTCATCATGGGATACCTCCCCCACTCCTTCCAAAGGTGTTCCCAAAGACCAACACCTAGGAGGTAAGGAGTGGAGCCATAATCCCACCAACTCTCACTCTAACAATACCTCCTTAGCCACATGTCAATCCAAGGAAACTGGTACTCTGCATCATTATATGCAATCTATATCCACATGGAATTCCTATGATGCTTTAGTTGACAATATGTCAAACTGATGTCCGCAAGAATCGTGTCTTGGAATGTGCATGGAATCTTGTTGTGAGAGCTGCGTTTTTCTATCCAAACATTCATCAAGAGATTTTGCGCACAAATTTTGTTGTTGCAAGAAGTCATTTATAGGTTTTAGACTCAAAAATGCCCTTAAGACCCTATGGGAGGTCGAGGGGGCCTTGTGTATGAATCATGACGAAGGGAGAGAGGGTTGCCCTATGCCTCTCTCAGGAGTTGTGGGACTCTATTTTATTATCATGAGAGGACCCAATGCATAGAGTAGTGTGGTGTACAATAATGTTTGGTGGCAGGAAATTGGGTATTGTAGTTATTTATGCAACCAATGATGTAGCTAGAAGGGCAGCCCTTTGGGATTGGATATGCTTCAATTTGCATAAAGCAAATTGGGTAATAGGAGGGGACTTCAATATATTAGGATGGGAGGGAGATAGATTGGGGGGTGGCACTCCACTCAAACAACCGAAAGAGGCTAGATCATGGTCTAGGTTTAGAAGGGCCTGGAACCTTTATGATCCCAACTAGAACAAGAGTGCTGAAAATCATGGTGCTTGGTTTACTTGGAGCAATGCACAATGTTGGGATGCTCTCATAATGGCAAGATTGGACTGCTTCTATATAGAAAAAATATTGATATCCTCCAAAATGATTTGTCTCATCCAATCTATTTAGTGGTAACTTCAAATCATCTCCCCATTACCTTGAGTATTGGGTGTGCCCCCATAAGGAAACCCAAAAACAATTTGCCTTTCAATTTAAACACTTTAGTGCCCAAGCACAAATATTGTGTTAATGGAATCAAGCATGGAATCTCTTGTCGAGGCCCTCAAGAGGGAGAGGGTATATTATGTGGTGGGAGAAATCCATCAAAAGAACAATGGATTACCTTCAAGGTTTTGGAAAAATCCTAGCCTCTCTTCACAGAAAATAAATATATAATTGGAGCAAGAAGTTGATCAACTCAGCCACCACCTCAACCAGAATATTAGCAACATTCCTTTTCAAAAGCAGTTGGGTGAAAAACAGGCAGAGTTAAGGCAACTCCAAACTTATAAAGCTCATGGGTCGCAAACCAAGGCATGTCTTCAGTGGATTCGTGAGGGTGATAAAAATTCAAATTCTTATTTAATGCTATTAAGAAGAAGAATAGATCAGAGAAGATAGAGGTTATTAAAAATCCTATATCTGGCCTACAAATTTCGATGGAGGACCTCCCATCCTTCATCTAAGAGCATTTTGCAATCTTTTTCAAAAGTGAAGGGCCCAACACAGAAGTTGAGTTTTTTAGAGAATGTTGCAAACAGTGCATATCTCTCAAAGTATCTGAAGAAGATAGAGCATTTTTGGACAAACCTCTTTCATAGGATGAACTTCATTCTGCCCTCCTCTCTTTGGCGAATGAAAAATCCCTAGGCATTGATGGGCTTTTGAGTGAATTTTTTAAGACCATGTGGGAGACTATAGGAGCTGATTTTTTGTGGATGTGTGAGGAGGTTATTACTGTTGGAGGCCTTGGGGAGGCCACTAATCAAGGATTGATCAAGCTCATTCCCAAAAGACTTAAGCTAGAACTTCTTGTTGATTGGCATCCCCGTGCTTGAAGGTTGGGAGTTCCTAGCCCATTGCATGAAATTGAAAATGATCCATGGAAGGTGTTGGTGAGGAAGCGTTTGAAAAACCCCTGGGTGGATGGTAAAATTTAGGCAAATATGTCATACACTAATATTCTTTTACAGGTCCCTTATTTATCTATAGAAGGTTGTAATATTCTCAAAGGGATTTGGAAAGCCTCGTAGCAGGTGCATCAATTTCTTTCATGGCAGCCACCTCCAGAGCAAGGCCCTGTAGATTTCCTTCAGCACAACTTATGGTGGTCGCCCCTCCTCACCCTTGAAGCACAACCTCTTGGCATGGGTCCTTGGTTTCTTTCCAAGCATCTCTTTAAAATGGGAATGATTCTTGTGGATGACATTTGGAATTTTTCTAAGTCCTCATGGAAAAATTAGAAGCAAATCCAATCATAATTTGGCCTCTACCCTACTGATAAAGTAGTGATTATGTGGATACTTTCCATCACCTCCTAGGAACCCCAACCTCTATCTTCTCCACTGGAAGCTAGTCCTCATTGGACTCATTCGAATGGTTTTGCAATCATGACTTCAAGTAGCCAGCCCTTAAGTTTTGGTACCAAGCCTTGCTTCCTATGAATTGTCAGCAATTTGCATATATGCTCAATAAGAAATGAAACTTAGAACTTAGTTGGGCCACTTGGGCAAGAACCTTCAAGCTTATCAACTCTGTTCCAATTTATGGAAAAATCCAAATTCTTCTTTGGAATGTAGTCCTTCAAGACCTACCTACTAGAAGCAAGCTAAAATAGATGGTCCAAGGGCAAGGTGATTGCACTTTTGTGGTTTGGAAGAGACATACAACATTTGTTTTGGAACTATGCTCATGCCCACCATATTTGGTGTGAAGTGCAATAGTTGCTTTATCCCTTACCACTACCTATTGCAAAGGATAAAGCCTTATTAGGGATCAATCTGATGCCCAATAAAAAATTTCTTCTCTCCATTACCAAGGCAGTTGTCATTTTTCATATATAGAAGAAACAATGCAAATCCATTTTTGAAACTGGTTAAGATATCTCTAATCTCTCGGTAGCTAACATCTTTGCTATGGTAAAATGTTAGTTACAAGATGAGTTAGCAGGTTGCACTCATAAGGAGAAAGCACTCCCAGAATAAATCGTAGCTCTTAAGATGCGTATCTGTGAGACCTCAGCTCATAGCTCGGATGGAATATATAGATTAAGGAACATGGTAGGTGAACTAACCGAGCAATGTCGGTGTTGCATAATCAGGCACACTTGATGAAGCATTTGGGTCAAGTGAAATTAGAAACCAACAACACTCATTCCAATCCTCACATTAGGCTCCCATTGCAGCATGAGGTGGAGCAGGGTCACTTAGACTCTTCTCCTTAGCAGATTTTTTCCCAGCATGGTTGCTCCCTTGAAGTTTTTTATTTTGGCAGAGTGCAGTAGTCTCTTTTCAGCAAATAGTGTGCAGGCCAACCATTAGAGGGAGCAACCTAGAAGTCTCTAGTCATTCAATTTTATGTTAGCACATCTTTTTAGAGTCTAGGTGATGGCATGCTTTTTCATCATATGACAACCATTGGGGATATCCAAGTTTTTTACATATGTGATGATGTGAACACCATGTAATACAAGTGGGACTTCTTTTAATATTATGTAATGGAATTTAAATAAATAAAAACATTAAGAGGGAGAAATGGGAAAAAAATGTTACTAAAGCATTTACATCCAAATTAAAGGAAAAATACAACATTAATAAGAAACATGGGAATGGGTCAAAATTCAATATTGAATTCATTGATAAGTTTCTTTACTTTTGAATTACTTTTTGTTTTGCAAGTGCGAAAATTCATCTCAAATAGTTTCTCAAGTCAACACTTGAAGGGTTAACTTTAGTCAAAGTGAAGGGTGGATTTGTTATATTTTGGAAAACATAGATAACCTAGAATTTAAAACTAAACCCATCTAAATTGGTCAATGCAATGCTTTATCACCTTTGTTAATCCTAATACCTTAAGATCCTACACAAATAATAAATTCATTTGAAAGTACTATAAAAAAATGAGTGGTTCAATTTAATAAGTATGTGTCCATATATAAAATACAAAGACTTTATGCTAGTATGACATAAGTAAATTTCTTCAATGAAAAATAATTAGTCAAAAGAAGGAACAAATATTTTTACCTAGATTAAGTTGTTCCATAAGAAAACTTCTCCAATGAAAAAGTATTGTTTAAAAGAAGGAAACAAACATTTTTACCTAGATTAAGTGGTTCTATTTAGGAGAATGACCAACAATTCTATGCTCCTTTCATAAAGTAAAATAAATTATTCATTCTTTCCAACTTGTATGTTGCTAGAGGTGGATATTCGGGAACATGGTCTCATAATATGTAAGTCTTCCCTTTCAAAATTATAAACATACTTAAAAAATCCTTAAATATGTAGAAAATCATGTTGTCTTCAAGCTGCACAATAATCATTACCAATGATCATGACAAGATTAGACAAGTCTAAATTAGAATCTACTAAATCCCTTTGGTGATGCATTGTTATTAATGGAAGTCAAGACTTTGTGTTTCAATGAGAAAGTACTAACACAAAATAAAATGCTTATGGAGAAAACCATCTTTCAAAGATATTTTGGTTAAATCTTACTTGCATTACTTCGACAAACAAAAAATTGACAGTAAAAATAGAGAATATGAAATACCTTTTCTAGGAAACTTTATAAAAAATTTATGGAATAATTTGAAACTTACTTGTTTATTTTACTTGAGTAGGATTCCATTAAATGAAGTATTTGCTTATAAAAAAAATTTAGGATTGAACACTTTAGGCTTTTATAAATAGTAAGATTAGCAACTCAACATAATATGAGAAATTTGATATGTACTAGTGATGATTTGGTGTAGATTCCATTATAATAAGATAAGAAATAACAAAAATATGATGCAACTAATAAAACGAACAACTGACATAATCAAACTTCAATTTATGTGCCTTAAATATCAACATTTTGAGTTATAATCAATGTAATAAGATAAATAAACATCAACTGTGATAAGACTGATTAGATGTGGGATAAAATATTCAAGATAGATTAGGAAATGGGTATTTTCACTTAATATTGAGAAGCCATATATTTGCAATATAAAGATTTTTAAGAGGACAAATATGAGGGTCCTCTAGTTAACCTTTTATTTTATGTTTCTATTATAAATCATATGTATCAAACATTTGAATTCAATTTCTAATCTATCTTATGCATAGAGTTGTTTTGATTGATTTGTCAACATGTTGGGATGTTAATATATCCTTATGATTAAGGAGAATAGATGAACATGATAATATGCATGGACAAATCAATGAAATGAGTCTAGGGAAAAAAAACACGACGAAGGGGATTTTTTTGGGATGTTAATATATCCTCATGAATAGGGAGAATAGATGAACATGATAAGATCCATGGACAAATCAATGAAATGAGTATAGGGAAAAAAAAACATGATAAAGGAGATTTACAAAACATTTGGATTTGAGCTTGAAAGCCATGATCAAGACAATCCTGATATTCTTTATCTAATCATTTACTTTAAGTTTTTATAATATATCATTTACATCAAACTTTTGGATTCATCTTATATGTATTTTATTATATGACCTTAGGATGCTTATAGGGTCCACTTCACTAGATCAATTTTTATGCTTCAATGACAAGCCTAGTTGGATGATTACATGATGGATAAACATCGTTATACCATATGGCCTATGGCCTTGTTGACATTAAAAATGGCTTTACTTTTACAATTAACCATATACTTTTTTAATAAGTAAAAATAAGTTTCATTAATATTTAACATATAAATCATATACAAAATATTTCCCCTTTTTTTAATGATTAAGGAGGTCTTAATTGATTAAACCAAAACAAACAAGCAAAACTAAATTACAAATCCATAGCCACTAATTAGCAAAACTAAATTTATTCAAGGCTTAACACACCAAGTTGGGTTTATAGATTTATATAAATATTTAAAGTTCTCAAAAATCTATGCCTGTAACCTAGTGATCTTGGCATATTAGCTTTGTATGCCCCTTCCAATCCATTAAAGGGTTATGGATCTAGTCTAAGTGTTTGTCCAGTAGTAAGTGACTTATCTTTGTTTGGCTGCAAACATTGTTGGGTGTGGATTGAGCCACTTTCTCTTGACCTATGTTACCTATTAGTTGATGCAAATTTTCAACAAATTTATCATTTTTAGGATGTTATTATCATTGATTTGTGTTTTTTCTTCAACACAAGTGACCCCCTGGTGACCCATGTAAAAAACTGGGATATCCCCAATGGTTGTCATATGATGAAAAAGCATGCCATCACCAAGACTCTAAAAATATGTGCTAACATAAAATTGAATGACTAGAGACTTCTAGGTTGCTCCCTCTAATGGCTGGCCTGCACACTATTTGCTGAAAAGAGACTACTGCACTATACCAAAATAAAAAACTTCAAGGGAGCAACCATGCTGGGAAAACATCTGCTAATGAGAAGAGTCTAAGTGACCCTGCTCCACCTCATGCTGCAATGGGAGCCTAATGTGAGGATTGGAATGAGTGTTGTTGGTTTCTAATTTCACTTGACCCAAATGCTTCATCAAGTGTGCCTGATTATGCAACACCGACATTGCTCGGTTAGTTCACCTACCATGTTCCTTAATCTGTATATTCCATCCGAGCTATGAGCCGAGGTCTCACAGATACGCCTCTTAAGAGCTACGATTTATTCTGGGAGTGCTTTCTCCTTATGAGTGCAACCTGCTAACTCATCTTGTAACTAACATTTTACCATAGCAAATATGTTAGCGGAGAGATTAGAGATATTTTAATCAGTTTCAAAAATGGATTTGCATTGTTTCTTCTATATATGAAATATGACAACTGCCTTGGTAATGGAGAGAAGAAATTTTTTATTGGGCATCAGATTGATCCCTAATAAGACTTGATCCTTTGCAATAGGTAGTGGTAAGGGGTAAAGAAACTATTGCACTTCACACCAAATATGGTGGGTACGAGCATAGTTCCAAAACAAATGTTGTATGTCTCTTCCAAACCACAAAAAGGGCAATCACCTTGCCCTTGGCCCATCTATTTTAGCTTGCTTCCAGTAGGTAGGTCTTGAAGGACTACATTCCAAAGAAGAATTTTGATTTTTCCTTAAATTGGGGCAGAGTTGATAAGCTTGAAGGTTCTTGCCCAAGTGGCCCAACTAAGTTCTAAGTTTCATTTCTTATTGAGCATATCTGCAAATTGTTGACAATTCATAGGAAGCAAGGCTTGGTACCAAAACTTAAGGGCTGGCTACTTGAAGTCATGATTGCAAAACCATTCCAATGAGTCCAACGAGGACTAGCTTCCAGTGGAGAAGATAAAGGTTGGGGTTCCTAGGAGGTGATGGAAAGGATCCACATAATCACTACTTTATTAGTAGGGTAGAGGCCAAATTATGATTGGATTTGCTTCCAATTTTTCCATGAGGACTTAGAAAAATTCCAAATGTCACCCACAAGAATCATTCCCCTTTTGAAGAGATGCTTGGCAGGAAACCAAGGACTCATGCCAAGAGGTTGTGCATCAAGGGTGAGGAGGGGTGACCACCATAAGTTTTGTTGAAGGAAATCTAAGGGGTCTTGCTCTGGAGGTGGTTGCCATGAAAGAAATTGATGCACCTGCTGCGAGGCTTTCCAAATACCTTTGATAATATTACAACCTTCTATAGATAAATAAGGGGCTTGTAAAAGAAAATTAGTGTATGACATATTTGCCTAAATTTTACCATCCACCCAGGGGATTTTCAAATGCTTCCTCACCAACACCTTCCATGGATCATTCCATTAGAGGGAGCAACCTAGAAGTCTCTAGTCATTCAATTTTATGTTAGCACATCTTTTTAGAGTCTTGGTGATGGCATGCTTTTTCATCATATTACAACCATTGGGGATATCCCAGTTTTTTACATGGGTTACTAGGGGGTCACTTGTGTGGTTTTTTAGTTCCAATGCTTGTAGTCAGGTACCCTGAGTATCCCAATCTCTCATTTATCCTCTGTGTTGGTCCTTCATGGCATCATGTTGTAATGCAGGTAATGGGGACCTATGTGTGGTCTTCGTTGTGCTTATTTCTGGTGATGTGTGTCCTATGTGGCCTTATGAATGCATCTGTGTTTGTTTTTTCCCCACTAGAAGGAAGTCTATCATGACTGCAATGGCCATTGGGTGTTCAGGCCTGGATGTAGGCACTCTGACCACGATTAGCCTTATATTGTAATTGATCCCTTAATATTTTCGCTAATATGAATTTGGCAACAATTTCAATAAATAAATAAAATTTTGCTTAGAGTCTATTTCTTTAAGGGAACCATTTTTGCGTCGATGTATGTAGAGTTGACTAGCTAAAATAATATGATATATTATAAACTACGTGGGTCTTCTCTCTATGATGCAACAAGGGACAACAACAAGGAGAATGAGAATAATTTTATGTTGGCCGAGAAAGGGATAGGTCTATTGATAGTAGTTGTGTACTTGTTAATGGTTTGTCTCACTTTCCCTGGAGGGTCGAAGGTCCCATTAACTTCATCTTTACCCAAAAGGCTTAGAATTATAGAGGTTCCATACATAACCCAAAAAATAAAAATAATTTTATGCTGAGCAACCACCATGAGGATGCAATTTGTATTAAGCAAAGTTGTTTGTGCATAAGACTGAAAACTAGGTTGAAGAAAAAACACAAATTAATGATAATAACATCCTGAAAATTATAAATTTGTTGAAAATTTGCATCAACTAATAGGTAACACAGGTCAAGAGAAAGTGGCTCAATCCACACCCAACAATGTTTGCAGCCAAACAAAGATAAGTCACTTACTACTGGACAAACACTTAGACTAGATCCATAACCCTTTAATATATTGGAAGGGGCATAGAAAGCTAATATGCCAATATCACTAGGTTACAGGCATAGATTTTTGAGAACTTTAAATATTTATATAAATCTATAAACCCGACTTGGTGTGTTAAGCCTTGAATAAATTTAGTTTTGCTAATTAGTGGCTATGGATTTGCAATTTAGTTTTGCTTGTTTGTTTTGTTTTAATCAATTAAGACCTCCTTAATCTTTAAAAAAAGGGAAAATCTTTTGTATATGATTTATATGTTAAATATGAATGAAACTTATTTTTACTTATTAAAAAAGTATATGGTTAATTGTAAAATTAAAGCCATTTGTAATGTCAACAAGGCCATAGGCCATATGGTATAACGATGTTTATCCATCATGTAATCATCCAACTAGGCTTGTCATTGAAGCATAACAATTGATCGAGTGAAGTGACCCTATAAGCATCCTAAGGTCATATAATAAAATACATCTAAGATGAATCCAAAAGTTTGATGTAAATGATATATTATAAAAACTTAAATTAAATGATTAGATAAAGAATCTCAGGATTGTCTTGATCATGGCTTTCAAGCTCAAATCCAAATGTTTTGTAAATCTCCTTTATCATGTTTTTTTTTCCCTATACTCATTTCATTGATTTGTCCATGGATCTTATCATGTTCATCTATTCTCCCTATTCATGAGGATATATTAACATCCCAAAAAAATCCCCTTTGTCATGTTTTTTTTCCCTAGACTCATTTCATTGATTTGTCCATGCATATTATCATGTTCATCTATTCTCCTTAATCATAAGGATATATTAACATCCCAACATGTTGACAAATCAATCAAAACAACTCTATGCATAAGATAGATTACAAATTGAATTCAAATTTTTGATACATATGATTTATAATAGAAACATAAAATAAAAGGTTAACTAGAGGACCCTCATATTTGTGCTCTTAAAAATATTTATATTGCAAATATATGGCTTCTCAATCTTAAGTGAAAATACCCATTTCCTAATCTATCTTGAATATTTTATCCCACATCTAATCAGTCTTATCATGGTTGATGTTTATTTATCTTATTACATTGATTATAACTCAAAATGTTGATATTTAAGGCACATAAATTAAAGTTTGATTATGTCAGCAGTTCATTTTATTACTCAAAATGTTGATATTTAAGGCACATAAATTAAAGTTTGATTATGTCAGCAGTTCGTTTTATTAGTTGCATCGGATTTTTGTTATTTCTTATCTTATTATAATGGAATCTACACCAAATCATCACTAGTACATATCAAATTTCTCATATTATGTTGAGTTGCTAATCTTACTATTTATAAAAGCCTAAAGTGTTCAATCCTAAAATTGTTTTATAAGCAAATACTTCATTTAATGGAATCCTACTCAAGTAAAATAAACAAGTAAGTTTCAAATTATTCCATAAATTTTTTATAAAGTTGCCTAGAAAAGGTATTTCATATTCTCTATTTTTACTATCAATTTTTTGTTTGTCAAAGTAATGCAAGTAAGATTTAACCAAAATATCTTTGAAAGATGGTTTTCTCCATAAGCATTTTATTTTGTGTTAGTACTTTCTCATTGAAACACAAAGTCTTGACTTCCATTAATAACAATGCATCACCAAAGGGATTTAGTAGATTCTAATTTAGGCTTGTCTAATCTTGTCATGATCATTGGTAATGATTATTGTGCAGCTTGAAGACAACCTAATTTTCTACATATTTAAGGATTTTTTAAGTATGTTTATATTTTTGAAAGGGAAGACTTACATATTATGAGACTATGTTCCCTAATATCCACCTCTAGCAACAAACAAGTTGGAAAGAATGAATAATTTATTTTGATTTAAGAAAGGAGCATAGAATTGTTGGTCATTCTCCTAAATAGAACCACTTAATCTAGGTAAAAATGTTTGTTTCCTTCTTTTAAACAATACTTTTTCGTTGGAGAAGTTTGCTTATGGAACAACTTAATCTAGGTAAAAATATTTGTTCCTTCTTTTGACTAATTATTTTTCATTGAAGAAATTTACTTATGTCATACTAGCATAAAGTCTTTGTATTTTATATATGGACACGTACTTATTAAATTGAACCACTCATTTTTTTATAGTACTTTCAAATGACTTTATTATTTGTGTAGGATCTTAAGGTATTAGGATTAAAAAAGGTGATAAAGCATTGCATTGACCAATTTAGATGGGTTTAGTTTTAAATTCTAGGTTATCTATGTTTTCCAAAATATAACAAATCCACCCTTCATTTTTACTAAAGTTAACTCTTCAAGTGTTGACTTGAGAAACTATTTGAGATGAATTTTCGCACTTGCAAAACAAAAAGTAATTCAAAAGTAAAGCAACTTATCAATGAATTCAATATTGAATTTTGATCCAGTCCCATGTTTCTTATTAATGTCGTATTTTTCCTTTAATTTGGATGTAAATGCTTTAGTAACATTTTTTTCCCATTTCTCCCTCTTAATGTTTTTATTTCTTTAAATTCCATTACATAATATTAGAAGAATTCCCACTTGTATTACATAGTGTTCACATCATCACAATATTTGAATGAACCACATTATCATAGTATAATACAATCTATATTATCATGTGATGCCTTATTATAAGAGTATCCATCATAATGCAACAATTCGAATTGGGGTTGTACATATATTTGTGCTTTCCAATTAAAACGCCCTAGACATTTATGGCTCTAAATATTGGTCCAAGATAATTTGATGATTTTTAAGTAACATTTGTGTTCTCTTTTTTTTGTTACATGATGGAATTAGTAAGCTTCTAGGGTGACATCTCCCCCTTTTTGGCTTCGAGTCACATTGTTCACCCCTATAACCACCAAGCTGCATCTTTTTAAACCTTTTACGTCATTGAAAGCACCAAGAATATGAATAAGCATCCAATCCAGCAAGGCCTGAGGTTTAAACCTGGGACATTTGTCCCCTTACGAGGTTTCACCGCACCAATTGATCTACACCTCAAACCCTCCATTGGTGTTTTACTTAGTATCATTTGTATTGTACTATTTAATAGGATTCAAGAATTTTTTAAGAAAACATTATGTGATGCCCACATTTTTGGCCTCTTAAAGACTTTAAACTTGACAAATGTTAATGTTGATTTGGATCATTTTAGTATGTGATATTTATAAGTAGTTTTAAGCTTTAGAGAATATAACATTAATGGATAAGTTATTGAAATTTGCATTAGGAGAATTGTTCTAATCAATTCTGACTAAGTATGAGTAGTGGTTAATGGTTGTTATGTTTGAGGAATCTCTAAATTATGTAGATATTGATTAATGAATGAAATTATGTGATTTAATGTGTGATTAAGTTGAAATGGCATCAACTTAGTACCTAATAGAAAAAGTTATAAATTGAAGATGACAGATATGTTATGTGCTAACTCATGTTGGAAGCTATAACCAAAATATTTTGTGGTCCTAGAATCACAATTGTAGGATGAGAATTGAAGTGTCTAAATGTCATAATGTTCAAAGCACTAAGGTATAAGTGGCTTGTTTTGCTTGGCAATCTATTGGTTGGTCTTGAAATTTGAGTTGTATAGTTTTGTGAAGTGAGTTGCTTGGGTTATCTCAAGTCTTGGCTCTAAAAGGCCCTGAACATAATTAGGTAAATCATAATAGTTGATTAAAATTAAAACATTGATCAGTGACCTTTGACCAAAATCTTGGACAAGGTGTAACCTTTGGAAAGAATCACATTGCTTAAAAATTTGGAATTTTACCCTTAGACTTATCATAGCACCTTATTTATTGATAAAATATAAATTGAAGCTCATATATCATTAAGCCTTCAAGGACATAGTGAAATAAAATCCCCTCTTGACTTTGGAAACTTACGGTAAATTAATCTTTCTTATAAACCTTTTTATCATGTGATTCCCCATTAATGAAGTGGTTAAACAAGTAGGTGCAAATATAATTAAAGTGAAGGCCATCTTATCCCTTTTGGAGATGAACCCCGAGATTAGAGGAGAATGGTAGTGGGGTGTAGAAGTGAATTGACACAATTGGAGGTGATAGAGTGGGAAAGGGGCTATGGAGGAAAATTTCATAGGAAGGAGGCCCAAATATGACACTTGAAAGAGAAGGGGAGAATGAAAAGAAATTGACAAGGTTTTAACAAAAACCAAATATTATAGTTTTATGCTATGTGAATACATGCACATAGAGGAAAATTTGTAATCCATAGGGGGGAAGTGATGCAAGGAAAAGGTGACACTTTCGAAGTTTGATTTGAAAATAAAAATATCCTTGCACTTGATGCCATTTATACTACACTTTTAATAAGGCAAGAAAAGGAGACTATATCAGAAAGCCAATAATTGTCAAATCTATTAAAATTTTTATAAAGGTAAGCAACATACCTTCACTTAATTGTACTTCTACAATAAACCTTGGAGGAAATTCTAAAACTAAATATACCTCTAAGAATCCATAGTTCATCTATTGTGTGTGACCTTATGTTAGTAAACGAGAACGATGCAGTAGTATGCATCTATATCACTTATGTATTTGGTTTATGATCATGTTTATTATTTTGCCTTGGTATTAAAGGTTGAGATCAAACTATGCCTTAAGTCAAATATATATTGGGTGTTTTCAATTTTGCCAAGTTTTTAGATATTTATATTGGTTAAGTAGATTGTGCAATTCACCTTGGTTTCAAGTACAGCTTTGGAATGAGGAGGTAATATGGGCTACCAAAGGATCTAGCTCAGTGTCAAGTAGTAACTTTCCCATGAAGGATTCCTTGGGAGAGGAAAGAATGCCTTCCATGAAGTGATTTTAGACATTTGAGGTAGAATTTTGATCAATTTTTATATGTTGAAGAAAATCGAGCTTCTTCAATGAAATGTATGAATTTAAGTTATTTTTTTATTAGTTCACTTACCATATAAAATTGTAATAATAATAGGAACCAAGGTGAACAAACTAGTATTTTATGTCTTTGTATGATTTTTACAAGTAGTTGTGCTATTTGTACTTTGTGTTTGAATGTTATGTGATTTCTTTAGCCAATTGTGGGGTTTGAGGGGAGGAAGGGTGGACAAGCCCTATCTCTAAGTTGTGCTTTCCCATTGAAGACTCTAGTAGTTGAAAAGAAGTGAGATATTCTAGTCAATGTTAGCAAATGTGCCTAAAGATCTCATAAATAAATATTTCCATGATCTAAATCACACACATAAAATCACATTCAATAGTAACACCAATATTGCACAATAAAAAACTTCTCTATTACATTCATAAATCAGATATTTTTCACATTACATTACATAGAGCTTTGTCATCAATATGTAACAATACTCTAAACTTTTGCTTTCCTCTAAATCATAGGAGATGCAACCTTTCACATACCTTACATTATGACAAAGTCTCTCATGATTACATAACCTCCTTCTAATCTTGACACATCTCACATGACTCTTCACTTACACACTTGACACCTATCACTCATGACTTTTCACTTACTCACTTGACACCTTTCACTTACAACTCACACTTGCACACATGACACATAAACACTCTTCACAACTTGACACCTACATAAATAATAAACACACTTCCTAATCTAAATATTTACAATGGTACTTCAAGGTACCAAATAATGTAATACCAACAACACTCCCTATATTACATTATTTGGTGTGAAGGCATTTTCCTTTAGGCTCTATCTCCTGTATTCATCCTCTGATTTTGGTTTTGAAATTATTGTTGATGCTATTTTTCTTCTTAATCGTGTGTTAAAAAAATTCATACCTTTATTCTGGCCATATCTAAAATTTAAAAAACTTTTATGAAGAAATCCATTTAGTGTTTTTCTTGTTATCATGCTTATCCATCCAAAATTCATATTCACATTATTATTTCCTTTGTACCAACAATATTTTTGAGAGTGATTGTTACCTCCAAAAATTTCACAACAATGAAGATTCTAACATCTTTCTATCTTGTGTACATGTCTGCCACAATGTCCACAATTGATATTTGATTGTTTGAGGTCTTCATTAGTTTGCTTCACAATATTTTCTTGCCATTTTTTTTCATAACTATATCTTGTCAAAAATATATCCCAAAGTCTTTGTCATTATTATCATTGTAATGTCCATTGTCACATACTTTGTGCCAAATATTTATCTTCACAAACCAAGTCCAAATCCTTTGTATCACATGCAATTTATTTTCTCATAACAAGTTTTTTTGTATTTGTTGTGAGTCCCAAATCACAAGTATCACAACTTGCATCATACTTTTCTTTTCCTTTTGGTAAATATCATTAGTTTCATAACATGTGTGTATCATCATGGGTTTTAATTATGTGATATCACAGCATGCATTTGTTGTCATATGTCTTAAATCATTTGTGTCACTAGCGACATCTTTTATTAGAGGCTTGTTCTTCAATTCTTCAATTATAGGTTTGCTCTTCAATTCTTCCATTTTTTTCTTTAAAATATTTAGAGTGACTATTCCCTTGTATGTTGTTTTCCATAGACTAACAAATATTGTAACAAAATTTTCATAACAACCATTAGAATCATTAAGAGCACTCTACATGCCTTATTTTTTTTAATAAGCTATGTGTGGCTTCTATTGGGGGCCACTCCCATTACAAAAATAAAATATTACATTGCTCTCGTTACATTTCTAACAAGTTAAGTAAAGTATATCCAACTTTACCTTTCGATCAAATATATTCTTCATTTGCCTTTCTATAAATCTCCATCTTCTTCAAACTACTAAGTTTCCACAATCAACTCATTTTATATCACATACCTTCTAAAATTTAAATTCTATTAAGATGAAATTCAACATTGCTAATGGCTAAAATATTTGTTGCCCAACTTCTATATCTATAAATATCTTATCTATAACAACCTCACAATTTCTTAATATCTTTTTTTAGGGTTCTTATCCATTCTCCTAATATTCCAAGATATTATTTTCATTGTTTTTTTTATTTAATTTGTGGGTTTAGACCCACTTCTTGTTAGCACTTGTGATATTTGCTTGTATTTTCCCCTATCAATATTCCTCTAGGTTTCTTTTTTTCTTTTTTTTTGCTTATTGGGCCTTCCTCTCCTTTTTTCATTCCAAGCAATACTTTCATATTCATCAATATCTTCAAGATTCTCACAATTATTAGAGTAAGATGTATCATCTTTAGGTTTGCTTTGTTCTAAAGGATCTGAAGTTCAAGGATAACCTCAAAAAGCACAGACTTCTTTATATTGCTTTAGAAACCCTATAGAAATTACCTTCTTATTATGCTCTAAAAACCTAAATTATTATGGGTTTCCTCCATCCTTATTTATTAATTATGTTGCTCTTGAAACCTTGGAGTACAAGGGATAACATCTTCATCCCTTTCACTCCTATTACTTGGAGAGGATTCTATACTATTTGAGGAAAATGAAGATGATTTACGTGGAATAAACTTGACCTCTTTTGATGTCTTTGTTTTAGGATTTCTCTCCATATCTTTTGCACCTTTAATTCCTTTTAAACTTGCCAAATGATATTGTAGATAGGCTTTCTTTGCCTCTTCTTTCGGAGTGGAATATCCTTGATCTAATATAGCTTCTATTACTATATGATTTCCTTGCTTCATTTTGAAGTTTATCTCATGGCTATAATTTTATCTCTTTCTTCATAGTTTTCACTTTGCAAAATCTTGTCATGTGTCCAATCTCATAACAATTGTGGCAACAAAATACGATATTTTCATAATCTACTTGTTGATACCATTCTCTTGATTCAGGTTTTAACTTAATGGATTATGGCAAAGGTTTTGAAATATCCATAGCAACTCATATTCAAATATATATAGCATGCTTCCGTTCCTTAGTTAGTCCTTCCTTGATGAATTCCCTTAGGGTATCTCCAATATTCTTCAAAACATCCTTATTTATAATCTGATATGGAAGTCCAAAAAGCCTAACCCATACTGGAAGCTTCTTAATAGTTTATCTCAACAATAAAAATTTTTTCCATGGTCTTAAATAAAATGTATATCTTCCCCTAAACCATGGGCCACCAACCATTATTTTATCCCTAATTTTTAAACTGGAAAAAATGATGAGAAAAAAAAATTTAGGAAGAAAAGCCACAGAGTATTTTGAATTTAATACCCACTTCCACTTGATCCAGTTTTGAATCTCCAAAAACCCTAGCCATGATCTATGAAATTTACACATTAACCATCTACTTTTAAGAACCATTATATCATGCTCAATCATCTTATCCTTGATACTCACTTCTGGTGTAACATCTGCTACCTGGATCGAACTTGCCTTGTATTCACTCTTCTACTTATCTCCAACCTGGACCTCCATACTTCCAACTAGGGCATCCTGACTTGCACTCCCTCTTGGACCACCTTCCCTCTTGGCTTGCACTCCCTCTTGGCCAACATTCCCTCTTGGTTTACACTCATTCCCAGCTTGAACTCTCCTACCTATCACTCGCTTCAAGCTTACACTCCCTCTTGGCTCACAATAGCCCTTGTCTCTTCTTTTTCTCAGCGTTCCTTCAGTTCAACAACTTTTTGGAAACAATGCTCCACACATTTTTGGTAAGGGTTTTTAAGCATCAATGCACTCTGGATGAACCCGTTGCTCTTTTTCCATGACTAAATACTGGCTTGCACTCCTTAGATCACACTTCCTCTCAGCTTGCATTGGTTTTTCTTTAACCAAATCATGCTCTACTTTCTACTTCATGCTCATACTTCCTCCTCACTCTCGGCTTGCGATCACACTCATTTTTGGCTACACTCACTTTCGGTGCACACTCGCACTCACTTCCTACTGCACTCAATACAGGCTCACACTCATACTTGCTTTTGGCTGCACTCACTCCAAGCTCATGCTCGCACTCACTTCTGGTTGCACTCACTCTCGACTCATGCTTGCACACTCTGCATCCATTGTTGAAGCATTAAAAAATCTCAATTTTTAACTTCTTCAAGAATGGATTGTAAATATTCGATCAATTCGTTTAATACATTCTCATCTTCAGTAGCTCCTTAAAATATTATTTATAAGAATTTTTTTACTATATTTCTTTATTTTTTTCTTTAATTACCTTATTTATAACTCCAAATTTTATTTTTTTAATTTTCAACCTTCAACTCTCAAATAAATTTTCTTCATTAATTTATTTTCAATGATTTTTCCTCTTATAACTCCCTTAATATTTTCTTCCTCCAAAAAATATTATTTTATTATTTTTTTAATCTCCTTCCCATTCATTATCTTTTCCCAAATATTATTATAAAATTCCTTATATATCCCAAACATTCATTTATTCGTGTATTAAAATAAAGTTTTACCTTATATCTCCTCAAAATATCCACTAAATCAAATATGCACTCAAACCATAATTAACGTGTGGCTAATGTAAAATTTATACCTTTTATCATGATTCTTCACCTTTAATTATTCACAAATACATGATAAATTCTTTATGTGCATTAGGTAATGTTTCACAGATACTAGGATACTTTTCTTAATGTATCCTAGTTGTCTTCCTTCGTAAACGCTTGTACTCACCTCTACAACTCAAGCATTTTTATTTCTCACCTTAAACACCTTTATTTTTGGCTCAAACACACTCAACTCAGGATTTTCTTCTTGTTGACTCAGGCAGTCTCCTTTCGGCCCAGGCGCTTTGACACAGGCACACTTCATTTTCTCAATGTAGGTAATCTTCTCTTTTTGGATCAAAATCTCCTTCAAAACATTCAATCTACTGTCTTTAACTCATGAGTTCTTCAATGCAAGCAATTTGCACTCTTCAACTTAGGAGTTCTTCAATGCAAGTAATCTTCACTCCTTTACATAAGCTTTCTTCAACGCAGATACTCTCCGTGTTCAAGTGTATCTCTTTGCACATAGGCATTCTCTAACTCAGATTTCATAGAATATATTTCCTCACATATTCTATACATGCTATCCTTTTTCAAACTTTCTCTCTCTCGTATGTAGATGTTCTCCTTGCAAGAAGTATTCTCAACCTTAAATTTCTAGAAACTAGTTCTCCACATTCACCAACTTAAATGCAATCCACCAGAAATATTCTAGCAAGTCATTCAGCAAGCAAGCATTCACTTAATTCTTCTTCTCCTCCAAACTTCATAGTCAATATCTCACCAAATCATCCAGCAAATGTTCTTTCAATTCCTCTTCATATTTCTCTCTTTTTTAATCTTCTTCTCTTCTAATATTCAAAGTCTAATGTCTTCCACTAATCTCTTTCACGTTTAATATCTTTTACAATTTTGCTTCTTGCAACCCTTCACTTTAACAATATCTTCTCGAATAACTCTTCATATTCCATCTTCTGCAACTTTGGATGACCTCAACCCTTCAATCTTTGGGTGACCTCAACCCGACTTCTTTCTTCTTTCTTCTTTGCTTTCTCTCCAATCTTCAATATTTTACTTCTCACCAATCTTCTCCTTAGATCTCACTAGCATAGCTCTAAACCAAGATGGCTTCTACCAAGGTGGCTTTGATACCACTGTTAGCAAATTTGCTCTAGGATCTAAATCACACACATAAAATCACATTCAATAGTAACACAAATTATGTACATTAAAAAACTTTACTATTATATTCATAAATTAGATATTTCTAACATTACATTGCATAGAGATTTGTAATCAATATATAATAATACTCCTAATTTTTTATCTCCTCTAACTCATGGGAGATGCAACCTTTCACATGCTTTACATTATAACAAAGTTTCTCATGATTGTATAACCTCCTACTTCTAATCTTAACACATCCCACCTGACTTTTCACTTGCACACTTGACATCTATCACTTACAACTCACACTTGCACACATGACACAAACACTCTTCACAACTTGACACCTACATAAATATTTAACACACTTCTTAATCTAAATATTTACGATGGTACTTCGAGTAACCAAATAATGTAATACCACCAACAATCAAAAGTAAAAATTATTTACTTATTGAGCAAAGAATACACTCTTGAAAAAAATGAAAAAGTATTCAATATTTATGTTTTGTTGAAAAAATTGTTATAATAAAATAATATTTTAATATATTTATTTATATAAATAAGCTTTCATTTAATAATATAAAAAAAAAAAAATCCGTTATATAAATGTGTTTATTCTAACCAAGTTTTAAACTATTTACTATATAAAAATTTTGAATTTAAAAACATATAATTTTTATAATATAATTTATTATAGAGATAAATCATTAACGAACATTTAAAATAAGAAAAGTTCAAAATTTTGAATTTGAATTTGTATTAATGTCCATCGGTGACCAAAAGAGGTCAATAGGACTGTAAAGTAAGACATATACAAAGCAACGAGAGTGCCTAATGCAGCTCCAAAGAAAATAAAGTAAGAAAAACAGTAAACATAATGACATATGATATACAAGATCTGTGGATCAAGGATTACTTTCAACATTCAAGGCTGAAGAGAAGTGAGTGATATAAGAGTTGGATGTCATCGTAGATGTTCTTTGTTGGAGTCGACAATGAGTTGATCTTGTTGTATCTCTGTGATCACCCTAGCGCTTCCTGGTCGTGGTCTCTGGAGGCTGGAGGAATGAAGTGATAAATTAGGATCTGTTATCTTCTGCAAATGGTTACTAAATAGTTCTTTCCTGACATTGAATAATTCTCGGATGAAAAGGGCAATGCATCTCTGATCTTCATAATTAATCCAAAGAGTAAAAATAAATAACCATAGATTAATAATTGCAAATTAAATTTGATTGGCTGTGAATTTTATTCTTGACATTTCAAATGACGATGTATTTGTTTTTTAAGCAGTAAATTGTTTTGAAATGAAACTTCATGGGTTTGATATTTAATTACTTTTGAAAAATATTAGTTGGATAACTACACTTAAGTTGAGGTGAACTTAGAGACAAAGGATATTCATTAGTGTAACGAGGAGTTATAAAATTTAATTTAATTATTTATATGGCAAAGTTTGCATTTAAACATGTGATTTATTCGAAATAGGTACTAGATTGTGATTGATTATATTAATAATTACTTAAATAATAGAATTATGTCAAAATATATGTATATGCCTAAAACAAATAGAAATTTCTGATTTGGTGTTTGATAATGTATAAGAAGAAATATAAATATAATTAATTATTATTTTTAATTAATAGGTTAAAAAGTTGGGTATATCAAAGTTATTTTTCCTATGAATTGAATTTGGGTTTCCATTAGGAGAGCCAAATACCTTTGTCATTCTGGTGTCTCTATCGAGACTATAAAAAACATTAACTATATTTTATAAATGAGTTTTAGGGCCATTAAAATTATACATCAAGTTGTGCAAGATAGTACAATATGTTGCAACAACCTTACAAAATACTATCATCCACTTACTACTATGGTTGAACCTTAGAATACCGTATATCAACAAAATAACTTCCAAAAACTGATAAATTAGTAAACCACTTCCAAAATAGAAACTAAAAAAAAATTGTAGCTACCACCCAATCATAACAAAAACAACAATCCATAACCATTGGGGTTGTTATGAAGTTCGTAGCTAATGGATATTTTGATTATTTTTCTTCTGTAGCATAGGTTCTTCCTCCTTCAGAGTGGTAAGATCTGAGAATGCAATTTTACAGTTCAAGCTCCTGAGGTAATATCTATTTGTAACACATTCTATATGATCTTTATTTTTAGAGAACTGAATGTCGTCGATTGTAGCATAATTAGCTTCAATAATATTATCTAAGATGCTAATATTTTTCATGGAATTGACTGGATGGTATTTAGTAACCATTTGACTTTTATCAATGATTTGATTCGAATTCTCCTTTCGAGGTTGAGTCTTATGTTGCTCACTTGATTCCTGTTGGACAATTGGCACAACTAGAGAATGAGCTTCTTTCTTATAAACTAAGATGTTTGAAGGTCCAAGATAATTTACGTGCAGGGCCTTCTCCTCCACCAAGAAGGAATAGAGCATGATCGAATGCCCAAGCATCTCTTCTTCAAGTGGACCTATTAATAACAACCATAACATCTCAAGGAGAAGTTTTCATATTCAATATTGTGGATCCATTCCCCTTTGCTTGAGGATATAGTAATGGATTAAGGTCAAGGAACTGAAACATCCATCCAAACAACAAATCTTGCTTTACTCATTAATTTTATTGGATATTTTTCTCTATTTCGGTATCAATATACTAGAATGCACCAATGGCGTTACTAATTTTGGTGAATATTTTCTCTTCCCAAAACTCCATAGGAAGAGAATATAGATTCACCCAGACTGGAAAGCCATCAACTTATTTTGTAAAAGGATTGAAATTGGGAGTCCAAGGTCGTTATAGACACCCCTTTGTCTAAAAAACCAATTGTACCTATAATAGATTACTCTATCTCTATCCACTAAATCATAAAATTAAACAAAAAAGAAATTTTGGGTAGCAGAGTTACTTGGAATTTACTAGACCATAAAATTTTAAAATATCATTTGAGTTCCTCCAAGCCTGGTCTTTTGCCCCTGAGTTTGCAGATAATTTTTTGAACTTCATGATCAATTAGATCCAACCCAAATTCATACTCCAAAATACTGATAAAAAGCAAAGGTTCATCAGAAAGCCCCAGCCATGAACCCAAAAAGCTCCACCCGTGAACCCAAAGATCCTTGGAAAACATTTCTTCTGACCAAAGAGGCTTTCTCATAGATTAAAGAGCAACTAATATCCTCTTGAGTGCAGTGAGAGGGCTACAAACAACCCTCTTTCTACAATGCTTGACTACACCTAAGGTGTGTACCCTTTTGCTCTCTTACATCCTCATGTCCTCCTGAGTATAGTATAGTAAGCAGGCTACAAAAACCCCTCTTCATGCAACAGGCTACGAACAACCCTCTTCATGCAATGCTTGACTACACCTAAGGTTTGCACCCCTTTCACTCTATTCCATATTAATTAAATTTAAATTAATTTATTTTTATAATATAATTAACAAATTTATATTATATAATATATAATATATATTTTTTAGGTTGATAATAGATTAGGTATATAAATATCAAGTGGCATTAGCTCAACCACTTAGATTCCTCAACATTTCAAGGAGGAAACCCAAGTTCAAATTTTATCAAATGATACATGGATAATATCCAAGCTTTGTTGAAATACAACTATGTGATGATGATGTAATATGGGTGAGGTTTGTTTCAATCCCATATAACCCATTAAAAAATAGATTAAATATATAATTGAGTAATTTAGTTAGATATTTTATAAAGAATTTTGCGATAAATTAAAGAAACTATCTAAAAATAAAAAATATATTTAACCTTAGGTTGAAGGTTAAAGGAAAGAAGGTTTGATGAGGAAAAATTGCTCTGTGGGGATGGTAGCAGTTTTTGGAGGAGGTCTAAAAAAATGGAGGAATGTTATGATGGCAAAAGGCCCGTCACATAGCGTGCATGCTAGCAACATTTTTTCATCTAAAAAATATTGGAAGGAACAAGATTTCCCATTGCATGTCGTGAATCTCTTGTTAAAGAACAATGGATGTTTGGAATGATGTGAAGCCAGGACAATTCTAGTGGTTCAATCAAACTATAAAATGCACTTATTGTTAAATTTATGGGCATCCAAATTTCTTTGACCTTTGTGGAGGCTTGGGTTAGGAAGACTTGGAACCCTGAAGGTGATGTGGAGGTGATGCTAAGTGTGAATAGCTATTTTATAGAGATTTTATCTTATCTTGCAGACTATAACAAAGCATTTGAAGGGGATCCCTATTTCTGTAACCAAGCGGGACTCTTTCTTAAACCCTGGCATGTGGGTTTCAACCCGTCAGAGGAGCGATCGTCATGGGTTCCAATATGGGTTCGGCTTTCGTGGCTCCCATTAGAATTTTGGAGAAATGACATCTTGCATATGATTGCCCTTCTTCTTGGGAATCTGGTTGGACCATCACAATAGACGATGGATAAAAAGGTAATATTTTTTGCTCGTATTTATGTTAAAATTAATTTAAACAATCTTATTCTAGATTATGTTGAAATACAGTTTGGATCGACTACATGGGTTCAACAACCTGACTATGAAGCTCTTATGTTTCATTGTTGGATTTGCCATGAATACGACCACCTGCAAATAAAATACCCTAAGTTTATCCCGCTCGTGGATTCAAATCCTGGGACCTCTCGATTTGCACAAAATCTGGATAAATAAAAAGCTTTGATAAATAAAGAGGATCAAGACAAGGAAGGCTTTGTTTTGGTAAAACTTTGAAATAGAAGGACAAAAAGAGACCTTAAGGATAGCCGGCTAGATACTCTACTCAACCATTTTGAAATACTAGATTATCTTGATCAGTACATAGAGATACCTGAAACGTCACTACATGATGTAGATATAACAGGGTCGAATTGGATGTCTCTTCTTGATGTGTAACCTAAGGAATCAGATCTAAGGGGTTTAAATGAAGAAAAGAGGGCTATGGTTCTAAGTATAGGTGATATGGTTGGCTCTATCCTTGGAAGAAAAACTATTTTGGAAAGTGGCACAGATTTAGTTATGCCCTCTCCTACTCAAGCATTGATGTAGTCATCCTTGGACTGCAAAACTCCTATAATATTGGGATTACAGCATAAAACAATTAAAAATGTGCTTCGAATAAGAATATGAAGGTGGGTCAAAAGAAATACCAGGATAAAATTAAGTTAATAAGGGAGACTTTGGTGGAGTTAGGATTTATGAGAACATTGGACTCCCATTTTTCTAACCCCCAAAATGATTATCCTTTCATGGAATGTAAGGGGGTTGAACAACATCCCTAGACAAAAAGTTATTCGTGATTTGGTTTGTGTTCATTCTCCAGATGTGGTGTTTATTCAAGAGACTAAATTGGCTACTGATAGTATGTTCAATATTACTCCCAAGTTCTGGAGAAGGGTCAATGCCATTTTATTGGTGCATGTGGATATACTTGTGGCATTGCTTGTTTATGGGATCCGGTTAAGATCTCTCCTCTTACTTGGATTTCCAATAGATGGTCTATTTTGATGATCGGGCATGATAATGAATCTGGTGAAACCATCCTACTTACAAATGTGTATGCTCCTATTTATTACAACGATAAAGTGAATTTATGGGGGTAAATTGTCTTTGTGAGAAGTTTGGCTCCCCTGTACCCATGGATTTTTGTTGGAGACTTTAACTCTATCACTTTTCTAGAGGAGAAACACAGTGGGGTCGATCATATTGAACCTTTTTCTTTTGTCTTCAATGCTTATATCCAGGCCCTGAACTTTTTTGACATAAATCTGGATAATGGGATCTTTACCTAGAACAATAGAAGATGTGGGGAAGATTCCATCTCAGAGATACTGGTTAGGTTTCTGATCTCAAATTTTTGGATTGGTAATAACAAAAGCGCTAGTTTTATGATTCTGGATGGTAGGGGATCTGATCATTGGCCTATCAAACTCTCTACTCTGGATTTAGGGCTAAATAAGAATCCTTCCTTTAAGTTTCAACTTATGTGTCTTTGGTATCCTAAGCTTCATGATTTCATGTGAGGCTAGTGGACCAATGGTAAACCTCCTCATGGCATCACTATGTATTCGTTTATGAAGCGACTATAATTTGTTAATCATAAATTAAAGAGATGGAATAGACTAAATTATGGAAACCTTTCCTTAGCTAAGTTGATGGCTCTTAGGAGGGTGGAAGAAGCTTCAAGGAATATTAGAGATCAGGGACTCACAGAGGAGCTTCTCGTGGAGGAATCTGAGGCTGTTAAAGACCTTGTTGAATGGGAACTGAGGGAATAATTTTTTTGGAAATAAAAATCTTGAGTAGATTGGATTTAGGAAGGGGATAGGAACATGACCTTTTCTATAACTTAGTTAAGTCTCACCATAATGGTAACCTGATTACCTCTCTTGTGAATTCTCAGGGTGCCCTGCTCTCTTCTTTCAGGGATATTTTAGAAGAGACTAGGAGGCATTTTTCCTCTCTCTTCAAGGACTCCTTCGTATATGATGAGGATGAAAAGCTTATTCTAAACTATATTCCCTCGATTATTTATAGAGATATGAATGAGCACTTGATGGGTCTAATTTCCCTTGAGGAGTTGGAAAATATTGTATTCAAGATGAAAAAAGGGAAAGCCCCGGGCTCGAATGGATTCTTGATTGAGTTTTATCAGGAGTTTTAGGATTTGATCAAATCTGATCTTTTGGAGGTGGTCTCTGAGTCCCAAAAGAAAAATAGATGCTAAGGGCCCTAAATGCTACCTTTTTGGTGCTTATTCCCAAAAAAGAGGGAGCGAATTCCCTGGATATGTTTAGGTCTATCACTCTCTGCAATATTGTGTATAATATCATCACAAAAATTATTGTTGAGAGGCTAAAGATATGGTTGAGCAAAATCATATTTGAGGAGCAAGGTGGGTTTGTTGTTGGCTGATAAATCCTGTATGGGGTTATTATTGTTATAGAAGATATTCACTCAATGGAAACTTCTAAGGAGAAAACTATGTTCATTAAATTGGACATGGCCAAAGCCTATGATCGGGTCATATGGTCCTTTCTTTAGAAATTTCTTGCTACTTTTGGATTTAAGGAGGAATGGATTAGATGGGTGATGAGTTGTGTTTCTTCTTCCTCGTTCTCCATTATTGTTAATAATGAGTCGTCGGAGCTGTTTGAGGCCTTAAGGGGTTTGAGACAAGGATATCTTTATCTCTTTATTTGTTTATCATTATGGCAGAAGGGTTGGGAGGATTGCTCAAGTCTCGGGTTAGGCAGGGTCTCATTTAGGGGTGGAAGTGGGATAGTATTTTGTCGCCTCTTTCCCACCATCAATTTGTTGATGATATTGCTTTGTTGGGAGTTGCTACTATTAGGGAAGCTAGAAACATTAAACAGTCTCTTGACATATATCTTAGTGCTTCTATATAGTTTATTAATGAGGACAAGTCTTCTATTTTTTTCTTCAATACCTCTCCTCTTATTCAAGCCAGGATTGCTCGTATTTTAATATTCTAGGTCGGGACTCCCCCATTCATTTATCTTGGTATTCCGATTTCATCTCATCCTCTACCTATATCTTCTTGGCAGTATATGCTTTATAAGTTTAGAAGGAGGTGAAACACTGAACCATTAGATGGCTATCTTCTGTAGGTAGAGTGTTGCTTTTAAAATCTGTTGTTCAAGCTTTACCCATTTACATGTGTTTTGTATAAACAACTCCCTCTCGTTTCATCAAGGACATGGATGCTTTTTCAAGATAGTTTTTGTGGTCTAGAAAACTTGATAAATGTAAATGGAGTTTGGTTAGGTGGGATTCTATTTGTAGACTGGTTCAATAGGGAGGAGGCCTTGGATTGTGATAGGTGGCTCTTTTTGGGTAGGCTTTGGATGCAAAAATTTATTGGAGATGGTGTACCTCTCAAGATCATATTTGGACTAAAATCTTATCTTGTAAATACTTGAGAGGTATTTTTGAGGCTGAGATCCCTAGAGTCAGCTTGGTTGGTAAAGGTTCAGTTATTTGGGACACTCTGAAATTAGCAGGGTTTATTTCGGATTTGCAACCGGGGATCAGATGCTCTTTTTTGAGAGGATTCTTAGGATGGCCACCCTCCTATCTTGACTCAATATCTCAGGTTACATTCCCTAAGTATTTTTTTCTTGGAAGCGAGCTAGTATCATGTGGAGGACTTTAAAAAAATCCAATATTTTGGAAATCTGGAGATATACAAGTGGAAATATCTGTAAGAATGGACATAGGGGGGATTGGTCGAGGACAAATATGTGCTTGATCTTATTCTTGCGATAAGGTCATATTCTTCATTGAGGGGTAAAAATATTCTGGCTTGGAACCTAATCCAAAGGGAACCTACTTTGTAGCCTATGGTTATCAGGTTCTTGATAAGCAAAACTTTGGGAGTCTTCCTATCACAAGGTTATGCATAAGGGGTTAGCCCAAAAATCTATTTATAAAATCAAGGTGAATTGTATCAAAATTCTGATGAATTATGTCCAAGAATACATGGTGAATTGCATTCATTTTTCACCAAAAAATTTCAAACCATGGTGAATCAATTGAAAAATATTTCTAGAGGTGTAGGTCGGTTGCAGAGGGTTTCAATTGGTCATTTTTAGATGGTTTTTTGAGGATTTTACTAATTTTTTTGAGCTAGGTGGTTTTAAAAAATAAAATTGAAAACGGAGCTCTGGATCAAAAGTTATGCCTCCTAGAAGGTTCTCTACAAAAGAGCACCTCTGCAACCGATCAACATAAGTCGATCAACTTATGTCGATCGGTTGTAGAGGTGCTCTTTTGCAAGAACCTTCTAGGAGGTATAACTTTTGATCCGGAGCTCCATTTTCAATTTTTTTTTTAAACCACCTATCTCGATGAGATCTACTCAAAAAACTTAGTAAAATCCTCAAAAAACCATCTAAAACCGATCAACACGTCTACAATCGATCGATTGCAGAGATTTCAGTCGATTGTAGACATGTTGATCAATTTTTGATGATTTTTTGAGGATTTTACTGAGTTTTTTGTGTAGATCTTGTCAAACTAGGTGGTTAAAAAAATTAAAATGGAGCTCTGGAGCAACCGATTGGCTTAGGCCGATTGACACTCCCCTGCAATCGATCGACTTATGTCAATCAGTTGTAGAGGTGCTCTTTTGCAAGAAACCTTTTAGGAGGCATAATGTTTGATCCAAAGCTCTATTTTTATTTTTTTTAAAAACCACCTAGCTCGACGAGATCTACACAAAACACTTAGTAAAATCTTCAAAAAACCATCTAAATTTGATTGACATGTCTTCAACCGATCAATTGTAGATGTGTTATTCGGTTGCAGACATATTGATTGGTTTCAGATGGAGTTTTGAGGATTTTAGTAAGTTTTTTGTGTAGATATTGTCGAGCTAGGTTGTTTTAAAAAAAAAATGAAAACGAAGCTTCGGATCAAAATTTATGCCTCTTAGAAGGTTCCCTGCAAAATATCACCTCTGTAACCGATCGGCATAATCTGATCGATTGCAGAGGCATGTCAATCGGCCTAAGTCGATCGGTTGCAGAGGTGCATTTTTGCAGAGAACCTTCTAGGAGGCATAACTTTTGATCTATAGCTCCGTTTTTAATTTTTTTTAAACCACCTAGATCGACGAGATCTACACAAAACATAGTAAAATCCTCAAAAAATATATATGAAATCGATCGACACATCTACAACCAATCGATTGCAGAGGTGTTGATCGGTTGCAGATATGTCGATCGGTTTTAGATGGTTTTTTGAGGATTTTACTAAGTTTTTTTTGTAGATATCATCGAGCTAGGTGGTTTTAAAAATAAAATAAAATAGAGCTCTGGATCAAAAGTTATTCCTCCTAGAAGGTTCTTTGCAAAAGAGCATATTTGTAACCAATTAGTATAAACCGATCAGTTGTAGAGGTATGTCAATCGGCCTAAGTCGATCAATTGTTGAGTGCAATCGATCGGTATAAGCTGATCGGTTGTAGAGTCATATAAATTGACCTGATTCGATAAGTTACAGAGTTACAACCGATCGACTTAGGTCGATTGATACACCTCTGCAACCGATCAGCTTATACCAATCAGTTGCACTCTGTAACCAATCAACTTAGGCTGATTGACATGCCTCTGCAATCGATCGGCTTATGTTGAGAAGCACTCCTCTACAACCTTGTCAAGTTTGTGGGATCAATCAATGTCTTTCGATTGATAATACCCTACAACCAATCGATAAATATATCAACTAACAATAGGGTTTTTGTTGTTTCAAAGCTATTTTTGAGTTAGAGTATTTTAGATGTATGTTTATCACTACCCCCTACAGTATATATACGAGTAGTATATGAGGTGAATTGGACGAGAAAAACAAATTCATTTATAATTTGAAGGTAAATTGCCCATGGAATGGGGTAAAATTGGTCGGTAAATTAAAATTAAAAATAGGATAATTATTATCAACGACGGGCGAATTTACCCCAAAAAATTCCACCTCGTAAATTTCGAGTGAATGGGCCCTAGTGAAAGGATCCAAAATTAGCTAATTTAAAATTTTGAAAATCCTAAATAGAGACAATTTACAATATTTCATGCTTATGCATAACCCTACCCTGTCACATGGTGGAAAAATGTGTGGAATAGATATGCTTGGTCGAAATGTAACTTCTTTCTCTAGCTGGTAGCTCATAATAAATGCCTCACTTGGGATAACACGAGGAAGGGGATTTCAAGGTCCCTCTTTTTATGTCCTTTGAGGTAATAATTAGGATGACTCTTCTCATTTATTTTTCCAATGATCCCTTGCCAGAGACATTTGGCACCGTTGGTGGAGTACCTGGAACCATCCTTATTTTCATGTGCTCTCCCTGGTGGAGTTTTGGATTAGTCTGGGAAAACCTCCGAAAAAGGCCCCCTTCCTCCAAGTGGCTTGGAATTTGGGCCCTTCTTGCATCATCTAGAAAATTTGGCTCGAATAGAACCATCACATCTTTCAAAGGAATCATTTGATTTTTCAAAAGATATGGCAAAGGATCTTGTGTATGGTTCCAGAAACTATCCATAGCAAATGTGATGTGTACCCTCTTTTGGACTCTAGGGAGGAGAAGGTACTGCAAGCCCTTGGTCTCTTTGGGGTTTTTGTGAACTCTTCTAGCCCTAGCAAGGTTCCTTAGCTCAACAAGAAGGTTAGGATAGATGGTAGGTGGAGGCCACCCCCTAGAGGAGTTTTAAAAATTAATATTGATGGGTCGTCCAGGGGTAATCCTGGACATGCTGAAATTTATGGTGGTGGGAGAGATTTTGCTAGCGTGGTTAGTTTTTTCTTTTCCATTTATAAATGTCTTCACTCCAATAATTTTATGGAAGATCTTGCAATTCTCGAGGCCTTGCAAAGGGGGTTTTCTCTTAGCTGGTGCAGGAATATCTGTGAGTATGACTCTCAAATTTTGGTTAATATTTTATATAGTAAAAGGGTGGAGGATGTTAATTAGCAGTTGGTCTTTGTGGTCGTTCAAATTCTTAAAATGAGTGAAGATTTCAAATTTATATCCTTTGTGTGCATTCTAAGATAATAGAATGGGGTTGCTGATTACTTGGCCAAAAGGGCTTCTGAGCTATTGGATCCTTGGATTATCGATAATTGGGAGAGACTCCCGTTTGGGGACTCTCAATACCTCTAGGTGTTGATCCACAAGGATGTTCATACTTAATGTGGTTTTTTCTTGTTGTCTTCTTCGGGTTTCGACCTTATCTGATGGTTATAGCTTGTTTTGTTGCTTATTTGAGTCTCGGTTGGGAGTTCAGCTGTACTCTGTAATCTAGACTTTTTATCAATAAATTTTTACCCCTTTATTTAAAAAAAGGTTAAAATAAATAATTGAGTATTACTAAAAGGTGTTTTACTTTGTTTTACAATGATACAAAAGAGTAAATTTTCCATCTTAATTTGCTTCCTTGTTCATGATTGTATTGACCAATTGTGGAATGGTTTACCTCATCACTCTTTGAATCATCGTATTGTCATTTAGTCATTTAATGCTAAAGAGATAAATTATTGTAATTGCAAGTAATCTATTAAGATACAAGCCACTATGATAACTATTAGCATTAGTATCTGGTAACTAATTCAAAAATATTTGTATATCGTAAGAAATGTATTTGACTGATAAATTATTAATATTTGTTGGGTTAAAATCTCAATGTCTATTATCTTAGATTATTGTTCCTAATTGTTCAATTGCAATTATAAATGAACTTTCTATATTAATTTCTATCCATCTCTATTTTTATTATTATGTTTCTATTTTTTTGCTTGTTAACACAATCATATTAATTGATACCTTTAGTAATCTAAAAATAGTTTTAAAAAATTATAACTATTTCTTAATTAGTGAGCTATATGTCTTAGTGTGGTGCATCACACATTCATTCTTGATAATCATAGGTATTCTTGTTCTTGAATTTTAGGAAACAATCATTTATTTTCTTTTCTAAGAAATGAAAAGCAAATTCTTAATAAAAATAGCATGTTTATAATATACTATGAGATGGTATTTAGCACAATCGATTAAATTCCTTAACTTTTAAGAAAAGACACAAGGTTGAATCATACCAAATGATATATGCATAATTACCAAGTGGTTGTAACACCATTATGTGGTCATGATGTAATATGGGTGGGATTCATTTCAACCCCATATAACCATTTTTAAAATATGTTTATAATATACTAGTAGAATCCTTGATCCTATATTGATCATAAAGAGATTTAGGTTCATAATTTTTTGTATGATCATACTTGAAGGATTCTTAGCCCAATTTAATTAGTCATTTAAGTTTGATTGAGTTCAAATACCACAAGCATAGTCAAAAATGATACTAATAAAATTAAAATTAAAAGTCTCATATCTTTTGGATTTCATCATGATCAAAAGTGAACACTAAACATTAAAAAAAATATGTTAATTTTGATAGTACTCACAAAGATATTGATGATAGAAGTCTTGATCAATGGAGAAAGAAATATAAATAACACATACGGGTGCAAGCTAGTTCAATTATACACCTTGAATTATGAAATCATGAATTTATTAACCATGTATTGCATTCAATTCATGTATCAAAATCATGACCTATATAGTAGTACTAAAAGGACTTAGAAATTGGAACACAAATTTTCTATGAATGTATATTCTGACATCTCCATTCAAATCAAATTGGAAGGAATAAGAAAGTGATACTATTCATACCTTGTTATCTGTAGTATGAGAAGTAGTCA
Source organism: Wollemia nobilis (assembly GCA_028583015.1). Classification (NCBI taxonomy): domain Eukaryota; kingdom Viridiplantae; phylum Streptophyta; class Pinopsida; order Araucariales; family Araucariaceae; genus Wollemia; species Wollemia nobilis. The sequence goes on along the minus strand of JAQPPZ010016955.1, from coordinate 13,117,112 downwards.
CGATAAACACAACATAAATATATGATTTAGTAAAATAATAAGGAAATAAAGTATTCCATAGTCAAAAATTATGCTAATAAATCCAACGAGTACTTGGCTCAATAGTTGGGATAAATAGTTTATGTATCCCACACCAAGTTTCAAATCTGAACGACACCAAACAGCTCAATGTGACTAAGTCAATGTAAAAGGGAAAGGGCAACCTTTTCAAAACCCTACTTTTAACAAACAAAAAAAATGATAATAATAAAATTATAATTATGTCATATCTTTGGATTTCATCATAATCAAAAGTGAATGCTAAATCAATACAAAAACATATGTTAATGTTGATAGTACTCGCAAAGATATGGATGACAAAATTCTTGATCAATGGAGAAGGAAATATAGATATCACAGATAGGTGCAATTTGGTTCAATTATACACCTCGAATCAATAAATCATGAATTTGGTAGACATGTGTTGCATTTAATTCATGCATCAAAATCATGATCTATAGAATAGTACTAAAAGGACTTAAAAAATGGAACACAAATTTTCTATAAATGCATATTTTAACATCTCCATTTAAATCAAATTGGAAGGAATAAGAAAGTGGCAGTATGTCCATCTCTTGTTATCCATAGTATGAGAAGTAGTAAAATAATAAAGAAACAAAGTATTCTACAATCAAATGCTATGCCAAGTAAATTAAGACAATAATAGAAGATCAACTTATAACCAAGTATGTAGGGGGTGTTGAAGAATATTACATTATTTTTTAAATGCTAATGTACCCCTATGGTACCTATGGTACAAAGTAGATATCAGATTAAAAGTCTATAGTTTAGGAGTGTGATTTATATTTCCCCTTTATGTAAGTGTCTATGTGCAAGATATGCACAAGTGTCATGTAAGTAAGAGTGCAAGTGTGTAATGAGAGAAAGTGCACAAGTGTCATGTAATTAAGTGTGCAAATATGTAATGTGAGAAAGTGCACAAGTGTCATGTATTAGGTGTGCATGCAGAAGTGTGTAAGTGCCATGTAGAAGTGTGCAAGTGTCATAGATTTAAGTGTGCAAGTAAATAGAGAGTCAAGAGTCTTGTATACAAGTGGCAAGATGAGAAGCCAAAGGACATGTGAGGCTTGTCTTATGTAAATAATAAGAAAGGTTGCAACTCATGGATATGTGAGGAGTGCAATAGTCAAGTATTGAAGAGTCATCTTTCTAAGGTTATATAATGGAGAAAAAGCTCCATGAAATGTATAAAAACATTCAAGCATGAATATTGAAGCTTGTATGCATATTTTGAGCAATTCTATTGTAAGTATTCTTCATGTTATTGCATGAATTATTTTGGCCATTTATATTCATATTTGTCATTTTTATGAATATTATTATTATTTATGTTGGTCATATTATATATTGATTGCTCTTATATTTGAGACTACTCAAAGATCCAGAATATTGGGACTAATATAATCTGGCTTAAAAGCTAACACATAGTAATTAGAGGTTTGAGCTCATATTGTTCACATTCTTTATCATCTATGACAAGAACCATGTAATATGGCCTCATTAAGTATACATATGATTAAAACAAATAACGTAGGGTGTACATTAGGTAATATATATAAATATTTATAAAGGAATGTATCATATTTTCCTAATGACCTACATGCCAATAAAATATTAAATGCACCCCTCAACAACGATATATAATACGTCATGTCACTAGAATTGGGGTAAGAGTGGAAAAAAATATTTTTAGACTTTAGACCAAGGTTCCAATCCCATGAGTGAACCTTAATGTTTGAAGCCTATGTGAATTAGGGTAAAAAATGGAGAACAAGAAGTTTCACACCATATTTTAAGGTTTCAATCCTATGGGTAAACCTTAACATTTACCAAATGGCATGAGCTCAAGTAATTAAAAATGTAGAATTTCATTATAAAGACTCATGTTCTAATATTACCAAGTGATATATATATTTAAGAGAATAGTGTTTGTTAGAATATCATGTTAACATGATCATGATGTAGTATGGATGAGGATCTTTGCAATTCCATATAATCAATTAAAACTTGATATACAACACATGATCTTATCAATAATTTATTCCAATGCAATATAACATTACAAGGATAACATATGATATGATTACATATAATGAGACTCAATTACTTATGAAACATGATTCTCATGTTGAAGATGAAGTAAACAAATCAATATCAATAAGATAGAATGCACACAAAGTAATGTATGTTGATATCAAAAAAGGGTGACCATCTTACCTATCTAACAATCCACATATTAACAAATGTTGAATATACCTGTAGACAACAAAATACAATACCTATGAAATGATGACTCCAAGTGGAAACCTAGGTTCAAAACTTACTACATAACATATGCATAATTGCCAAAAATACCATTGTAATTTATTAAAATATCATAGTAACATGGTCAAAATGTGATATGGATAGGGCATGTTTCAATCCCATATAACCAAATAAAAAATAATATATAGCACATGGTCTTATTATATCATTTATCTAATACAACATGACATTGTACACATAATGTACAACTTGACTATGTATAATGAAACTCGTATAAACATGATTCTCATGCAGTAGATGAAGCAAACCAACTAGTCTATAGGCATCTATCTTGTGATAAATTAAATTTACATTAGGGATAAACATAAAAGTTATAGGTAAAAATAGAAGAGGCTAATGTAATAAGAATAATAATTGTAAGATATGATGGAGTATATGGTCTCAATTTGATGGCCTTCATCTATTGAATTGTTGAAATGTATATACATAACACCATTACATCAAAATTTTAAACTTGAAATATTTGAATCATAATATTTTTTATGTGGAAAACATCCCAAATGGGATGCCAGTTTTGGGTAAGTCCCAAGGAGGCCAAGGTATCTATTCCACCAAAAATACCTTGGGCTCGCACCTGGTCTGCCCCCTTTTGGCACACTCAACGAGCATACCTAAAACAACAAAAACAATAACAAAAAACATAACAACATCAAAAAACAAATACAAACAAACAAAAAACTCAAAAAAAAAACAAAATAAATAAATGAATAAAATAAAATAAAAAATAACAATAAAACACATAAGAAAACTATAAAAACAACACACAAACACTTAAAAACAAAAAAAAAAAAAACACAACAAACAAAAACATGAAAAACAAAAAAAACACACCAAAAAAAAAACATAAAAACATAAAAAACACAAAAAACAACAAAAACAAAACAGATAAAAAAAAACACACACCCCTCAAAAAACTAGAAAATAAAAAAGAAAACAAAAATAAACAAAACACAACTATGACCTTTTTAGACCAAAAGACTTTTAAGGCAAGATTCAATAGAGGAAACATAAGAAAGATATTTCTAAGCTAGGGAACTAAAAAACCCTAACCGAACCAAAGAGAAGCAAAAACAAAGCAAAAAATAACTAGGTACCTCTAGTACTGGAGTCATCCAAAGAAAGTATAAAAAGTAGAGCTTCCCTTATTTGTGAAGTCCACCATCTCGGAGGGTGGTCATAGCAAGTAAGATCACATTTTTCCAATGCCCAATTATTTAAAGCATCAACACTCTTGTTTTGTTCTCTAACCACATGATTGTAATCCAATTTCAAAAAGCCCATATGGATTAATTAAATTTTCTCAACAATTATTTTTATTCTCCAATCAACCTTATGATTCTTAGAAGGAGTCTTTAGAAGATTAATCATGAGTTGGGAGTCAAATTCAACCAACATATTTTTCCATCCAACCTTAGCAGCCTCTTGAAGGCCTATGAGGATACCATACCCGTCAGCAAGATTATTGAAAAGGATACCCAAGTTCTCAACAAACATGAAAACCAGGGAGCCATATGAAAGTCTACCAACTCCTCCTACACTAGCTTTTTTAGGGTTCCCCCTAGAGGCTCCATCGGTATTGACTTTTCCATAATCCTCAGGAGGAGGCTTCCAATTTCTTGTTCTTTCCATCTTGCAATTACTCACATTCCCTTTAAATCGGTTACCCTTAGAAAAATTAATCTTCAATGTTTGCATCACTTGATTCCATATTTGGTGGGAGTTTTGGGGGTGATTAAAGAGTTCTTGGATTGATTCAACTAAGTTGGCAATGGTATTTTGCTAGATATAGTGAATGTCCTTTTTTCTTATTGAAAATTTGGTTGTTCCTTTCATTCCAAATATTCCAAGCTAGAATGGTAGAACCCATCCAAACTAACTTCCTAATGAAAAAAACACGCCCTCCTTTTTAGGCCAATCCCTCCAAAGTTGTTCAAAAGTAGAAAAACTGGACCATTGTAAGCCAAGTAAGATGGTCATTCTCCTCCATAGCTCAGAGACTAAGGTACACTCAATAAAAATATGGCTAAGAGTTTCCACATTCTCTCCACACATTTCGCATCTAAAAGGGCCATGAAAACCACGTTTCATAAGTTGCTCATCATTTAGCACCCTATGATGCAATAAAATCCAAGTAAAGAACCTCACCTTAGGCCATAGCTTTTGAGCATACAACTGAGAAAATATGTCATAAAATTGGTTGGGATTATTATGGCATAAGGTAAAATAACCTTGAGCAACTAAATACTCACCCTTAGTAGTGTTGTTCCATCTAAAATAATCTTTATCATGGGACCAAGAGAGAGATCTCATGTGCAAGATGTGTTGGATGTCTTGTCTTTGAATTTCTAAAATTTGAATATGCTAGTCCTCAATAGGGATCCAACATCTACCAACCTCTGAATTTCCAGTCTAGTATCGATAGTTATTAGCCACCTTTATCCAATTAGCTTGGTGAAGCTTCTCCATCCAAGGCCTCCAATCAGGAAATTGAGTTATCAAAGGCTCGTGACCATCCTAAGAATCTGTCCAAAAATTGGCATGTTGACCATTATGAATGATCCAAAATAACCTTTTCATAATCAAATCCTCACCAGTCTTAAGAACCGCTAAAATGGGAGAATATTTGGTAGTCAATTGATAGAGAACAAGGTCTTCAAGACTTTTATTCTCAACATATTTAGCACGAATATTATTGGACCAAAGAGCATTGGGGTTATGTAAAATCCTCCAATACAATTTAGCAGCTAAAGCTTTGTTGTTATTAATAGCAAATCGAAATCCTAACCCCCATTCATTATTAGGAAGACATAAAGTGTCCCATTTCACAAAGGATCATTTTCTTTTCTCCTTAGTATCACTCCAGAGGAATCGATTATTAATTTGATCTAATTCTTGAAGAACAACCTTTGGGATATTCAAAATGGTAGAAACATAAATATTTATAGCTTGAAGGAAAAATTTTACCAAGGTAATTCTACCCCCAAAAGAAAGCCACCTATTGGTCCACTTTCCAATTTTCTTCTTAACTTTGTCCAACAATTAATTCCAATATTTATTTTTTGTATTTGAGTATTGATAGGGATGCCTAAATAAGTGATCAAAAGGGAGGTCTTCTTATATCTTAATTTATCCAAAACCATGGATTCCAGACTGGTAGAGAAGAGAAGAAAATGACTTTAGACTTATATTTTTTTGATCAATTGCCTGGTAGCCTTAGAAAAACAGCTAATGATTTGCTTAATTTTAGAATCTTCCTTAACAATAGCTTTACCTAACAGAGTAGAGTCATCAACAAATTGAAGATGAGATATAGGCCTAGCTCCATGAGCAATGGTAACTCCCTCAAGGATTTTATTGTCTCTTTTTTTTATAGTCCTACCCAAGCATTCAACAAGAATGATGAATAAATAAGGGGAGAGGGGTCACCTTGCCTAATACCTCTAGAAGTTAGGAAAAGCTATGAAGGTCTGCCACTGATAAGAACTGGGTGGGATACTAAAGATATACAACCCATAATCCAATCCATACAATCTTGAGAGAAACCAAATTGCCTCAAAACTTTGATAAGTGTCAATCCACTCTTTCATAAGCTTTGGATAAGTCTAAACGAATGAACATAGAAGGATATTTTTACATTTCCATGGAATGGATGGCTTCCTGAGCAAGAACTATCTCATCCACTATTTGATGCCCTTCCAAATAACCTCCTTATTCAAGGGAAATAATCATATGCAAAAGAGGCTTCAACCTTTCTGCCATGATCTTAGTAATGATTTTGAGAAGAATGTTACATAAAGCAATAGGTCTAAAATTTGAGACATGATAAGCCTCTTGAGATTTTGGGACAAGAGTGATATAATTTTTATTGATAACCTTCAAAATTTCTTTGGCTTTCTAGGCTTCTTCCACCACCTCTAATAAATCAGCATGAAGGATATCCCAGAACTCTTGGTATAACTCAATGGGGAAACCATAAGGACCTAGGGTTTTCCCTTTTTCATTTTAAAAACCACTTTTTGAAGCTCATTAATAGAAATATGAGCAATAAAAATAGAGTTATCCTTAGAAGCGATAAAATAATGGATTGCTTGAAGAACATTTTGTTGAGAAGTTGAGTCAAGAGGAGTAGCAGTAAAAATATTGTAAAATTAACTCACAACAATAGAGTTCATACCATCCCAAGTGTAGACAACATCTCCAAAATATGAATTTAGGGAAGAAATAAAGTTGTGAGATCTTTGAGCTAGAAGATATTTGTGGAAGAAATTTGTGTTTCGATCACCTTCTTTGAGCCATTGAATTCTAGATTTTTTCTTCCATAAGAGTTCTCTTTTTTCCCATTCCTCTAACTGAGTTGTGAGTCTAATTTCATCTGTAATTCTGCTCTTTGTGAGGCCATCTAAACTAATTTTCTTATTCAAATTTTCAATTTGAGCAATAACTTCATGTTTTTTTGTTGAACATCCCCAAACTCCTTCCAGTTCCAAGTCTTAATTTTGGATTTAATATATTGTAACCTTTTGGAAAAACATAACATCTTAGTCCCATATCATGGTTTACCTTCCTTCCACCATTGTTGCACTCGAGGTCTGAAATAATTATCTCTAAGCCATATTAACTGAAATTGAAAAGGAGAGAAACTCACATTGGTTTTCCAAATGTCCACCATGACTGGCCAGTGATCTGAACCAACATTGTTAAGAGTCTTCACTTTAGAAATGTGATCATAAAATAAGAAATGGTTAGAGAGCAGGATCCTATCCAATCTCTCCATGATACAAGCTAAGCCTTACCTTCTGTTAGATCAAGTTATAAGGTCATTATATAGTTGGATGTCCACAAGATGAAGGTTTGTAATATATTCATTCACGAGGTCAATGCTCCTGTCCAAATTTCTATTTTCCCCCATTTTCTCATCTAGAGAGAAGATGGTGTTGAAATATCCTCCTATCAAGATCCAAGCTTTAGTAAAATGAGAGATAATATAAGTTATATCCTTCCACTATTTTCTCTTTCCCTCCAAAGAAGTTGGAGCATAAACAGTTATGCAAAGCATAATTTGGTTGGAATGTCTAATTTGAATAGCTATAGCTAAAAGACCCCAGCTGCTAACCATATGGTGAATAACTACCTCTTTTGGGCCCCAAAGGTAAGCAATGCCACTTGAAGTCCCTTGGGAACTAAGATAAACAACTTTTCTAGCTAGCCATATTTTACTAGCAATTGAATCCATTTCCTCTATAGAAATCTTCGTTTCTTGAAGGAAAACAAGATGAGGATGGTTCATCCTAATCATTCTTCTAATTTCATTTTTTTTCAAATATTCCCTTTGAGTCCTCTATTATTCTAAGTGATTATATTCATTAATACCAGGGCTAGAATAGTTGGTAAGGGAATTAATATTACCTTCCTCTACAAGCTTTTCACCTTCTTTTAACATATAATGTTGATTGGTCTTGCGAGCTGCCTTTTTATTAGAATCCATCTTCAGTTTTTTTTTCCTGTTTCTTGACTTACTCCAATTAAATTTGGGTTGTCTTCTAACCTTGAAGAATGTTTGTACAAAGTCAAAGTGTTGCTGGAAGGTTCAACAGAGTCTATCTTGGGACTTGTATTATTTGAAGTCTTAACATTTAAAAGATTGTATTTCTTATGTATATTTTCTCCCTTTTTTGTTGAAAACTTTTGATTTTTTAGTTTGTCTCTGAGTTATTTCTTTCATCTCTAAATTATGTTTCTAAGATTTATGTTTCCATTATTTCATCTTCCTCACCTAGGGCATCATTTATGGAAAGAATTTCTAACATATTATCTGATAACTTTGATTGATCCTTCATAACTATTTTTTTTAGTGTTCTTCTTGGGTATTTGGAAACCTGTTGAATTTGTATCTTCTTTATTTTGATATAGAATTTTATTTTGGCAAACACTAGCCAAATGATCATATTCATGGTAAATTCTATAATGAAAAGGAATGTTCTCATAGTACACTACTTACTCCCAAGTATCCTCAAATTTTAATGTGATATTTTTAGGCAAGGGTTTGTCAAAATCTATTAAAACATAAATTCAAGCATAAATAATATGTTCAAATTTTTTAGTACAATTAGCAGTTATCATAAAAGTTCCCAAAGAGTTTTCAATTGAAGAAAATACAACCAGAGTCCAAAATTCGATTGGTAGGACAAAGAGTCTAACCCACAGGTGACCTATAGAAGGCATCTCTTCTTCGGATTTAAATTTAGTATGCCAGGGATTCATAAAAAACCCTACCCTTCTAAAGAACTAGGGACTCCCTTGAAATATTTTCTATGTCTTCATTATTAGCAAATAAAACAAGAAAATAACCATTTGGATAAATAGATATTTGTAACTCATCTTTAGTTTTCCATATTTTTGCAACCCAGACTTTGAAAGTAGATAGGTTTGGATGAAAATCCAAGAAACAGTAAATAAGTCCTCTTTTTTCTAGATCTTCAATGCTAGTCTAAATGTCGCCCATATCAAGTTTAACAATAGGAGTTCCATCAATTGCTCTAAGACATCCTGACTCAGTTTTTATTGGATCAATATTAGGCATTCTTAGAGGTTTACGAGAAGCCCTAATATTAATGTTAGCATTAGGTTGAGGTTGTCCACCACAAAGGACATCCCTAAAATTTATTTTTGGGGTTGAGTCTTGGGAATCCTTACCCTTGAAATGGGTTTCCATTGTGGATTTATTTTGGGGGTGCACCTTAGGACCATATTCTCTTGAGATCTGAATTGTTTTTTATCATCTGCTTAAAACTTGTTTTGTGACCTCTTTAATCCATACCCTAGACACCAAGGAAAGGTATGCTTTTCACTTTTATTTTGTGCAGCAAATTGGAAGCCATTGTCAATCAAGTTCATCGCATGATCTATTGAAAGACAAATTTATAACCCATCTTGGGTCCCCTACAACATATCCTACTAAAATCTTGAGTAAATACCACAAAAATGTTGGCCACTAGGGTTCGAAGGCTCCAAAAAACAACCTTTGGAGCTGCTTGCACTCAACCCATATGAAACCCTCGCACAATCGCTTGCCAAAAATATGTTTTGCGCATAGGGATGTGCTAGGATCTGTGTTGCTCTAAATGATCTAAAAATTGGTGGAGATGTTCTAGGGTTTTTCAGTCATCTACCTCAAAATTTCAACTCAATCTGAGTCTGAATGAGTGAAATATGGTGGAAAAAAGTTTGATAGTTTGGCCAGTCCGACGAATGATGTCCTCATACCACAATCATCATATTTCTATTCTGGTCTTGAATCATAATCTTTGGATCTCATGACAATTTCATATTTAATTTTTAGATTCTAGTTTCAAATGCTAATATGTGTTGTATGTTTTGCAAGCTAACCTTGTAACTACTAAATTTTTGTACTCTTTTAAGCCCATCCTATCATCTCTTTGCATAAGTTACATGGGAATGGAGATCCTTATTGATATATTAAGCTTTGTGCCTCTCATTATGCCCAAATATTTTATAATATTTTTACTTTACTCAACCTCTCATCTCTAACTTCCTGTTGAGCGTGCAAATGACACATTATCAAGGGCAAGCCAACATACTTGGAACAGAGATTTATTCCTTCTTGAAAGGGAAACATATTTCCCCCAAGGTTTGGGTATGCCAGGTCTTGGATGGTTTGGAGGAACTTAAAGGTCATTGATAGTTATTACTTCAAAGGACCTTTGTTGGTTATGACTCAAAAAGAAATTTATTGGTCACAATGCTTTAAGTCGAAAGCTTAACCATCTAAAAATTATTCTACTACATTGATATTGCAACATACGTGAGCTTAGCAAAATTAAAATGGGTAAAAAAAGATAAAATTTAAGTTTTGCAAACTATGGTTGCTCAATCAATATCATTCATTGCACTTAAGATACATCACACATGTAATAACAAATTCATTGAAGTTGTATGAAATTTTAAAATTAACTGTAGAAAATCGGCTTCAATGCTTCAAACAAAAACTAATCTACTTCTAATCTAAACAAGCTTCAAAGAAAAGTCAAAGGTTTAAGGGTAAGAGGAAATAAATAATAACAAGTCAATATTTCCCTAAACTTCATTTCTAATTTTATAAAGCAACAAATTTTGATTTAAGCCAGCCCCAGCATGACCAACATTCACACAGCCTGAGATTTGAGATGGTACAATCTTCAAGGGAGAAAAGACTATGAATTGTACTAAGTGCAACTACCATACATAGATTGAACATATAAATTTCATAAGCCTTATATTACAAAATATAGTCATTAAATACATTTGTTTTATATTTTGCTCACTTTGGTAGATTTACACAAGCATAGCTCAAAGCAATAACAACTTGGTTCAAAAAACCATCCAACTACAAGTAGAAAATGCAAAGAAATAAGAAAGCTAAGGGGTCAAATAATAGATGGTTTTTTACCCTTATAAATGAGAAGCACCACCCCTTATATAGTTTTTATTTAACCTAAAATGAAAATAACCTATTATATAAAATATTGGTCAAAATTGATTAGGCACAATCTTGGGCTAAGCTGGCACCACTCAATTTCTTCATTTTGCTTTGTATGTCGTTTTTCAGGCTGTTACGATGCTTATTATGATTCATGGAGGTGGTAGTCACTTTATAGCTTTGACAAATGTTGCGTGATATAACTTTTCATTTCTAGAGCACCAAGTGTCCTTTGCATTGGAATATTTGAGTCCAAGATTTTGTTGTTGCACAGTTGCTTGATCAGCATTAAAATCATAAGTTTTCCACTATGTCTACCATTTTTAAGTTTAAGGTAACCCTAACATATATCATTTTACAATAAATGACATGCTCCTTAGGATTGCTTTCAACCATACTATGGCCATGATTCGTACGATGTTTGGCCATGCCTCATTAAATCTTTAGCAAAGTCCAAGTTGTCCACTAATTTCACCATACTTATTGTGTTTGTACCTACCTAATTAACATTAAAATTCTACATCTGCCATACTTGCACCTGTCTAATCAACATTAACATTCCACATCTAGCATTTATACTAGCTAAGATAATTATTTTAGTTAAATCGAATTTGTTATTTTATTGGATCAAAACTAGAGTTCAAGGCAGTATTGGCTTGTTTTTCTTTCTTTCATCTTACCCTTAAACCTTTGACTTTTCTTTGAAGCTTGTTTAGATTAGGAGTAGATTATTTTTTGCTCGAAGCATTGAAGTTGGTTTTCTACAATGAATTTTATAATTTCATACAGCTTCAAAATATCAATTGTTATTACATGTGCAATGAATGATATTGATTGGGAAACCATAGTTTGCAAGGCTTAAAATTTTTCTTTGTTTATCCATTTCAATTATGTTGAGCTCATGTATGTTATAATATCAATGGAGTAGAATAATTTTTAGACAATTAAGCTTTTGATTTAAGGCATTATACCCAAAAAAAAATTGAGTTATAACCAGCAAATGCCCCTTGAAGGAATAGTTATCAATGACCTATGAGTTCATTCACACCAACCAAGACCTAGCATACCCAAACCTTGGGGAAAAGATATTTTCCTTTCAAGAGGGAATGGATCTATATTCCAAGTATGTTGGATTGCCCTTGACAATATGTCATATGAACGCTCAACATTTACCAAGTCTCTTTTCCCCTCCATGTAAGTATAAGTACTCATTTGGGTACTAGTATTTTTAAATTTAACTATCGTATCCAAGAATGTTGAGTTGACAGGATCATTGGTAAAATATCCTATCAACAATAAGGCGGGAATTCAAAAAAGAGGTTGACACACTAGCGAATCAGACAATAGATATAGCCCCTACTCATAACCCAATATATAAAAGTATTGGCTATAATTTCATCCTATTCACAACCCAATATATATATGATTTCATAAAAAAAGGTAGTCATGAGCAAATTATATATCCCTCTAGATTCTTTATCAAGAACAATAAGCCTATAATGGCCACATACTGCCCCCAACTATTGACAATTATCTTCTTATCACCATGTGCCATTTAGGTCCTTAAATGAATTTGTTGGCTTTTAAACCAAACTATCTGAGGTCCCAGTATATTTGAGCCACACTATCTTTGGTCCCAATATAATTAATCAGGAGCAGAATTAAATATAAGAGCAATCAAAATATATGTTGACCAATATAATTTGTAATAACATTCAAAATAACATCAAATATGAATGTAAATGGACAAAATCATTCATGTAATAGCATGAAGAATACTTACAATAGAATTGCTCAAAATATGTATACAAGTTTTAGCATTATCAATGTTTGTTGATCTTCTTTCAAACTACTTTCCAATACAATGTATGGAGCTTTGTCTCCATAATATAGACATAGAAATGTGACTCTTCAATACTTGACTATTGCGCTCCTCACATATTTGGGAGTTGCAACCTTTCCTATTATTTACATACGACAATGCTTGTTGGTGATCTTATTTTCCAATACAATGTATGGAGCTTTATCTCCATAATATAGACATAGAAAGGTGACTCTTCAATACTTGACTATTGCACTCCTCACATATCCGAGAGTTGTAACATTTCATATTCTTAATATAAGACAATACTCTCATGTCCTTTGGCTTCTCATCTTGCTACTGGTATATAAGACTCTTAACTATCTAATGACTTGCACACATAACTCTATGACACTTGAATACTTCTACATGACACTTACTCTCCTACATGCATACCTAATACATGACACTTGTGCACATCCTCACATTATATATTTGCACACTTACATACATGACACTTGTGCACTTTATCTTATTACACACTTGCACTCTTACATACATGACACTTGTGCATATCTTGCACATTACACACTTGCACTCTTACTTACACTTATATAAATGTAAAATATAAATGACTCACCTATACAATGGACTCAAACCCTATTACATATTTACATTTGTACCATAAAGATACCATGGGGGTACATTAGCATGTACCAAATAATGTAATATTCTCCAACATTACATTAGCATGTACCAAATAATGTTGGAGAATATTACATTATTTGGTACATTAGCATGTACCAAATAATGTAATATTCTCCAACATCCCCCCTATTACATTATTTGATTATTGAAGACTTTAGTCTTCAATCTTCATCTTCATCTTCATCTTCTTGTATTTTTCTTTTGGCTCTGACTTTGGCATTGTTTTTGGTACTTATTTTCTTTTGAATCTATTGCTAAAGAATTTTGTATCTTTCTTGTAATCATATATAAATTTTGAAATATATTTCTGAGGAATCCATTGTTAAGACCCTACTCCTAACATATTAGTAGATATTAATTATATTATTATTATTCAAGGACCGACATGTTCTTTCACTATTCACAACTCTTGGTAGATGTATCTAGACAATATGAGGGATGTCTCTAGGGCACCAAGATCAATTATTATATTTCTTGTGGGTTATTCCTTATATTGAAATCAGCAATCCTTATTTTAAAAGCGATTCTCTTCATTCAAATTTTGCGTTTAATTGTCTAATTATTATCACATATGTTAGGACCTTACCATCTGGCATCAGAGCCAAAAATCCTAAAAAATAAAAATCATTCTTTTCTCATCGTTTCCTGAATTCAAGCTCTCATTTCCTGAATTCAAGCTCTCATTTCTCGAATTCCAGACTGTGGACGCTTTTTGAATAGAGAAACTGCTACGAACGGACAAGAATCACGTACTGAGCACTAGTAATACGTGATTATCGAAGGAATAGAGATCTCGGCTATGTGAACAAAGCTCGCCGCTGCAGCAAAAGAACTAGCGATGTCTTCATCACAACCAACAAGGCCATAGCCCCACATACCCAAATTTGGTCCTTGAAAATCGCAAGAAGATCGAAAAAATGTTGGAAAATCGGGGTGGAAGAAGTCTAAAATGTTTTCGACGACTACAAGTTTTATAGCGAGAAAAAATTAAAAAATTTATAAGGTAACCTAAAGTTTTCAAAACTCGACCGCCCTTATCGCCGCCTCGACTCCGCCCTATTGAAAAACAACTATTTTTGAACAATATTTACAAGAAAATCAATTTTTGTTGCAACAATATTTACAAAAAAATCAAATTTTTGTTGCATAATTATTGTATTTTGGCGACAATATCAACTTTTGCAAAAGTTGTTTAACAACTTTTGAGCAAATCTTGGCAAAAATATTTTTTTGCAAAACTAATATTTGCAATCTAAAACCTCTTGTAAATCACAAATCATGCCCTAATGGTTGACGGAAGGCGACCTCAAGATATGACGAAGGATATTACGAAATAAGTATCAAAATAAGTGGCAAAGGATATTGCAAAAGAGGTCTCAAAAGATGTTTCAAAGGAAATGAAAGAAGTGATGCAAGGAATGGCATTTTGGAAGGATAATTTAGAGGATAAGATCGTTGCAAGAATAGCAGACCTAACTATGAGCATCAACAATTCTAATACGGAGATATCCACTAAGTTGGATGTTACAACCCACTCCATGGACTTGGTACAGCAAAATTTGATGTCAATGCATAGCGGACAACAAAACACTACGCCATCGCAACAAACATTAATAGGGGGACCGCATACATCAATCCTTCCTCGTACCACAAAGCTAGATTTACCAAAATTTGATGGAGGTGGCCCCACAAATTGAATATATAGGGCAGATCAATATTTTACCTTATATCAAATTTCGAAGATTCAGAAAGTTCGTATCACATAATTTCACTTAGAAAAAAATGCTACACAATGGTAACAATGGTATGAAAAAACAAAAGGTCCTCCCACATGGACCAAATTCACAAAGAACCTAATGTTGTGATTTGGCCCTACCAAATTTGAAGACTTCACAAGAGCCCTCACCAAACTTTGCCAAACATCCACCGTAAGAGAATACCAAGTGCAATTCAAGAAGTTGGCAAACCTTACATCAGGGCTCGATGCATCATTCTTTCAAATTTGCTTCATCAATGGCCTAAAATAAGACATTCAAATGGAAGTACAAATACAAAACCCTATCGATATGATGCATGCAGTGGCATTAGCACAAATGATAGAAGAGAAAAAAAACAACCAACGACGAATAGGGGGAGTTTCTACAAGAAAACCACCAAACACCTATACCAGCCAAAAACTGAATAAAGTCATGCCAATTAAACGAATTAGCCAAGAGGAAATGAAAGAAATACAAGAAAAGGGTCTTTGTTTCCATTGCGACAAAAATTTCACCCCCAATCACAAAGGCATTTCATCAAAATTATATATTTTGGACACAATTGATTGTAATCCCAAAGAAGAGGATGACATCGAAGTTGAAGTAATAACGGATATTCCAGAAGAAAATCAAGAGGATAAAACAAAAATATCCTTTAATGCCCTTGCAGGATATTTGATCTCACAAACGATGAAGGTAAAAGGGTATTTTAAGAAACAAAACCCTATTGTTCACTTAGACTCTGGCAACACTCACAATTTTATAGACCTCGGATTGGCCAAACAAGCTAATTGCTTTATATATCCCTGTAATAACTTCGAAGTCATGATTGGCAATGGCGGAAAAATTGCATGCAAAGGCAAATGCCAGAATATCAAACTCACTATGGGAGATTATAACATGAAAGCAAATATGTATGTACTACCATTAGGAGGATGTGACATCATTTTGGGAGTACAATGGATATGAACGCTCGATAAAATTCAATGGGACTTTGAAGAATTATGGATGCAATTCATACAAAACGACCAAACTTACACAATTCAAGGATTAAAAATGGGTCCCACACAAATTGTAAGTTCCCATAGAATGGAAAATATTATTCGTAAAGGAGGAAGAGGCATGGTTACCCAACTATTTTCCTTGCAAACCACTAATAAAGAACAACCAGAGGCACCAGAATTACTAAAAATCCTAGAGAAACATGATAAAATATTTAATGAACCAGAGGGATTGCCTCCATAGCAAAGCCATGATCATGCCATTCAATTACTTTCAGGACACCAACCTCCTAATATTAGACCTTACCGGTACCCATATTTATAGAAGACAAAAATAGAAAAATTGGTACAAGACCTACTAAGGGCAAGGGTCATTCGACCTAGTAGAAGTCCCTACTCTTCTTCAATCATACTAGTAAGAAAAAAGGATGGATCATGGTGCCTATGTGTGGATTTTTGTGCCCTCAACAAAATAACGATCAAAGACAAATTTCCTATTCCAATCATCAATGAATTACTCGATGAACTTAATGGAGTCGCATATTTTTCTAAACTCGATTTACGATCAGGCTACCACCAAATTCGGGTTAAGGAACGTGATATACCCAAAACGGATTTTCGCACTCATGAGGGACATTATGAATTTTTGGTGATGCCATTTTGTCTCACCAATGCTCCGTCCACATTTCAAAGTCTTATGAACAAGGTATTTTACCCTTTCCTTCAAAATTTTATTTTAGTTTTCTTTGATGATATTTTGATTTACAGTAAAACATGGGAAGAGCACTTAAAACATATAGAGCAAGCACTCAAGACCTTAGAGGAAAATCAATTATACGCAAAAAGATCAAAATGCTCCTTTGAAAAGCAATAAATTGAATACCTCGGACATATTGTCTCCAAAGGAGTTAAAGTAGATCCTCGTAAGATTGAAGATGTGGAAAATTGGTTGATTCCAAAAGCACTAAAAGGGTTGCATGGGATTTTAGGATTAACTGGCTATTATCACAAATTTGTCAAGGATTATGGCAAAATAGCAGCACCCTTAACGACACTACTTAAGAAGAATGCTTTATTATGGTCTCCAAAAGCTAATGAAGCCTTCATGACCTTAAAAAATGCCATGTGTACCACCCCTATCCTAGCCATGCTAGATTTTTCCAAACCATTTATTATTGAAAGTGACGCAAGACTAGGAATAGGAGTCGTGCTCATGTAAAATGAGAAACCCTTAGCTTTCACTAGTAAAGCATTTTCAAAAAATAATTTAGCATGTTCCACTTATGAAAAAGAAATGTTAGCTATCGTCCATGTTATCCAACATTGGAGACCATACCTTATTGGAAAACATTTCATTATCCGCACTGACCACCATAGCCTAAAATAGCTTCTGGAACAATGGATAACCACACCAGAACAACAAAAGTGGGTGACAAAACTATTAGGCTATGATTATGAAATCATATACAAAAAAGGGAAAGATAACATGGTTGTGGATGCACTTTCTAGAAATTTCGAAGAAACTTCCCAATTACATGCTCTTTCCTGCCCTATCCCTAAATGGATCGAACAAGTCAAGGAAGAATGGTATGTTGATTGTACCACACATACCATAATTCAACACCTCCAACAAAACCCCATGAGCAAACCTCACTATTCTTGGCAAGATAACATACTCTGTTATAAATAATGTCTTGTCCTCTCACCCATATCCGCTTATCGTGCAAAGCTTCTACATGAGCTACACGCTACACCTACTGCAGGACACTCTGGATTCCTCAAAACCTACAAAAGAGTGACTAAATATTTTTATTGGATGGGGATGAAAAATGATATCAAGAGATTCGTCAATGAATTTGAAACATGCCAAAGAAATAAAGGTGAAACAATGGCAACACCAGGCCTTCTTCAACCCCTCCCCATACCAACAAAAACATGGGTGGATATTTCAATGTATTTCATTGAAGGCCTTCAGAAGAGGCTACGTGGGAGATCCTCCATCATATTCAACAACAATTTCCACAATTTCAACTTTGAGGACAAAGCTTTTTTAAGGAGGGTGGCATGTTAGGACCCTACTCCTAACATATTAGTAGATATTAATTATATTATTATTATTTAAGGACCGACATGTCCTTTCACTATTCACAACTATTGGTAGATATATCTAGGCAATCCGAGGGATGTCTCTAGGGCATCAAGATCAATTATTATATTCCTTGTGGGTTATTCCTTACATTGAAATCAGTAATCCTTATTTTAAAAGTGATTCTCATCATTCAAATTTTGCATTTAATTGTCTAACTATTATCACATTTGCTAGGACCTTACCATCCATTTAGTGTTTTTCTTTTCATTGTATTTATCCATCCAAAAATATTATTTCCTTTGTACCAACAATATTTTTTAGAGTGATTGTTACCTCCAAAAATTTCACAACAATGAAGATTACATCTTTCTCTTTTGTGACCATTCCTACCACAATGTTCACATTTGTTATCCAAGTGTTTGAGGTCTTCATTTGTTTTCTTTACAATATTTTCTTGCCAAAAAAATCAAAACTACATCTTGTCAAAAACTCTATCCCAATATCTCTATCATCATTACTACAACATATACTTCTTGCAAACTCTTTATCTTTGGCCATGTCAATCAATTTTGAGTTCATAGTCCCCTATCTTCAACTTAACATTGTGCCATTTACCCTTACAAGGTAATGCTTCTCCATTTGCTACCATGACTTCAAAAGAGTTATAAGCATGTATGTAAGAATTCACTTGCTTAGCTACTCAAGGATAAATAAAATTATATGTATAACCTCGATCAATAATAATTGTAATTCGTTGCTCCTTGAAGAATCCTACTTCCTTCATCGTTTTAGAGATCAAGATTCCTACAAGTGCATGGACAAAAAAATATAGTTGTGGTTATTCTTGGGCTTCACCCTCCTCTAGAGGCTTTTCGTCATGTGGTTCTACTTCTTCATCAAGTATTCCATTCATTGTTCGTTCACCCACATCCAACAAAAATAACTTTTTTTGTACACATGCCTCGATGAATATTTCTCATCATAATTATAACATAAGCCTTGTGCTCTACAAGCATCCATTTCCTCCACCTAGTGAATCGCTTGATTGGTTGAGATTTATTGCTAGTATTTGATGTGAAGTTGGATGGAAATGTAGGTTTGGCCTATGGGAATTTAGATGACCACCTCTTGGCAAAAAAAAATTCCTCTTCTAGTCTAATCAATCCTATGGCTTGCATCATAGATTGTGGTTTGAATATTTTTACTTTTGCCTTGATATCATCTTTCAACCCACTAATAAAAACAGCTCTAAAAATTCCTTCATTCAAACCCTTTGTTCTATTAGCCACTTTCTCAAACTAAGTTTGATATTCCCGGATAGTAGATGTTTGTTGCAATTTTGTTAAGGCTCTTGTTAAGTCCTCTTATTCACTAGGGCCAAAATGAGTAATTGGTACTCAAAGTCTTCCCAAGAAGGGAGGAGTTGTGTTTAATAACCATTGATACCATTGTAGGGCCTTAGATTCAAAGTTAAAGGATGCCATGGTGACCCACAAATATTGGAAAACATTATGGAGTTTGAAGAATTGATCTGCCCAACACAACCAACCATCAACATCCTTGCCATTAAACTTGGGAAAATCCATTTTGGGCATTTTAAATAGGGTATTAGTGTCAAAAAGGGCATAATGGGTTTCTTTATCTCTGTTTACTAAACTGCCACCCGGTCCTTTAGTGTTAATCTATGGGTATAATTTTGGGCTTTCCTTTAATTGCTCTTCAACCTCAAGAAATTTTTCCTTAATCTTTGTTTTGACTTTATACCGGTCATATTTCAAGACCTGCATGTGATCTTTCATTTGTCTCATTTTTGTTCTAATGTGTGACATTTGGCTCTATAGGTTACTGAGTGTTTGATTTAATTGTTCCATATACTGACTTTGTTCCAACTCTAATAAATATACATGTGATTTAGACCACCTCAACTGACTTACTAAAAATATAACCCCCTACTACTATTATTTAAGGGAGAGCTTTTATGCGAGCTTGACCCCGACCTCTCTAGCTAGAATTGGGATGGTAGTTTTATTCCAGGAGCTACTATTTTGAATAATAGGTCGAAAAAAGTGTTTGTATGCTATATCAAAATATTTGCTTAAAAAGACAAATACAATGGGTTAGGTTTCATAGTTTTTTTAAATCAAGTGTTGTCTTCAAGTGGTATGTTTTTCTTTAAAGCTTTCTTTCACCTAAAAATATTACTTTCTTCTTTGGTGTCTAGCAATTGTCATATTAGTTACTATTCAATCTATTATTCTCTAGCACCTTACCAGATTTTGTCACTGACACTACGCTATTTGACACTATTACTAACTGTTACTAACACTTGTCTCGACATACTCTATTTTGACTACTACTGACAACTACCTTTCTGATACAATTTTCATATGTTACTAATAATTGCCCTAACAACTGCCCTATATATGTCCCAATTGTTACTGTCCCTAATAGTTTCTTCTTTAGCAAGGAATTTTTACAGTATGTCAAATTCATGCTAGGTGTAGTTTCCATAGTATGCTCAAATATGTGGTCAGTGTTTTAGAGATGTAATATATGACTATAACAGGGTAACACTAGGCCAAGGTGTGCATTTTCTATAGTCCTCTATTATACCGCAATGACGAATGATAATGTTCAAACCAATATTGCAAGCCACTATTCAAGGAGGGTTCCACACATACCCTTGAGTGCACTATCCACCTCTAATGGTATAGGAGGGTAATATTCTCGATTGTTGTGTTTGATGCACTATGGATAGATATACGGTCAAAAAAATTTCTACAGCTAAATGTTTCTCTTAATCTTAGGGAGGTCTCCTCATATACTCGACCTCACTTCACTAGATGCTTTATGAACAGTCTAGCTTATCCAATAATGACACATCCTTTGTGATATTTTTTAAAACCCTCAACACAAGGTTTCTAACCTATTAAACTAAAAACAGAGAGAAAAAATGGCTAGATTTCTTTATAGGAAAATAAGCAAGAAAATGAAAATAAGGAAATTTTATACCTAACAAGTCAAAATGGCAAAACATGAATTATTTGCACTACAACAAGACATGGCCCTGGAAAGTGCTTTAATACCACTTGTTAAGAACCTTGCATTAAAATAAAAGCACATCCACACAATATTGCAATAATAATAGAAAATGAGTTTGAAAATAACAATATTGCAAGATGAAATAGAAATGCAACAAATTATATTGCAAAAAAACAATTAACACGTTATAGAATCATAGACCTCTTTGAGGGGGCAACCTCCTTAGGAGAGCTTCGATACAATAAAATATGATAAGCCTTCATATATGCCCCCTTGCCTTTTTAAAGACTTCTTCGTAACCCTAACTATAAGGCTCAAGAGTTGGCTTCACTTGCAAGTGGCTACCCAAACTAGAATCTTCTACCAAACAAACAGTTACATTCTTTGTAATAGTTACATTAAATGACCCCACTTGTCTAGGTACCTCAAATGCCACATACACATTACAAAACATTACATAATATTATTAATATGGGGTCCCCTTGTTAGGAAAGGGTAATTACATAATAACGTTAGGATGGGATCATAACAGGGACCCACGTTATCTCCTTATCTCTTTATAATCCTTGTTAAGGCATTAGGAAGAGGTTTCTCAAAGGTAAAAGTGGAAGACAATATTAAAGGTATTCAAGTTGAAATGGATGGTCTTTTAGAATTTAATCTCCACTTTGTTGATGATACTTCTTCTCAGATTCTCTCTCAACTATTGAAGCCAAGGAATATAAATCAATAATATTATGTTATGGAAAGGTTGTTGGACAATTGATTAATACTATAAAATCTAGGATCTTTTTCATTTAAGGATGTCCTAAATTTACAATAAATTATTTTAGATATTTTATCTAAAGAAAAGGGGGCTTTGGAAGTTGATTTTGGATAGAATGAAATTTTGTTTGTTAGGTTGGATGTTGAGTTCTTAATCATGATTGGAACAAAGGATAATCATTAAAACTATATTGTAATTATAGGATGACTTTTTAAATATTTCTCTCATGTATAGCACCCAAATTTGACAAAATTCAAAGATATCTTTTTTGAAAAGCATCTAGGGGAAATTAATGTTTCATCTTTGTAAGTGGGGTTGGGTTTTAGGAAAGAATAGTAGAGGAAATAGTTTTCAAAATTCTAGACTTTTGAGTTTAGTATTATAGACAAAACATTGTTGGGGAAATACTTTTAAAATATATAAGGTTGCAGGGATACACTAAATTATTAACAATAGGAGCTTCAATATTTCTATTTATCATTTTTATACAATAGGATAAATTGTTGTGTAATCTATCAAATAATGGTAAATACTAGTTAAAGCTGAGATATAGAGCTTTAGAGCAATCATAATTTTCTACTACCAAGGTTTCCCTAGGCCCTCAACGTTGCTTTGTTCCTTTGGTTAACAGTCCAAAGCAAATCTTTTACATGTATTAGGCTACCAAGATACACCTTTTGGATGGGCCTTTTTAAGAATGATCTAGAAACATCTTATCATCTACTTCATTTTCCCTTCGCTTACACCATGTTGGGGCTACTCTTTTAAAAGAAAAATATATATATTTGGTAACCGCATCCACATAGAATGGGTTGTTTGAAATGTTGGATTAATTTGTTCAAAGCAAAACATCGTGCATTTTATGAAGGATTGGTCCTATCATTGTGGATTAAAAAGAATAATAGAATTTTTAAAAACAAACTGTTGAATCATTCTTTGGAATCATATCATTGCCTCTTTCGCTCGATGTTGAAGAGCATAAATAGATGTCAACGTCTTCATTAAAGGATTCGAATATACATATATTGATTATATGTAATAATGAAGTCAACACAAAAGATGTCATGGCACTCCTTAGGGTAATGATTAAATGTAACAATGAAGTCAACACAAAGTATGTCATGGCACTCCTTACAACGTGATCAAAATTACCATTGAAAATGATAGAGATATTTCAATTGAGAATTTACAAAAAATAATTCAATTTGTTATATTGAAAATGATGAAAATATATTTCAATTGAAGATTTACAAAAAAAATTCAATTTGTTATATGTGATTGATTTTCATCATCACATAATGGTATTACAACACCGTGGATATTATTCATGTATCAATTGGCAAGATTCGAACGTGGATCTCCTCCTTGAAATCAAGGAATCTTACAAGTTGAACCAATGTCATTTGATTCCAAATTTTAGGATAAAGCACAGGTTTTGAGAGAGTCAAATCCATTGTAACGGGGTTTGAACTTGGTTCTTTTAGATGAAAATCCAAAAACCTACCACTACGATACCCCTCTTGGGACTTGCTAACATTTTAAGGTAAAACAGATTTTGAAAGAGGCCATGATCCCAGCCTTAATCCCCTTATACCAGGGTTTAAACCCCCTTATACCAAGGTTTAAACTTACCAAAGGTAAAAACGGATGTTAAATTAAAATTAAATATAATTTGATTAATCTAACAAAAGTAAAGTTTTTATACAGAGGTCATGTGTAACTAAATCATAAATAAAAACAAAAAAGAACTTCACATATCCTCTTATCAATACTATCAACAAAAATAAATATACAAATCTAAGCAAAAATAGCATTCAT
Organism: Wollemia nobilis; assembly: GCA_028583015.1. Taxonomy (NCBI): domain Eukaryota; kingdom Viridiplantae; phylum Streptophyta; class Pinopsida; order Araucariales; family Araucariaceae; genus Wollemia; species Wollemia nobilis. The sequence goes on along the minus strand of JAQPPZ010016955.1, from coordinate 13,093,269 downwards.
TTTAAATTCATTAACTAGTAGCTAGGATACCATCTAAAAATGTCATCCCATCTTAAAAAAACGTGAACCAAGAGAAAACCAATATATAATAATGATCCTAATTTTATTTAAATTTAAATTTTATTTAAAGGGGATTTTTTTGACATCACAAAAGGTACACAGTGCACAATAAAATAGCTTTAGTTAAAACGGATGTTAAATTAAAATTAAATACAACTTGATTAACAAACAAATGTAATGTTTTTATACAGAGGTCGTGTAACTAAATCATAAATAAATAAAAACAAAAACAAAAAAGAACTTCACATATCCTTTATATCATTAATAAAAACAAAAACAAAAAAGAACTACACATATCCTCCAATAAAGGCCGTGTACAACTCATACAGAAAATTTAAAAAAAAAAAAACAAACAATTCATACATACATTTATTAAACAGAAAATTTAAAAAAAAAACAATTCATACATACGTTTATGCATGTTGCATGTCGAGTGGACGCTGAATACGATTTAACCTCATAACAGATATAATATTTTCACATTTTTAAATCAGAACAAATATAATATTTTTAAATTTTCATTTATAATATTTTCACATTTTTAAATCAGAACATTTATGCATATTTGATTAACTAAACAACAAATGTAATGTTTTTATATTGATGGGTATCCTCCAATAAAGGCGGATGTATAACTTATAAAAAATGAACGTTGAAAATGTGCATGTTAAATGGCCGTTGAATATATGATAGATGTCCCCCAAATGTACAACTTATAAATAAAAAATAAAAAATCACACATTAGTTTTAATTACTTAATGTTTTGTTTCATTTTTATTTCTTATGATGGATATCCCCAATGTTTAACTCCAAAATAAATAAATAAAATGAATTCACACATTTGTTTTGATTATTAAATGTTTTGTTGCATTTTCATTTATTTCTTATTATTTGCATATGTTGTGCACAAGAGCAAAACTTACTCTCTTTTCATCGTATTGCTTCTTATAATTCCAGAGATTAAGTTAATATGAAAGATAAGAAGATGATCCAAGAATTATAAACAGCCATAGGACCATAAACACTATTGCAAGAAGAGAGCAAATTGACGCTAAGCAAGATTAAAGGTAGTCAATAGGAAATAAGTAGAAACGACATGTTAAACGATTACCTCTATTTTTTATGACGTTAAATTCTTTAAATGCACCAACGAATAGCTTGCCTTAACTAATAATCAAATACATGAAATAGCATATATAGACACGCCATTTAACCACCCACTCACATTGTTGTTTATGAAACATAATGCCATCTAAAACATAATATATAAGTTATAATGAAATTTAGAACATCGTGTGACAAAATCTATCAAATAATTATCCCATTGGTGATTGAAAATTAAAATAAAATCTAATAATAATGGAAGCAAAATTATGCCAGGCACATTCGTAGCAAATGCCCGTGTATGATTTTTGCCTTCGTTTTAACCTTCATAAATTATCAAAGCATGTTGAAAGGCACTTACATCATAATAAATTTAAACATAAAAAGCGTAAATGTGAGCGTGTAAACGTTTCTTTCACATTATAATATTCCCCATCAACACGCTCAACCTGTTATTATGTTTGGCCTACAGAACACACTTTTTTGTATTTATGAAATAAAATTTTCACGCCTTTTCTTCGAGAAAAAAAAATCGTCATTCAGATAGGTTCCCATGGAAGTGAGACCTTTGCTTTAAAGCTACACACTTTTAAGCACTTGATTTCATACCATTTATTGGATATGGTATTTTCATTATGATATACCAACCTTTCTTTGAATGTCCATTTCGGCAACGCAGCTAGCCCTCATACTACAATTGAAGTTTCACGAGTGGAAGGAGCTTAGTATAATCTTAAAATAGTTATTGAAGATAGTATGCAAACCCCTCGAGGTATTTCCACAATACATAGATCAATTATAAAACCAAGTGAAAAAGCTATTCCATAATACAACCATTCAGGTAGGACCCCTAAAATGTTGGGCGCACCCTTTTTACAGTAAGGAAGAGCATTCAAAGAAAGCTTGCTATACATGAAAAAATCTTAACAATCCTTACGTGATGCCACCGGCCCACAAAGTTTGAAACTATAGTGGACACCCTTTTGAAATTCTTTTTTATAGATTACATAAAGAATACATAAATCAGTAAGTTTGTTTGACTACATACATTACAGAGTATTCACATGTGTTGCATAATAGTCAGTTTGCAAAGGCATCTACCACAGTTTCCAAGAGTCACTTACCAAAAAATGTCAACGAGGCCTCGTCTTTGGCCAGACACAGCTCCCTGTCAACAAATAAAACTCTTCCCACGTCATTATTCAGCACGCAAAAGTTTAAGAGTAATGCAGTAGTGTATGAAAAAGATAATAATAACAATGCAAGTACTATAACAACTTTTTTTTTAATAAATGAACCACGCCTACAGCAAGTCAAAGTGAAATTAAATAGAATGAAAAGTAAACTGGTCAGATAGCTCAGAAAGGTGGAAAATAAATGAACGGAAAACTGCACCGTGTAACCTATATATAATAGTATAATAAAATTCAAGAGCAATGCCAAACATGATAAACATAATGATGTGTACCGTCGTTAACATACGAGAATTAGCAAATTTCAAGCAGAAGTTGTTTCTTAGAAGATTCTCAAGAACCCAGATGGTTACTCAGGCACATGATCATAATGGTCATTCACTGGATCATTGACATGAGAAATAAAATTAGTAACAATTTTCAAGTCCAGACAGTCAATAATCCAGACAGTCCCCGCTCAGACACAGACATCTCCTGTCTCAAGTTTGAAGTGCCGGTTGAACACAAAGGATGGTGTAAACGCAAAGCAGTGGCCTTTGTTTAGGTTGTCAATTGAAATTGAAGAATAATATACAAGCATATCATTGACCCAAATGGAGAAGAAGATAATAGTTCTTTAAAATAAGGACATTATGCACAGATTTGAATCAAAAGAAAACTATAAATTAAGACTATAGTGATGGTACAAACTAAAAATTCAAAAAAAAAAAAATAGGCAGGCAATTACAACTTTCAGGCCAATTAATAAATCTTTGTTTACAGAAAGAAATGAGAGAAGAATTTTAAACAATGAATAAAAGTCCAACTCACCAACAAGTTGGTTGAGCTTTTGTGTATATGGATGTGCAAATCATACCTTCATGACTGACGAGTTTACTGATAAAGCCAGAGGAGTGCTTAAAAACTAGACTCCATCTTGGTGCCAATATAAATCCATACTTGTGTGTATGCAAACATCCTTTGTGGCACACTGAATCCTAATTCAGACCACATCCACTAATAAGGTAGCAGTCAAATCTGGAGACTTGTATGCAGCAGCTTCATAAATACCACCCATCTAAATTGGCAGCAACTTCACAAGCACCTTAAACTGGTATGAAAATGCATTCCACATGGCTAGGTTGCATTTGTCACCCATTGAGATGACACATTTATGCAGGAGGATAGTTCTCTTATTCAGAAATCCCTAACCTGCTAAATCTTCACTTGATCTGTAATAGAATGTTTTATGAACAAAGTACATCATATAAACTTGTGAAGCTCTCACTATTTTTTCACTTACTTGAGAGACCCAAGAATCATCACATCTGTACCACTTATCTTTTAAGCGTAAATAGGATACATAATGCCCCGCATCTAGCTTGCCACTATGGGTAACAACAGCAAATAATTCAAACTCAGAAGATAAATTCGAAGGGCATGCAACATCAGAATCCTCATCATTCAAGGCACATATCCTGTTACCATGTCTTTTCTTGACAATGGAAGATGACATGTAAGGAGCCATGTCCAAAAAGAAAGGAAATTGTAAATAGCGATCAATCTTCCTTGATGTATTCCTCATGGAAGAATGCTCAAATCTCTTAATGTGGAAACACAGAACCAATGGTAATTTTCTTATAGACATTTGTTTTATGGATTCTTGTTGTACCTTACAATGTTGGCAATACAATTTCTGATCTGACCCTAATCTTTCAGGCCTTGTAAATCGATCTAAACATCCCAAAAGCGTGGAGATCCCAAGCCTTTGGCTAGAAATCCTTGATTGACCAAGCTCACCACTAGAAATGAAAGAATCTGCCGCAACCTTATCAAAACCAAGATTTGGCTCCAAATCTAAAGAGAGATCCACACAAGGGTCATAAGTAGTTGATGTGAAGCCACATACTGTGCATGTAACATCAGATCTCAAAAGTCCTGAGAACACCCTATGAGCTATGCAACAGCATTCTCCATTACCTGCACCCACAACCAAGTTTAGGCAATGTTCAAAACATAGTCACAGAAAAGACAACCCTGAGCTGACAATAGTCAAATAAATTATAATCATACATTTTCAAATTGTAAAAGATATAAGCTTCTTAAGAAAACACCATTATTCATACAAAATTCACAAAATCAAAAGACCATACCAGACTTGAACAGAAATTCTGTGCCTCTATTTGTAAATACTAAAAAAAGTACATTTTTTTATTAAAGAAAATTACACAAGTGCATAGATCAGCAAATATATATTTCACAAAGAACAATAAGAGCCTTATGTATTTGGTGAACTGTTTCTTCGGTTTATAAAAGCAGGTTCTATGACTTTAAAAATAAATATTAAAACATACATAAGGCCACTTTACGGATCACTGGTCCTCACTGGATTATGGGATGACATGAGCGAGTTCCCACTTGGCACTCTTGAAACGTTTGGAGATGAAATGGAAGAACCATCAATTTCATTTTGTTAATTCACATCGGCCATAAATGTCCCACACCTTCCCATAAATGTCCACACCTTCCCAAATTAAGCAGCGAGATATGGAAATTTCTTTCAGGATAATAGATATAAATGTAAATGATCTAACAGTTATCAGGATAATAGATATAAATGTAAATGATCTAACAGTTATAAGGCCAAAAATAGTATTGGTCGATTGCAATCTTTTTTTTTTTAATTGAGTAAATACTTCTTATACATATACATATCCGCCGTGGGGATTGAACACGGGTTTTTTTTATTGATTAAATACTTCTTATACATATACATATCCGCCATGGGGATTGAACCCGGGTCACATCACCGATAATGCAAAACTTTTTTTTTACTTGAGTAAATACTTCTTATACATATACATATCCGCCGTGGGGATTGAACCCGGGTTTTTTTTATTGAGTAAATACTTCTTATACATATACATTTACATATCCGCCATGGGGATTGAACCCAGGTCACATCACCGATAATGCAAGTGGCGTCCTTGCCGGTAGACCACATATCGAGAGATTGCAATCTTAGTCAAAACATGCATGCAAATCCAAACCAAATGAACAGAAAGTAATGAACAAGTTGATTCAACAAGCAAAAAAAAAATTCAATGAATGTGTAAACAGAAATCAAGCGTTTGAAAACCGACGGACAAACCATGTCTAGTCTTCAAAGAACTAACTTCTGTTGTTAGGTCCATTGAGGGGATAACTGTCTTGAACTCCTTGCTTCTTGAATAATTTAAAGGAGACAAAAAAAGAAAAAGGATATGATGATCTTGCAGAGATAATTTATTATTTTTAAGCTTTTAAGGCTCAGATTATTGTTTTAAGGCTTTAAGGGCACTTCATTAATTGATTCTAAACCTGTCTGTGAATGTAGAGATCATCAGAGCCAAAACTATTCATACTAAATTTAAATTTTTATGTGTTCACAGCTTCATGTTCCTGTGGACCAAGCAATTTTGAACATTACCTGTGAAAAGGCCTTTTATATTTAACATATCATGTTAAAACTCTATCAACTATGACACTGCTGGTTTTTATTATAGTTTGCTGTAGAGGCTTCAGGGCAAAAATCTTCTAAATAGTTCAAAGTCGTTACACAAACAGATTTTTGTGTATTCTCGAACTAACACCCAGCATGACGACTTCTTCCTTTCTTAACCCCCATCTCTCCTTAGTCAGAAAATAAACTGAACAAGATGATTATAAGCTGTGTTACAGGGCTACATATAATTAAACTTACAGATACTGTTATTGATACTTAAATTTATTATAGACCTGGGGAAGCATGCCACATACACTCTAGATGGTGAGCGTTGTTGTATGTTTATCATTGGCACTCATTTATCATTACTTATATGTGGAATCATGTGGCGTACACTCCAGATGATAGGCTTTGTATGTTTATTATTGGCACTCACTTTCATACTTACAATTCAAGCATCTTATTATTTATCTTAATGAAATGTCTTATCTCACACTGATAACATGTGTTATTTCAAATCTTATGCTCTTCCAGATATCAGATAAGTGCCATTATTTTTTCCTCAAAATACTATATCAGTCACTGAATACATACTTGATACAGCCCACATCTGGCTGTGCCTATCCAAATAGGGACAAGAGGTGATTTTAACATGTACAAAATTGATACACCAATACAGTCCTCAAAATACTATATCAGTCACTGAATACATACTTGATACAGCCCACATCTGGCTGTGCCTATCCAAATAGGGACAAGAGATGATTTTATCATGTATAAAATTCATACACCAATACATCAGAAAATTTGATGTTTCCAAAACATACCAATACAACAGGGGTACCTGCTGTATTATGTAATCATTTTACTTGACAATAACATGGAAGAAAGCTTCTAGAGAATATACAAGATGACATTCAGTTTGAAACATTTAAAATAAATAAATAATATTACAAAGTGTCTCATATATTTCTCCCATATACCAAAAAAGCAGAAAATTTGATGTTTCCAAAATATATCAATACAACAGGGGTACCTGCCGTATTAGGTAACTAAGGTTATGAGCAATAGTTTCAATCTGCTTGAAAATAACATGTAAGAAAGCTTCTAGAGAATATATAAGATGACATGCTGTTTGAAACATTTAAAATATAAATAAATAAATATTACAAAGCGTCTCGTATATTTCTACCCATCCATGACTCCTCATTTTTTACTTTAAAAAAATGGTTTTTTTGTATAAGCAGGAAGAACCAACTATGAGACAAACCCCACAAAATACTTGTTATATATGATTGTTTGGAGGTGAAACAAAAAAAATCAAGTTTGTAATCCATATCTCTAACAACAAAAATTGAAAGGTACCAACTAAATTGAGGGAAGCAATCTGTAAAACCTAATTCATGTGCTCTAAAGCAAACAGAAATAAGATCCCCTTATGCAAAATTCATTGAAATGTCCAGGTTAATACTAGTATAACAATTGGAAACTGTCAAGCCATTGCATCGAGCACTTCAGCCTGGGCAACAGAAACCACTCATTACTAAGCAAATATTTGGTCTAGTCAAATCATCCTACTCTTCATGTTCATTCAGCAGAAATTATAATTTAAATCTGAAAGTCCGCCCCAGCAAACAGAAATAAGATCCCCTTATGCAAAAATCATTGAAATGTCCAGGTTAATAATAGTATAACAGTTAGTAACAAGCACTTCAACCTTGGCAACAGAAACCACTCATTTTTAGAGCAAATATTTGGTCTACTGAAGTAATCCTACTCTTCATGTTCATTCAGCAGAAAATATAATTTTAAATCTGAAGGTTCACCCCCTCTCAGGGAAAGCAACATGTTCCTATTGTTCATTCTATAGGAATAAACAATAATGGGATAAAATACCTTCATCCGTGTGACTGGCATGTTCTCTTCCATCATTAGCATGAATCCCATCAATCATTGAAATGAAGAACTCATGAGCATCCTGCTGCTCATAACTAGCAAGATTTGTTGAACGCTGCCACCAACTGCAAATACAAAATGAGCAGTCAGCATAACTTATAACTTTCACTGGGACCAAACCTAGTCTATCAGCCCTTTAAGCCATTATTGTAAAAATAAACCTCTGGCTTCAATAAGAGGTTGTGAAGAAAACTATTATGGACTCCTAAAATTAAATTACATTCACCACCAAGAAGATATTTAAAAAATCCAGCTTGAAAGAAAACCTTGTAAATCTTAATGGAAAAAAAAAGTATGCCAAAAAACAAAATAAATGATCTCCCAAAAGGCAAGGCCTTGAGGTTCATAAGCTATAGTCAGCCAATAAGACCTCTTCCCTAAGACTAAGCCCCTAGGCTAGAATCATTTAATCCATACAACAGGTCCATATAGACTGCTGCAGAAGCCTTAGAAGGCCCCTAGGGGTCCCATCCCCACCCTTCATTCCATTAGAAAATTCCAATCTGACAAAATTACTGGCCTGATCAACCAGAGAACCACTGTACGACGGGGTGGTGGCTAGAAAAAATGTGCACCAAAAAACAAAATAAAGCAAATAATCTTCCAAAAGAGGGGTGAAGGCTAGCAGCAATAAGCCCAAAAGACACATGGCATGAAGTTATTATCAAGGAGAGAGTCTTAGGCTAAACTTCAATATGACAGCCAATGGAAAGTCCAGCCGGTGGCAGTAACCTTGCAAAGGACAAGAAAGCAATGTTGATGATAAGGAATGATATATTATAAAATAACAAGTCTAAGTAGGTAGAATATTAATGGCTTGAAGGCATATGTTTGTAACGTGGCAGGCATATTAAATATGTTCCTATACTACCTCTTGCCCACACATGGTATGGGCTCATGGTTTTGCTCATACCATGGTATTGTAACAGGCACTTGGTGCCTATGTTTGATCAATACAATGCAATCTGTATATTGAGATCCATATCAGTTGGGTATCAAAGCAGTAGATTCTGTTCTGTAAGGGGGAACCATAGATGACCTCATAGGGCAAATGGGGTTCCTTCTAGATAGGTTAGTGGCAAGTCCCATCTTATCTGCCACATGTAAGCCACTTTCATAAGTGTTTATTATTTTATTAGTCCACTAAAGTTAGTGGGTAATATTATATTTTATTCTGCCACTTGTTAGTGGCATAGTACTTTGTAATGGTACTTGGTGCCTATAAATTTGTAAGGGTTATCAATACATACAATGCAATCTGGATATTCAGATCCATATCAGTTTGGTATCAGAGCTGTAGATTCTGCCCTGTAAGGGGGAATTTCGTTGTTAGTGGCATAGTACTTTGTAATGGCATTTGGTGTAATGGCATTTGGTGCCTATAAATTTGTAAGGGTTATCAATAGATACACTGCAATCTGAATATTGAGGTCCATATCATTTTGGTATCAGAGCAGCAGATTCAGCCCTGTAAGGGGGAATTGGATCTCAATACCAAACTGACATGGATCTCAATATCCAGATTGCATCGTATTGATAAAACATGTCATTTTATAGGCACCAAGTGCCTGTTACAATACCATGGTATGAGCAAAACCATGAGCCTATACCATGTGCGGGCAAGAAGTAGGATAAGAACATATTTAATACGCCTGCCACGCTAAAAACATATGCCTTCAAGGCATTAATATCCTACCTACTTAGACTTATTATTTTATAATATATCATTCCTTATCAGTTGAACTTAGAACTCAGTAAGTTGTCAACAGCATTGACTTAAAAGGCCAAATGATCGCCATATTGCCATATCAAACAAGTGCTTGAGTTTCGAGGTGAAAGGCTACTCCCAAGTTGTAACTAATGCTATATCTCCAGGTAGTAGGCAGATGTCCAAATTTAAGATTTGAATCCCTATTCCATGATATTAGATTTATTTCTTTTAACCAGATCCAAAAAGATGCCAACAAAACTAAAGTTTTTGTGGCTAAAAGAGATGTGGAAATGAAGAGAAGGGGAAACTTTTAAATAATTTAAAGACCAAGCCAGCATTAGTAATCTCCATAAATTGACTATTACTTCAAGATTTTGGGTTAACAATTTCTTCAAACATGAGGATCAAGGTTCAAAATTATGTGAGAAGCAAGGTTTTATGGGTGCGAGGGCACCTGATGCAGGCACCCAAAATTGGGGTACACAGGTTCAAGGGTGGTGGTGGGGGTACAGAAGTGCAAGGATATGGGCACATAGGAATGCATATTAAAAGCAACCGTGTAATATCTCATTGGTGTACCCGGTGCATCATGAGGGACCAGTATGCATACGCAAGCACTGAGTACAGGCATGTGTCTCCAAAACAAGCCAAAAATCATAGGTAAGCACACTCAAACAACAATGGTTAGATCGCTTGCAGAATGAGATAGGTCCTGAAACTCAATGTCAGTTAATACTCTTAGCGGTGGAACAAAGCTGTTTCAGAGCAGCAAAGATCTTAGTTTTGATTGTAAGCATCACATATAGTTTCAGTAAGCAATAGCTTCTGAAGGCAACATCCAAAATGATAAATCAGCATTTTATTACAGCTGCTAGGGAGAGCATCTGGAAAGTTAGAGGTGTATACTGCAGTCACACCAAATGTAAATAAGAAGCTCTTGCCCCTGAACAAGAAGTCATCTTGAAGTGCTGAAAGCAAATTGGAAGCTTCAGAAATAATTGTTGGTGGTAAGTTCTGATCAGATTTCTTCTAGTATTTATCCTTGCACCCTTCTTGTTGGAGGCACTCCTCTATATATTCCTAGTTCCAGAGGCTTCTGAAGTTGTTTCTGATTGTCATGACTGGCGCCAAAAGGGTCCCTGTTGGCTATTTGGGATTTGGAACTCTCTGTTGTGTGGGACTTCTCCTATGTCCCATGAAAATCTGGGACAGACTTTTGAGATGGCAGGACACGTTTTGGGACAGCAGGATACCTTTTCCAGATCTCGGGAAGTGTCTCTGGGACAAGCCCCTGAATCCTAGGACAAGTCCCCATGGAACTTAGGATTTCTCTGTGCTCTGTGAGATCTGTGAACTACCCACAAAACATTCGTAAATACTCAACTAGACTTGGTCTCTTTTGGGTGTACTCTTGCTATTCTTGCTGCCATGAAAAGAATAATGATAAAGGCCTTTCCTGCTGCTCAGTCTGTTAGAAATGATGACAACTGTAAGGACTGCTCTAAAAATAAAGAGAAAATGGGAGCATTTAGTCATAAACATAATGCTGACAGTAAATCTCTTCCAAGGCCGTGTGCACAGATACTAGGAAGAAGTATAGCAACCTCCTGAGACGGCAGATCCAGAACCCTACAATCCTTAAATAGGTTAGACTTGTTTTCAGTTTGATCTTAAAGAAGCTAATAGCTCATATCCTTGAAATGTACATAGTACCTACAATAGCAAAGAAAATTTGCTGCAGATTTCTCAGCATTTTAAAGAGGTTCCATCGTGTACTCTTGCTATTCTTGCTGCCATGAAAAGAATAATGATAAAGGCCTTTCCTGCTGCTCAATCTGTTAGAGATGATGACAACTGTAAGGACTGCTCTAAAAATAAAGAGAAAATGGGAGCATTTAGTCATAAACATAATGCTGACAGTAAATCTCTTCCAAGGCCGTGTGCACAGATACTAGGAAGAAGTATAGCAACCTCCTGAGACGGCAGATCAAGAACCCTACAATCCTTAAATAGGTTAGACTTGTTTTCAGTTTGATCTTAAAGAAGCTAATAGCTCATATCCTTGGAATGTACATAGTACCTACAATAGCAAAGAAAATTTGCTGTAGATTTCTCAGCATTTTAAAGAGGTTCCATCGTGTACTCTTGCTATTCTTGCTGCCATGAAAAGAATAATGATAAAGGCCTTTCCTGCTGCTCAGTCTATTAGAAATGATGACAACTGTAAGGACTGCTCTAAAAATAAAGAGAAAATGGGAGCATTTAGTCATAAACATAATGCTGACAGTAAATCTCTTCCAAGGCCGTGTGCACAGATACTAGGAAGAAGTATATCAACCTCCTGAGACGGCAGATCAAGAACCCTACAATCCTTAAATAGGTTAGACTTGTTTTCAGTTAGATCTTAAAGAAGCTAATAGCTCATATCCTTGAAATGTACATAGTACCTACAATAGCAAAGAAAATTTGCTGCAGATTTCTCAGCATTTTAAAGAGGTTCCATCTTTCAGATATAAAATCTAATTGAATTCTCAAATACAAATAATATGATTGTATCGAAACATTCCATAACTAATTAGAAGACTCCCAACAAATGAAGGTACTTATTGTGTGGGTGGAGTAGCTGCTGGCAACCTATAGTGCCAACAAATCTCTGAGGATGGAATAGCTTTTGAAATACGGATAAGGTGATGGATTGACTTCTTTCTTCTCCTTCTGTACTGTTTTTAGTGTTGATGATCAATGCAAATACAAACTCTATTTTTTTGTATCACCCTCGCTAATCTCTCTAAGCATATTCAGGACTGTTTTAGGGCATTTGCTATATGCAGAGCCCTATGGTTGACGCAAAGATTGGTTCTCTTAGTCGATTACTTGGTTTTGGGTCAGATGGCAATTGTGTTGGCACTAGGCCTCATTGACTTCCATGAACAGTCTAAGACTCTTAGATAGATCTTGAGCTCTTTGGTTAGTAGTGATCACCTATTTTTGAGAGCAGTATAGTAGCATATCTCTTAATGTTATATAAAAATATATTTTTTCCTCTGAGCAAGGACATCCATAAGAGAATGTGGGATGTATCAACAAAAGAGAAAATTCCCAAAATAATCCAGCTCAAGTGTAGACAATAAGATAGACTTAGACAATATACTACTAACATACTGCCCAGCCTTACCACTCATGAAGGGCTAAACATACAATCCAATTATATGCCCTAAGAATTGCAGAAAGTAAGAACCCTATTCCATCTTCTCTTGTGTGACTCCTGAAGCTTGTGGCCAAAGGACCATGGGTTGCAATGAGAGTGGTGGCAATGAAGACAAATCAATGGGACAAATTCAAGAGAGGAAAGAATTTGTTTTAAAAGCTGAAAATAGTATTCACGTTTTGAAAGTAGATGCAATAGACTGAGGACAAGAAATAGTGTCTCAAACATAATATAAAAGGTATATGCATTTTTGACAAGACCTCAATTTTGCACATTACTAAATTATATGAAATTCTTCAAGCTTGAACCTAGAAAGGCTGAACTGCAATAGCAATTGCAAGTCAAAGCCTCTGAAAGCTTTATTGACTGTTGAGAAAAGCATCTGACAACCAGTGTGAGTCTGGTGCCTAAAGAGTTCCATTGATGACAATAGTAACAGGGGAATAGAAAGCACGTTATAGAAATAGCAGTAAGGATGACCACTAGCAAATAGTTGCAGACAATGGAACCTGCATAAACATGGTTGATATCTGAAAACAAGTGGATCATTAAAAACTGTAGCAGACTAACACAGTCAACCCACTATAACAGAAGGTAAGTCTCAAGTCAAATCCAATTAGTATGCACTGCATAAAGCATATAGACATCAAATGGTATGAGCTCAGGTGGTTAAAAACATGGCCTCACAATGTGGAATACCAAGTTCAAATCTTGCAAGGTGATATATGCATAATTGTCAGTTGTAATACCACTATGTGATTTGCTGAAATACCATGGTATATGCAATAAAAGTGGGGTCATTCCAATCCCATATAACCTATTAAAAAAATAGATTCATCATATATGACTTCAAGACTTTGAACAAATATTATCAGGGTTGAAGGCAGATAAGATGGTATAGGGCATTGTTGACATCATTGCCACATAAAGAGAACATAAATATGGCAACCAAAGGATCATGGTTTCCTCATAGAGAATGAAACATGAGAAGTTGCAGAATCACCTAATAGGTCACAAATGTTGGTGTTTTTATTGTTTGTTTTGGTTTTATTTCATGCACCAAACAAAAAGTTGATAGAATGGGAGATAGCACGATGTAAAATTGGTAGCTAAGGGCTACACTTTTGACAAAAGCATAGACTGAAAAAACACATTTGTGCTAGCCTTTGTGATGATTCATAGGATGCTTGCTTGTGAAATGAAGTGTAAATTCAATGAATATGAATGAAGATTTAAAGGAAGAGCACCTGGAACAATATTACGTTGTGGTGCACAAAGACAAGAAGCATTTGATCTCCAGATACCAAAACATGCCCTTTAAACTTGATATATCAAGATTCACAAACATTTACGATCATCAAGATTCCAGAGGAGCTCATCAGTGACAAATTTAAACATGAAAATCTGCAGCAAGGGGATTTTTTATTCTTGTTGCAAAGGCAGCAGGTAATAAATGGTTGATGGTTTGAAGCAAGATTTGTGCTAAATGTTCAAAATGATCTTAAGGATGAAATATTCCCTAATAGACACACTTTAGGAAATCACCAAAATGACCAAAAATGAATAGTTTTTAACACATGATTATCCCTACCAATTCTTGGAAAATCAATTGCATATATAAAGTTTTAAGGTTTGCCAAAACATTGGATTCACATTTTTTTCTCCTATATGTACATATAATCCATTTATCTCTTAAATCTTGAAATATTCAATCCTTCCAATTTTCAGCTTTCCCTGACCTGTAAAGAAATTGTGCAGGGCTATAAGGCCTTCTCTCCCCAGAAAATGCTGCAGAAAAAATCTCATCCATATCGCATGCCAGGCAAACACCTTGTTGCCCTTGCCCTTGCCCTTCACCTTTCCTCCCACAAATATTCCTGTTATGCTTGTCACTCAAGAAATAATTCCTCAATGGTGGTGTGTGCAGCAATGCCTGCAGCACAGAGTTCATGAAGCATGTATTCCCAAGATTGTTGAGCCCCCGCAGGCCGCAAGGCAAGCCCTCACTCTCACCAAGGGGAATTGAACCCCTGAGCAGCAGAAGCTTCTCCCGGGCACCAGGTGCCCATGGCCTGTACTCCACAACCCTGACCCTAGTCATCCTCCTCCTCTTTCTTTCTGAGCCTGTCAAATAATAAGTTATCTCTAGTCAGAATAAAAATTACAAACACGTCTAATTTAAGTAAATGAGATCTCAAATCAAGATGACTAAAAAAACAAACATTCAAAGTCAAACATGTATAGAGACAACAAATTTTGAATTTAGCCATAATATAAACTACATGTATTTGTCAAGCACATGACACCTTGAATCAAGTCAAATATCTAAAACTTGGAGAATTCATCTTGAAACTTATTTTCAGAGTTTAACAAGGTAAAGATAAAAATTTCCCTACAGAATTCAAATTTTGCATCTAGTCATAACTATAATCTAAGTTTATGGAATCTTAAATAAAAACAAATAATATTTATTTTAAAACTTAACAAAATCAAGCTTTTAACATGGAATTATACTTTGATATCTCACATATCAATTTAGCCTAAACATTATTAGGATCATTTTTACTAATGTAATAGAACATAAAAGATAAAATAAAATAAAATAAAAATTTTCTAAGCCAAATACAAATAAAGTGTTTTTAAATAATATACTTCAAGAATTCATTTTGAACGTACGCCCATTAAAAGGAACTCAGCTAAAAGAAAAATTAACTTAAAACAATCAAACAGAATTTAAATTTTTCACTTTGAAAAAGAAGTATTTGTAAAATCAATCTTCCAAATACCCAATACAACACACAATACGTTAAATCAAAGACAGAATAACTCAAAAAGAAAAAAAATTGATTTCAAAAATAAGCATACATAAAATCATTTTTCCACACTAACCAACACGTACAAATAACAAATATATTTACAAGCTTTAAATAATAACAAATCCTTGACCTTTGCTGGGCACATTTTTCTGGTCCAGTCAATTTTACAAACAGCACCAGTATATTTGTTCTGCATCTTGCAGGTGCCAACAGATATATTAAAGGAATGACTGCTCTGATTCGGTACTTCTTGTGGAAGGGCGATGCAAAAACTCACAAGTTCACTTTGCTGAGTTGGCAGGAGATTTGCCTTCCTAAACCCAAGGATGGATTGGGGTTGAAAGAGTTAGAGGCCTTTAATATGACTCTTGAGAGCCAAGCTGGTATGGAGGTGCTTCAAGGACACAAGGGGTTTATGGAGTCCAGTCTTGAGAAGTCAATGTCTGGACAGAACGGACCCAATGAGCATCTTCTCTGCAGCAAACCAGTCCAGTCTTGAGAATTCAATGTCTTGACAGCATGGACCCAATGCGCATCCCCCCTAGAGGGTCCAAAGTTTGTAATTTTATGCTTCACAGCAGGCATATAATTTCTAATAATCTAATATGAGCGGTGAGCAATGGCAGGTCAATTAAATTTTGGACATACTTCTGAACAGGAACAATATTCTTTGGCTGAAGCCCCTCAACTAGAGGCTGTAAAAGAAAAATAGTCTTCTTGAGGAACCGCACTAGCGGACTATTGCTCCCTTGATTCGAGCCATGACAGTCTCCCAAGCAAGGAGGACCCAAGACAGGTAGCTGGCATTAACGTTAATGTGGCAAAAGCTCTGTCAAATCAGATTAAATTCAGTGCTCTCTACTTCCAATAGCAGATAAACTTATTTGGACAGAAATAAAAAATGGTTCTTACTCAGCCCGCGCTGGCTATAAATGGCTATTTCTGCATAATGTGCAACCAATATTTCCTCCCGAAGGAGTCTGGAAACGATGGCCTTCCCTTGGTTGGCTATAAGATGTAAAGCACTGAAGTTTGATAGGCTTTAACTTATAGGATTTCTCAGCCCTTCTAAGTGCATTCTGTGCAATGCTGCTGAGGAGACTGCTTCACATCTATTCCTTAATTGACCCTTTGCATGGGAAGGTTGGACTTGGTTCATGATTAAATTTTGTAAGTCTTGGATTTGTCCTCCAAACTCGGTTATGTTGTTACACACCAAGAAGGGGGAACTTCATGGAGCAAGAGAAAAAATATGAAGTCAAGGCCCCCCACTGATCTCCTGGTCATTATGGAAGGAAAGAAAAAGAAAAAATCTCAGGGAGAAGTGGAGTCGAGGGAGATTTTTTAGCCAATTGGAGATTGCTATTAGCAAAGTAGTCCTAGGGGTAGACTCCCACCTTATGTAGCAACCTGGCCTCTCATCCGCTTTCTACCTGGTGACAGGCTTAGCACACAAAGAATTATGAGAAGTTAAGAAAAATGGTCCCCACCCCCTGAAAGCAAAATCAAATTTAACTTTGATGGCAAACAGCAGGGTCACCCAGGCCCTGCAGGGTGTGGGGAATTTTTCAAAGCCATGAGGGAAGGGAGTTTTATGCTCTAACCTTGAAAATTCATCCATCAGCATCAGATTATGCTGAGGCATGAGGTCTTATTACAGGACTCCATATAGCTAAAAAAGATGGCTTTGATGATCTCACTGTGGAAGGTGACTCACAGGTAATAGTAAAAGCATTTAAGAGAAGCAGTGAATCATTGGAATATGCACTCAAGAGGGAATCAGTGAATCATTGGAGGCTTATTCCACTACTGGAAGAATTCCAGATGGCTAAGACTAGAATTAAGGTTGAGTTCGTCCACACTCACATGAAGGTAAGGTAATTTCCTTGTTGAAAGCTGGCCACCTTGGAAGTAGATTTTCCAAACCATTTCCTGTTAATTAGACTCAGACTTGAATCGCTTTCTAGTATAGAAATTTTGGCAAGGATGTTAGAGAGATCTCACACAACAATTGATGTTGGTTGGGTTTGGTGCCCTCACAATTCACAGTCTATGTTGATCTTGTTGCACAATCTCTTTGTATGGTGTAAATTGTGCATTGTTCAGCTTATGGTCTTTTGATTTAATGCTTGTAGTTTGGACATTCACTATTCTGGGAAGGGGCCCCTATAGAACCCTTGTTTGATTACCAAAAAAACTATAATTTAAATAACAAAAACCTTATATCAAGACAATGAAAAACACATCAAATCATCAGTAAAATCAACCTTTCAAACCAAAATAACCAATTCAAATCAATTCAACTCCTTACTCACGAAAACATGAGCCAAAGCTACCAAACAAAACCCACAGCCTTTAAAACCAATCATTTAAAAAAAACTAACCTTGAAACAAAAAATTTAAAATAGTAAGAATAAGTTTAAAAAGGTCTTATATCGGAACTTGGCCTAATTGACCCTAAACAACCAAATTCACCAAATCCTTTGCTTTCATATGTTAATTAGGCATGCTAACGAAGGTTGAACGCAAAAATTCACCTTTCCAAGCACAATGATATTAAAGTAAATAATTGTTAAGGAAACAAACCCTACCTAAGGGTTTCACAACATGGAACTTTGTTCCAGAGAATTTACAATTGATCAAGAAACATATTAATCAATCAGGGCGACTCTGCAAATTTCTAATCTGATGGCTGATTGAAGCCTCATCCTCTTATTTCTGATCCAAAAATGACAACCACTGGTCTGGCTTGCTTAGCTCATAAAGGTTAAAAGGTCAAAAATTATATTGATTTGAGCAACAGTTTTATATCATGGATTTCTATTAGCAAACTGATTGAAGGAGAGAACCTCAAAAAATAGGGGATCAGTTTCAAAAGATGTCTCAAGAGTTCTGTTTCCTCACTTTTACACAAAAAGATGTGTTGGCTTAGAATTTATCAAAAGATATAGTCAATATTCAATCAAGTTAGAATGTAAGGTTTTGGAGCAATCAAAAGAGGATATCATGGCCTTTTAGGTGTGCCTTATTTAAAAAGGATCTAGAAACATAAGAAAAGACACTTCTTCATTGTCCTTTTGCTTACACCATTTGGAGCTATTGTTTCAAACAGACACAAATTTATTGAATAGCTCCATCAACCTTGAAAAAGTAGATGAAATGTTGGATTAATTGTTTCAAAGCTAAAGCATTACGCATTCTTTAGGAAAAAAATGTTTCAAACAGATACAAATTTATTGAATAGCTCCATCAACCTTGAAAAAGTAGATGAAATGTTGGATTAACTATTTCAAAGCTAAAGCATTACATATTCTTTAGAAAATTACTCCTGCCATTATAGTTGAGATTTATTGTCTCTCTTGTCGAATGTTTACAAATAGGCTTTGAACATAAATGGAAAGGTCATCTACAACAATGAAGTTGACACAAAGAATTTTCTTATATTTATGGTAAAATGGAAATGTCAAGAAATCGGATTCATCAAAATTAATTCTGATGTTGCTTCCAAAAAAAAAGAAGGAAAATTAGTGACGGTGGTGATTTTTGGAATGATGAAGGCAAAGTTCTCCTCTCTTACTCGTGATAATATGGTACTTCAACTAACAACTATGCAAAGGCTAGAGCATTTTTTACGAAGATCAGTATTGTCATTGAAAAAGAAAAGAGATATATTTCAATTGAGGAGGATTCACAAATTATTATTAATGATGCCAAGAAAAATGGATGTGGGGACTCGATCAAAATAGCATTATTTCTTATGTTTATTAATTATTGTTGGTGGCAGTATCTTGGAAATTTCAACATATCTATAAAGAAAGTCAATATTTGTCTTGGCAAAATTTAAATTTTAAAAGGCAGCTGAGGTAGATTCCATCCCTTAATGAAAATAATATCAAAGAGTTGATTGTTGAAGCATAGGAGTTTGAGGAAGATAAAGAATATATTTGATAGAAAGGCAAGTTGGATAGGGATAATCAACCTAACAACAAATGTAATGTTTTGTTATTTTTTTTGAATAAATACTACTTATATTACTAAAAAGAATTCATAATACATCGCAGATACAAAGATTACAAAAACCTACTCAAGGACATCCAACAATCAAATTTGTCCTGAGCAGAACAATATTTAATGTCTTTCATCATCAACCTCTTAAACGCTCTACATTGATCCTGGATATCAATAACAGCCCTAGAAGCAATCTCTGAAGCACTGAGTGCTTCATCCTTGAAGACCAAACTGCACCTGGCCCTCCATATAGCATACATAGTTGCTGCTCTAATGGTAGTCCACACACCCAATAGATGCCGAGGACAGCCAAAATCATCACCAAACAAAACCATTTTCCAGCTAACAATTATTTTGATAGAAGTGGGGCCCCCAATAGAAGCCACGTATAGCTCAGTAAAAATAACAATATTCTTTGTAGAATCAAATGCCATTAGCTCAAGGGTTTAAAAATGTGAGCCCTTCAAACACAGATGAGGTTTCTACTAAAAAACCTGGAAAATCTGGTTTTGGCATTATCAAACAGAATTGGAAAGGAGAACAGGTGCACTGGAGAGCAGAAGGTATAGTGGAGACAACAAATAATGAAGCAAAATGGCAGGCTTGTCAGCATCAATGATAGCAGCAAATATACATTTACATAAGCTATGGATAGAGACAAACTCTCAGGTATGGGCTGGATTCATGGATCCGATACAACCCTTTCAGGTGCTGGGAATTGGAGAGAGAAGGAAGGTGGAAGCAGTTCAAAAGATTTGGAAGGTTTTTCAAGATGTTTTTATTACTCATATCAAGCAAGAGGGAAATAGGGTGGTAGATTATTTAGCAAAATGGGGAAAAGAACTGTAGGAAGGGAGGGCAATATGTGGACTCTCAGATGGAAAATCAGATAAGTTGTGCCAAAGAATCCAAGGGATGCGAGAGGTGGTGCAGGCAGATAGCAAACATGTTCAAGATGCCAATAATGACTTCAAAACATCATGAAGATAGATGGATGTTCTACAAAATTCAGATGACTGAGTAAAATTGGAATTCAACTATGGTAATGTTGATGTGTATGGATAGCTGTATTATGGTCGCCTCAGGTGATGTTTCAACAAGCACACCTATATATTGTTTTGATGGCTAATTTTTGAGCCATGAGGGATTGGAGGAGGATTTTCTTCTTCCCTTGTTTCCTATCCAGCTCATTTTACTTTGTAATACAGCTTCTTCTATAAATATAATATATTTTTCATTTTTTCAAAAAAATGTGGGCCCTTAATAAGGATACTTAGGTTCAAATCTAGACACGCAATATAGTACCACTAGCAAACATGTTCAAGATGCCAATAATGACTTCAAAACATCATGAAGATAGATGGATGTTCTACAAAATTCAGATGACTGAGTAAAATTGGAATTCAACTATGGTAATGTTGATGTGTATGGAAAACTGTATTATGGTCGCCTCAGGTGATGTTTTCAACAAACACACCTATATATTGTTTTGATGGCTAATTTTTGAGCCAGGAGGGATTGGAGGAGGATTTTCTTCTTCCCTTGTTTCCTATCCAGCTCATTTTACTTTGTAATACAGCTTCTTCTATAAATATAATATATTTTTCATTTTTTCAAAAAAATGTGGGCCCTTAATAAGGATACTTAGGTTCAAATCTAGACACGCAATATAGTACCACTATGTGTTTTATAAAAATATCAGGGTGGCATGGTGATGATGTAATATGGGTGGCACCCATTTTTAAATCTCATATAACAAATTTTAATCTTTACATCAAGACAGTGAAATAGAATTTAGAGACATCACTTTAAAGACAAGCATTCCTTCAATCAAACAACTCTTCTTAAACGGTTTAGTCAAAAAGCAAACATCAACAAAATCAATCTTTGAAACAAAGAGTGCAAATAACATGTTTGTTTGCAATCTACATCATTATTTGGCCATGTACAATCTCAAAGCAAAACAATCAAACAAAGATTCAAAAAGTTCATTTCTAAAATTTACATCCATAAACAGGAAGATGGCAAAATTTGGACCAGTGGCTAGGTGAAGAATGGGAAGCCGAAAAACGTGAACTGAAAGAAATCCTAGAAAAAAGAACATGGCTATGGAAAGATGGACCTAACCAACTAGCATGGGGATATGGGAAACAAGGCACTTACACAGTGAAAGCAGGCTACCGCAAGGCTCACCAAAAGTAGCAAGAACCAACCCCAACAACATCATCCCTGGAAAGAAATATGGCAACCAAAAGGTTGGCCGAAGGTTAATGGTTTTATATGGCTTGTTGCTCACAAAAGCATTATGACTCAGGACAATATGAGGAGAAAGGGGTTCATTGGACCCAGTAGATGTGTAATGTGCTTCCAAGAGGTAGAAACTATAAACCACCTCATTTTTTATTGCTCCTATGCTTACACAATCTGGAATTGGTGGTACTCCATCTTTAGCCAAACAGAATGGTATCCTCCTAATGGTAGTAATTTTTGGGACTATTGGTCACATAACACCTTCAAATCCAAAACACTAAGCACAGCTTGGAATTCAGGGATTGGCTTCATCTGCTGGCAAATATGGTTGGAGCAGAACAACAGAATTTTTAAAGAGGAATACGGTTCAGAAGAGAGGACCTGGGGGATTATGTTAAGGAAGTTATTAGAAACAGTGCACAGACCAAAGTACAGGAATCCGATGACATAGGTAGAACAAGACATTTGGGCACAACTATGGAATCAAATGCAACGTGAAAGATATCAGGAATAGAAAAAAAAACAAAGAGGGCTTCAGTAATCTTTGTTGGAAGAGGACATATACAGTTAGTAAGGAGGCAAAGTTTAAAGAACAAGGGATTCAGAGATCCTGGGCAGATAAAAGAAAACAGAAAAACTGCATTTTGAGCCTTGCCAAGAAAGGCAAGATATCAAAATGGATTTGTATAAGCTGATCAGTTTTTTTGAATAAAATTTTTACCTTTTACTCGAAAAAGAAAAAAATTTACATCCATAAAAATCAATCTTCCAAAACATTCCAATACAAAACAAACTACATAAATTTGCAGCCCTCATTTGACTACTCAAATCCTTAAAATCAAGATAATCAAACTAAATAGAGACACTATCTTTCAAAAATAACCATCATAATAAATTGAGACAATTTAATCTATGTGTTTAAGGCTATTGCTGAAGGGTGAAGATTTTCACACCATAAGCTAAGGTTCAATGGTGAACCTTAACATTTATCAAATGGCAAAAGCTCAACTGGTTAAATACGTTGAATTTCGAGGAGAGACCAAAGCTCACATCTTGCAATGTGATGTTTAATGGCTAAAAATATGATGAAGTACAATTGTGATGCAGTCATGAAGTAATTCAGCTGGGGCCATTTCAAACGGAGATAACCAATTTAAAAAGATAAATTTAGACAATTTCAATTCAAAAATAACCCTCAATAACCTAATATAAACAAAATTTAGACACTTCAGTTCAAAGGTAACCATCCATCCATAAAACCAATAGTAAATGAAGTAGCTTCATTTCAAAAACACATACATAAAATCTACGTTCCTAATTACTCGTATATTTGCAGTCTTAGCTCACGTGCACAAAGAATTAAAGCAAAACAAACCAACAAGACCAAAAATTTATAGAACAAGCTATCACTATGGTCTCGGTAACCTTAAAAACTAATCCTTTATGCAAACAAATAAAACCAAACAGTCAAATCACACTTCTAATCCAGAAAATCACACTTCAAGAGCCCTTATAAATCAATCTGGCCTCTCATTTTTCTTAAATACAAATAGAATTAACTATTCAAATCAAAACAAACAAACAAAATCTAAACAAACCTATATTAACCTTCCAAATATCACAATTCTCTAACTCCTACGTATTAATCTGATCTCATTCATACGTATTAATCTGACCTCGACAACCCTAGAAGAACAAATTTTATCCAGTAGAAGATAATTCCGGTACAAAAAAATTAAAATAAAAAACTAAGTAAACAAAACTGAAAAGGCCTGTGTAGTACACGATAATTTTGAAACACTCTGTGATCGAAATATTTTTTTTTATAAATGTGTAATATGGTTTAAGATGATTTTGAAACGCCCTGTGATCGAAATATTAAATTAAAAAAAAAAAAAAGTGTTATATGTTTTAATTGGCCTGACAGCCAATGCTATTTGCATGGAAGTGGCCAAAAAAAACCGTGTAAACGAAACAGACGACGTGTAATCATAGACCATTCTGAAAAAAAGTTTAAAAAGAGAGAGAGAGGGGATAAAAAAGTGTAATCGAAAGTGAAAATCAGTGTAATGGACGATAATTACGAAAATACGATCGAAACAATTTACATTTTATTTTTATTTTTTTTTAAAAGTATGTAATCGAAACTGAAATAAGTGTAATGAAAGATAATTCTGAAAACTTGTGCAATCGAAACAAAATTAAATAATTTATATTCAAAACAAGGTGTAAACGAAGACTGAAAAGACACTTCTAATGGAAGATAATTCCGTAAACGTATGGAATCGAAACAAAACAAATATAAAATATCGGTATAAAGAAAAGTGAAAAGAACCGTTACGTAAGAAAATTTTGAAAAACTGTACAATAAAAACAAAAAATAAATAATACTAATAAAGTCCGTCAGCGTTATGGATCACTACTTGGCTCGATAACCCTAAAAGCTTTAATTTATTTTGTCAATTTAAATAAATAAATAAATATAAATATAAATATAAAAACCTTAAATATCAAATAGCCTAAATAAAATTATTTCGTCCAATTTTCATCGCATATATCAATTAAACATGCTAACCCCTAAAAATTCATTTCACCTTTGTCACAGTAACCCTAACCCTACAAGATTTGTAAATTTCCTTTCAAAGTCCGCCAATTCATTTTTTTTAAATGAAAAATAAATAATATGATTCCCTTGCATTTTGATCTCATACATCAATTGCCCTTAGTAATTCACTTCGCCTTAGGCTCAATGTCTAGAAGTCTCAAGGTAATTCCCCGCCAAGCTCGTTCAATTTTCATCGCATACATCAATTAAACATGCTAGCCCCTAGAAATTCATTTCACCTTTGACTCAGTAACCCTAACCCCAAAAGATTTGTTAATTTCCTTTCAAAGTCCGCCAATTCATTTTTTAAAAATGAAAAATAAATAACATAATTCCCTTGCATTTTGAAATCATACATCAATTGCCCTTAGTAATTCACTTCACCTTTAAGCTCAATGTCCCTAAAAGATTTGTTAGTTTTCTTTTGAAGTCAGCCAATTCAGAAAAAAAATTAAATTAAATTAAATTAAATCAAATCGGCCTAAATTCCCTCTGGACCTGAGACCATGAGAACTCTAGACACACAGGCTGTCCAAAGCTGAGAGGACAGGAGCCTCTACAGCCCCTACCACTCACCATTCCGCCAAAACCACGCAACCATTCCCTTATTGATCTCATACATCAATTAAAGATGCTAGCATCCAAAAATTCACTTCACCTTTTACCTTTATTCACACCGCCGCCGGCGACAGCGCCCCTGGCGGCGGCGAGGGCGAAGAGTACGACGGCGTCGAAGTCGCGGTCGTAGACCTGGTCGTTGCAAAGGCAGCAAAATAGCTCCGCCCTGTCGACATCGACGGCGATAGCGTGACCGGGGGCGGCGCGGGCGTGGAGACGCGCGTGGAGCGACTCCGGCGGCAGCCAGCACGCCACGGCAGCGCACACGAGGCAGGCGTAGAGCCGCCTTCCCCCGTGGCCCTTCCCGCACGTCGCGCACGCCGCCGTCTCCCCCAGCTCACGGCCACCCTTTCCCCCGCCGCGCTCGTTATCCGCAGGCACCGCTCCACCGCCCTGTAACCCCGCAGGCCATGCTTGGCCCTATACTCCAACAGGTGCTCGCACCCCTCCCTCGACCCCGGAGGGCTTACGCACCCCTTCGCCATGGACAACGGCAGAAACGACGGCAAGGGCAACGAGGGCTGCTGCGCGCGTCGGTGTTGGCTCCTGACGATAAATATTTCATTAGCGGAAGGGAAAGAGGGTTATTCCTCATGCCTTTCCGTCACAGATCTGGATATGCGGAACAAAGGGTATTAATGGAAGAAATGTTTTCCCTGAGCCCAATCTGGTGAGGGTTGCTATTTATAGGGCGGAGCCAACGAGGGCCGTATTTAGTTAGGGGGAATTGAATTTCTGCTTCTTGTGGAAAAGCAAGTTACACGGACAGGTAGAACGCAAGCTTTGCGACGGTTTTAAGGATTCATTTTTTGTTCTTTCAAGGGTGAAGGAATCACTTTCCGACAGGTAGAACGCAAGCTTTACGGTTTTAAGGATTCATTTTTTGTTTTTTCAAGGGTGAAGGAATCACTTTCTTTGAGATTAAGACAATTTGCTTGTTTTTTTTGTTTGGTGGGATGAAGGATCAGGATCATTTTTATAGAAATGGTTGAGATTGTTAATTAACTTAGAGATAGGTTAGTTAGGAGGGTCGATAATTTACTGTGGGTTGTTAAGGTTTTTAAAGACGAAAGTTTATTGATTTTATCTTTATCCATGGATTAAGAATTATAAAGGTTTTTTATGCCAAAAAAATAAATAAAAGTTTGAGACTGTTATCTGAAAATTAATAGTAATTTAATGCTTATCAGTAAAAATAAATAAAAGTTTGAGACTGTTATTTGAAAATTAGTAGTAATTTAGTGCTATTGGGTAAACTGTAATGATTTTCCTAACAATCGATAGTTAGACTCAATTAACTTGGTTTGAATTAACTTTGTTTTTACATGCTAAAGTCTAACGAAATATTTTTGAGCTGTTATCTTTTGACTTTTTCCCCTCCTTTCAATGCCTTTAGTTTAATATTTTAAATTTAATATTTTGAAAATGAGGGAACAAACAACATTTTTAATATTTTTAAAATTTTAAATGGTTTATATGAGATTAAAATAGTTTTATTTTTATTATATTGTAATTATATGATATTATTAAAATAGTTTATGTTTGTTGTTTTTTTTTAAATTTAAATGTTTAATTTTTTAGTTTATTTAATTTAATTAATGTTTTTTTATATATAAAAGTTCTTTGCATTTACACTATTTTTTAGTAATTTAAAAATGGTTTCAAATTACAAAGATTGCCCCCAAAAATTAAATGGGTAGTTCAACCAATATTATTTGATAATGTTTAATTTAATATTATAATAAATATTATTTAAAATATATATTTTAGAAAATATAATATTGATCTTTTCTTGAATTTAATAAGATTTTTTTCAATTGTTAGGGATTGAAAGAGTCTCAGATGTATTACATCAACACCATTTAGTGGTATTATAACATAGCTTAAATATTATTCGTGTATTGCTTAGCAAGATGAGAACATGGGTATCCTCTTAAAATGTTGACTCTAACGATTGAGTTAATGTCATTTATATTAGAAATTTAATAAATTGAAATGATGCTATTTAATTAATTTTAATTTAATATTAAAAATTTAATAAATTGAAATGATGCATCAAGTGGTATTAATTCAACCCATTAGATTCTTTAATATATTTTTTTGAGTAATACTTCTTATACACATCCACCACGGGGATTAAACTCGGGTCACACCACCGATAATGCAAGTGGCGTCCTTGCCGATAGACTACATTCACGGTGATAGATTCCTCAATATTTAAAATAGGAGACCAAAGCTCAAATCTTGCCAAGTGATACATGGATACTATCCAAGCTTTGTTGTAATACCACTATGTGGTGATAATGTAATAAGGGTGGGCCCGTTTCAATCCCATATAACGAATTGAAAAAAAAAATGAAATGATGTTATTTGATTAATTTTAATTTAATATTAAATTATTATTTATTTATTTTTAGATTTGGTTAGTATGAGAAACTCCTACAACGGATACTCAAGGTTGGGCATCCCTATCTTACCATGACCTCTCATAAAGGTGAGAGTTGTGCTTATCAATAAGGACCAAACACATAGCCATACACACACTCACCCACGTTGCGGTTTGAACCTTGGACCTCCTAAAGAAGATATAAAAAAAATTAATTAATTATTTTTTATTTGGTTAGTGTGAGAAATTTCTATGACCGATGCTCAGGGTTAGGAATCCCCATCCCACCATGACCTCTCATAAGGGGTGAGAGTTGAGCTTATCAATAGGGACCAAACATGACCATACACACACCTACCCCTCACACACTTGCCCACGTCACACTTTGAACCTTATTATTATTTTAATTTTTTTTTACTATTTTAATTATTATAAGGATGAAGAAAATGGAATAAGAGGAGAGAGAAATGGGAGGGGAGATGGAGGCCCACGAAGAATTGAATTTAGAAGTTGTGTAGTGTATATTTAATCAAAAATTGGCTAAAGGGACTTCAAGAAAAGTATTATACCGTGTATATTTAATCAAAAAGTGGCTAAAGGGACTTCAAGAAAAGTATTATACCTAAGGATAACAAGGACTGCTAAAAAACTCTTGGATGTAGGAGTAGAAGAGGTAAAGGAGGGTAGGCCAAATTTGAAGGAAAAACGTTTAAAGGAAAAAGGGAAGGATATGAGAGATAGGAAGCACACAACCATAGACTTGAGTGGGCAAAAGCCACTATAAGAAGTACAAAATGGTCATATCATGGAATGTTGTGGGAATGAATGTTTTTAACAAACTTTGATTGGTGAGATCCTTGATGAAGGACCGCAAACTTGAAATAGGATTATTGCAAAAAACTAAATTAGCTTGTACAAGTTGGAAAAGTATTTAGAGTGGAATATGGAAGAAGGGTAAGAGTTGTCAGGTGGAAGCCAAGGGAGCTTCAAGAGGATTGTTAACTTTGTTGAACTCTTACCTCCATAAAAGAGAAGTCGTCTCTAGAAGTGAAAATCAATTGATTGTTCTTATCTCGACCAAGTCTTCAAAGTTGGCTTTCCTTGTTACACATGTCTATGCTCTAAATTTAAGTAGATTGAGAAAGGAGTCTTGGAAAGAGCTCAAACATATGGGACAATAAGTCAAGGGTATAATATGGATAATGGCAGAAGACTTCAACACTCCATTAAGGCCAAGTGAGAAGAAATGGGGGTCTCAAGAATTCACCAAGAGTATGGAAATGGAAATGTGGTGGTGCATCCAATCCAAGATGTATGTGGTTATTGAAATATTGAAACATGTGAAGAGGGAAGTAAAAATGTGGAATAAGGAGGTCTTTGGAAACATCTTGCAAAAGAATCAATTAAGGTAAGAATTGAGTCAACTTGAAGAGGAAATAAGCAAAATGGGATGGACAAAGTCCTTTTTAGCAAAAATAAAGTTATCCAATTGAAATTGCATACAATAATGGCAAGGGAGGAGATGTACTGGAGATAAAAGTTAAGGAACCAATGGTTAATGGAAGGAGATAGGAACACAAGATTCTTTAATGTCTCTACCATAAGACATAAAAAAGTAGCAAGGATAACTAAATTCAAAAAGAGGATGGAGAAGTAATAAGAGAGGAAGATAAAATCAGACAAGGAGTGATGGACTTCTTTAGATTGTTGCTAACAAAGGACAGGGAGGATGATCAAGAAGCTATGGAGGATATAATTCAACATATCCTAAGGATTCTATCTAAAGACATGAATGTAAAACTTTTTAAAGAGGTGAGTGAGGAGGTCAGGGAAGCAGTCTTCTTGTTAGGAAAAGATAAAGCTCCTAGGTTTAATGGATTTCAAGTGGATTTCATCCAAGCTTTTTCGAACATAATTAGTAAGGATGTAGTAGCAATAGTAAGAGCGTCACACCACTAAGGCAAAGTGTTAAGATAATACACCAATACTTTCCTCATACTCATTCCAAAGAAGATTAGGTTGAAGGGAAATAAATACTTTAGGTCAATTAGTCACTGTAACATCATACAAGATAATATCAAAAGTGATTGCGTTAAGACTAAAGTTTGTTCTCCCATAGATCATTACAAAGCAATAAGGGGGCTTTGTGAAGGGTGGGCAGATTTTGGATGGAGTAATCACACTCCATGATACCATGCATTCAGTTAAAATTAGTAAAAGGGAGGGAATGGTGTTAAAGCTTGACATAAGTAAAGTCTATGATCATTCTCATGGTATTTATTGGATAGAGTCCTAGAGAAGTTTTGCTTCGGTAAATGTTGGATAATTAGGTGAATAGCTACTATGGAGGACCTGGATTCTTTATTATAGTGAACAATTCTTCAACTAGAATCTTTGGAAGCAATAGGGGCTTAAGACAAGGGGACCCATTGTCCCCATATATCTTCATAATAATGGCATAAGTGTTAGGAAGGTGCATTGGATCAACAAGACAAACAAAAGCATTAAGTGGGTTGAAACCATCTATATCCATAGAAGGTATTATTCACCAACATATTATGGATTACTAGGTGGATTGGTAAGTGCTTGTCTGGTCAGGAACTAACCAATAAGACACCCAGGTTCAACCTCAGGGGTAGCTTGTTTGTAAAGGTAGTAGTCTAATATGAATCCTTTGAGTGCATGCTAGACCGACAATGATGGTATGAATATCGAGTGATCGATGGTCCCCTTCATGCCATGTCAACAATAACAAGGCAAAATAGGTTTGGTGGGAGCAGTCCTTGTGGTTTGAACCTTACACTTGTCGGTTACTAAAAATAGTGTGGTTGTGACCAACTCTCCCATGTAACAAAATAGTAATAATTTATGGATTACACAATTTTGTTGTGGACGTTGTCTATAATTAAGATGAAGGAATTTAGGAGGATATTAAATATTTATGAAAAATAATCCCAACAAATGATAAATATGGACAAGAGTAAGGTGTTTTTATAAACACTACATAGAATCGACAAAGAGGAATAGTAGCATAGATTGGATGTTGTGTTTCAACTCTCCCTTTTGTGTACTTGGGAATGCTAATGTTCATAGGGGAATGCAAGGATCTGATGTGGAATGTGTTGATTGATAGGGTCTAGAGTAAATTAGTTAGATGGAAGGAGAATTGTTAAGTCAAGCAGGTAAGTTACAACTACTTAAGAGTACTCTCCAAGCAATCCTTGTATATTTATTATCAATGTTTAAGATCCCACTTAAAACAACTAATACAATAGAAAGTATTTAGAGAAGATTCCTATGGTCAAGACCAAAGGAGAAGAGTAAAATTTCACTTGTAGCATAGGAGAGAAATTGCAATGATAAATGAAGTGGAGGACTTGGGTTTCAAAGAATAAGGGATATGAACAAGGCTTTGGCAACAAAGCTGGGATGAAGGCTAATGAAGGAGGATCATGCCTTATGGGCAAGAATTCTAAGAGACAAATACCGTAATAGCCAAGAGGATAGTAGATTTTTGACAACACTAGAGCCTTGTCACGGATATTCATTATGGAAACATATAGTAAAGGGTAGAGAAATGTTATGGAAAGACATCCAATAGAAGGTAGAGAATGGTATGTCTATCCACTTTTGGGAAGATGTGTGGCTAAAGAAGTAACTATTAGTGAAGTATGAGGAGTTAACAAGAATCTTAGTAAAGCTAGAACAAAATTGTGGGAATATGGTGAGTGATTATTTGGCTTTAGGAGGAAAGATGGAAGGAGTTGAGAACCTAAAATCAGTATGAGGAAGAGCTACAAAAGCTAACAACTAAACCAAAAGCATAATATGTACGCTTCAATTTGGTTGAGGATACAATAGTATGGGGAGCTACTCAGGAAGGATCATTCATTGTTAAATCAACCTATGATCTCTCCCTTGCAATACCTAGGGGGCTTTCAATGGGATCAATTATGGGGAAGGAAAGAAATACCAAAGTTAACAATTTTCCTATGGATGGTAGTCCAAAACAAGATTTTAACAACAAATAACTTGCATAAGAGGGGTTTTCAATTCCCTAGAAAATGTTACATTTCTAAAGCTCATGAGGAATCAATGAGTCATGTCATATTGGAATGTAAACACTTTCTCAAAATATTGTATGATATAATGAAGAAGATGGAGGTGGTATGAGTGTTGCCTAATAACATGGAAGGTTAGATAGAATAGTGGGAAAAGTCATTTAAGAGTCTAAGATTGAATCAAATCTAGAATCTAATTCCCTTTCACTATGCATGGAAAGTTTGGTTGAAGAGAAATAAAAGCATTTTTAAAGTGGATAAGAGATCTACGACCAAGAATAGAGAACACATCACAACAACCATAGAGGAGGCAAAATTAAGTGAACGTTGGAACCTAAGTCCAGATGAGGTGAATGATAATCCTCAAGGAGACTTAAGGAGCATGACTTAGTGGCAACCACCCAAAAAAGGATGGCTAAAACAAAATTTTGATGGGACTTTTAAAGGTAACCTAAGGAAGGCTATAGGAGAAGCAGTGCAAAGGGATGGCCATGGAATGTTGATCAAAGAGATGAGTGAGTACTCGGGCATTATGACCATTCATCATGCTAAAGTTAGAGCAATCTTGGTAGGAGTAAAGATAGTGGTATAGTTGGGGGTTAGAAAACTAATAATTAAGGGAGATTCACTTAATATTGTTAATTACCTCAATAAAAAGGTAGTGCCAAGTTGGAGAGTAGAAGATATAGTAACAAATACACAAAGATTCCTAAATTCATTGAAAAAATCTAAGATGGTACATGTGTATAGAGAAGAAAATAGGGTGGTGGATTGGCTAGACAATTAGAAAGCTCTTAGAAGATGGATATCGCCAAATGGGATCCATCTAGATGCACTTCAATTGGTGGTGAAGGAGGGGAGAAATATAGAAAGTCAATTCACTAGTTGAAGTTCCAAACAAGACAAATCAGGGACTCATAAGAGATATAAATGTAAATAGACAAAAAATAAATGTAAATTTGTAGAGTTTTGAAACAAGGTAGTGTTAAAATTGAATATGACATTGATACAAAATGAAGAGAACTAAACATAAAAAGTAGCAAAATAAAGTTGCAAACACAAAACAAGAGAATAACAAGGAAAAAAAACCCTCTTGGGGGATGTCCAAACATACCACTTCTTTCTATTAGCAATCTCAAATAAATACTACATTACATATTCTACAAGGCAAACCCTAGCATATACCTTTGCCAACTCACATGTGCATGCAAGGTGACACCTCATCCTTACATACATATTGACACCTCATCCTTGGACTTTGACCCATATTACAAATGTGTGATTGCATAGGCATTTAATGCCAACATTTCCCCCTTAATGACATATTTGTAATTTTGCAGTACAAACAATAATTTTTGACACAACCCTTAACAGGCACAAGCTAAAACCAGTCCTTTTGAAGACAAGTAGCCTTAACTTGGTTACTACTAGCCTTTGGGCCTATAATTTCCACTAGCTATATCTAGTCATTCCAAGACCTAGCCACCCTACAAGCTACCTCCAACCTTCTAAACACATCAAATTTATATGTTACCCTCATCCATTTACTGATAAGGTAACAAAAAAGTCTAAAAAACACTTATAAAACATTATAAATATTACTGGAGTTAACTATGAGAACATTACACTAGGCAACCACCACTAGCATCCACATCAGTCTCTTTCAAGTACAACTACACTAGAGCATTAACAACCCAACAAGCTACACCAGTTACAATAGCCAATATTCCAACTATACTGATTACAGTAGCTTCTTTAGGTACAAGCTACACTAGTTACAGTAGTTAATACTTGCCCAAAACTTGTGATACAACCAATAAACCATCTCAGACATTCTTTGGCAACTTTGAAAAACCTAGATATGAGGTTTTAGATTTGTACAACACACTAAAATAGGAAGAATACAAGCTACGAAATCAAACCTCATGCATGGACACCTCTGCAACTTGTACAATAAAACCATTAGAATAGGTATTTTTAGCCTTAAACTCTAGCACATATTCAGAAAATAAATATTTAAATACAAATAAAACATAGTGCCACTGCTAAATCTACCATTAGAATAGGCATTTCCAACCTTAAACTCAAGCACATATTCAAAAAATAAACATTTGAATGCATATAAGACACAATGTTGATGTCTAAGCTCACCAGGTCTACCACTATCGAAGCTCACTAGATCTATCATTGTCGAAGCTCACTAGATCTACCGCTATTAAATCTCACCAGATCTACTGCTATCGAATCTCACTAGATCTACCGTTGTTAAAGCTCACTAGATTTGTCGTTGTCGAAGCTCAACAAGATTTAAATATCAAATCCTAGCATGAACAGTCGTTAATCTAGATCTATCATTGTCAAAGCTCTCCAAATCTATCATAAGCCATAAACCTTTACATCTCTTCATATAATGCCATAAAATTTTGAAGTTCAAAACCATAGGCTCTGATACTAAATGTTAAAACTGAACATGACATTAATACAAAATGAAAAGAGCTAAACATAACAAGGAGTAGCAAAATAAATATGTAAACACAAAACAAGATAATAACAAGGGAAACCCCCCTTGGATGATGTCCAAGCATACCATTTTTTTCATTAGCAATCTCAAATAGATACTGCATTAAATCTTCTAAAAGCCAAACCCTAGAATCTACCGCTACCAACTCACATGTGAATGCAAGGTGACACCTCATCCTTACATACACATTGACACCTCATCCTTGGACTTTGATCCATATTATAAATGTGTGATTACATAAGCATATAATGCCAACAGGTAGTACAATGTTTCAAATGTCTTATAGACTTTAGGGACGAGGCATTTTGGTTGGTAAAATTGGACATACCAAATTAAGAATGTAAAAATATTTAAACCCTTTCAAAAACCTAGAAATTACCCTAATAAATAAATATATTATTTTAAAAATATCTTAAAAATATAAAAATAATTTGAAAATATAAAATAATCTTATTTTAATAAATAACGGTATTAGAATAAATGTAATTCAAACCACAACAATTTTATATTGATTCATATTACCACAACATTCATGGGAATTGAACCAAAAAAATATTAATTAAAATTAGAGTTCCATTTATGGTATGATTATTAGTCTTTTATAAGAGTGTATCAATAAGTGAAATGAATTTAGTGGGTTATTTATGAGAAAATTTTTTGGTTAAAACTATAGGCTTCATTTATATTGTATTTATTAGTCTTTTATGGTACTATATCATTAGTTGAACTAAGTGGGTTGTTTACGAGAAAAAATGTTGGTTAAAACTATAAGCTCCATTTATATTATGTTTATTAGTCTTTTATTGAATTATATTAATCGATAAACATATAATTAATAAGATAATCGTAAGATTGGGGTTATTTAATTTAAATAATTATGGTTTGTTTAAAGGTTTAAAATCATTTTAATTTGTTTATTTCTAATTATTATATAGTATTAAAGAATAAAATTTCATTGAGATTTGTATTTATTAATGTTTCATTTACATCATCATTGTCATTTGCCACTTTAGAGACTTTCACTCACATCGCTATTAGACATTCCATTCTCAAAACTGTACACTACCATAATTGATTGTCTCAGCCATTTCAAGATAGTATTTCTTTGATACCCAGGTGTTTTAGGTGAGTTGGAGAGGAGAGGGCAATCCTCCAAGGGAGGTCCCAGATTCGAATCTCCACCCTACCAAAAAGTTGAATTGGGTACCCAAAATCCAATTGATAATGTTGGTGCGAGCAGGGCCGGGCATGACTCCCGGGTGACTTTGACGGTGTAGAACTCCCTGGTCGTGGTCTCTCAGACCAAGGCGGCCCCGCAAGGGATTTTTTGTTAAAAAAAGATAGTATTTCTTTGATTGATATGGAAGAAGTATATTTAACATATGATAATATACCTACACTAGTGTACCTACACTGGAAACATATGTAAGGCTAATAAAGCCATGGTTGTTTGTGCTAGAGATCCAAAAGGTGGGAAAAAAGGGTAGGCAGGTGATGCCTACAAGGAGCATGTGTGCTCATCAAGGTCCAAGTAAAATGTGTAGATTTACAACCCATGAAGCAACTCTCTCCAAATTTGGAGGGTTTATACACCTTCCTTTAGACCCCTACAACAACTTTCAACATCAAATGTGTTGATTTGTAACAAAAAACTCTCAAAAATATCAAATTACAATAGTAAGTTTTAGAAATATAACAACAAAAACAAGATGCACTAGAATAGTCATAATAGAACAATATTATAGAATAACCAAGTCAAAATGGGTATAATAGAAAAGGTAAAGTCCCTTAGCCACATAAAGATGTTGAAGTCTCTTATGTGCACCTAAGGTGATAGAAGGTAGACAAATGAATGATGATCCAATTATATCACAACTCTCTAATTTATAGTTTAACAAAGTAACAAAACTTAATCCTAATACTCAAGGATCAACTATCATAACCTAGGGACCCAAGCTAACAATAAAGATAGTTGATGTGTCTATATTGAGGTCATTACATGGATTCCTCCTTGTGGTGGGTTTTCACTGCACTCGAGAAAGATTTTCACCTTAGCCAAAAGATCGACCTCGATGGGAAGTGGGACAATAGAAGAAGAAAACGTAGAAGTCATGCACATCATCAATTTTAAAATCTATGGTGGGCACTCATATTATAAACAAATGAGGAAATAAAGTCTCTAAGCTCTACATACGATTGATTCCCAAAAATCCATGGTGGGTGCTCTTTTGCATGGGGAGTATCTAACAAAGCTTTAGTGCCATGCAGGTCATCTAATCATTGGTCAATAGCGGGTGTCATTCTAAAACGTTAAGTAGGACACAAGAATCCTTAAGCACATGTGACCCATTAATCTAATGACCCACCCCATCTTGTGATGTCACTTAAAATGTGTCACAGAAGATTACCACCATGAGTTAAGGCCTGGACATTTGGTTGATGCATTAGGGATCAATAGAGGAAGGATAAAGATGTCCCATAAATGTATGCATTCAAAAAGGTTTGTCATCAATCCTGGGTAGATGCTAGATCCAATAGCCCATAGAATTCTAGAAAGATAAGACCCTTGTATCATGAAAGTTATGGTAGTCATCTTATCATAATGATCGATGACCCACATCATCTCCCTCAAACCTTTCAACGATAACTAAATGGACCCCCACCAGTGGTTAGAGTGCAAGAAGCCCTTTCAATGATTACTAAGAATGGAATCACCATTAGACAAGATGCAATAAAGGTTGTAGTAGTAGACCCATTTTCCCTCTTTTGTACGAGCTTATGGACCTAATTATTTAGCATCTCATTAAGCTTGTGATGGTCGTACACAAGGTAGCCACATCTCCTTGTGTGCTTAAAAGTAGCCAATGTTAAGATATTAGGGCAAGAACAATCTAATGAACCATGGGGGATAGGAGCAAAAGTTGAAGGTTCTTGTTCATAAAAGCTTGTGAACCATTTGATCCTAGCATTGGATAACCCATGCTTTCTCAAGGAGCTCTTCATAAATGTTGAAGTATGATTGAAGATCTCCATTGCTAGATTAAAGAACTTCATAGTTGAAGAATAGACCATAGAATCCTTGATAAGCCTTGATATAAAAAGGCCATAGTAGCCTTGAAAAAAGGCCATAGAAGCCTTGAAGCAGAAGCCACAAAAGTTTTGATACTGAAAAGGCCACATGAGCCTTGATAACTGAAAAGGCCACAAAAGCCTTGATATTGAAAAGGCCACATAAGTCTTAATACTGAAATAGGCCACATCAGCCTTGATACTGAAAGAAAGGCCACATTAGCCCTGATCCTGACAAAGAATTTGAAAGGAATATCTGATTCAGAAGTATATAATGAATTTAGTACTAATATTTTTTGTTGTAGGGAAAGAAGATTTAGTGAGTTGGGAAACTTTCTACAAGAAAGTTAGGAAGAGTATCTTATTCAGAATCAATTCAGCACCTAAAGCAAAAGAGATCAAGAGAATATCTCATTGAAGGAATTCTAGAATTGGAAAAAGAATAAGGACTAGGAGAGTCTTGCTCGAATCCAGAAGCAGTAGAATCAGAGATCCAGGAGTAGATCACACCGCCAACACTTCTAAGAGCAAAAGGTTGAATAGGTCTCAGGGGAAGACCAGTAGAAGCTATAAGATCAAAGACCTTGGGAAGGTCTCATCGAGCATCTAGTAAAATGCTAGGAGAGCCTCACTAAAGAAATCATCAAATGAGAACTCACTGGAGAAATCCACTACAAAGGAGAATCTCTTGATAGTGAAGGACTTGGGACAATTATCACCATCCGATAACAAGCCCAAGAGAAGGAGAATTTGACAAGGAGTGCCAAATCTGAGAAGAAGAATTTGGTAAGGAGTGCCAAATACCATAAGAAGAATCTAGTGAAATACCTCAAGACATTTAGAATCTTGAGAAGAAGATCCTACTTGAAGTCAGAATTCGACAAAAAGACTTGAAGACAGAAGAAGCTCACCAAATCTAGGAAATTTGAAGATTACCTCTCATAGCAAGAAGGCACCACTTTAGAGACAAAGACTTCTCCAAATCTACAACATAAGGAGGAGAACACAAGAGGAGGACAAGCCACCAAATCTTAGGCTCATGAAAGAAAGTTTTAGACCATATTTCGATGAAGAAGGAGCTATTCAAGATAGTCTACAAAAAGCTGCAAGATCCTACTCGAAGCAACAACTTGGTGATCTTAGACACTAAGATCCACATCCTCTATAGAAGCAATAAAAGAGCTACAAAAGCTTTTAAAAAGGTATGCAACTATTGGTGCTAGCTTTCTCATTAATTGGATTACTTATCAGATTTATTGGAGCACCTTATTTAGATTAAAGTTGCAAGAAGGGAAAGCAAAATTACAGTCTTCAAAAGTGCAAAAAGAAAGGGTTCATTTTAAGGTTCATTTTCACATTAGGGGTTGATTAGATTTCAGAGTTATCTATCAACTACCTATCTTCTACTTTGAAAAAAAGGAGAAAAATAAGACTTGATCCTACAACTGTGTTTGTAGTGAAATATGCATGGGTTCATTCCAGATTATGCTTGAAAGGTTGTAGTGAAATTATTAAGTCTATTTTTAAGATATTAGTGGAGCAATAAGGTGAGATTATTGTTACCATTGAAAAGGTGTATTTTTAAGCACTATATTAGCTGTTTTGTTAACTAGTTATCTCAATTAATTTATGTTGTTGAAAACATAAAAATTAGCACAAAATATGCAACACTTTTATGGCCTATAGAAGCCACCATTGGAAGCAAAAGGTGAAGAAGAAAACCACCATTGAAATCCTTGAAGGAAACCTCAAATTGAGACCTTGGAAGTCTCAAGATTCAAGGAAATTATAAGGGGTTCATTTCAATGTAGAAAGTAGGAATTCCTATTCAAAATCAACATTAACTTGGATCATCTATCATCCAAGAAAAAGAGAAAAAAATTACGTATAAAAAACTCTTCTTTTGGGTGGAAAAACTATATATTATAGAAGCACCACTTTTGTTCTTTTGGAAAGACAAAAGTATTATCTACGTAGGGGAAGCAAGGACATTTTATCCAGCAAAAGAAAGGAGCCATCGAAGTGCCCATACATCCAAGGATTCAAGGTGTTTACAAACACCAATTTTCAATCTTCAAATCAAGCCCTATAAGAGTACGTATCACCTGCAGGATTGGAAGCATGACAAGGGGAAAAAATCAGTTGAAGATTACATAGAAGGGCAACATAGAAGGAAGAAATCACCTACATAAAAAGAGTATTATTAAAATCAAGCAAGAGCATTAAGTTGTTGTGTAAACAAACCAACAATAAAGGAAAAGGACGTGGTATATCCAAGGAGAGCGTCTGCCATTGAAGACTACAAGGAGCTACCATAGGACCACCGTGGAGGAGCATTGAAGATCCAAGAGCCATCATTGAAGATTATAAGGTAAGAGTTGATTTATTATTTGCTTGCACTAAAATCTAAGGTTCTTTTGAGGTATAGGGAAATGTTATTGGAGTATTCTGCATTAGAATTTTACTAAGCAAGCATACTTTATTAATATTTGCAAAAGATAATCTTGGAGTTATAAGGATTATTTCTGAAATTTATTTACTTGCTCTAATTTTCCAAATTGGGAGGTATAACGAATACAACATTAAACTAGGAATTGAAAATTAGAAAACCATTAAAATCAATCATAAAGGGATATTTAAAGAGGTTTATTAAATATTTTCAAAGGTTGGAAATTTATATTTTTTCTTATCTCAAAATTTCTCAAAAGGGACAAAAGGAATCCAACATTAAAACCTCTTCAAAATTGGAAAGTGCTTAGTTCAATTAGGAGTAATAAGGTGTTAGAAAAGTTGATTTTTGATCTTTACAAAACTATGCAAAATCAACCATAAATTGAACTTTATTTTACAAAAGCACTATATCATACTCCAAAATCATTAGGGAGTCATAAAATATTCTACAAAACTTGATAATAATATCTATAAAAAATTATCAAGTTGGGAAGATATAATATTTCTTCAAAACCTAAAATTAGGTGTTCATACTCTCATTACTAGGGAGACATAAGGAAGCCTACAAACCTAAGGACTAATAAAGGTTTCATCAAATCAAGCTTATATACTTCAAATAGGGATCATATATCCTAAAACTAGGGAGGTATAAGGTGGACTATTAATCAGATATCAACATAGGATCAGAGGAGAATTTTTTTTTGGGTCAATGGAAGATAAAATAGTTAGATAAAGGTAGCAGCCGACAGTGTAGAAGCCTGCAAACTATAGCAGCCCATGCACTGTAGCGGTCGAAAAAATTTTGGCCCTAAAAAAAAAAAAAATGGCAGATTTTGGAGGCGGCAAGTTGTGATGGATGAAGCAGCAAGGAGGAGGAGCGGGAGGTCTAGGGGCAACAAACCCTAGGTGTGGGGCTTCGGAGGGCAGATCAGCAGACGCGGCAGGTGGGGGCTCTGGTGAGATAGCAAGCCCCTAGGTGAAGGATGTGGACAAGGAAGTTCTATTGGAACTGGTCTAAGGGCATTGGGCGGATGTGGTTGAAGATTTCTCTAAGGGGGACCAGGACTCTGTGCATCAGGATCAAAGGAAGACCCAGGAAGGAGACAAAGAGAAACCTGGCAATTGGAGACCTTCATATCTTAATGCTCTTCGCGGTAAGAAAAAATTATCCGACTCTTGTTTTAATCTAAAATCTGTCAATGGTAGGTTGCATGTCCCGGATACCTTAGCTCAGCATGTGGCTATGGAGGGCAAAACATCTCTGGTGGAAAAATTTATGGGGGTGAGGCCGGACTTGGAAGTCATAAGGAGATGGGCCATCCAAAAATGGCAACCAAGGGCCGGTATGATGATTAAGGCTTTACCCAAGAGTTTTCTTTTGGTGACATTTCAATGTGAACAGGACATGGAAAGGACTCTCCAAGGAGGTCCTTGGTTTTTTGGGAAAAGGGGCTTGTATCTGAAGCGGTGGTCCCCCGATTTCAACCCCCAGACTCAGGTGCTGGATTTGGCTCCTATTTGGGTTAAGATGCCGAGATTACCTCTGCTTTTTTGGAATGAACAAATCTTGGTTGGGATAGCTACAGAGATTGGAGAACTAATAGCTATTGATCCTACAACCTTGAGCAAAACAAGACTCCTTTCTGCTCGCATGTGTGTGTTGGCGGACCTGAGTAAAGAGCTCCCTAAATCCATTATATTGTCGTCTATTTTTTGCCTTCATACTCAGGTCTTTGAATATGAAAATATGTCTTTTAAGTGTAGTGTTTGCGAGAAGATAGGGCACCAGGGTATCCACTGCATTTCCAAGAACCAACCCTCACTCCAAAATACTGCTCCTCAAACCCAGAATAATATCCCTCCCCTATAGATCTTCATTCCTACCCAACATGGGCCTCAAGGACGTGGAGGTCGAAATTCGAATATCAGAGACCCTGTTCGCCCTTTTGTAAGCAAGAGGAAACGTTATAACCCTCCTCCCAAAAATACCTATGCCCCGAAACCCTCTCATAGGGGAGCTAGTCCCTTTGATGGGAACCCTCAAGCTCAACCTGCTCCTAAGATGATACAGCAAGCCTCAGAGCCAAATCACAAAGGAAAGAACCCCAAAGATCAACGCCACGGGGCAAGTAAGTTTGATTGGGTAATACGGGAGGCCTATGGAGGCTCGATGGAAGTGGTCCCATGTACTACAGAGGAATTTATGGGAAGAAATTCCAAGGAGATCAACATCCCAGTGGAGAACATTTTTGATGCATTAAATCATCTGAAGGGAGATCAGATGGATAGCCAAGAAGTGGAATCTGAGGTAGATGAGACTCAAGAGAAGGATTTAGAGGAGAAAAATCAGAGGAAGGAGCAGGAAACTAATTATACAGGCAAGGATACTCAGGAGGAAGAGGTGAACCACCAAGATCAATGTAACCCCAAAGCAGGGAAAAAATAATCTACTAATCAAGAAGCTAAGAGCATGGAATCTTCTCCATTGTCAGAAAGATCAGTTAACCTGGAAATCCAGATTGTTACCCCAAAGACCAAGATTGACCTATCCAAGATGGTTACTAGAAGCCAAGTGAATCCCAAGGAACCCCAGCCTAGAGCGGATGTATGGGGATATGGTTCGGTAGGAAGAGGGAAACCTAGCAATGCTACCTTAAGGCAGAAAGAAGCAGAGTGAGGAGTGGTTGATGGCACTCAAGCAGTATTGCTCTTTGGGGTGAAGGCTCGAGGATCCAAAGCCCATAAATGAAGATTATTTCATGGAATATTCATGAGAGTAATCCTGCAAAAATAAGAGCTTTGTATGCTCTTAGACAAGAACACAAACCGGATATGATTTTACTGCAAGAAACTAAAATGGAGGAGAGTAGAGTTATTCCTTTTAAGAATAGGACTTGGCAAGAAGCTAAAGTAGTAGGCCAAGAGGCCACTGGAACAACAAGAGGGTTGTTGGTTATGTGGAACAAGAATGTGATTGATAGTAGAGTGATTCTAATGTCTAGTTGGTTTATTTGTCTCTTATGTGTGGATAAAACCACATAGGAAGAGTGGATCTTAATGAATGTATATGCTCCAGTTAGACAGGGACTGAGAAGGGTTCTTTGGAGTCAGCTAGCTGAATTGAGGGAGATGGTCCCCAACTACCCTTGGATTGTGGCGGGGGATTTCAATTGCTACCTTAATCCTGTAGATAAATTGGGGGGCTCTCAAAGAATAACTACTGATATCTACGAGTTTAGAGATTTTGTTGAGCAACATGAGTTGATGGATGTGGACCTACGTAGATTCTCCTATACATGGTCTAACAAAATATTGAAGGAAAACCAAATTCAGATCAGATTAGATAGGTTTCTTCTTTCTCAAGAATGCCTGGAGAGGTTTGGGGACTCTTCATTAATGACACTCCCAAGAATCGGGTTTGATCACAACCCAATTCTATGGGAAACAGGGGAGGACTCTAAGAAAAGATACATCAGACCCTTTCGATTCGAACTTATGTGGTTCCAACATTAGGATCTCAAGGATCTGGTTGCCTAATGGTGAGACAAAAAGTATAATGGTTCGAAACTGGCCCAAGTGGCATGTAAACTAAGGAATGTGAAGGCTAACATTAGAGAGTGGAATAAAACTTCCTTTGGCAATATTTTTGTTAAAAAGGCATAACTAAAAGACAAGATCAATGAACTACAGGAGAAGCTGAATTCATAGCAGCTTACAGAGGATCTGAGAAACCAGGAGAGGGAGCTGTTAGCCGAATACCACACGATGCTAGGATTTGAAGAAATCTTTTGGAGGCAAAAATCCAGACTGCGTTGGTTAAAGGAGGGTGACAGAAATACAAAGTTCTTCCATGTCTCTACTCTTCGCCACAAGAGTACTAACAAAATTAAGGAGATCAAGATGGTCGATGGGTCTAACACCAAAGATATGGAAGACATAAGGAGGGAAGTGGTTGAGTACTTTAAATCATTGCTAGAAGATGTAAATCCGACTATTGAAGAAGAGGACTCTCTGTTGGCAGCCATTCCACCCCTCGTAACTAAGAATCTTAATGGATTCTTACTTAGTCCTTTCACAAAGGAGGAAATCAAGAAGGTGGTTTTTGACATGGATGGTAACAGCTCCCCAAGACCGGATGGCTTCCCCGCAGCTTTCTTCCAGAAGTTTTGGGATATCCTAGGCAATTATGTAGTGGGAGCTATAATTGAGGCTCAAAAAAATGGAAATCCTAGGAGTTAATGCTACATTTTTAGTCCTCATCCCTAAACTAGTGGGAGCAATGGAATTTTTTAGTTTTCGCCCTATCAGTTTATGTAACACTCTGATGAAGATTCTCACAAAAACAATCGCCAATAGGCTGAAGGTTATCCTTCCTTTCATCATTGATATGAACCAAGGAGGCTTTGTAAAAGGGCGACAAATACTGGATGGTATCATCACAATTCATGAGGTTATTCATTCAATGGTGGCTAGTAAGGAAGCAGGTATGTTACTAAAGCTTGATATGAATAAAGCCTACGACCGGGTCTCATGGTGGTTCCTCACCAAGATTTTGGGTAAGTTTGGTTTCT
The DNA here is from genome assembly GCA_028583015.1 of Wollemia nobilis. Classification (NCBI taxonomy): domain Eukaryota; kingdom Viridiplantae; phylum Streptophyta; class Pinopsida; order Araucariales; family Araucariaceae; genus Wollemia; species Wollemia nobilis. Next base: position 13,049,218 of record JAQPPZ010016955.1, on the reverse strand, counting down.
GTCCCCAGTGGATTAAGTTGATTTTTAGTTGTATCTCTACTACAAGTTTTTGTCATGGTGAATGGGTCACCCTTCGGTTACTTTAAGAGTGAAAGGGGGTTGCGACAAGGAGATCCTTTGTCTCCATACTTGTTTATTATTTTAGCGGAAGCATTGGGTAGGAACATTTTAGCAGCGGTGGCAGATGGTCGTTTGGAAGGTTTCAAACCAGCCTCAACAGTAGAGCCAATGTCTCACCAATAGTTTGTGGATGATACAATCATTGTGTCCAAAGCCTCGGTGCCTCAGGCTAGGAAGCTGAAGAGAATTCTAACCAAGTATGAGACAGAAGCAGGATAGTACATAAACTATAAGAAGAGTAGCATCTATTTCTTTAACACGCCTGGTGGGAGGGAGGAAAGAATAGCTAACCTCTTCGGTTGTGGAAAGGAGCTTCTACCAGCAACTTATCTAGGCATGCCTATGTTCGAAGGAAGAATGAAGGCTACATTGTGGAACTCAGTCGTTGATAGGATCTCCAAAAAGTTAGCAGGGTGGAAATGCAGCCTTCTCAACTCCGTAGGAAAAGCCTTATTAGTTCAAACTACTTTATAGAGCATTCCAATTTATTGCGTGTCTCTATTTAGAATGCCTGCAAAGGTCCTAGCTACATTGGAGCAAATTCAACGCAACTTCTTATGGTCAGGTTCAGAGGAGAGAAAGAGAATTTCGTTGGTAGCATGGAATCAGGTGTGTGCAAGCAAGGATCAGGGGGGCCTGGGGCTAAAGAGAATGAAAGAAATGAATCAAGCTCTGATTGGAAAACAGGTATGGAGATTTATCAATAATGATCAATTGGGATGGGTAAAACTTCTTAAGGCAAAATATATCGAAATAATCAGGACTTCCTAAAAGCTGATAATATCCCTAGAGGATCCTATTTCTGGAATTGTTTGCTCGAATTTCAGGAGGTAGTCAGGAAAGGCATCAGATGGAGAATTGGTAATGGAAGACAAGTGGACTTTTGGCAAGACCCGTGGTTGGAAGAGGCCCCTCTGAAAGATAACTTAGACCTTCAGGTCCTCCAACATAAACTTTCAAAGGAAATGGGAGGAAAAGTAGGGGATTTTATTGCTATAGCACAGGAAACTTCCTCTTGGAAGAAAATCACAGTTCATAATATGTCAGAGCAAGAGAAGGTGGCCCTAACCAAACTCAATGATGCTTTAAGGGTGTTCCCGATCATTCCTGGGGAAGGAAGAGACAAGGCGATTTGGGGCAAAACTACAAGTGGGATCTATTCAGTAAAAACTGCCTATAAGTTAATCCACTCAGGATACAATGGCTGGACTTCGACTTCTATTATTTGGTTAAATAATTTAACCCCAAAAATAGCTTTCTTCTTTTGGTTGGCAGTTCAAAATAAGATTCTGACAACAGATAATCTACAAAGGAGAGGTTTCCAATTCATCAATCGTTGTATCTTGTGTGAGAAAGCGTTAGAATCTATAAGTCATATATTTCTAACTTATGAATTTTCTTGTACAGTCTTCCAAATGATCCTATCCAAATTTCATATAGATTGGGTCTGTCTAAATAGCATGTCTGACTTCTGCATACAGTGGGCTTCCCCCTTTCAGGCGAAACTTTTGACTTGGCTTTGGAAGCTCAGCTTAGCCCATTTTTTATGGGGGATATGGAATGAGAGAAATAAGAGAGTATTTAAAGGACGTAAGAAAGATCCCAGGTTATGTGGTAATAAAATAATCAGAGCTTTGAAAGAAAACTGGAAAACTTTCTTCTTAAAAAATGAGACCATGTCTCTAAAGGAAAGGAGGATTTTGCGAAACTGGGGAGAGGAACTTCTAGACCTAGACATTACAACCAACCCATGGGATGGTGTCAAGTGGATACCCCCCACACAAAAGTGGGTTAAGTTTAATTTTGACGGGGCAACTAAAGGAAATTCGGGGGCTGCAGGAGCAAGAGGAGTTCTGAGAAATGAGGAAGGAAAAGTGGTCCTTGCCTTTGCAGAGCCTTTGGGAACTCAAACAAATCATTTTGCAGAAGCCCAAGCCTGCATGCAGGCAATGAGAATTTCCAGACTTGAGGGTTATAAGGAAGTTATCTTTGAAGGGGATTCACTTAATATAATCAAGGCAATTAAGGAGGATAAAGACCCTAGCTAGACCATCTTGGAGCTTATCCTAGAAGCAAAGATTCATAAATCTCATTTGGTTAATGCCCGAATCCAACACACCTTCAGAGAAGGGAACCAGGCGACGGATCTAATGGCAAATATTGTAGTTTCTGTTGGGGAGATGCAAATTTGGAAGGATAACTTCCCTCAAGAACTATTGGTGTTGGCTTCTAGAGAAGAGCTAAGATCAAACCTGTTAGAGCATCAGGAGATCAGAGGGGTTGATGATGAGTAATCCGACAGATGGAATTAGGCAGAAAAGGCATCCCATTTGCTGGGGCCTGGGAGGTGACAAGTGTACAGTACAACAACCTAGTGGTATTAGTAAGTGCTAGGTGTTGTTTGGTTTTTGTTTTATCCTGAATAGTCAAGCGACAAGTATAGGACTGTGGACTCTAAGTATGGCTTAATGTGGGTCTTAGAAAGATCCATTTTGTATTTTGATTATACGGGCTTGAAGCTAGAACCAGCCCATTTTGACTATGTAAAAGGTTTGTGGACCTTATAACCACCTCTACCTTATACCAAAAAAAAAGGTGGACTATTAATATTTTATCAAACTTCAATAACTAGAATCACTATTTCAGAGATCTACCATGGATGAAATTATGAGAAAAGCCTTCAATAATGAAGAACTATTCCATGAAGTAGAATTATACTCTCAAAACTTAATAGATACTCTAGAAGGATATGAGTATCTACCCTCTAGTGATAGAGAGAAATTCTCCTTATTTCTTAAAGAAGCCAAAGAAGGTAGCTTTACAACATTGATTAACTATCTTCATGAAATCCTCTTCATAGCATGGTGGAACTCACAAAGATTGGTTATATTTTCACTAGAATAATATCTAATGATTTATCTATCATTAATTGTGTTTGTACTTACTCAACGCAAGAAAAAAGTTGAAAATAAAGAACAATACTATTGTGATAATAGACTAACTTTTCATGAAGCAGAGATTTCACCAACATCAAAGCATAATCATAGGAAGAGAAGAAGAAAAGTAAAGAAGATATATACTAAAAGAGGCTACAACATGAAGAATGAAGCAACAAAAAAATAACCAGATCAAGACTACTCTAAACAAGCCAAAGATCATCCATTGAAAGAAGAAGCTTCAACTACAACTTACTCTGCATCATATGAAGACACAAATTACCTACTGAACCTAAATACAAAGAATGCAAAAGAAGAATACAAAGCTCAACATGATGAAGAATAAGAAGATCCATATTGAAGACTAAAGTCTTCAATACCCAAATAATATAATACAAGGGGGTGTTAGAAATAGAGTTTATTACATCATTTGGGTCATGCAAATGTATCTTCCAATGTACATACTTAGGAAATTAGATTACTTTAGGGGGAATTTATCTAGTTACTTCATACAATGTAATAAATGCACAAGTGTCAATGTGCAAGTTGTCCCTTGCACAACTAGGTAGAGTGTTGGCCAAGGTTTCTATTTTGCCTATATAAGAAAGGCCTCATACAAATAGATATATAGACATAGAGAGAGTTGGGGACATAGTAGCTTAGAGGTTAGTATAGTTCTGTGTGGATCACCATCTAGTGGTGATGGGTGCAATGTAGTTCAGTAGCTTTATTAATGGAGTGCTCATTTCCTCCATAGCTACATTGTAATCATTTATATCATTTCTATTTATTGCATATCTCAGTATTCTAGCATATTTACTTTCTTTCATATTATTCTACATATCATGATTGTTATCTCCCTATGGTCATTACATAAAAAGGTAACCGAACATGGGTGGTGCACATAGCCTCTTTAAGGTATTTATAACCCTAAATCAATGAAATCCAAAACATAAATCAAGCTTGGTAAAATTTGTACACTATATAATTCTTTTAACAAATCATCAATAACATGAATAAGGAACTTATGTTTGATATAATCTTATTAAGTGTGTAGAATTCATGACACATATGCTAGGAGTTGTCCTTGCAATAATGATAGGGATGAATAGGGATTGATACTAGGACAAACAATACCTTGTTCCATCATCTTTTGAAATAGATTCTTAATTTTTTTCTAATGGGGTTGGGGATAGCGATAAGGATTAACATTGTGTGGTTGAATTCCTAGAATAAGATAAATATCATGATCATTTGTCTATTTGGGTGGAAGACCCTTGGATTTTTCTAAGATTTTTCAACAAGACATTGCATGTCAAAAGGGAAAACAAGAGATGATTGTTTGGTGGACATGAATTGCATGTAATTAATCTAGGCAAAGATACCCTTGATATCCTTCTTCAATATATTTTCCATCTAGCGGGAGTTGAAGACCTTGAATGGTGTGGGTTACAAACCTTGGAGATGGATGAGTTTGTTGGTCCTTGTCCATTGTACATATAGTTTTTACATGTTCAAAGTAATATCCCCCAATTGAGACAACCTTTGAGCTCAAAGGTTAACATCAACACTACCATAATAGATCACATATAGGTTATTGATTCAAGTATATATAACCATATACATGTCAAAATTAATAATGCAAACCACAAATTGATCCTTACAACCATTAACAATCAACGCATGGAATTTATCTTTATCAAAATTGTTGATATACGACCCTAGGGTTTTAGTTCTATCATAGTAAATGAAATTATGAGTATTATACAAATCAATCTAAACATTGTCCCAATATCTTTTTTATGAATCACTATACCTTAATAGTGTGATGAGATTGCATTACCATTAGGGAAAATGTTGAGAGGGTTGTAGTACCCATACCTTGTTTAGGCTCGTCAAGTTTTGTGGGTTCCTTTAACTATGGTGAGGTAGGGACCAAGTCCTCTTTGGCACATCTATTATTAGTTTCCCTATGGAAGTTACATTGCTTCTTGCATGTCTACTTTTATATATTTTTGATTGATGGTTAAAATATAATTACTGTTCTGGGTATTCCTTGTTATTAAACCAAGCCCTCTAGGGATTAAAGTCACACCATTATTAAAATCTAGGCAATTAAAGCTTCTTTTTAGCTACTTGGGCCACTTTTTGAGTATTATGGATAGTATATAGATCATGCATATGTCCTTCCCATTGAATTTTGTCCTTGATCCCCTACTAGACTATAGAGACCACCACTATTTAATCCAAATGATATGTGTTTGTAAGGAGGCTCATGAAATCTATACAGCACTCATCCACCATTTTTTTTTTATATCTATATTAACCAAAAGGAGACATTGATAGACATGGTTACCTAACTCATAGGTAGCTAGAGTAAATTTTTCTTATTTAGGAACTCAATGAAAGCTTATGAGGCAATGCAGCTAAAAAATCCATCCATTACGTAAGTCATCCTTAAAATTTAGGATATCGATTTAAGGAATTTAAACATCATGAGGCCAATCAAGAAAATTGACAACACCATGGATAAAAAAATCTAAAGTGGTAGTAAAATTCAAATCAACATCATCCATACATGTAAGAGTTCCTCTAGAGGGTTGCATATGCATTTGGGCAAAATAAGGGCAACCAAACTCTTACCCAAAAGTTAACTATTGTGCCTTGGAGCCTACCTAAAAGTTATACATTAGAAATTTCCCAGATCTTGATGTTAGAAATGCCTTGTTTCCTACTCGTAGGATGGCCTTTGGAAGTGCCTTGGATCCTAACTTTGAATATACCCAATAAGTACAAAGTTACCCTTAGGAATATTAAGTCACTTTTGTTGATTTATACATTTCTTAAGGGAGACCTAAACAATTTTTTTTTTTTAAATCCCACTTTATTTTGGGAAGGCCCCTATCCTATTTCCCTCCATGACATGGAATAGAAATATCCTATAATCGTCATTTGATGTGATCTAGAGAAGCAAACAAGGCAAGTTGATTATCCAATCAATCAGGATAATTCAACCATCCAATATTCTTTCCAAAGAGTAAAGGTAATGGAAAACCTCATGTTTAATTTTCAAGGGAGGGTCAAATAAGTCACAATTTTCCATGGCAGGTGGTGGAGGAACTCATAAGGTCGATGGTAGAGTGAATGAGAGCATAAACGTTATTAATTCCTTCTAGGGTATTATGGTGCTTAACTTGATTTCATGGTTGAAACTTCTTATGGCCCATACCAATGTAATTATTTAGGTTTGTTCAATACAAATGCTTGTTTACTTGTACCCAATTTGAGGAAATCGAAGGATCAAATACACACCACCAACCAAATAACAAAGCCTACATAAACCCTGTCATCTACAAGAAGTATTACCAAATATATATCTTATTTTGATCAGCTCATAGAGATGATGAAAATGAGATAGGTCTCCCACAAGGATCCTAACACACTCATACTCTTATTTAGGTTTAGAGAATGCAAACAATTTTTCCCGAGTCACAATACTATAGATAAAAATTTCTCTAGAAGATTGGTAGCAAAGAAATTGGTCAAAATTACTTGATTGGACAATCTAAATATGACTAAAAGAGGTCCTAAAACCACTTGCTCACCACTCTATGATATTTTTTGCTACCATAGGAAAGGAAAAATCATAACTTTGATACCACTTATACTAAAATAATAATTACAATAGTAAATTCTAGAAATATAGCAATAAATGCAAGATGCACCAAAGTATTCACAATAGAATTGGATTCCAAGACAACCAAATCCAAATGAGTATAACAAATCCATATTCCAAGTCCCAAAACAACCCAAGCCACTCAAAGAGGGAAAATTCTCTTAACCACTTAGAGAGGGTGAAATCTCTTATGCACACTTGAAGTGATATTAGATAGACAAATAAATGACGATCCAACTACATCACAACTTTCCTATTTACAATCTAACAAAGTAAAAAAACATAACCCTATTTCTCAATGGTTAACTATCCTAACCTAAGAGCTTGAGCCGATAATAAATAGAGTTGAAATGACTATATCAAGGTTGTTACATGATCTATAGTGACATCCACCGCTTCCTTGTAGAAGGGGGGGAAAGGAAATTTTGTGTTGGCCTCTAATAGATGTAGATATCTTAAGACTATAAAGAGATTTGATGACTGTTGTTTCCATAAAAAAATCTACACCATAAACATTCACATGAACATGCCTATATTTTAACTCCTCAACCTCTTCTCCCAATATGATAGAATCGAGGAAGGGGCCCTAGCTTTACCAAAGAGTTTAGTCACTTTGGGTTTTGCTCTCTTTATGTTCAAGATGGTGGAACCCATGCGATGGAAGAAGCCACTGAAACCACTAGTGAGCTACAACTCTTATGTAAGTTAGGAGTCAAATGATAAAAAAAATAAGCCAAACGACATTATTCTCGATAGCCTTATGATAGTTGATAGCTCAAAAATTTGTATCTTGAACTAGCCTGACTAAAATATGACCTACACCATTATGGACCATGACTTTGTGAATCTTAGACTCAAGATCAACCAAGGTTCAAAGCTTGTAACATTTCCAATGCATCAGGGTTTGGGCCTTCATAAGCTTAATGGATTTACTTAATCTAGGCTTGGGGGTCATTTTAATTCCAACACATTTTAGGTGGTTCAACAGATTATCCCATGAACCCTTATTCCATAAATTTACCTTTATACCCACATAATGGAATTCACAATGCATAAAACACCATGCTCTCCTCTTTAGGTCACTGATGGTGAATACAAAACGAGGCTAGGTACTTATGGTTCTCTACAATCTAGATGATATGGAAGACGTCAAGGTGTCAAGTATTATGGTGCCATGGAGTTTAGATCTATTATTAAAAGTCCTTTTACTTTTGGGCCTTTTCAACTAGGAAAGTCCTCATATGGGGGGAATTATTCCCTTTCATATTAAAATCAACATCAACAATGGGGAGTATCACTAACACCAAGGGTTATCAACAAAGGAATGTACTCTAGCATACAACCCTTCTATCTTATCCAGGTATGTTTTCTAATCTCTTTTTTGTCATTGTTGTGTTAAGTTGGTTAGTTTGGAGATACTCCAAGCCATGTTTTACTATTTAAGATAAAGCTTATATATTTTTGTCTTACAACATCTTGTATGTTTCTATATTTAGAAGTATGTTTTATGATTCTATTTTATGTTATGGTGGTTTTTTATTTGTGTGGATCTATCAGATGCCTATGATTGTATATGTTCTTAAGTGTATGTGAATTTTTAATTGGATGCTTTATTGTTTTAACTCTTCTTTGTATTTTAATGGTTTTATTTGTTTATTAAGAATGATATTTTGAGATTTTTAACTTCTTTAGGATAAGTTTTGTTGTCTATTTCACATTAAAACTAGATCCCATTTATTTGAATATTAATGTAGTAGAGCTCATTTTTATCTAGACAAGTCATGTACAATACTCATGAAGAACATGCACAAAGATATAGGTATTTCATGGGAGCAAATGAAAGGGCTTGAGGTTTGTAATATTTATGATTCATGTTCGTATTCTTGTATCTTGTTGAATATACTTTTAATCTCTCTCTCTCTCTCTCTCTCTCTCTCTCAATACTCATGAAGAACATGCACAATGATATAGGTCTTTCATGGGAGCAAATGAAATGGCTTGAGGTTTGTAATATTTATGATTCATGTTCATATTCTTCTCTCTCTCTCTCTCTCTAAATACTCATGAAGAACATGCACAATGATATAGGTCTTTCATGGGAGCAAATGAAATGGCTTGAGGTTTGTAATATTTATGATTCATGTTCATATTCTTCTCTCTCTCTCTCTCTCTCTCTCAATCAAAGTATGGTTTTGAAAAGGTTGCTCTTTCCTTTTTACATCAACTTAGTCACATTGAGATATTTGGTGCCACCGAGATTTGAACCTTGGTGTGGGCTACATCAACTATTTGTCCCAACCATATATAACATCCAATGTTTAAGGAGTTTTTTTAAGAACTTCAATGTTGTGTAATAGCCAAGATGTAGCCATGTTGGTTATATTTATTATGATTGGATGGGCCCCTAAGGTTGGGATACTTATACCTTGAGCATTAGGGTTAGGTTTTGTTACTTTGTTAGACTCAAAATAAGTACTGATATGGTGTAGTTGAATCATCATTCATTCATCTAACTTCTATCACCTTTGGTGTACATAAGAGACTTGCCCTAACTAAGTGGCTAGGAGGCTTTACCCTCTAAGTGGATTGGATTATATTTTATATTTGGAATTTGGATCCATGATACTTTGCTAGATTTACCATTTTAGAATTTGATTTTGTTATAAATATTCTGGTGAATTCTATTTCTATTGTTATTCCAAATTTTATTGTTGGAATTATTGTTTTTGTGAAGTTGTTTCATCACAAGTATTATTAGAGAGATGCTTTTAGATCCCTATGGTGGTGAGAATTGATAGAAGATTAATAAACGTGGCTATTTTAGAAACCCTTTTGGCTAGATTTTCATCTACTAATCGATAATTTCTAACTTCTTTTTCTATCATTCTTCTTGTGCAAATATCTTTTATGCTATTATGATTTAGGCAAAACCTTTCTTAACACTCGAACCTAAAAAAAATGTCAAGTGCATTGGCACCATTATAGAAGACCTATATTATTTTGATCTCTAATTGAGTTTATCAAAATAATATATATCTTCAATAATATTTTTAGGCACTTTTGAGTCTACTCAAACACTATTGTTCAATCAACTATGTAGGTTCAACCCTTCAACTTCTAAAGGTTGGGAGTGGATTAACAAGTGCCTAAAAAGGACAAATATGACAAATGATGATCGTATGAGTTGTAAGAAGCATCATCTAAGGAATATGGGCAAGTACCACAACATCCTTGAGGGCATCCATAATTTCAATCCTTGTGCTTGTTCAACCATTCCCACCATGAGTTTCTTCTTCATCCCTTTAAGGAATATTCCCATCCAACCATGGATCTAGAGATTGTCCAATATATTCAATTAATGGATAACACATTGGGCGTGTAGATCAATTACATTAATACTAGACAAGAAACTTGTATCCACAAGCTATATTATATCATTGAGTCTATAAAATAAATGTAGGAGTAGCTGCATTTTTTTCCTAAATTATATGATGAACAACATACAATTGGAGTTTTGAGCAAACCTTGGATGACAAATTCCATTAGGTTGCTTTTGAGCAAGACTATTGATAGAAAGAGATAATTTTTGCTAAAACTGAGCACTGAGCAACCACTTGATGGAAACTTCTAGTATATGGTTTTCAGGTAATATCTAGGGTGCTCCTACTTTACATAGGTACATACTCATCCCTTCATGGGTACTCATACAAGATATTTGGTGATAAATTGGATTTTTGATCCTAATCTAGATGCTTCAATTGGTGGTGTAACCTATCTTCTTGATTGAATTCATGATATTTTGATCCTTAGAATTGATATAATACCTTTGTTGTAGCAAAGACCCTTGAGGATGGATTTCCAAAATGAATTGCCTTATATGCTTACATAGAGTGCCTAAATAGGGCACGGTCACTTTTGCTACCTCTAATATTTACACTCATGCTCATTAGTGGCTCCTTTGGAAACCAAGGAACTGAGGCTATCATATTTCTTGGCTAGAGTTCAAGAAGACTTCCTAATCAAGTTCAATAAAGAACCCTCCACCTCTTATGCAAATAAGTTAATATAGACTTACCAAACAAGGGCTATGAATGAGTACTACATACAATTCATGAGCCTCCTTACATACATATCATTTAAATATCATAATGGTTGTTTTAGCCCTCAATAATGGGATCATGGATGAAATATAGTGAAAATTTGATATGCATGATCCTCACACTCTCAAGGATGTTGAGCATTTAACCTAAATAAATGAAAATATGGTTTGTATGCCTATATTTTAGACATGGCATGATTTTAAACCCTGCAATACTTAATTCAATAATCATAATAACAATTACCCACAAGGATTATTCTATTTTATATGTAGATTATGACACTCATAAGATAAAGCACTTGTTGAGTGAAAAAACTTCCACAAGGAAGTTAAGGATGGAAGTTTCAAGGATGAAGAGGTCCTCGAATCACCACATTAAGAGGAACTAGTGGAAATTAAAGAGACTAAACAAAGTATAAGTACTATGGTCCTCTCCATATTTGCCCAAATGGGAATGCAAGCCCGTAACACCATAAAGGTATAGGGTTTCATTAAACAACAATGAGTCATTATTTTGATTAATTCACAACACTCTCAATCTCATCAATCATGATATGGTGAAATCCCCAATGTTATATATAACTCCATTGACAAAGATAATTTCAATATTTTTATTGGCAAAATGATAATTCTCATGCTATTGTCCACATTCACATGGGTAACCATTTGAATTCTCACTACACTTGGGAGGAGTAACACCTTGGCAATTTTTGTGAAAGGAGGCTCCAGTGGAAAGCAAGTTACCTAGAATCTGGATGAAAGCCAATATGAACTATATTCTAAAAGAAGTGTTTGGGCAAAGACAAGTATGACAGTCCAATAACCAAACCCTCAAAATTAGAGTTGATAGCAAGGTGACAAAACCAAAGTTTCAATGAAAGTTGAAGGTAATGTTGTTTGCAAAATAGTCAAAATTGAAAAAATAATGATTTAGGTGCACCCACCCAATTAAGACATCTAATATTCATGAGCTAGTAGCGATAACTGAAAAACAAAACAAGAACAAAGGTAAAGTATGCCAATCAAATTGGAAAACACATAAAAGGTGAAGACCATAACTTCAGTAAAAGTAACACATAGGAGGGTGGTCACCGAGATCCAAGAAATTTATCTTCACCACTCAGTCTTCGATATTTTAGGAGATCAAATTTTTCTTTGAGGGATTCCATCCTCAAACCTCCACATGGATGGTCATTGACCCCCCATACCCCAAGTAGGGATTATGACCCTTGAACCTACACATTATACTAGAGTGTTTGTTCTTCCTGGATGTATGGTTCTCCTCCTATAAAGGAAATCATTAAAGGCATCAACCTAGTGATTATCAAGGAGCATCCATCAATCTAACAATATTAATTTCCAAAGATGTCTGTGTCTAATCACTACAGATTTCTAGCATGGGCAACAAAATGTCACCCCCAACAACTCCAAATCTAGAGACCTCAGGATTGTGCACCATTAATGTGGAAGGATATGGACAAGATTTTTGAAAGAAACGTTTTGAATTTTGGAAGGGAAAATTCTCTATTTTTGTCTATAAATATTAATGCTTTCTTCGTTGTAAAGAAAGAAAAAATGAAGTACTTCCTTGTGCCTAGTATCCATCCCAAGAGACTCATCTTCTCTTGTGTAGTGATCTAGACTCAAACCCTGAGTCATTCTATGTATAGGCCCCTTTGAACTCTTTTGTTGTAGCACATGTAATTTTTTTCTTTTTAGCATATATATATATATATGAGTTGTGGTTATTTTCTTTCTACCCCGTTCTTTGTGTGTATGCAAGTTTGCATGGGAACCTCATGACTAGTATTTGTCCCTTCTCTATGTAGGCTTCATAAGAGATGAATTTTGTGTTGCAATAAGATGTGTTAACTTTCCTGGAATGGGTGGCTCATGTGTTCACTAATCCCATCACTTCATGGAGGACCTTACTCTTGGTTCATTTCCACCCGTCAATCTAGGACAAATAGGTTTTTACTGCTTTCCTTTACTATTTTTCTCTCCTCCCTCTTCCCACATAAACTTGGAAGGCTAGTCTAGAGTAGGAAGAGTGCACCAAGAAGACACCTAGATAAGGAGATGGCCTTGGTAAAAAATCCCAAAGGTTGTCCCTAGAGTCATGTCCTATGCTCCTTGAATTTCCTAGACTATACGCTCCATGTGAGGCACAAGCATCGGATGTGTTCGACATTCATAGGGGGTGGTCACTATGCTAAAGAATGGGATGGAGTCAAATATAGTCCCCAACATTTTTTTGGTATACCTAGTAGGACACATCATACCAAAATGAGCTTAATATAGGATTCCAATGAAAATATTGGTTTGTTTCTTATTGAAGCATTGAAAAAGATTCACCTAGCAACTTCGCTCATGAATGAATGGCCAAAAGAAGTCGCTTTGAAGAACATCATATTGAGATTCAAGTGAAGATATCAATATATCAACTTGAAGAGCATTCTAGTATTCACCTGAGAACTTTTATCAAAGCAAAGGACCCAAAAGATCATAAATGGAAAAACCTAATGCCAAAACCTTTGTTATTGATGACCACTCCATCACCCTAAATATTTGCAACATGGAGCAATATAAACCCCTTGTGGCCTCTAGTACCATTGGAAGTATGGGATAATATTCTAATGTTGACACTTGAAGTCATTCCATACTACACCAAGGAAGATACAATGACCTTGTTGGAGCATCTACAAGATATGGTTTGTTCATACCAACTGCACAATATTGCCAAGCATAACATAGCCCTAAGGCTACTAATGGTATCACTTGGAAGCAGGGTCCATGAGGGATACAAATCTCTTTATCTACACTCTATATTTGAATGGGATTAGCTCATGAATCTATTCATGAATGGTTTTAGAGGAGGATATCAAATCACTCCAACTACCTAGTCTATCACTCCTTAGCCTTCCTCTACATAATAACATGCTACATAATAGTAGATTACCATAATCTAGAACGAAAATGGATACATGGAGGCAAATGAAGGATATTATCTACTACATGACCAAATGCCAAGCCAGAATGAAGATCATAATGACTATCAAGTAGCAAAGATAGCAAAGTTAGAGCCCTCCAGATTGTCCAAGCAAGTAGACAAGGGGACTCATTAGATCCAAAAAGGGATCCCTTCCCCCTTTAGGAATATAACGAAGGAAAAGGATCTAAGTTGGAGGTGGAATATGTGCTTTAACAAGGCCACTAACAAAGACGGATTCAACATTGGTACTAGCCCCCCCATACCAAGGAAACCACTCATCCCTAGTACCGGTCCAACTATAATAGGGGGTTGCTCAAGAGCCCCAATATTTGAGGATATTATTTTTTACCCAAGGAATTGAAATAAGAGAAAGAAATAAACAACTCAAACAACAACCAAGGAGATTTTTTACTCCATTCCCAATGGAAAGAAGCCATCCACAACCATTGTATATATCTATTATAGTTTTGATTTGTTGTAGGTAAATACTAGCATTTAAGAGTGGTCCTAAATTTGAGAAGCAATAGAGGTAAGAATATCACTCATGTTTCCTTCCCACATTTGTCCCAATTTTTACTCCATATTTAATGGATAAGGTGGTAATTTTATGGTTTCCATATCTTCATCAAGCTGAAGATCTCATGTGAGTCGCTAGAACTATAGTGAATTCTCACTACACTTAGGAAGAGTAACACCTTGGCCAATTTTATGAAAGGAGGATCCAATGGAAAGTAAGCTACTCAGAATATAGATAAAAACCAATATGAACTAAATTTCCAAAGGAGAGTTTACGTAAAGACAAGTACAATATGAAGAACACAAGCTTATACTGATAGGGGGGTGAACAGTATAAGACCACTTTTTGCTTTTCTTTCCAAATAAATATTATGCAATGTATAGATAGAAATATTAGCAACAGTAATCAAATAAATGCACAAATCACCAAATACAATAGAGACACCAATTTAACGTGGTTCACCCAATGTGGATTACATCCACAGAGAAAATATTTCACTAAATTTTCTCAATCAATCTCTTGGGAATCCTTTCCCTATTACAATGTTTATGGACCTCTGTACAATGGAGATACCAATCTCCTAAATCAATTTTATGGATCTCTATCCACAGGAGAACTCCTTCTCCTCTGCTCTAGCTAGTGCTCCTCTAGAAAACTACTACCTCCACTGCACTGGCTTGTGGATATCTCTCTACTGAAGACTCTTGTCCCCACTCAGAAGACTTGTCCTCACTGCCTTGGCTAATGGATCTCTATCCATTGGAGACTATTGTCCTCTCTGCTCTGTCACCTCCAAAGCTCTGTCTTAAATCTCTACTAAACACAGTCCTTCGATCTAGCACAAATCTGCTCAATCTCTATCTCTAGTCTGGCACAAACCTATCATCAAATCTGCACAAAACTCTGCTCTCAAATTTGCACTAAACATAGTCCTTCATCTAGCACAAATCTGTCCTTGATCTCTGTCCTCAAGCCTTAGCTCAAGGTTTGACTCAACTCTGGTGGATCTGCCCCAGAACTTAACTCAAGCTTTGAACAAATCAATCAAATCTACTCTCAAGTCTTCTCAAATACTTGTCTCAAATATACCTTGTAAGCTTCCACAAAATCTCACACTAATATATCCACAAGTCCTCTCTAGAACTTGTCCAAATCTGCTCCACAAGTCCTCTTTAGAACTTAACCAGATCTGCTCTACAAGTCCTCTCTAGAACTTGCTCAAATCTGCTCTACAAGTCCTCTCTAGAACTTGCTCAAATATGCTCTACAAGTCCTCTCTATAACTTGCTCAAATTTGCTCAATAAGTCCTCTCAAGAACTTAATAAAATCTATATTGTAAGATTCCACAAAAGCTCACACAAAATCAGTCCATAAGTCTCCTCAAAAACTTACCTCAAATCTGCTCAACAAGTCCACACAGAACTTGTCCAATCTCATAGAACCATAAAGAGAATTGTTAGAGACTCAATATGTTCTACACTTATCACAATGCTCAATTGCTTTCAATCACTCTCCTAGAAACATAAGGAGAATTTTTAGAGACTCAATATGCTTCACATTCAACTCAATGCTCAATCACTTTCTCAACTTAATTCAGAATATAGAATAGTTTATTTTATGGAACTTGAACAATTACTTCACACATCCACTTGACTAGGCTCAACCAACTCTACTCAACCAATCACTCAAAGAAATAATCCTTTCTCTCAAACCCTAGTCCAAGCATATAAATACCAACTCAAAATATTTCCAACAATGCTCAACAACCAATCTGACATAACAATGATACTCATAATCTTTTCAAACCCTAGTTCAAGTTCTTTGCTCAACAACTAACTTAAAAAACAATGCTTATAAAACAATTTTCACATAGCAATGATACTCAAACCCTAACTCAAGTTATTCACACAACCAATGGCTTCAACAACAATGCTTATCAAACAAGGTTTTAACAACAATTTTTTATTCCAAAAAACCTTGAAGCATTAACTCAACACACTCAATAGGAAACCCTAATCAAGTCCTTTTCACTCAAAACTTATTTTCTAGAAAACCAATCAATCAACTCAACTATGGAAGAATGTGCTCATACCTTTTTATTGATGATGAAGGAATCTCATAAATCTGCCACCACCACAAACACTTCTATGCCAAACTCAAAGAGGTTAGAAGATAAAATTTTCTCGCAATGTAATACAAAAACTCAATTACACCTTATCACTCCACCTTTCAAAACAACCATCAACATACATAAAATATTTATCCAATAACACCTTATAATATCCCAATTAAAAATAAATTTATCATCCACCAAAATTAACTCAGAATCTCTTTAATCAGATTTAATGACAAAAAAAACTTTGGCAAAAATCAAATCCACTTTCATTATAACTCCAATAACATAAATCAATTATCAATAAAACAACCTTTCATAAACCCTTATAACTCCAAATAACATAAATCAATTATCAATCAAACAACCTTTCATAAACCCTTATAACTCCAAATAACATAAATCAATTATCAATCAAACAACCTTTCATAAACCCTTATAACTCCAAATAACACCTTAAGAAAATATTAGGCAAATAAAATTTTAATTAAAAATACCTTTGCCACTAGTGGAATTTGAACCCACAATCTCTGCCTCTGCGAGCTCTCTAGCCACGAGCTTGACCACCACGTGTGCTAGACACAC
This sequence comes from Wollemia nobilis, assembly GCA_028583015.1. NCBI lineage: Eukaryota > Viridiplantae > Streptophyta > Pinopsida > Araucariales > Araucariaceae > Wollemia > Wollemia nobilis. Next base: position 13,032,179 of record JAQPPZ010016955.1, on the reverse strand, counting down.
GTTTGAAATCTTAGGAGCACTTCATGCTCTTTCTCCTAAGTCTGGCGCTCAAAACGAACATGTGCCAAAAAATTTCCCCTTGGCGCTCAAGACAAACATGCCAACTCCACGCGAATCAATCATGGACACTTCCACTCCCAACGCTCTCACGAAACACGCGTTGCCAATGGACCACTGTGTCCAATGGGAGTGAGGCCTTCTCCTCCCTTTTCATCTTTGCCTTGGTGCTAAAATACAACACGAGTTTATCTTCTTCCTCAATGATTGCACAAATTATCTTTCTCTTTGGTCACATTAACATTAATCGAAGAAGGTAAGGTTTAATGTTCTTTGGTGTGGTATTTATACACAAGTTCCTCCTTTTGCCATGGACGTCGATGCTCCCACTTAGTTTGATGACGTCGAAACTTTCTTTAAAACCTTTTATAATTTATAAATTATTTAAATTCTAAAATAAAATAAAATTTTATAAATTATATTTGTAAACCTTTGACTTTAATAAAAATTAAAGCCTTCCTTGGGATAGAATTTAAACCTTCAATTTGTACTCCACTGATTTGATGAAGATTATTCTGCCACCATGGTTTTAATAAAAACCTTAATTCTGCCATCAAGATGTCTAAACAAAAACCCTTATAAAATAATATTTTGATAACTTTTCTTCAACTCTCCGCATTGCTCCTGGTGTTAATGATGGTGTACTCCATGGTATTAATGATAACTTCATGTGTTCACTTTGGCATCAATGACAACTTCTCACCTTGACATCAATGAAAACTAAATGAGCTCAAAATTTCACACACAAGAGTCTGGTCATTGGACCCTCAAAGTCAGAGATGACAACTAGGTATAAAACCAGAGTTAAAATGAAAGCCTAAGGCGACACTATACAAAAAATAATTATAACTAGAAGAAAGAATTATTTGGATACACCTACCTAATTAAGACATATGATAATCACAAGCTAGTAGTGATAACTAGAACACTAGACAAGAACAAAGGCAAAGTCAGTTGTAAAGGATGCCAACTAGACTGGGAAACACATAAAATGTGAAGATTGTAACTTTGGTCAAAGTAACACATAGGAGGGAAATCACCAGGATCCAAGAAAATTATCTTCATTTCTCAAGCTCTAATATTTTAAAAGGCCAAATTTTGCTTCGAGGGATCCCACCCTTGAACCCCCACATGGAGGGTCATTTGCCCCATATACCCCCTAACCAAGGTCATGATCTCAAACCCCGCACATTGTATTGGGGTGTTCGGTCTTCTTGGGTGTATGGTTCTCCTCCTACAAATAAGGATATCATTAAAGGAATTAGACTGGAAATTTCTAAGGAGTAACCACCATCCTAAAAACATTAATTATCAAAGATATATGCATCTCATCAATATAGATTTTTAGCATGGATGACAAGGTATGACCCCCATCAATGTGAAAGGATCTAGGTAGGATTTTTAAAAGAAACATTTTGAATTTTGGAAGGAAAAATTCTCTATTTTTGTTGATATATATTAATGCTTTCTTCATTGTAATGTAGGGAAAATGAAGTACTTTCTTTTGCCTAGTATATAGCCCAAGAGGAGTTTTTATTTCATCTTCTCTTGTGTAGTGATCTAGACTCGAACCTTGAGTCATTCTGTGTATAGGTTACTTCAAGCCATTTTGTTGTAGCACATGCAATTTAATGGATTTATGTGTATATATAAGAGTTGTGGTTTTTTGTTTTCTACCATGTTCTTTGTGTATATATAGGTTTGCATGGGAACCTCATGACTAGTATTTGTGCCTTCTCTATGCAGGCTTCATAAGAGATGAATTTTGTGTTGCAATAAGACATATTCACTTTCCTAGAATGGGTGGCTCATGTGTTCACTAATACCATCATTGCAAGGAGGACCTTAATCTTGGCACATTGTCGCCCCTTAGTTTAGGCTAGATAGGTTTTTACTACTTTCTTTACTATTTTTTGCTTTCTACCCTATTATTTGTGTGTATGCAAGTTTGCATGGGAACATTATGACTAGTATTTGTGCCTTCTCTATGCACACTTCATAAGAGATGAATTTTGTGTTGCAATAAGACACATACAATTTTCTAGAATGGGTGGCTCATGTGTTCACTAATCTCATCACTGCATGTAGGACCTTACTCTTGGCACATTGTTGCCCCTTAGTTTAGGCTAGATAGGTTTTTACTACTTTCTTTACTATTTTTGCTTTATGCCCTATTCTTTGTATGTATATAAGTTTGCATGGGAACCTCATGACTAGTATTTGTGCCTTCTCTATGCAGGCTTTATAAGAGATGAATTTTGTGTTGCAATAAGACATATTCACTCTACTAGAATGGGTGCTCATGTATTCACTAATCCCATCACTACATGGAGGACATTACTCTTGGCACATTATCGCCCCTTAGTTTAGGCTAGATAGGTTTTTACTACTTTCTTTACTATTTTTCTCTCTTCTATTTTATCGCACAAACCTAGTAGGCTAGGCTAGTGATATGGAACTCAAACGTGAAGTTGATTATTCATTAGTGCAAGTAAAATATATAAGCTTACAATAAAATCACGTAGGTTAAGTGGTTGTAACAATTTTCCAAACATGGCCAACCACTTAACTAACAGATAACAATCTGCTAAACAAGGATGCCAACTAACTGCTAGAAGACAAAGGACAACTCTAACAGTCTAACTAAACATCCAACAAATAACAACCTATTTCCAACATGGGCATACTATGCCTCACGTGAATACAAAGTGCAAGAAATAGGAAATAATAATAAAATAATAACTTAGGCTTATAATTAAGCCTAAGGTACAATCATATCCTCAACACTCCTCCCAACCATAGAAGCATTGGACCCCAATGCTCTCAACAAATGTGGAAAGTCATGGGCCATCTCATGGTGAGGAATCCAGCAAGCCATGTGTGGAAAGTGACCATGGTGGATGACAAGGTAAGAAGTGGAAGAACCCTATCGAGTGTGATGAGTCTTCATCTCAAAAACTCTATCTGTAATGAGCGAAAGCTGACGATCAGGTGCCACTGTTGTTATAGGGCTGATGACAGGTTTAGGTACCAAAGGAGGATCCTAATATGGTGTCTCTGGAAAGCATCGCTTATCCAAAGGAAGCCAAACTCTATCTCCAACCTGAGATGAGTGAGGACTGTGATGCTTGCGCATCACTCTTTGTTGCTCCTACTGAGTCTCCTGCAAGTCCTGTGTTATCTTGCCCTGAAGGCTCTATCGGTGTTGAATGAAGGAAGTGACCTTAGCTTGCTCCTCCGTATGTGCAATGGTGGAAGAGGGCAAAGCCAAAGGCAACTTCTATGGAGCAAGTGGTTGTGTGTCCATAGGTGTACCCAAAATGATGCCAATAGAATGGTTGGTATCTTTCTCATGAGTGAGAGTGATGGGTTCCTTAACCACGAGCTCTTGTGATTGTTCATTTTGTGGAAGTGAAGCTTCTTCTTTATCATGAGCCTTTGATGGTGCTTGTTCTTCATCTTGTGTGGGACTTATGCAAGTAGGAGCCAAAATAAGTGCTTGACTTAATGGCTTACGAACTTACCTACAACTTAGCATCAAATTTGATGTGGGTGTAGTGCTTTGTATCAAATAGGTTTTATCATGCAAATCCAATGTGTATGTGTTCTTTTTAGCATGATATACTGCATTCCTATCAAATTGATAGGGTTTACCAAGCAATAGTCCACAACAATCCATCTCAGTGACATCACATCTTACTTTGTCCACAAACTTATCACCAAAAGCAAAATTCAAGGTGCAAGTGTGTGTGATGTTAGATGTGGAGTCTACATCCTTCCACCCAAGTGCATAGGGTTGGTGATGTGGCTTTATGGGAAGCTTCAACTTCTCTACAACGGACCTCGCGATGAGATTCTTCTACGAGCCATTATCTATGATACAATCCACATAAAAATCATGTGTAAGGTGGGCTCTAGTGACAAACAAATGGTCATGACCCCCTTGTGCCAAAACATTCGTCATGAGGGTAACTTTGTTTAGTTTACCCTTTAAAGCAGGATATTCTTCTTCTGTCCTTGTAGTCACAATGGGACCATCTTGTGGTTCCTCATATGTAGGTTGTACAATTAGGGACTTCTTCTTCATTCTTTCAAAAGTAAAGCATTTAGACTTTACATGACCATGCTTTTTACAAAAATCACAATACATTGAAGAAGAAGGATCTTTAGAGTGAGAAGAAGAAGAATGTGCTTTAGGAGAAGTGGGAGGAGAAGAAGAATGAGGGGAAGAATGAGAAGTGTTCTTCACCTTTTGTTGATGTTGATTCATGCCTTTGGAACTGCTGTCCTATCGAGATCTGTAAGAGGCACCAACTTTCTCCTCTGTGAGAATGGCATGCTTGAATGCCACATCCAAAGTGAGGAAATCATTGAACTTGATTTCCCTAAAAATTTGATCTTGCAATCCACACGTGAACTTGTTAATCAAATCCTTTTCTGAATATTTCACACCAAGAAGCACCCTTAGCCTATTGAATTGGAAAATGTAGTCAACAACTGACATACTATAGGCTTACCTCAATCTATACCACTTGGTTGTGAGGTCACTTTGGTAATTTGGTGGAAAAAATGTGTTTTTCAGAATTTGGATCAATTCTTTCCAAGTCATGGCAGCATTATGGCTTTGTCTTTCTACAATTAAAACTTTTGCTAAGCCTATGAGTTTGACTATGGCAAAGGCAACTTGGTCATCTTCAGGAATTTCAGCATAGGCGAACCAAGTTTGCATATCTAAAATCCATGTAGACAAGACATCAGGATCCCTTGATCCGTCATACAATTTGACCTCACATTTTGCTTTGTTGGCATGATTGTGATGAATTTTGACATCACCAGGAGTCAATTGCACAACAATATCTTTCACCTTATCTACCAAAATATCTACTGCAATAGTAAGGTTTTCCATGTTTGTTTTGAGGTCTGTAGCCATGTGATTACGTGTATATGCCAGACTAGGAGGATTACAAAATGTTTTGCAAGAACTATCTAGGCTCTTAGGAATAATTTTGATGGTTTTCCTAATGCACAAATTTGCCTAGATTTTACAAAAAATTGCCTTTCAATTTACAAAAATGGGCTACTATAGTGCTTTTACAAAATTACATCAATTTTGCAATTACAAAAATAACACTAAAATTGAGAAAAAGTTAGCCCTTAAAATTGCAAAATTCTAATTTTTGGAGGTAATATTAATCAATTTTGCAAAAACATTGCTGAAAAAATTACAAAAATTGAAGAAAATGGATTAAATCACCTTCTCTTGTTGTTTTTTGTGGCAAATTTTGAAATTTCAAAAATTTGAAAACGAATCTTACCTCCAACGGTCACAGCCAGTGACAAAAAAATTTGTTTAGTTCCCAGTCAACGGGCGCAGTCAATGTGCGATACAGGTTCAATAATAGTCAACTGTCTGTAAATCGCACGAATTTCATCAATCCATTGTATAAATTTTAAGTGGCCTTGAGTAAAGAGCCAAACCACCTGGTGCTTCCATGCACGAGCATGGAGTGTGCTATGCCCACCGTAAGGTGGGCAATGTAACATGTGCCTATCGGTACTTTTAAACACCTCATTGGCCTCAACAGGGCCAATGTGGGATATTAGGCCCACATGAAAAACAAAACCCTGCATTTCACCAAACACGAGCATCAAAAGAATTGTTTAACCGTCGATAATCGGTTGTGGATGCTAGGAACAATATTTATTTGTCGAAATGGGAAATTCTCGGGCGAAAGTCTCACCAAGAATTGATTGTTACACATCAGGAACATCATATAGTGGTAAAAAAATTGTTGGGACTCCAAATTATCACTAAAAAATGATGAAAAAATCATCGTAAAATTCCTTTCATCATGGGAGTGTCGAACATCCATCAAAAAATTGGAAATTATCTCATCGTGTCCGATGTGGTCACCATATGGGTTTATTTTTTACCGTCATGTTTTCTATTTGTTGCTTGTCTACAACACGCTATGATCGCAGCCTACGCAGATATTGTCGAGAACATGAACGTCATCATCAAAGTACGTTGTAAGACCTGAAGTCTCCTTCAACATGGAGAATCTGCATCGAGGATGAATTTATTGTTGTTAGGAAGCAAAACAAATTATCGAGAATGTGAAGTCTTCTTTTTGCCTCGTCAAACTAATGAAAACCTACCACTTGTCTGGAATTGATTGACGTACAAGATTCCTTGATAGTCTCCATGTGTTGCATCTCTATTGGAAACACATTTAGGTCTGAATCTTGTTTGCGTTTGTTTTATAACCTTAGACAAAGCTTAATTTTTCACCAAAATATTTTCGTTTGCTTACAACTTTCGCCTGTCGACATGCTCTACAAATTTGTGTGCTCTCTTTTGCGGCCTACACAAGTTCTCTTTGTCCATGATCCTACGATAGGATGTTTGCTTGGACATCCGATTGGTGCCCATTTGGTGTTGTCTGCTAGCAAAGTTTTGGTTTTTTAGGCCTGAGCAAAAATGGTTTCTATCTACGCGTGTGAAAACAAGGTGGGGAATGTGGAGGAGGTATGGGGATAGGAAGATTGGATGGCAAGGGGGAATGATATTTGGGAGCATATGGGAGATATAAGGATGAGGGGGGGGTAGGGGGCAAGGGTTGGCCGCTCATATATCGATCGATAGGTAGCCAGTCGATGGGGGTGGTCGATTGACCAAAGAGCTAACCGATGCCAAAAAAATTGGAAAAATATTTGCACAAAGGAAGGGAGTAAAATAATATGGAGAGAACAATCACTCTAAGCCACCTAATCAACCCTCTAGAGCCTCCAAAATTTTTTGCACCAAAATTCTGCTTGTGCACCATTTAAAAAGCAACACCAAAGCCTCTTTTTAGCTACAATTTGGCCTCAATTCTACAATTGCCCTTCAAATATATACAATTGATCTTTAGATCTTCAAAGCAGATTGATTTCTCCAAATAGGAAAAAAATTTCTTGCCTACACAAGGCAAGTCTGCTTACCCTCTGGTTTCTACCAGGGGTATTCAATGTAGGGGTAAATTCTACCCTCTACCACCTCCTAAGCTTCACAAACTAATGTTGTGGCTGGCCTCAAGCCAATTTCACACAAGCACCTACCTAGGATCTGATGCACTAGTTGCAAAACCCAACTAGACACCTAGCAATGAAGTGGTAAACTTGCCCTCCTTGCAAAAAATTTATCCCTCGGCTCTGATTACCACTAATATGGAACTCAAACATGAAGTTGATTATTCATTATGTGTAATAAAATGTGGCTTACAATAGAATCACGTATATTAAGTGGTTGCAACATTTTGCCAAACATGACCAACCACTTAACTAACACATAACAATCTGCTAAACAAGGATGTCAACTAATTGCTATAAGACAAAGGACAACTCTAACAGTCTAACTAAACATCCAAATAACAACCTATTTCCAACATGGGCATACTATACCTTACGTGAATACAAAGTGCAATAAATAGAAAATAATAACTTAGGCTTATAATTAAGCCTAAGGTACAATCATATCCTCAACAACTAGAGTAGGAAGAGTGCACCAAGAAGACACCCATACAAGGAGATAATATTGGTAAAAAACCATGAAAGTTATCCCCAACCCTGCATCCCATGCTCCCTAGACTTCCTAGATTGTATATTTTATGTGAGGCAGACATTAGATGCACCTAATAACTACAACGGGTGGTCATTGTGCCGAAGTGTGGGAGGGAGTCAAATCTGGTCTCTAACACTATTCTTGGACAAAAAGTATGTATGTGATAGATTTGGTTTTTGTGGATGTTACCCTTGGAGCATAATAATTAAGGTTGCTTCTTTGAACCTACAACAATTATATGTACAATAAGAAAAAATGTAGTCATCTATATTTAATATTTGTAACCTCCAAAATCCAAGGTGTGATGAAGGGTAACAAGGGTATCTTTGTACAATTTTATCATTTGAAAGTCTTGGCCACTGAATAATCATCTCATGCTATTCCTTTTGAAATGCATTTAATTTTCAAAAGAAATGCTAAGGTCTTTAATGAACCCAAAGTTTTCCCTCACCAATAAGCACATGATCATGATATTTATTTGATTACAGGAAATCAACCACCAAATATTTATACTTATTACTATCCTTATCCTAAAAATATAGAAGTAGAGAAGGTTTAATATATGTTGGAGCAACGAATTATTCATCCTAGTAAGATTCCCTATACTTCCCTAGTAGTCATGGTCAAATAGGACGATTCTTGGTGGATGTATCTAGAATTTAGACCACTCAATGAAATCACTATCAAATATTATTTTTCTATTCCTATTAGTAATGATTTATTGGATGAATTGTGTAGACACCCAATTTTGACATGCCTAACCAACTCACCGAACAACATAAGATAACATAACATATATTTAGGCAAAGTACACCAAACAACATAACATCAATCAGATACTCTAACCCAAGTAAAATGGACATCAAATTTAGCCTCTTTATACAAGCATCACCTCTTTTACAAAAGTGCTAGGTACCTGATGGGGGACGAGAAAAATTCGCACCTTCTCAATTCCAAATTCTCTTCATTAATCTAGAAAATCTTTACAGTAACAACCCGCAGGCTTTATAATAACCAGCGCTCAGCTTGGTTTTCTCTAACTCTTTCTCTACGTGCGATCTCCAATCCACCACCACGTTTCTCTTACACTGACTGGGTTTTTATAGAGGCCTCGACCCTCTGGGCCATTAATGACCCTTCGAAAGAACACATCATCAAAAACCTGCAAAGTCAGCTTCCTTGGCCAAGTTTTCAATTTTCTTTCCATAAATGGGCAACTGCCTCGATTCGCCATGAAAACATGCATTTAAAGAACCACCTGACATTTTTGACCTCTAGACGCAACATTTGAGAGGCCGCTGTGTTCAGCTAACTTACCGGATACAAAAACATGCATTAATGAGACCCTTGACCGCCTCGAAAACATCATCTTAGAGCGCATGCCTTTTTGAGCCACGAACTAGCTGTTTGTCACGATATCATGACATTTTAACTTCCTTGCGCTTCTTCCCTATTTTGGTCGTGATATCGTGACATGTCGTGATATTGCGATGTATTCTCTTCATCTCTAACTTCCTTGCCTTCGGGTCACGATATCGTGAAACGTTGCGATATCGCGACGTTTCCTCTTTACCTCTGCCTTTCTTACCTTCGGGTTGTGATATCACGACCTTTTCCTCCATCGCTGCCTTTCTTACCTTCAAGTCGCGATATCGTGACATTTGCCTTCTGATGCCCCCGCTTTCCTGCTCCTTGTCGCGATTTCACGACAGTCATGATTTCGTGACATGTCGCAAAATCGTGACATTCCCAAGTCTTCCCCCTGACTGTCTGCTCCTTGTTGCGATTTCACGACAGTCATGATTTCACGATAGTCATGATTTCATGACATGTCGCAAAATCGTGACATTCCCAAGTCTTCCCCTCGGCTGCCTGCTCCTTGTCATGATTTCGCGACAGTCACGATTTCACGACATGTCGCGAAATCATGACATCCCAAGTCTTCCCTCGGTTGCCCTGCTCCTTGTCACGATTTCGTGACAGTCACGATTTCACGACATGTCGTGAAATCATGACATCCCAAGTCTTCCCTCGGCTGCCCTGCTCCTTGTCACGATTTTGTGACAGTCACGATTTCGTGACATGTCACGAAATCATGACATTCCCAAGTCTTCCCCAGTGCTGCCTGCTCCTTGTCATGATTTCGCGACGATCGCGATTTTGTGACATGTCGTGAAATTGCAACATCCCAAGTCTTCCCTTGGCTGCCCTGCTCCTTGTTACGATTTCGCGACATGTCATGAAATCGCGACATTCCCAAGTCTTCCTCGTCTGCCCTGCTCCTTGTCGCGATTTTGTGACATGTCGCAAAATCGTGACATTCCCAAGTCTTCCCTCGGCTGCCCTGCTCCTTGTTGTGATTTCGCGACAAGTCACGATTTCATGACCCTTTCCAATGGCATTTCTTTCTCCTGCTGACTGTCATGATTTCGTGACATTGCAAAATCGTGATAGTTTTTGCTCTGCACTTTCTCTCTACCCTTCTTGAGTTGCAAAAACTTAGAAAATTTTTGGTTGATGCAAGATTGCACTGCTGCCACCGGATGCTCCTGCATCAGACACCCGGGGTTGATGGAGAAGTGACCTTCACTTCTGTGCTATTCGGTCAGCATCTTCTGCAACATCTCTAAACGTGCACCTGCCTCTACAACCTGCTTAAACCCTATCTCCTGGCAAAAACATTCTCTGCCTTCTACCAGACAAATTCTGGCATTGCTGCACACCTTCTCGTCCACTGCCTATAATGGCTTTAACTTGTGGCGCACTCCATATTTCGTCAAGGAGTATGTATTTGCATGACCATCATGCACTGCACTCCGATCAAACTGCCATGGCCTTCCTAACAGCAAATGGCAAGCATCCATAGGAAAAACATCGCATAGGACTTCATCTTGGTATCTCCCAATTTTGAACGTGACTAAGCACTGTTCACGAACCCATGCTCTATGGTCCTTCCACAACCACGCAATCCGGTATGGATGCGGGTGTCTCCTCCTCTCTAGCTACAACTTAGTGACCATTTCCTCGAAGACTAAGTTATCAGTGCTGCCATTGTCTATAATCACGTTATAGACTTTACCTATGCTTTTGCACCTTGTGTGGAACAGGCTTCTCCTCTACTCTGGTTTGTCTTCCTCAATCAGCATGGCTCTCCTTGCGACCATGACTTCTCCTCTCTCTGCCTCCTCAGAATGTTCTAATTCGGTTCTTTCATCTACTACAGCAGCTCTGGCAGGACCCTCAGGTCTCTTATTCGTCCTTTCTTGATTTTATGGACACTCGAATGCTTGATGTCCTTCTTTGCCATAGTGGAAATAGGTTCCACGAAATACTCCTCTTCCATACCCACGTCCAGATCTACCTCTTCCTCTTGGGTAGCCATTGTTCTGAACTTGGGGTCTGTAATCTTCACCTACTTTTTGCTCTTGGCTGCTGCTAGCTTCTTCTTTCTTCTCCTCTTTTCCTTCATATTTTCTTCCACCAGTCCTTCCTCCATGACCTCTTCCTCTTTGCTTGCTCTCAAACCTTCTATTTAGTTTCTCTTCAACCTTCAGAGCAAACTGGTAAGCATCCTCAATGGTGCTCACCCAAACTAGGCTCAACTCCTCCTGGATACTGGGTCTCAACCCATTGATATAATGGGCCACCTTCTCCTTGTTTGCCTCTAAATGGCCAGTTCTGATAGAGGTCTTATAAAACTCCTCTGTGTATTCTTGGACAATTTTGCTCATCTGCCTCAAACTCTGCATTTTCCTTAGCAGATCCAACTCATAATCTACAAGAATAAACTGTCTTTTCAACTTTTCTACCATTCTATCCCACCTTGTTATTATTTCCTTCCCTCTTCTATTCCTTTCCAGTTGTATTCCCTTCCACCATATGCTGGCATGACCCTTCAGCTTGGTCTTAGCAAATATGACCCGATTAGGGTCTTTAACCTCCTCATATTCAAAATACTCCTCTAGATCATTTATCCAGTCAATCACATCTTTTGGATTTAGGTTTCCAAAATATGTAAAAACCTCCATTTTTGGTTTCTTTCCAATCTGGGAGATGGCTTTGTATAACCTGGCCTGTGTAGGATCTACAACCTCTTCTTCTTCCTCAAACTGGTCTTCTTCTTCTTCAACTTCGTCTTCACTTCCTTATTCCCTTCTGGGCTCGTGCCCTCTACGCAGCTCTTCTTGCAGGGCCTGAACTTGCCGCTGCAAAGCTCTAAAATCTTTTGCTGGCACCATATTTCCTACTCCACCATGGTTTCTTCATGGAGGCATTCTTCTTTCTTCTCTTATAGACCCTTCCACAGATCCTGGTGTAACTGCCTCTCGTTCGACGATCTGTTACATGCTCAGGAACTCCCGCTCTGATACCACTTGATGGGGGACAGGAAAATTTGCACCTTCTCAATTCCAAATTCTCTTCATTAATCTAGAAAATCTTTACAGTAACAACCCACAGGCTTTACAATAACCAGCGCTTGGCTTGGTTTTCTCTAACTCTATCTCTATGTGTGATCTCCAATCCACCACCACGTTTCTCTTACACTGACTGGGTTTTTATAGAGGCCCCGACCCTCTGGGCCATTAATGACCCTTTGAAAGAACACATCATCAAAAACCTACAAAGTCGGCTTCCTCGATCGAGTTTTCAATTTTCTTTCCATAAATGGGCAACTGCCCCGATCCGCCATGAAAGCATGCATTTAAAGAACCACCTGACATTTTTGACCTCTAGACGCAGCATTCGAGAGGCCGTTGTGTTCAGCTAACTTACCGGATACAAAAACATGCATTAATGAGACCCTTGACCGCCTCAAAAACATCATCTTGGAGCATGGCCTTTTCGAGCCACGAACCAGTTGTTTGTCGTGATATCACGACATGTCGCGATATCATGACATTTTAACTTCCTTGTGCTCCTTCCCTCTTTTGGTCGTGATATCGCGACGTATTCTCTTCATCTCTAACTTCCTTGCCTTCGGGTCATGATATCGCGACATGTTGCGATATCATGCTGTTTCCTCTTTACCTCTGCCTTTCTTACCTTTGGGTCGCGATATCATGACCTTTTCCTCCACCATTGCCTTTCTTACCTTCAATTCGTGATATCGCGACATGTCGCGACATTTGCCTTCTGATGCCCCCACTTTCCTGCTCCTTGTCACAATTTCATGACATGTCATGAATTCGTGACATTCCCAAGTCTTCCCCTCGGCTGTCTGCTCCTTGTCGCAATTTTGTGACAATCACGATTTCGTGACATGTTGTGAAATCGTGACATTCCCAAGTCTTCCCCCCTGACTGCCTACTCCTTGTCACGATTTCGTGATAGTCACGATTTCGTGACATGTCACGAAATCATGACATCCCAAGTCTTCCCTCGGCTGCCCTGCTCCTTGTCGCGATTTTGCGACATGTCGCAAAATCGCGACATTCCCAAGTCTTCCCCTCGGTGCCTGCTCCTTGTCACGATTTCGTGACATGTCACAAAATCACGACATCGCAAGTCTTCCCTCGGCTGCCTTGCTCCTTGTCACGATTTCACGATAGTCACGATTTCGTGACGTCGCGAAATCATGACATTCCCAAGTCTTCCTCGTCTACCCTGCTCCTTGTCACGATTTCACGACAGTCGATATGTTCGCGAAATCATGACATTCCTAAGTCTTCCCTCGGCTGCCCTGCTCCTTTTCGAGATTTTGCGACACGTCACGAAATCGTGACCCTTTCCAATGGCATTTCTTTCTCCTGCTGACTGTCGCGATTTCGCGACATCGTGAAATCACGACAGTTTTTGCTCTGCACTTTCTCTCTCCCCTTCTTGAGTTGCGAAAACTTAGAAAATTTTTGGTTGATGCAAAATTGCACTGCTGCCACCGGATGCTCCTGCATCAGTACCTAGCACTTTTTTTCAAATCCAATGCTTTTGTAAAACATGCTTTTTCTACCTAGCACTTTTGTTCAAACCCAATGCTTTTGCAAAACATGCTTTTTCTAGCAAGTTGACTAGTCAACAAGACCATTGAACAAAAGTGCTACTTGAATAAAAAAACACTAGCCAATACTTTTATCAAAATTAGTGGAATCTCTGTAGCATGAACCATAGGTATGCAAATTCCTTTATTTCACTTCCATACCTAATCACACATGCTCCATACTCTCCTCAGGCCTACAAAATTTGAATTTTATCCTTGCTCTAATGGCATCTTTGACTCCATCTTCCCTCCAAGAATTTTCCCTTCCAAGATCTTTAAATAGAGTCATTAGGATGGACATTTCATAGAAGAGTTCATAAGATATCAAAACTCAACAAAATTTTCTCTCTCACTCTCTTTCACTATCATTCTCTACATTCTTGCCCTTTTAGCATTACAATCAAGATTTTGGAGAAAGTGAAGCAAGGCAAGAGACATTGGGGCGAGGAGGTCATATTGGTGAAAAGAGGAGGCTTTGTTGGGCTGTAACATTCCTAGCCCCTTCCCTTTCATCTCCTTGTTATTTATTTTCCTCTTATTAAATCTTTCTAACACTTTGTTTTACATTCTACAACTGGTACTATTTGCTTTGCTCTATTCTTTGTATTTTTAGTACTTATTTGTAGCTATCTAACAATGTTTTATGATCATTTTGGTCTTACTTGCAATGATGTATAACCATTTCATGCTTATATTCATTTTAATTTAGGCTTATTTACTTTGTTTCCTTACTAATATTTGTTGTCTCTTTTATCCATGCTCTAGAAATCTTTAATATCTGCTTTTCATTTGAATTTGTAGACATTCATATCTGTTATATATATTGGAGATGTTATATTATTTGGTATTGTAATAGTTTAGGGAGTGTGATTTATATTTGTCTAATGTATGTGTAATTATGTGAGGAGTGCTCATGTATCTATGTAATAAAGCATGCAGGGTGTGCAAGTGTGAGGTGTGCTAGCATCAGTTGTAAGAGTGCAAAGTGTAAAGTAGGCAAGTAAAAAGTTTTGTAGGAGAGAGAAGGTCAAGAGTGCAACATGTGAGGAGTCACATGTAATTATATATTTGTGATAAAGTAATGTAATAAGCAATTGAAATAGAATAGCTTTATGTATGCTGTAGACCTTTCATCAACAATATTTTTATATTTTGTGTGCATATTATTGTGATTATTTGAGTTGTTTTATATGTGATTAGTATTTGATCTTGGATAAGGGACCTATAATATAATCTAGATAAACTCCCAACAATACACTCACTTTTATCTTATTGCAGGATTATTAGAGTTCCTAGTCATTTTATATTTGTTATTTTTTTCATTTTTAGGCATAGCTATTTTGTTTTAGTCTAATCTCTTTTACTTATAATTTTAAAAATATTGCTTTTAGTCTATCTTATGTTCACATTTGCTTTAATTGTAGGCAATGATTTGATGATTTATTTATTCAATAGTTGTAATCACATCTTTGCTTGTCTATAACCAACTTGTTATTCTCAAATCCTATAAGTTATTGTCTCAAGCTTCCATTTAGACATTGCATAGTCCTTTCACCTTATCTTTCTTAAGATCATTGTCATACTACCTATCTCGGTCAAAATTTAGTTCTAATTAAGTTTGCAATATTCTACAACTATTTGCATGCCTTTTAGACACATTTTCCTTTCATTTTTAACATCTATAGGTCCCTTTTGCAAGCATTCAAGGGGACCAACTATCATTCCCTAGTCTCCTCAAGCACATTTCACCTTTCATGCAAGTTTTGAAAAAAATGAGTCTTTTGGTGGTTTTTTTTAACTCTTTGGCTTAGACATAAAAAAATAGGATTTTTCTCCCATTTGAAAACTTAATGTCAAATTTAGGTAAAATTCACATCAAAATTCTTCCAAAAACTCTATGCTTGACAATTGTAGGAACAAAAGTGTTGACATTCCTAGAAAACCAATGCTTCTACTTCTTTGTTTTACACAAAATAAAAGCACCACTATTTACAAATGTGCTAAGAAGTACTCCTATATGAGTTGTCTTTTCTTCCAATTTTTGGGTATATTCCAAATTTTTTCAAAGGGTCATATTAGTCTAGCCAAATAGTCTATTGTTCACTTGTGATTAGATAAAACCCCCTAAACCAACTACCATATAATTTTTGCCCTAGTTTTGTAGGCTTGAAAAAAGTGCCAAAGTTGCTATAAAAGTGCTAGGCAACACTTTTGCAAACTTCAATGCTTTTGGTCTGACATCCAAAAATAAGTATTTCAATTTTGGAACCCTTTTGTATACTCTTAATTGATTGATTTAAGATTTTTGTTTCTTTGTTTATTGTAATTTTTAACAAAACAAATACCTATCTTGGGTCAAAATCAAACACTTATCATAGTTTATATATATATTTTTAAGAGCATTTAGGCAAGGAATCAAAAATCATTTAGTTTCATTTTAGGTTAGCCTTGCTTGTCTACATTCTCTTTTGTTTGCTCTTGAAATAAAGAAATCCCTTTATTTTATTGCAAGTCATCGAAATCAAAAGGCATACTAGTTTAGGAACTTTGTTTGATGCATTATTGTATTCTTGCATCTTGTAATTCTTTTATTTTCATAAGTGGTCTTGTTTAGGTTTAGAGACAAAAACCTTAGGTGTTTGTTAATCAACTCACAAAACATCTTTTGAACATAAACATATACATGTACATGGAGGTAGACCAACCCACATGAAAGTATTTTGGTCATATTTATAAAAAAACTTGGGTTATCATCCTACATGACAAGTTGGAACTACATTTTGGTGAACCCGACGTGAATACACATTTCCTTGAAAAATAAAATTATCATTCAAACCTAAAATAATACCATTTAAATCTATTTGTTTAGTTAGATTATATTAATAAAAATTAAAAATTGGTTCCTCTAACTGGTGTGAAAGTATCAATACAAAGTCACATATTTAGGTGTTATCGATCTTCATATAATTCTTGGTTCATATACTCAAGGTTTGCCCTCATGTACGATCGTGTATATCAAGGGAACCGAGTCACTTCTAGTACCAACATGTATGTCAAAAGGGTAGGTATATCAAGCGGGTTTAGTATGTCTAGAGATCCTCCTATGTTATATTGGCCAACTGATTGATATTTGTAGAAGTTTCTACCTATCTTAATCAACACTAAATAAAATTAATTCCTCCTTTCTCTAATTTTTTTGACTTATGACTAAAAATCGATACAATACTTGCAACAAAGGTTTAGCATTATCATCTTACCATTCCTTTTCACATGCCTAAGAAGAAGAAGATAATCTATGGGTAAACCCTAACTTTAGATAAGTAGAGCATGTTATAGAAAAGTAGCATTTGATTTTGTAGATCAAGTTAAAGAATATGTAAAAAATAATAATAACATTTTCTTAGATGTTATTACGGAAGATCTCAAATAATTAATTAGACAACCTTCTAATTTCAATTTAGGAAATGAAAACATTGAACATTCTAATGAACAATCTATTATAGCATATTAAATTAAAATCAATTGAACATTTATTGTCTTAACGTGTCTATGGTTCACCTTGTCGATTGCACTACTCCAACCATCTTTATGAAAGTACCTATTTCAATGTTATCTTCTAGTGTTCCATTATCTATTCTAATTCCAAACTCAATTTCTATTGATCCTTTCTTAACAAATATTCTAGTGGTCGACTATATTCCTACACAAAATGTCACTAATCTAGTCACACAACTTGTTGAGTGTGCAAATGACTCACTTTGAATTTTCCCCCCAATACCTATTTTGCTAGGCATGAAGGGGCAAAAGCCAACCTGTTGGTGTGTCAAGGGTAAGCTAACTTAATTGTAACAAAGTCTGCTCTCTCTTAAAAGGGAATTTGTTTCCCCCAAGGTTTGGGTATGTCAAGTCTTGATAGGCATGGATAAACCTAGAGGTTTTTGATAGATGTTCCTTCAAGAGGTCTTTGCTGGTATGACTCAAAAAGATAAGTTTCCTAGGCACAATGTCTTAGAATCAAATGCTTAACTGTCTAAAAGCAATTCCATTGCATTGATATTACAACATACATGAGTTGAGCAAAATTGAAATTGGGTCATGAAAAGATAATTTTTAAACCATGCAAGTTCTAATTAACAAATTAGCATTCATTGTACTAAAGTGATTAGCTTGCAACATAAACAAAATTCTAAACTAGCACCACAAAAAATGATTTTCAATGTTGTAAACTAAAATTGGTCTTATCCTAATCTAAATGGGTTTTAAAGAAAAACCAAAGGTTTAAAGGGCAAAAGCAAATAAAGAAAACAAACAAGTCTATAGTACCCTAAAATTTTGTTTTGATTTGGTAAAGCAACATTTCCAATTTAAAACCAATCTTGACCTGACTAATATTCACATAGCCTGATGTCTAAGATGATGCAATATTTAAAAGAAAAATAAACTATGAGATAGATTGAGTGCAACCACCACCATCATGCATAGATTGAACATAGAAATTTTCAAAATCCTTGTATTATAAAGATAATAATGGAGTGCATTTAATTTAGATTTGCCCACTTTGATGCATTATAAGAACAAAGCTCAAAATAATACTAGGCTTGGTTTAGAAAATCCATCTAATTATAAACAAAAAAGAAGCAAGAAACAAACTGAGACTTAGGGGCTAGCTAATGGATGTTTTCCAACCCTTCTAAATGACTAGTGGGCTTATATTTCTACAATTTTGTGGCTCTTCACATAGCGTTACTTTTACAATTAATTATTATCATATTCTTTTTCATGGGTCTTAATTATTCTACACATCAACCATACCTCATTATATTTTATTTCTTTATTGAATATAGGGTTGATCATTAATTTCATCGTGTTTGTCGCCCTACACATCTGTGCTCACCTAGTCAACATTAAAACTCCTACATCCACCATATTTGAATTTATAGCAACCATGTCAAATATCCTACAAATAAAAGTAAAAAATTGTAGGTATTAGAATTTATTATTATTATTTAAAGAAAAGGAGTTATATATTGTTACTAAAATTTATAAAGAACAAAGGGTTATCCAACAAGCAACTTCGACGTCACAATATTATTGTCCAAAAGGAGGAATATGCAACAAAACAAATTTAAAAATTTCCAAAAATCATGTTGGTATACAAAGGGTGCCAGAGATGCAAAGGGTGCCATTATCACCAAGAAAACTTAGAACACCAAAAGCTCCATAAACACAATATTCTAGGGTTGTCTAGAGGCATCAAGATATCTAAGGGTGCCAAAATATTCAAAGGTTTCAGAATCTTCAAAGGCTTTGAAATAACCATATGCTTCCTGTTATTTGTGCCACTCACATTTTCTACTTTTATTTTTCCTGATTACTTTGAGCTGCAAATAATCTATGTTTATGGTCTCATTTGCAAGGCAATCAACCACCATATCATACCTTCTTCTAATGTGGGAGTATTGAATATATTCAAAACTCTTCTCCAATTTTCTTAGTCTTCTATGAACTATTTCTAGTTGGACTGATGAGTCTTCTTCCCCTTAGATAGATCAAAGAATGTAAGTATAAAATCACCAAATACATGAAGTTGTGTAATGTCTTGTTCCTTCGCCAATTTTTGTCCCATTTCATAGCATATCAATTCTACAACATTATTGGTTGTTTTTCCCAAATTGATTTTGAACTGAAGTATTTCATAGTGTGGTGCCACTAATATCACACCACTAGCTGCTACACAATCAGGATTTGATTTTGAGGCTCTATCAAAGAAAAGTGCAAGGGACTTTATCTCTAGAGGTCTAATTGTTCTAACTTATGGCCTAGAATTTAGGAGCTTTAGAAGTTCTATTTGGTATAGTATTTACATTTCCCTTTTTCTCAATCTCCTAACGTCTTGTTATTTATGATATATAGCTTTTATGTTGAATACTATATTCCTTAACACTCTATTGGTTAACACTCAAAAATTAGTTCTTTTGTCATAAAAAATTATCCTATTTTTGTCCTTCCAGATGTGCCAAATGATGGGTATTGCCATTGAATATGAAATATTCCTAATGAGGTGCTTATCCTTCAGTCCCTATTTTTACATTTGACCCCAACTAGTTAGGAAATATTTGAGTGAAGGTTCTTGATATTGTTGATCCTAGTTGTTGGGTTTTTTCAATCCAAATTTTAATTGCTTGTGTACACTAAAAGAACAAATAATATTTTATTTCATTTTTCTTAAGACACTTGTGGTAAATATGAGGCCCCATGATATTCCTCTTGATGAGGTTATCTCTAGTAAGAATCTTGTTTTGGATCACTAGCTAAATAAACGTTATGGTTGAGGTCTTTTGACCTTGTTATTGTAATAAAACCCATTGGTTGACTATGTAAACACTTGACCCACTAGTAGAATCCCATATAAGATAACATACAATTTGGGAAGAGAGTTTAATACCTTTAGTTTGGATGTACAATTGTATCAATGAGTCTTCGTCAAGATGTGGCAGGGGTGAAACTCTCACCCATTCAATTAAGCTTGCAAGAGAGTTAATACCCGATTGTTGCAAGTCTAATTTTATTTCTTGGGAACAATTCATAATGATTAGAGGTCCTTCCAAGACTGTATTATCCCATATATTAATTTTTTTACCACAACCTAGAGGTATGATTTAACTTAAAGTATTTATCTTGCACAATATGTTTCAATCAAAGGATCCTAGTATGCTTTTCATATTTTTTAGGAGTTTGATCCCATTAGAGTTGTTCAGATATTTGCATTTTAGGATTTGATTCCATGGATATTCTGGTGGAGTGAGAAAATACCAAATCAACTTAGCACTTAGTGACTTGCTAGAAATAGTTGTTTTCTTAATTTCTAGGCCTCCCTACTTCTTTGGCTTGGTAACGATATTCAGGTTGACCAAATAAAACTTTTTCCTAATTGATTACCTTCCCCCTTGACATAGGAAAGTCCTTAGCATTGCATTTGATTTTTGTAAGATATATAAGGGTGCATGATACACCAAAAATTGATATATGGAAAGACTTGCTAGTACTGGTTTGATTAAAATAATTCTTCCAACCAAGCTCAACCAACCATTGTTATATTGTTGTATTCTCCTTAACATCTTTCCTATAGTTACATTCCAAGTTTCCTATTTTTTTTTATGGAAGCTCCTAGGAACACCAAGGTAGTTAAAGGCATCACTACTTTTATGAAATCCCAAAATTTGAGAGAAACCACTATCTTCTACTATTGAAGTATTTATAGTGTAAAATCTACTCTTTTGGGTACTTATCTTTGCCCCTATGGCTAAAGATAAGCAATCTAAAACTTCTTTGATCGACCTAACATTTAGTTTTATGGCATCCCCTAGTAAAATGGTGTCATGCATTTATTTTCCAAGATTCCCAGGATTTCATTCCTTCTTCTCGATTTGGTTAAGGTCCTCCCTAAAGTTTTATCTAGAAGGATATGAAGGTAAGGGGAGAGAGGAAACCCTTGTATTAATCCTCTAGTGGATTTAAAGAAGTTAGCAAGTTCCCCATTGATTAGAGGGACTATCCAAGGTCCCTCTATACAAGCTCTTATCTAGTCTATCATTTGAACTAGAAATTCAAATTTGGCTAACACCTATTTTAGAAAGCTAATGTCTACTATGTCAAAAGCATTAGCCATATAAAGTTTAATGACTATTCTTTTCTTTTTGGACTTGGCACTTGATTGTAGGGCTTCATGAATCATTATAATGTTGTCATATATATGTTTTCCTAGAATAAAACCTCCTTGTTCTGGCTCTATCAAATCATTGATCTTTCTTTTAATCGTGTTTACTATTATTTTAGTCATTATCTTATAATATCACATGCTTAGAGAGATAGGTATAAATTTATTAAAAGTAACTACATTTTTTTCTTTTGGAATTAAAGCTAAGAAAGTGGATTTGATCACCCCAAATAGATTACCTCTTATCCTTGTCTCTTCTATCATTTCCAATAGGTCATCTCCTATAATTTCATAAAATTGCTAATAAAAATTGTTGGTGAAGCCATCTAGTCCTAGAGCTTTGTCCTTGGGTAGTGAACATATAATTTCTTCCAGTTATTCTCTGGTTAAAAATGAAGAGAAATTTTCTTTGTCTTTATTTTTTATCGAAGGAGGGATGTTGTTCAAGAGAGTGGCCTGAGCTTACTGATTTATTTTTGTCTTAGTGAGAAGGGTAGTGTAATGATCTCTTGTTAGTTTTTTTATGATTTATTAGAATAAATTTCTCCAGCTTTGTGAATTTCTCTAGTTACATTTCTTTGGTAGCACTACATTGTTTATATATGAAAGTAATTTGTGTTTTAGTCTTCTTTCTAGAACTAGATCATTCTTGATAAAAATCTCCAATGTGTCTCTTCTTATTTGAAAGCTTGATCCATTTCTCAATTCAACTTAAGTCCTTTCTCTTTTTGTTGAGGGGTTGGAGGATGATCACCTATCTCTTGCTCTGCTTCCTCCATTTGTTGTAGCAATATGCTTGACATATTTTGAAATTTAGTGTTATTGGAAATCCATTCCCTAATGGATTTCTTGATATTAGAAATTTTTATTTTCAATACCTTCTAGGGACTGTTTGCACAAACATACTACTTCTAGAAACTTTCTACTAAAGTTTTAAACTCCTCATACTCCATCCATTTTGGATTATATTTGGAAGGAATCTCCTTTTTTCCAAGAGCACTATTGCTCGTATCCAAATAGATAGTCTTGTGATCTAAGACCGAACCTTGAATTATGTCACTTGATACAAGTGGATACCTAAACAATATATTTTATTATATCATGAATCTATCTAATATTTTTGCAATAGATTTAACCCCAACTCTTCTATTTTTCCATGTAAATTTTCCATATTTTGGAATTATGACCTATAGTTTTTGCACAATTATAATTTGCAAAACCAGGTCCTTAGAAGGACTTCTTGAGGGAAAGCCTAATTTATTCTTATATTCAGATAAATTCACATTTAGGTCCTCTAATATGATTAAATTTGTGGGTCTTTCTTGAAAATCAAAGTGTTGAAGACTTTTCCAAGCATATTATTTTAAGACTATATTATTTAGTCCATAGAAATTGACTATGGTCCAAGTCTGTCCTTATGGAGAGGAGAAAGAAACTACTATCCAATTTGAGTGTATTGTTTTGTTAATACAAATCAAGGCTTGTTTATCCCATGCAAGGGGAAGCCCCTCAAAGGCACCTAACAAATTTATTTCTTCTAGGTTTGAGGATCTCCATATGTTTTTCCATTCTATTCTTACTAATCACTTTATCAATTTAATTTCTTAAATGAAGATAACCATTGGCTTGTGTTGAGCTATTAATTAACTTAAGTAGTTTTTCTTCAAGGGACTACCCAATCCCCTTCCATTCCAAGATATAACCTTCATTTCTTAAGTGGCTTCTTAGTCTTGTTGGAGTCTAAAGTTGTCTATGATTTATTTTGAATCTCTATATTTGCTTGTTCTATTCTTACCTCTTGATTATATTTCCTCCCTCTAGTAGAAGATCTGGTGGCTAGGGTGCCTCTTAGAGTCATTGATATTGCTAATTGTGTCTCTTCCATTTCTTCATCTCCTCTTCTTTAAGGTTTTATTTGGTAGCTTGAGTTTCCTCCACTTTATCTTTTGATTTAGTATATAATGGATCTTACCCTTTTTTAGGTGGCCCTATATGTTCCTCTTCATTTTGTGATAAAATAGAGAAATAATTATTTTGTCGACTAAAATTACTAACATAAATATTGAATTGATTAATAAAGTTTGTTGGTGCATGCAACTACAATTTTTATGGAAAAGAAGAATTAAAATTGGAAAATATAGGAGACTAATGATGAGAATGGAAGCAAATGAGGGTTTTTTAAAGTGAACGATTGTGTGAGTGTTTCTTGTATTGAGCGCAAGTGACTCAAAAGGTTGTTTTTTGGGATCTTCGAGCCCTAACAGCCAAAATTTTTATGGTTTTTGCTCAAAATTTTAGAAAGATATGTCACAGGGGACCCAAGATGGGTTAGAAATCTATATTTCAAAAGATATTCATGTTGCAAATTTTATTGACAATGAATTCCAATTTGCTACATAAAACAAAAGTTAAAATCATACCTTTCCTCAACATCCAAGGCATGGATTAAAAAGATCTCAAAACAAGTTTCAAGAAATTGATCAAAAAATGGTTTAGATCTCAAGCAAATCTGATGCTAAGGAGCACCCCCAAAACAAATCCAATGTGGAAACCCATTTCAAGGGCAAGGATTTCAAAGACTCAACCCCAAAAATGAATTTTAAGGATGGCCTCCATGGTAGACAGCCTCAACCTAATGCTAATATTAATCTTAGGGCTTCCTGTAAACCTCTAAGAATGTCTAATATTGATCCTAGAAAAACTAAGTCAGGATGTCTTGGGGTAGCTGATGGAACTTTGATTGTTAAGCTAGAAATGGGTGACATTCAAACTAGCATAGATCTAAAAAAAATAGGACTAATTTGTTCTTTCTTGGTTTTTCATTCGAGCCTAGGTGCTTTCAAAGTTTGGGCTGAAAAAAATTGGAAAATAAAATATGAGCTATAAATCTCTGTTTATCCAAATGGATATTTTCTTATTTTATTCGCTAATAATGAATATAGAGAGAAAATATTTCAAGGGGTTTCTTGGTTCTTTGGAAGGATGAGGTTTTTTAGGAAGCCTTGGCATACTAAATTTAAAGTTGAAGATGAGATGCCTTCTATAGGTCTTTTGTGGGTTAGACTCTTTGGCCTCTTAGTTGAATTCTGGAATATGATTGTTTTTTCTTCAATTGTAAACTCTTTGGGAACTTTTATCATGATTGTTGATTGTACTAAAAAACTTGAACATATTATTTATGCTCAAATTTGTGTTTTAATGGATTTTGACAAACCCTTACCTAAAAAAATCTCATTACAATTTGGGGAGGACACTTGGAAGCAAGTGGTGGACTATGAGAACATTCCTTTTCATTGTGAAATTTGCCATGAGTATGGTCATTTGGCTAGTGTTTGCCCAAAAACAATTCTAGATCAAAATAAAGAGGATACAAACTTAGCAAGTTTCCAAATGCCTAAGAAGAAGAACACTCAGAAAAAACTAGTTATGAAGGATAAATTGAATTTATCAACTAATATGCTTGAAATTATTTCCACAAATTATGTTAGAAATGTAATTTAAATATGCAGAGAAGGACTCATAGATAAACCAATAAATCAAAGGTTTTCAACAGGAAAAAAGAAGAGGAAATATACACAAGAAAAACAATCTTCTAAATGTTAAGACTTCAAATAATATAGGTCCCAAGATAGACTCTATTGAACCTTCCAGTAACACTTTGGCTTTGTAGACACATTCTTTGAGATTAGAATCCATCCTATATTCAATTGGGATAAGTTAAGACACAAGAAAAAAAAACTAAAAATGGATTCCAACCAAAATGTAGGTCACAAGACCAATCAACATCATATGGTAAAAGAAGGTGAAAAACTTGTAGAGGAAGGTAATATTAATGCCCTTACCAATTTTTTTAGCCCTAGAATTAATGAATGTCATCACTTGGATTATTAGAGGACTTAAAGTGAGTCTTAAAAAAAATGAAAATAGAAGAATGATTAAGATAAACCATCCACGTCTTGTTTTTCTTTAGGAAATAAAGATGTCAATAGAGGAAATTGATTCAATTGCTAGTAAAATCTGGCCAATTGGAAAAGTTGCTTCCCTTAGTTACAAGGGGACTTCTAGTGGCATTGCTTGCATTTGGGACACAAAAGAGGTAGTTATTCACCATATGGTTGGCAGTTGGGGTCTTTTGGCTATAGCTATTCAAAGTAGACATTCTAACCAAATTATGCTTTGCATAATTGTTTATGCTCGACTACTTTGGAGGAAAAGAGAAGACAGTGGAAGGATATAACTTATATTGTCTCTTATTTTATTAAATCTTGGATATTTATCAAAAGATATTTCAATACCATCCTCTATTTAGATGAGAAAATTGGTGGAAATAGAAATTTGGACAAGCGCATAGACCTCATGAGTGAATATATTACAAACCTTCATCTTATGGACATCTAGCCAGATAATGATCTTATGACTTGGTCTAGTATAAGATAAGGCTTAGCTTGTATCATGGAGAGATTGGATAGGTTCTTATTCTCTTACTATTTCTTAATACATGGTCATATTCCTAAGGTGAATACTCTTAACAATGTGGGTTCAGATCACTAGCTAGTCATGGTGGAAATTTGGAAAACCAATGTGAGTTTCTCACCTTTTCAATTTTAGTTAATGTGGCTAAGAGATAGTTCCTTCAAACCATGAATACAACAGTGGCGAAAGGAAGGTAAACCAAGGTATGAGACTAAGATGCTTTTTTTTGCCAAAATGTTGTAATACATTAAATCTAAAATTAAGATTTGGAACTAGGAGTTTGAAGATGTTCAACAAAAAAGACATGAAGTGATTGCTCAATTTGAAAGTTTGAATAAGAAAATCCATTTATATGGCCTCATAAAGAGTAGAAGTATAGATGAAATTAGACTCATAACTTTGTTAGAGGAATGGGATTTAAGAGAATAAATCTTATCGAAGCAAATATTTAGGATCCAATGGCTCAAAGAAGGAGATCAAAACACAAATTTCCTTCACAAATTTCTTCTAGATTGAAGATCTCACAACTTTATTTCTTCCTTAAAATTTGATTCTAAAGATGTTGTCTACACTTGGGATGGCATGAAATTTGTTGTTGTTAATTAATTTTTCGATATTTTTGTTGCTGCACCTCATGACTTGGCTTTTCAACACAATGTTATTCAAGCGATCCCTACTAATGAGCTTCAACACGTGTTTTTTAAAATACAAAAAGAAAAACCCTAGGTCATGAAGGTTTTTCCATTGAGTTCTACCAAGAGTTTTGTGTATCCTTCAAGTTGATTTATTAGAGGTGGTGGAAGAAGCCAGGAAATCCAAATACATTTTGAAGGTTATAAATAAAACTTATATAGCTCTTGTCCCAAAAGCTCAAGAGGTAAATCATATCTCAACTTTTAGACCTATAGCTTTATGTAATATTCTTCTCAAAATCATTACAAAGATCATGGCAAAAATCTTGAAGACTCTTTTGCATAAGATTATTTCCCTTGAACAAGGGGGTTATGTGGAAGGGCATGAAATAGTGGATGAGATGGTTCTTGCTTAGAAAGACATCCATTCCATGGAAATGTAGAAATCTCCATCTATATTCTTTCGTTTAGACTTATCAAAAGTTTATGACAGAGTGGATTGGCACTTATCAAAGTTTTGAGGTAATTTGACTTCTCTCAGGATCGGATGGACTTATTATGGGATGTATCTCTTCAGTGTCCTACTCTGTTCTTATAAATGGTAGACCTTCTTAATTGTTCCTATATTATAGAGGTATTAGGTAAGGTGACCTCCTCTCCCCTTATTTATTCATCGTTCTTACTGAATGCTTGGGTAGGACTATAACCGAAATCAGAGAAAATAGAACCCTTGAGGGAGCTACGATTGCTCATGGAGCTAGGTCTATTTCTCATCTTCAAATTGTTGATAAATCTACTCTATTAGGTAAATCTATA
Organism: Wollemia nobilis; assembly: GCA_028583015.1. Lineage (NCBI taxonomy): Eukaryota > Viridiplantae > Streptophyta > Pinopsida > Araucariales > Araucariaceae > Wollemia > Wollemia nobilis. The sequence goes on along the minus strand of JAQPPZ010016955.1, from coordinate 13,004,907 downwards.
ATTAAGGAAGCTTCTAAAATTTAACAAATATTTAGTTGTTTTTCTAATGCTATTGGGCAATTGATCAATAAAGACAAATTTGAAGTTATTTTCTAAGAAGACCTCCCTTTCGATCACTCATTTAGGCATTCCTATAAATATTTAAAGATAGAAAAAATACTGGAATTGGTTGGAAAAATTTAAGAAGAAAATTGGAAAGTGGACCAATAGGTGGATTTCATTTTGGGGCAAAATTACCTTGGTTAAATATGTTCTTCAAACTATACCTATTTATGTTTATGTTGTTTTGAATATCTCAAAGGCAGTTCTTCAAGAATTGGATCAAATCAATCTTCGGTTCCTTTGGAGTGGTACTAAGTAGAAAAGAAAATGGGCCTTGGTGAAATGGGATACTTTATGCATTCCCAAGAACGAAGTGGGGTTAGGATTCCTATTTGCTATTAATAACAACAATGCTTGAGCTACTAAACTATATTGGAGGATTTTGCATAACCCCAATACTCATTAGACCAAAAATATTTGTGTTAAATATGTTGAGAACAAAAGTCCTGAAGACCTTGTTCGCTAGCAATTACCTACCAAAGGTTCTCCCATTTTAGCAGTTCTTAAGACTAGTGAGGATTTGATTAAGCAAAAGTTATTTTGGTTCATTTATAATGGTCAACAGGTAAATTTTTGGACATATTCTTGGGATGGTCATCAACCTTTGATAAATTTGTTTCCTGATTGAAGGCCTTCGATTGAGGAGCTTCATTGAGCTAACTGGATAAAGGTAGCTAATTAATATCGGTACCATACTGGTAATTAAGAGATTGATAGATATTGGATCCCTATTAAGGATAGGCCTATTCAAATACCAAAAAGGTAAAGAAAATATATCCAAAGCATCCTTTATATGAGATCTCTCTCTTGGTCCCATGATAAAAAATGTTTTGGATGGAACAACACTACTAAGGGTGAGTATTCAGTTGTTCAAGGATATTTGACCTTATGCCATAATAATCCCAACCAATAATATGACATATTTACTCAGTTGTGAGCTTAAAAGCTCTAGCATAAGGTGAGGATCTTTACTTATATTTTATTGCATCGCAAGGTGCTTGCTGGTGAGCAACTTATAAAACGTGGTTTTCATGGTCCATTTAGATACAAAATGTGTGGAAAGAAGGTGGAAACTCTCAACCATATTTTTATTGAGTGTACCTTAGCCTTTGAGCTATGGAGGATAATGGCCATATTACTTGGCTTACAATGATATATTTTTTTATACTTTTAAATAAATTTGGAGGAGTTGGTCGAATAAGGAGGGTGTTGATAATTTTATTAGGTAGTTAGTTTGGATAGGTTCTACCATTCTACCTTCGAATATTTGGAAGGAAAAAAATAATTAGATTTTCAATCAGGAAAGGAAGGACATTCACTGTATATAGCAAAAGACCATTGTCAATTTAGTTGAATTAGTCCAACAACTCCTTAATCACCCTTAGACCTCCCACCAAAGATGGGATCAAGTGATGCAAATATTGAAGATTAACTCTTATAAAGGAAACCAACTTAAAGGGAATGTGAGTGATCAAAATATGGATATAACAAGGAATTGACAACCTCCTCCTAAGGATTTTGGAAAAGTCAATACCAATGGAGCCTCTAGGAGGAACCTTGGAAAAGCAAGTGTGGGAGGAATTGGTAGACTTTCAGATGGTTCCTTGGTTTTCACTTTTGCTAAGAATTTGGGTATCCTTTTCAATAACCTTGCTACGGGGTATGGTATCCTTAGAGGTCTTCCAGAGGCTACTAAGGTCAAATGGAAAAATGTGTTGGTTGAATGTGACTCCCAAGTCATGATTAATATATTTAAGACTCCTACGAATCATAAGGCTGATTGGAGAGTAAAAGGAATTATTGAGAAGATTCAATTAATCCAGATGAACTTTTTGAAAGTTGAATACAATCATGTGGTCAAAGAACAGAACAAGAGTGTTGATACTTTAGCTAATTGGGTATTGGACAAAGGTGATATTACTTACTATGACCACCCTCCTAGATGGTGGGATTCACAAATAAGGGAAGCTCTTCTTTCTATCATTTCTTTGGATGGCTCTAGTACTAGAGGTACCTAGTTCCTTTTTACTTTATTTTTGCTTCTCTTTGGTTTGATCAAGGTATTTTAGTTCCCTTGCTCATATTGGTCATTCTTATGTTTCCTTTGTTGAATATTGCTTAAATATCCTATTGGCCTAGAAAGGCTAAAGTTGTTATCCATTTTTTCCTTCTTTTTAGTTTTTTGGTGTGTTTTGTTTTGTATTGTTTTTGTTCTATGGTTTTTATATTTTTTGTGTTATTTTTGGTGTTTTTTGTGTTTTGTGTTTTTTGTTTTGTGTGTGTTTGTGTTTTGTTTTGTTGTTTTTGTGTGTTTTTATGTGTGTTTTATTGTTTTTTGCATTTTTTGTTGTTTTTTACGAGGGATAAACCCTAAAGCAGACAACATTAAAGGATTTACATGATGAAGAACTAACGAATTGTATTGTAAAATCAACTATTAATAGCCAACTACATCACATATTTTGGATAAGATCAAATCACTATCTTATCCTAAATACTAATATGAAAATAAATCATGCCTACTGAAAAATATTAATATAGAAATAAATCATGCATATTAATCCCTATCATTCCTTCCCACCATAAAAGCATTGGATCCCAATGCATATAAAAATGGGAGGAGATCATGTGGAATGTGGAAGCTGGAAATAACCTAGGAGGTCCTGGTGAGTCTCCATAACAATGATGGCCCATGTAGATGCAAAGATGACCTCCAAGTTGAATATGATGATGGTGCATGGATGATAGATGCTGAAGAATGAGAGAATAGTCCATTGAAAGCTGGAATCCTTGCAAAGTGGAGGAGATAATATGCTGGACAGTGTGAAGCAAAGCTGGAACTAGAACTGGAATTGGAGCTGAAACTGGAACTGGAGCTGGAATTGGAGCTAAAATTGGAATTGGAGCTAGAAATAAAGCTGAAGTGGGAGGAGTAACAAGAGTAACCATAGAAATCGATGTAATAGGATCAGGAGTAGGGGCAATAGGAACATGTGTAGGTGTAGGAACAAGACCAGGTGCAACAAGTGTTCTATGAATGTGGTGCCCATGGAGGGCAACTTGTTTAGTGGTCAAAAGTATTTTTGCCTGTATGTCCTTGTGTTGTGGGGTGCTAAAAATTAATGCAATCTTGTATGCCTAATCAAAATTAGTACAAGCATGAAGGGAAGTTGTAAAAAACCTCAAACAAGAAAACAAGAAAACACATAAATAGAAAGAAAAGGTTTATATTATACATATTTAATTATTTTTTATCAAGAAGAAGGATTCATAAATCCCCATCCAACCTTAGACCAACTTAATGTTTGACATCTCCTAAGTTTTCTCAAGAACTATACCACATGAGATTCTTCTCACGCAAGTTCATTCTGCATAGGCCTATCTCATGTCATGCACGTAATTCCATCAATCTCATCATTCTTGATGAGCTAGACTTACCACCCTCGATCATTGGAAGGCATACATGCATCTCCATACTACACACAAACCATTATGTGTGGGTATGCTACGTGCATTATGAGTTAAGCTATCAATCTCGTCCTTTGACAATCTATCTTAACTCTTGGTACGATTTTCTAAACCTAGATAACCCATATCTCTAAGGGGGTATTAAGCCCTTATGTCCATCCTATAAGTTCACCTAGAACTTATAACTTTTAATTCTTTTCTTTTATAAAATTCATAAAAATACCAAAGATAAATCTAGATACTAAATATAACAAAACAACAAAATTAAACAAGCATGAAACTTACATTAAAGAGAAAGCATGTGATAGACAATTAAGCATCATTTAAATTAGAAAGGATATCAAAATACAATAATAAACAATGCTAATTCAATCCATAGGCAAATATGGCAAAACCCCATGCTTTCCATAATTACTTTACATATAATTCATTTGGGAAATCTCCCCACAATTCTATTCTACTGCATAATAAAGCAGAAAGTAAGGTAGAGAGAAAACTTGTAAAGTAGTCCATATCTTGGCTTTGGTCCTCCATCTCTTCCATCGATCAAGTAAGGATAATAGGGGATTAGGACACTCATGGATCTAGATAGACATGCTTCTAATGCATTTACTCATTTACTTGCCAAATTGCAATTATACAACTAACCCAAGCAATTCAACTTTACAATGCATAGTTGTTATCATAGAGCTTCCTTCTCTATGACCCCCCTCACTCACTTATGAGAATCATCCTACTATGCATCCCACCTCATGCTTTCTTTGCAATTAATAATCTAACCCACACTTAACAATTAAAGTCCCATACCCTTAACTGTTCAATGCACTAGGTTCTTTCATCTCATTAAATCAAGCAAACCGATTTAGCTTGCACCACATATGTTTCTCATCACTTCATAAAGCAAGGTCCCATACCCTCATTTTACAAAATGAACCATAACATAATACAAATCCATTCCATTTCATAAAGCAAGGTCCCATACCCTCATTTTACAAAATGAACCATAAAATAATATAAATCCATTCCATTTCATAAAGCAATGTCCCATACCCTCATTTTACAAAATGAACCATAACATAATATAAATCCATTCCATTTCATAAAGAAAGGTCCCATACCCTCATTTTACAAAATGAATCATAACATAATATAAATCCATTCCATTTCATAAAGCAAGGTCCCATACCCTCATTTTACAAAATGAACCATAACATAATATAAATCCATTCCATTTCATAAAGCAAGGTCCCATACCCTCATTTTACAAAATGAACCATAACATAATATAAATCCATTCCATTTCATAAAGCAAGGTCCCATACCCTCATTTTACAAAATGAACCATAACATAATATAAATCCATTCCATTTCATAAAGCAAGGTCCCATACCCTCATTTTACAAAATGAACCAAACATATTATTCTAAATTAGAAGTCTACCACTTAAGGGAACCTTCTTGCTTAACAAGCTTCCTACTCGACTAGAACCAAACAGGGGATTTCTCACCTATCACCCTATGGTCTCCCAAGACGATGCTTCTAACCTGCTATGCTACACACACCACCCTTTGAATTCAAGCATAACATACAGTACCTCGGATAACTCACAACATCTCGACTTTGATGCTACACACAACACCTCAGTGTACAACACACAACACTCGACTTCGATGCTTCACACAGTGCTTGGATTACAACACTATGCTTGGCTTATGCACAATGCTTGTATTATAATACACAACACTTGGCTTACAACACATAGCGCTTAGCTTTGGTGCTTGGATTACAATACACAATACTTAGCTTTGGCACTTGGCTTACATACACACAATGCTGTTTTTACAACACACATCGCTCGAATTTGATGCTTGGCTTACAATACTCAGCTTCGATGCTTGGCTTACATATACACAATGCTCAACTTTGCATATAGTGCTTGGATTACAACACACAACGCTTGGATTACAACACACAATGCTTGACTTCGACACTTGTCTTACAACACATAGTGCTCAGCTTCGATGCTTGGCTTACATACACACAACGCTCGACTTTAGACACAATGCTCGGTTTACAACACACAATGATTGTATTACAACACACAGTGCTTGACTTTGGTGTTTGACTTGCAACACACAACGTTTAGTTTTGGTGCTTGGATTACATACACACAACACTCAGCTTCGATGCTTGGCTTACATACAATGCTCGACTTTGCACATAGTGCTCAGTTTACAACACACAATGCTTGTATTACAACACACAATGCTTGACTTTGGTGTTTGACTTGCAACACACAACGTTCAGTTTTGGTGCTTGGATTACATACACACAACACTCAAATTTGATGCGTGGCTTACATACACACAATGCTTAACTTTGCACACAGTGCTTGTCTTACAACACAAAACGCTTGGCTTACAAAACATAGTGCTCGACTTCGGTGCTTGGTTCACATACATACAATGCTCAGCTTCACACACAATGCTTGGATTACAATACACAGTGCTTGGCTTACAACACACAACACTCAAATTTAGTGCTTCACACAATGTTCAACTTATGCATAAGCAATACAAAGAGCTATGCTCAACCACATGAAACATGAAGAGCTACACTCAATCATAAGCAACATGAAGAGCTATGCTCAACCACAAGAAATACGAAGAGCTATGCTCATTACACGAAGAGCTACACTCAACCATAAAAAACACGAAGAGCTACACTCAACCACAAGCAACATGAAGAGCTACACTCAACCACAAGAAACATGAAGAGCTACACTCATTACATGAAGAGATACACTCAACCATAAGTAACATGAAGAGCTACACTCATTAGGAACCAAGAAAGCAATACCAACCTGGTTGCTTGTTCCATTGGTTTTTGATGGTTGCCTAGGTTGAGTTTGAGCACCACTTCTCATTCTCCCCAAGCCTCTCTTCTCTACTCTGCTCTTGCCTCTCCCTTTTCTTGCTTGAATAGCTCTATTTTCTTCCCTTTTATTCTTGACTTCCATCTGCCAACCACCGCCATTACTCCTGCACCCCTTCATCAGGTAATAGAGGAGACATTCCTTCCTCCCGCCTTTTCATGGTGTAACCAACATTGAAGTCTCTCCTTCCTCATGTAGAGGAAAACATCCCCTCATTCTGGTGTGGCCATTCCCTATGTTAATGGAGTCATACCTCCTTTCCAGCTAGACTCCACTTAGGTGGCCCACCCAATTTCAAGGTAAGCGAAATAGATTTTATTACCCCTTTTTTTTTTATTATTTAAAATCTAACCACTCACATTTTAAGGATAATCCACCATCAATCCAAAGGAAAGGCTATTTAAAGAGGGACATTCTTTTTTTAAAGAATACATTCATTTATATTTTAAGTTAAATTTACCATTTATTTATATGGATAGCTACCTATAATAAGGTATTATTTTTATCCAAGAATGAATATATTTATTATTTAAAATAAATTTATCATTCATTCAAATGAATAGCTATTACAAATAAGACATCCTTTTTATGAATCTATTTATCATTTAAAATAAATCTACCATTTATTTAAATGAATAGCTATTAAAAATAAGACATCCTTTTTATCTAAGCATAAATATATATATATATTTTAAAAGCGAAAAACCCCTTGTGGGGCCACCTTGGTTTGAGAGACCATGAACATGGGGTTCTATACCGTCAAAGTCACCCGGGAGTCACACCCAGCCCTGCCCGCACCAACATTATCAATTGGATTTTAGGTACCCAATTCAGCTTTTTGGTAGGGTGGAGATTCGAACCTGGGACCTCCCTTGGAGGATTGCCCTCTCCTCTCCAACTTACCTACAACACCTGGGTAAGAATAAATCTATTTATCATTTAAAATAAATCTACCATTTATTTAAATGAATAGCTACTAAAAATAAGACATCCTTTTTATCCAAGAAGTTATGAAGATAATTCATTCATTCTAAATTTTCACATTGCCGAGGTGAATTGCTAAAGTAAAATACAATTAAATATGAGCACAAACAAAGAGATAGATCTTTCCATCAATTTAATCACTTGTCTCTGCCTCGAGAACTTACAATAGCTTCTAGGTCATCAGTCTGAGGCTCAAGATAGCTATTTATTGATGATTATCCCTAACCGAATGCATGCCTATATAAAGGTATCTATCCTTGTTACCTTCGAGTTGTCATATCATCATTTCCTCCAAACTCAAGTACCCTCGTCTTCGGTGGAGGACTCAACTTATTCCACTTACGAGTGCACCTAATCCTACACATTGATAATTTGTTAGCAGTAACATATTATTCATTATCTAGTAATATTTCATAACTGCTTTATTGCACAAAAACCAAGTATTGAAGCATCACTCTTAAATACATTATTTCTTCATTCCAAACGTCTATTTGGAAGGGTCATGATAGAAGTAGGATGCATACTATGAATAAGAAAAGTTTGTTGCTCATGGTAAAAAGTATAAGTATTGTAATAAGCATCATACTGAGCTCTTTTGTTATATTGATAGGTTTTGCCTAGCAACAACCCACAACAATCCATAGGAGTGACATCACATGTGACAATGTCTACATACGTAGGGCCAAAAACAAAATATAAAGTGCAAGTGTGGGTGATCATAGAAGCAGTAGCACTATCCTTCCATCCAAGTGTGTATGGATGAGGATGAGGACATGTAGGCAAGTGCAACTTATCAATAATGGACTGTGTAATCAAGTTTATTTGTGAGCCATTATCGATGATACAATCCACTAAGGAACTAGGTGTCAAATGAGCACAAGTAACAAACAAATTATCACGATCCCCTATAAAAGACCGATGGCTGAGTAAGGTGATATTATTGAGTCGAACTTCTAACTTAGGATAAGTACAACCTTATCCATAATTCCTAATGGGATTTTTTCATGTTCCTTAAAAGTTTCCTCCTTAAAAGAATGTACAAGCAATTGTTTGCTCTTGTATTTTTGTAATTACCTAGATTCAGATCTATCATGCCCCTTATTTTTACAATGATCACAATATTTAGAATTATAATAAGATGAAAAAGTATGAAAGGATTAAGTAGAAGTGGAAGAAGGAGAAGAATAATGGGAGAATGGGAGATCTCTAAGGTGCCTACTGGTGTCGATGAGGTGATGGCATGGAACCTCCTGAAGAGTATCGAGTACATTTGTTCTGTGTTGCAAAGTTATCCTCTACGAGCTATGCCTGATTGAAAAAATCAACAAGAGTAGTGCAAGAAGTGTATTTTATTTCTCGATAGAAGTGCACCAGAAGTCCACTTTTAAAATTAACAATGAGGGAAGTGGCAGGATCAAATACGTGAAGCAAGATGCGTAATCGGTTGAACTGATGAACATAATCCTGAATGGATTCGTGATTTCCCTATCGAAGATGGAGCCATTGGTTGTTGGAAATTTTGAGTAGATGAGTTGTCATTTATGTCAAGACTGAGTGGTCATTGATGTCAAAAGTCAATTTCAGTGAACAGTGCAAGGAGAAGCAGTTTCGTAATCAGTGCAAAAAGGAGATTTTGTTTCTAGTTGATCAGATCTGGTTCCAGGTAGTCAGATGTGGTCCAAAGTGCAAAGAAGAGGCCCAAGCAAATAATATTATAATATTTTATTATAATATTAAAAGGGAAATTTAAGTTAATTATGAATTAATTAATATAATTTTATTATAAATTAATTTATTAATTAATTATAATTTAATTATAAATCAATTTATATTAATTTAATTAAACTTAAAGAGGGTTATAAAGTTAAATTAAAAATAGAATTTGAATTTTTTTTTAAGTGCCAACGTTCATGGCACTTTGTGTATAAAAGGAGGCAAAAACCTTTGCCTTACTCCCAATGCAACATCGATCAAATTCTTATGCTCCAAAGTATTGTGTGCAAAAAAGATAAACAATTTTTCATGTTTTGAAAGATCTCCAGCAGAAGAAGAGTAGATAAGTAGGAGCGAGGCTCCTCTTACCTCGCATAGTGTTGTGTAGTGTAGTTGGCAATGGCGGATGGTGCTAAGTCTTGCGACAGGCAAAGTGTGTAGGATTCAAATCCCATTGAGTTTGTTTTGCAAGGCAGTGAGGGCATTTTCATTTTTTAACAACACAAAATGAAGGGAATAAAGGGAGGCTTGTGCCTTCCCTTCCTCGTGGAAGCGCTTAGCCCACGTGGTGGGCTAGCACCTTGATAAGGTGCTCGGTTGGGAGTGGCCTCACGTTTGAAATCCATTGAGGCCTTTTGGCTAGTGTTAAAGGTATGCGCTGATGTCATTTGTCTTGGTCGCTTGATTATTTCGGATGTGCTAAGGTTGAGAAAAATAAAATATTTTTGATGGTTATAAAGTTTAATTTTTGCCTGAATTAATTTGGATATTGAGTATTTTTTTAAGCGAAAAACCCTTTGCGGGGCTGCCTTGGTCTGAGAGACCACGAACAGGGGGTTCTACACTGTCAAAGTCACCCGGGAGTCGCACCCAACCCTGCTCGCACCAAAATTATCAATTGGATTTTGGATATCCAATTCAACTTTTTGGTAGGGTGGAGATTTGAACCTGGGACCTCCCTTGGAGGATTGCCCTCTCCTCTCCAACTCACCTACAACACTTGGGTTTTTTTAAGTAAAATACCCCTTGCGGGGCTGCCTTGGTCTGAGAGACCACAAACAAAGGGTTCTACACCGTCAAAGTCACCCGAGAGTCGCACCCGACCCTACCCGCACCAACATTATCAATTGAATTTTGGATACCCAATTCAGCTTTTTGGTAGGGTGGAGATTTGAACTTGGGACCTCCCTTGGAGGATTGCCCTCTCCTCTCCAACTCACCTACAACACTTGGGTAGGATATTGAGTATTTGAGGGAGATAAAAAGATGGGCAAATATTATTTTGAAAGTTTAATTTTTGGAGGTTGATTAATTAAAGTTGGAGATTATAAGGAGCAATTGAGTAATTATTTTATGTATGATTTGATGATTTCTAATTTCAAGGAGTAATAAGGTGTATTTGAGTTTGATTATTTTTGTAATTGAGAAATATTTTGAGAGAGTGTTAGTGTGATATTTTGTCATCTAACCATTGAAATTGACAAAGAAGAAAATTGTGATTGAGACAAGTTTTTAAGGGCACTTATACATCAAACAAAAAGGTATGGGCACATATTCCTAGTGAGTGATTTTTGGATGTTGTGAATGCTAAGATGGAGTGAAAAGGGTTGTTTGATAAGCATTGTTGAGTTTGATTGTTGAGGGTTTTTCTAAGTGAGAGTTGAAGATAAAAACCTTATTTTATAAGCATTGTTGGAAATATTGAGTAGAGCTTTCATATGCTTGAACCAGGGTTTGTGCAAAGAACATGAGTATCATTGTTATGAGAAGTTGTGAACTATCTTGAATTAGAGGTTGTGAAAGATCATGAGTATCATTGTTATGTGAAGTGGTGAACTATCTTGAACTAGAGTCTGTGAAATATCATGAGTATCATTGTTGTGTGAAATTGTTTGATAAGCATTTTTGGAAATAAGTGAGTGAGTGTTCATTGAGTTATTGGTTTAGTAGAGTTGGTTGAGCCTAGTCAAGTGGATGTGTTGAAGTGATAGTTCAAGTTCTATGAAACAAATTGTTCCATATTCTAAATTGATTTGAGAAAGAGGTTGAGTGTTTGAGAGAGTGAAACATATTGAGTCTCTAAAAATTCTCTATATGTTTCTGTGGTAAAAAGAGAGATTGAAATTGATTGAGTATTATAGTGAATGAGAAGCATATTGAGTCTCTAAAAATTCTCTATATGTTTCTATGATATTGGATAAGTTCTAGTGAGGACTTGTTGAGCAGATTTGAGGTAAGTATTTGAGAAGACTTGTGGATAGATTTGTGTGAGATTTTGTGGAAGCTTACAATACAGATTTGAGGACAGATATTGAGAGCATATTGGATAAGTTCTAGTGAGGACTTGTTGAGCAGATTTGGGATAAGTTTTAGAGAGGACTTGTGGATAGATTAGTGTGAGCTTTTATGGAAGCTTACAAGGCATATTTGAGGTAAGTCTTTGAGAAGACTTGTGAGCAGAGTTGATTGATTGATTTATTCAAACCTTGAATTAAGGTTTGGGATAGATCCAACAGAGTTGATTTGTGATTAAGTTAAGCTTTGTGTTAAAGCTTGAGGACAGATATTGAGGATAAATTTATGCTAGACCGAAGGACTATGTTTAGTGTAGATTTAAGGATAGAGATTGGACAGATTTGTGCTATACTGAAGGACTATGTTTAGTGAAAATTTGAGGATAGAGTTTGGTGCGGATTTGAGGATAGGTTTATTCCATAACAAAGATAGAGATTGAGCAGATTTGTGCTATATAGAAGGACAATGTTTAGTATAGATTTGAGACAGAGCTAAGAGCAAGCTTTGGAGGTGACATAGTATAGAGGATGATAGTCTCTAGTGGATAGAGATCCATTATCCAGGGCAATGAGGATAGGTATTTTGAGTGAGGATAGGAGTCTTCAATGGATAGAGATCCATTAGCTAGTGTAGTGGGGATAATAGTTCTTCTAGAAGATCACCAACAAGAGCAGAGGAGGAGTTCTCCTATGGATAGAGATCCATGAACTTGATTAGGATATTGGTGTCTTCTTTGGACAAAGGTACATAAACATTGTAATAGGGAAAGGATTCCCAAGAGATTTATTGAGAAAATATTAGTGAAACATTTTCTCCTTGGAGTAGCCCACCTTGGGTGAACCATGTTAAATTGGTGTCTCTAATGTGTGTGGTGATTTGTGCATTGATTTGATTACTGTTGTTGATATTGCTATCTATACATTGCATAATATTGATTGGGAAAGAAAAGTAAAAAGTAGTCTTATACTGTTCACCCCCCTCTCAGTATAAGCTTGTGTTCTTCAATTGGTATAAGAGCGGGTTCCTTTGAAAGAGTTTAACAGATTTAAAAAAAATCTTACAAGAACATAATGGATTCTAAGAATGGATCCTAAAATAATTCAACAACAATATTTGATGGAAATAATTATGTATTTTGGATTATGAGAATGAATATTCACCTTATGGCACTTGGAAATGAAATATGGGAAGCAATTGAAAATTGATACACACCACCAACTACTCCACCTACAAATAAATATGGTAAGCTTCTACATAATTAAAATTCAAAAGCAATGAATGTAATTTTAAGAGGTTTGCATAGAACAAAGTTCATAAAGGTTATGCATTGCAAATCAACAAAAGATATTTGGGTTAAGTTGCAAAGCATATATGAAGGAGATAAAAGTGTCAAAAAGGAAAAGATACAAAATTTCAAAGAACAGTTTGAAGAATTAAGAATGAAGGATGAGAAAAACATTAGTTCTTATCTACTTCGTGTAGACGAGGTTGTTAACGCCATGCAAGGACTTGGACTTGAAATTGAAGAATCTGATGTTTGTGATAAGATCTTAAGATCTCTCCCAAAAAGGTTTAGTGAAAAGATGTATGTTATAGAGGAATAAAAATATGGTGATTTTTTGATAATAGATGTATTACTTGGTATTCTTACAGCTTTTGAGATGAGAACAAAAGAGGAACCTAATATTTGTAAGGAAACAACCTTCAAAGCTATCAATAAGACAAATGGCAAGAAGTCAAATTCAAATAATGAGTCATCCAGTGATGAAGAAGCAAATTATGGCAGAAGGAATAAGGATACAAGAAGATTTAAAGATTCAAAATCTGTTATATGTTTCAATTGTGGAAAGTATTGTCACTATGCAACTGATTTGCAAGAAGCTAGAAATATCAATGATGAAGAAAAATAGGATCATAAGAACAGGAAATCAAAAAAATACAGGTACAAAAAGAAATACAACGATGGACAAGGCAAACAAGGAAAGAAGTTATTTCAAAGATAGAAGAGGAGTTACTATGCAGATAAGGCAAGTAAGTACTCAAGTGATAGTGATAATAGTTTCTCAGATAATGATAAAGATGAAGTTCTATTTCTAACAGAAGAAAAGGACAAAGTTAATAAAAGGTCACCAATAATTCTCAAGTGTTTTATATGTGGTAATTTTGGACATCTTGAAGATAGTTGTACAAAGAATGGTTTCAGTTTTAGTGATGATGAATATGAATATACACTTGAAGGACCATATGAGAATATTCTAATGGCACTAGAAGAAGAAGGAGGTGATCCTATAGAAGACAAGTTAGAAAAGAATGAAGATGTTTTCAAAGGTAAAAAAATAGAGGTAGAATTAGAGAAAGGAGAATTTGATCTTGAGGGAGAGATTATTTATGCTTTTAAAACATTAAAGAAGGTAAGAAAGCAAAAATCCCAACTTAAGCTTCAGGTTCAAGAATGTGATGAAGAGAGAGGAAAGCTTATAGAGGATCTAAATAAGTCAATGGCTAAGAATAAAAAGTTCAAGGATAAGTTAGAATCAAAGGTCTTAGTGTAGACACCAAAACAATACCAATCTGATTATGTGGCTACAAACACTGATTGCACTGGCGTACACAACCCCTAGGGCAGCCCCAAAGGTTAAACAGTGGTCCTAACCACTCTCACAATATTTTTGGAAGGTTAGAGGTCAATTTGGCACCTTTCAGGCACTCTGCTCCTTATTCGTTCCACCTAGGGATGATTACAAACTGGTATTCATTCCACCCAAGGACGATTAGCAGCATTCGCCCTTGGGTGGGGCGAATAGCAGGTTTGACGAGCAAAAGGTCAAACCTTGATAAATGGTAGCTCAGATCTGCCACTTAACTCCTCCTTAATTTCATGGGAGTGTGAGTGAGTGCTTTTGAGATCAAAGAGGTAGTCATGGAGTCCCTAATCAGGGAGGAATCTTCTCTCCCATGAGAAGGCATGATCGCCAAGTGGTGCCTCTGCATGCTCATTCATAGAGACCCTCAAGTCTATAAAATGGTGAGTCTTCTTACCCCTAAAAAAAGGAAAGGTCAAGAGAATTTGGAGCAATGGAGTGCTGCCGATTTACGCCCTCACCCTTTTTCTTGTGCCTTTCACATCCTTGATCTCTCTTTCAAAAGGGAGGTTATTAGGTGATTATTGGAAGCACAATTCGGACCCAAAACCCGACATTTGGCCATAGTATCCCACCCAAATTTGTTGAAAATACCCCACAAGAGGTTTTGGACCCATCCCAAGTGGATTGGTGCCAAAATCAGGCCCCAAACGATGGGTGTCTTGACCCCGGGTGCCCCCGCACTGCTACAGTCCTAATCGCCCCACCCCGGAGTGATTAGAAATCTATAGCAGATTTCATTTATATTTTTCTTGCATTTGTTTCTAGGTTGTTTAGATAGGCTTCCATTCAAATTTCATGTTATTCTGAGCAGTTTTGATCATGCTTTTGTTATTTCTCACTTTCACTAACATGTAGGGAGCATCATCAGATTCTGGGCGATAAAGGCCGAATTGGAAAAATATGACCTTCTGGGTCTTTCCAAAATACCCCGTTTTACCCAACCCCCAACTTTGCAGGTGATTTGGAGCCTCCCGAATGGGACATTTAGGAGGGTGCTTTCTGACATTTTGTTGTAGGTCTAATCGTACCACCCTAGAGCGATTAGAAATCCATTTGGAATTTCTTGACTGTTCCTTTTGCAGTGCCTTCCTGGTAATGTTCTCATGCCTTTGTCAAGTTTTTAGCTCATTCTAGCATTTTTTAGTTATCATTTTATTTATTTTACGCATGCACTAATCGTAGGCTTTAGGGATCGCATGTCTTACTTCATCCGCAGGTGCTACTAATCCTTTTCTATTTCTCTGAATGTAGGATCTCGACATCGGAGGAGCAAAAAGGAATCAAAGACGCATTCATGCAAGTGGCGATGACATTTGGACCACCCACTTTACATGTGGGCATGCAGAAGAAAGTGTACCAATCCGTGGTGTAATAGAGCCCTACTTAACGCTCCTAGCCCCGAAAAGGGAGGAGACATGTTGTAACCCGATTTTAAAGCAAATTAATAAAAAGGGTTGTACTCAAAATTTGCTTTCTATCTTGTTTCAATTCGTTTATGTTTCTCCCATTTCATTTATTTCAGTTCGTAGGACTTAGCGTTACGTTTTGATTTTGCATACATCGCACTTGGCATTTACGTTTTGTTTTCATATCCTTGTGCTTTCAGTGGCGATCACGGTGGGACCCTGTCCTCTGATTTTGAGATCAAAATTTTGATCAAAAGTGTTTGTTTTTTCTTGTAGGTACCAATATTTCAAGCGTTGGACTGCTGTTCGTTCCTGTCTGTGACGAGTACAGAGCTAGAATTCATGGCACCTAGGGATGAATGGGCATTCGTCCCACCCTATGACAAATATAGTTCTATTATTCGTCCCACCCCAGGACGAATAAGCCCTCTGTGCACTTTTAGAATAGAAACTCAGAGGCATCCAGTTTGGGCAGAGAAGAGGTAGGGGTTCTGAATACCTTCTGTCATTTTTCTATTTTTTATCTTTGTATTTTTTAGTTTCTTTGCTTTCTTAAGAAGGTTTTACTGCATGTTTAATTTCCTTTCATAAGTAAAAAGAACCCCACACACCACATGGTAATTTAAACAACAAGGAGTTGGTCATAAAACCCCAAACCTTGATCAAGACCAACGATGGATTTCATCACCATCTTGGCTTGAATTTTTGCATCCATAACCCCGATCGCTACAATTGCTAGATGTAAATCCTGAAGAAAGCTAACCAAGTGTAGTTGGGGTGATTCCCAGTGCATGAGGATAAGTCTTCTATGGTAGGTGTCAAAAAAAGGGCGATTCACCTTTCGTACCGCCTATGTTCCATGTACCATTCTGCTCTCGCATACCAATAGTTTCCCTCACATAAGGACAAGTATATTGAGAGGTTTGGTATAACGGCCTGGCAGTGGTATATTGAAGGGGTGACCATTTTGGGAGACATAAGAGCTATCATATTGCATGAACAAAAACACGTTCTTTAAAAAAAGGTTTCAAAACAAAAAAATTAAAACACACTGAACCAGATTTAGGACACACACTTAATTCGTAAACAACATAATCACTCCTTTGTTTGTGTGGCTCCTACTTGTTTAGTGTAGCATAAAAAATCATAAAGAAGATAAAACCCTACATAGCTTGTAGAGAAACACCACCATGGTGTACACCCGTAGCCAAGCCCAATCACGGGTAGAGGCTGTGGAAAGTGTACAAGGGGGCACAAGTTGCCTCCACTACAGCCCTAAGGACTTGGTCATACCACCTTGGTGGCCTGACCCACAAGATAGTCCACATCATACCATGACGGAACAGGACTATAGAGGCATCCCTTTGAGGAACGCTCCCATTTAACATAGACCCTTTCAGGAAGGGTACATACATAGGAGGTCCCCCTTAGACACTCGCTATGAGTGGCCACCATGCAATGAAGCGCTAGAACAACATAGGGTCCATAGGGAGGGGCCACATGATTATGTCATCCCTCCTCTACCCCTCATCACTATTAGGAATAACAAGCCAAATCTAGAGCACAAGGATCTTCAGATAGGGCGAGCCAACTCTGCCTACCCCTTTCACATATACGAAAGGGAGCACGAGGAAGACCATTACATTCCTCAAGAGCAATACACAATGTGGGAGCAATGTGCCTACACCTGCTATCTATCAGAATCACCTGTTGAGGCCAGAGCCTCAGGTGAATATCGCCAACCTTGACGGAGGAAAGTGACCTATAGAGATCTCGGATCATCACGACCGAGATAAATGTGTAGGAGAGGCATCTAGGCCTCCTAGACTCAAGACAGCGAAACAAATCAACCTGGAATTTTCCAGACATGCCGTTTGCCAAGCACAAATCATGCAGCTTGAGCAAGACCAACAATAGCTGAAACACCTGTATCGCCTTAGTAAAGTGTGCATTCAGTGTCAAACAGATGAGCTGCTCCAGAACACTATGCCTAAGAGGGTTCCAACCCCTCGCACGTAGAGGGTAGAGCCGTATGAGAGGCACAACCCCTTGGTACGAGACAGGTCTCCACGACCTTACCAAATGTTGCCTCCGAGGCCTCCTAGACCTGAGCGGGAGGCCACTCCTAGGAACAACAATGGGCACCCTCCGCGAGGACCCACCCATGTTTATAGGTCTCACCCAGGAACTCCTCAAGAAGCCTATGAGGAGTATGAGCAAGAAGAAGAGCAGGCTGAAATGCCCTACCAAGGTAGAGGGGGTGCTATCCAGCCACCCCTCTATAGGCCTCAATTTCCTCGTAATACGCAACAAGAGAAAACTAAGGAGGAAGAGATTAAATATTTTGATGCATATAAAGTGCTGCTAGAGCGCTTAGAGTCTAGGGAGACCAAGACTTCTGGGCCCCAAAAACCCACTTTATTCCAACTTTGCAGTCACCCCGTGCATCCATCAGTGTCGGTACCCCCTTACCATGAACACTTTAAACTGCCCCAGTTGGCAATATTTAGAGCGGAGGAGGATGCCTAGGAGCATGTGACTATATTCCTAAGCTAATGCTTTGGCATTCAGGACAACGATGCTTTGATGCTAAGAAAATTTATAACCACGTTCGTAGGACCTACCTTAGATTAGTTCACTCAGTTGCCAAAGCACAACATCAGTAACTTAGATCATCTAGTGGATGCGTTCCTCGAATGCTTTGCCTTCAACACCAAGAATAAGGCATCACTAGCCAACCTAGCCAGCCTCAGGCAGTATGAGGAAGAAACCATGGCGGCCTATGGAAATCAATGGAGGACGTTACTTTCAAAGCTGCCCTACCTCCATCCGATGGCCGACCTTACCCAAATGTTCTCAAAGAGCTGTTTGAGATCGATCTCCATGCTATTGCAGCTACAAAAATATGCCACTCTAGAGGAAGCTCTGGCACAAGGCAAAATCATTGAGGAGATCAAGATTCAAGATGGCGAGATTGCGAAGCTAAAGAAGAAAGAATGGTCTAAAAATGCCAAGACAGGAACCACGCAACCAAAACCCGCTGTGGTCAATAAGGTTGCTATAAACATACCTAATCCTGTACAAGCAATGCAGCCCCCAAAGGCTAACTATCATATGGTCCCTCTTGACAGTTATGAAAGAGAAAACCATCGACAAGAGTAAAATCAGCAGCGTCGCCCTAGGCAACAATTCACACCTTACATTGAGTCTAAAGAATCCTTGTTTTATTGCTTGTCAGTGGCAAACTTGATAAACCTGCCAGAGAGTCGACCCGTAGTCCCCAAAACTCCAAAACCTAAGGGCTATAGGGAAGACTTATACTGTAGGTTTCACTGATAGAAGGGACATGATCTTAATGCATGTTGGAAGTTTAAAGGCTTGGTGCAAGACCTAATAGACAACAAGACGTTGGCGGTGGATAACCCCGTGGCACCAAACAACCAATAGTGGAGGTCTTCAAGGACCCCCTGCCTGCCCATGATGCACAGGAAAAGACTCTACAAGTCAATAAGGTAACACAGAACTGCCCCATGCAGGGGTATGTAGGGATGATCAATATAGTGACTAAAAAAAAAAGGTGCCCGAGCACAGTTGCCCCTGCGGTGGCTATAGGAGAGGTGCCAACAATGTCACAACCGCAACAACACCCTACGCAACCTCCTCTACCTTGACCAATGGCCACAATTCGGACCAAACGCACCTAGAGTTTGAGGACCACGTCGGCTAGGCTCTCCATTTATGAGCTCATACAATAATCATCGCCCCATCGAGAGGCTCTAATGGAGATACTTAAAGCCATCGAGTTGCAACCCCACGAAGTAAACTCTTTCAACAACTTTGTAGGGCATGTCAAGTGATGCACCGAGCCAGTCATCATATTTAGAGAGGATAAATTGAAATTAGTGACCGATGACATGGTGGATCCACCCCTGCACATCATTGCACGGGTCAATGGGATTTCGTATAAGAGAGTGTTGGTGGACACTGGCTCATCCAGTAATATCATTACAACAACAACATTGAAACATCTGAAGTTTCCAGTATCTCACATCGTGGCCTCCACCTACACTCTGCGCAAATTCAATGATGCGATATGCTCGACAATTGGCACAATTGTCCTACCCATCCAAGTGGGACAAAAGACTATTCCTACATTATGCCACATCTTGGAGGGTGATATGGCTTATAACATTTTTTTGGGCTGGCCATGGATCAGGGACATGAAGTGTGTCCCTTCAATATCCCACCAATGATTAAAGTATACATTCGAAGGGCAGGTGCATGTAGTCCTGGCGAACTTAGAACTCTTCAAGTATTGCAATGCGGTGCAGCTGATTTTGCAATCGACCCTTCCATCAACACATTTGGATTTTTAGTTGAATCTATATAAATAGGGTTCGATTTTGCATACATCCCTACTGTTAAGTACATCAAATCCCCAATCGGGTCCATCTTCATCTTTTGGTCCTTCACCACGATGCCACCTATGGTGGCCACACTAAAGGATGATGGGAAGAAACCCCTGGAAGAGGCAATTCCGTCAGTCTCAACCATATCTACCAAAGAGATGCCTAGCTAAATGGAAGTCGAGACCCATAGTTCACCTAACATGGAGCAAACTCAGGAAGAACTCCCATTCCCTCCCCCTCAGCCGCCAACAATCATCGTTGAGATGGCCAATACGGGACTAGGGGAGTATCTGGTGCAGAACATTATAGCGACACCCACACTTGAGTCCATGCAGGACATGGGGAGACCTCACCTCCCCATAGGCACTATTGTTCCTCTAGGCTACCCGCCAAACCAGACAAACTTTGTATATGGGGGCCTTGATAATGGCATTGAACCTTACATGCAAGAAGAAGAAGATGAAGAGCCTTTCGCTAAGGACGTCAACTATTTGTCCAACCTAGACTTCACTTTAAGATATCTTGGCCAATGCAATTGGCATGGATATGGGTTGGGCAAATATGAGCAAGGAGTGCGCATTCTTTGCAAACCAAGATATCAAATGCCATACGACAAGTCAGGAGTAGGGTTCAACCATCCCCTGCCCTTGGACATCTTGGTAGAGAACATGCAAAGCCTAGGGATAAGCAACAAGGATGGGTTGGAATTAGATCCATATGCCAATCCTAACACAACATACACATTGGGGGATTACTTCCCATTGTTGGCAACCAACCTTGTTGACCTCAACAACCCCTTCTCTTTCACAGAGATGGGAGAAAGTTCGAGAATCCACCTACAAGGGGGATATAGACAAGGTCAGGAAGGATCTTCAGAAGACGAGTCTGAATATGAGGTAGCACCATGGGACCCTTTTGAATTAGATAGCAATCACTCACAAGTGACCCCCATGGATGACTATCAAGAAAGCCTCTTGGCAATGTTCCCTTTGGATGCTCCAATCGAGCAAGTGCCACCTCAAGAAAATCAGGTCCCCCTGAAATAATTTCCACATTTAGCGAGCCATAGCCCACCCCAAAAAGCTCCAAGGATTCTCATAATCACTTGGTCAACCTAAAAATCTCCAAGGGTTCCCACAATCACTTGGTCAAACCCTAAAACGCCCCACAGGTATCCATAACCCCTTTGGTCAAACCAAAAGCTCCAAGGATTCCCACAATTGCTTGGTCAACTTAAAACGCCCCAAAGGTATCCATAATCCGTTTGGTCAAACCAAAAGCTCCAAGGGTTCCCACAATCGCTTGGTCAAAAACAAATATTCAAAAAACAAACAAAACAATAAAATCATCAAAAATAACAAAAAAAATTTGCATCTCAATTTCATGCATACTCATAAAAATCAAAATACAAAAAAAATAATAAACTGCATTAGGCATCGCATCCATACATGGCATATTTGCTGGTCATACATGTCACAAGCACCATAAACTGTAATTAATCGGCAATTCCATCATTTTCCACTTTCAATCCATTTTATAAACACATCCATCCAGAATAACACCATCCACATTTTAGCATAGTCAGTTGTCTCCTAATGTATTTAGGGTTTTTGTCATTCAGCTGTATTTAAATTTCTAGCCAAAAAACTGTACAAAGTCAGACAGATTTTACAAAGGGAGAGTTTTACTTGGATCATACTTCATTACGTAACATCCCTACACAAGTTAAAACACATAAAATCATTCCCAAGTTGTGTGAACATAAGAGAAACCTACAAAGTAGTCTAGGGTACCATAGGCGAAAGGTTAACCTGTTCATCCCCCTGTGCGAATGGTTCAAGAATGTTGATAATTGACAAAAGGACAAGCTCTTCCCCATCCAATGCACCATAATAAAAAGTGGTTTTCACCACTAACAAAAATCCCAAAACACCTTTGATCCCCGAAGTCGTAAGGATTCGTACTACACGCCCCTGACAAGGATGGGTAGTCGTCCCCAAGGCCTAAAAGGATCAATGCCATTTACAAAAAAAATTCCAACAATCCATCATCAAAAACTTCCAAAAACACCTTTGGTCCCCAAAGTCGTAAGGATTCGTACTACACACCCCTGACAAGGATGGGTAGTCATCCCCAAGGTCTAAAGGGTAAATGCACTTACATAATAACATCCCCAATCACATTTGATTCCCAAAGGTCGTAAGGATTCGTACTACACATCCCTGAATAGGATGGGTAGTCATCCCCAAGACCAAAAGAATCAATGACATTCACAAGCCAAAAACCTACGAGCTCAACTTTGCAAACCTATAATGCAAAATCAAATAATAGTGGTTATCACCACTATCAAAGTCCTTGCTCAAAAATAAAAACAAAAGAGAAAAATAAACAAGTGATTTTCATCACTATGTATACGAGCAAGTATCCCAACAAGTTGAGCAACTGAAAGACGCCTAAACTTGAATCCCTAGAATTCTCAACATTCGAAAAACCATCTAGGTGATCCTCATTACGGGTTTGGTGGACAACCTACCTGACAATGGCGGTATCCTAAACGCATGACGATATGTCTATCACATTAGATTTGCGTGTGAGCAAACCAATGTTTGCATGTGGATGAGCTAGCTTATGGTACCTAAGATTGTCCCGTGGATTAATCTTACTAAATACAACAATGAAGTAAGTGGAGCTAATTAGGTGATCCTCAGTACAGGTTTGGTTGACAGCCTATCTGGCACTGGCGATATCCTAAAAAATACCACATAAAAGAACTCAATTGCACACACAGGGATGTGAAATAACTTGGTCAAACTCAAGTCTGATTTGTACCTTGTTCAAAAGCCTTGTGAGATAAATGTACAGTCTTGGATAGTTAGTTAAAAACATCTAAATCTAAAAAAAGCTTAACTACATTTTAAAACAACTGGTACATTTCATTACTTACATCACCATCAAAAAATATGAAAAATACCAAAACAAAATTACCATATGCAAAGTCATTTCACAGAGCAATCACATAGTACAGAAAGCCAGTAAATCCTATACAGTCTATGGTGCCATCAACAAGTTATCCACAAGTCATTTCATCCATTCCATATGCATACATCATATAATTAGAAACATCGCATTCATAATACCAAATGCATACATCAATGTAAATAAATGTGCATAAAAATAAACAAAAACCATGACAAGTGTATACCAAAAAAAAGAGTGTCATGTATATCTATCATCAAAATGCCCATAGGCTACAATCAGTCGGTCCTCTGACCTTGCAAAACAAATCCAAAACTCAAAAAACCTCAAGCCTAGGGCGTCGGCCACCATGATCATGCAGGATCTGTGCGATGGGAACTACCCCCGTGGTGTGGGTCCTATGGGACCTCTTACGGCGACTGCTGCTAGACCCCACATCACGCCCACTAGCGGCCCCCTCATCCAGCTACCTGCGATGAGAAGATGCTGACTACTCAGTATCATTGTCTCTCATCCAACACGAAGACCCACCTCTAGGGAGCTCTGGTAACCACCCATCAAGGTGGATAATCTCTGCCTCCAGCTCCATCTGGTGCCAAAACAAATCCACCTCCCATCGATGGTATGAAGCCACTACATCATCATGCTATGCCAATTGAGTTCATAGGAGATCCCTCTCTCGTGAAGCATCTGTGTCCCCATCCTGTTGATGGTATGTAGCCAATGTGTTCTCCCGCTTCGCCAGCTACGTTCATGGGATATCCCTCTCCTACAGTGCATCCCCAATCTCCTCATATCGTATCTAGAGCAGACCCTCCAATCACGCTATCTTAGAATGAAAACCCACCTCCATACCCTCTGAGAATTCCTGAGGCATCGACATCTTCAGAAAGGTAGGCTGCTCTGACTCCCACTGCTCCAGGATGTCCTGCATCTTCGACTGCTCTGGAGCCCCAAAGTCATCACCAACAAAATTGTCAACCTCCACCATGTCCTCATCCTCCAGTGGAGCCCCCCAACCCTCCCTTGATGCCTCTGCATCCTCCCCACCTACTGCTGCTATGTCAGGACCTCCTAGAGGCCCCTCACCTCTTCACCATCACAATGTCCACCACTGGTCATACTCAGTGGTCGCCCCGACGTTGTCCATGTCAGGGACATCGATTACAGGATTTGACTCCTCACCTAGCGGCTCGATGATCGACCAGGCCAGAGTCCTCTCGTCACATTGACATCGATAGATCAAGGGCTTACTAGGAAACCCCTGGTGCACCCCAAATTGTCATGTCACTCGGATGTACGAAAAGTACTCCTACTCGGTCCTATGCTACCCAATTAGCCATCTCCTCCTGTGCACCCGTTGAAGCCACTCTCCAGCCTCAGGCCAGGCTGGACAGTCCTAGTATGGGCACCAGAACACCTCCCTTGGAGAAAGCCAAGTGAAGGCATCAACATAGTGCCCTATGACACCTACCCACCATCGACTCTGCCCCTACTCCTCAGATCGTTGCCACACTACTGCATACCCTATCTCTCTGTCAACCATCTTCGCCCGCGTCATCCACGATAAACCTAGTGGCCTCTCCACAACTATTGCTGCCAAGGCCAACACTACAATAGGTAACTGCAACCAATACCCTTCCACCTTTGGTAGTAGACCTTGTACAACTCATCATAGAGCTATGCCAGCAGTGTCTGACCCCATATCATAATCAGGGGCTCTGAAGTCAGACACTCCACCAGTCTAAAAGCAACCTCTAGCAGGTTCCACGGGAACCTCGTGCCTGATGAGTCGGGTAGCAGCATGTTGGAGATGAGAGTCATTAGTAATGCATGCCTCACCCCCAAAACACCCATCTCTAACCACCACCATACCAAAATTCCACCAATCTGGCAGTTGCCCTCTGCCCTCTCCATCGGGCTATCCACACCCACCTTCGTCCCATGCTCGAAATATCATGTCAGCACTACTATACGTTGATCACGTGGCATAGTCCTGATAGAAAGCCCATCTATCAAAATCTGTAGAATCTAATAGACGTCCTTGAGAGTCACTGTCATCTCCCCTATTGGGAGATGGAAGGTATTGGTGTGGGGATCCCACAAGTTGATCAGGGCCGTCAGATAGGCCCGATCCCCCACCATAGGCTCTAGCCGAGTCACCTGCTTGAGCCCAAGGGCATCAAGCCACTCCTAGTATGCAATAGTCAATGCCTCCCATGATTTAGAGAAAACCGTCGACACACGGTACCGAATCTTCACAACCTGCAAAAGAAAATTAAAAAACAGCAAAAACTGCACCAAAATGCACAAAAAATAGCAATAAACTTGCCGAACATAGGGGCCTTTGCGCCTGTGATTCTTGGCATACAAAACCAATGTCGGGGTCACAAATCCTCACTATCCTACTCCATAAGAAGGCTACCATATCTGGACCACTCCACGAGAAGACAAATTTTTGAGAATTTCATCCCCAAATGGCATCACAAAAAGGGTCCAAACCCACCCAAAAATAGCAATAACATTGCCGAACAAAGGCGCCTTTGCGCCTGACATTGTTGGCATCCAAAACCAATGTCGAGGTCACAAATCCTCACTATCCTACTCCATAAGAAGGCTATCATAGCCGAACCGCTCCACGGGAGGATGGATTTTTGACAATTTTAGCTCCAAAATGCGTCACAAAAAGGGTTAAAACCCACCAAAAAATAGGTCTAAATGTTGGGAAACTGCATAAGCATCCAAAGCAAAACAACTAACGACACCCTTACACAAGTCATATTGGGTCAAGCAACTCGTCACTTTTCTCATGTAGGTCATTCCTCATCGATTCGTCGCGCTTGAGGGGGTAGTCACACTTAGTCATCAATCAACAAATACACACCCAATAAAGGAAATGGCATGCATTCAAAGAATCATTGACAAAGACAATCACGCCCCTGCTTGGGGTATAAAACAAGCAATAATCACAAGCTGATCAAACACTTGGCATTTGTGAATCATGAACTCAAGGTTCCCACAGACAAAAGGTTGCGCCCTTTACCTATTTATGACTGATCAATGTCCAAGATCAAGTAAGACCTCACCAAAAAAGGTTAACACTTGAATTAAGTTCCTTAGCTTGCCAGAAGCAAGGATTCAAGAATGCACACCCTTTCCATACTTGGGGCATCAAAATTTAGTTATGTTACTGAGAAAACCTAATAATTAGTGCTTTGGTTATCTATTTTTGCTCAACACTACGCCACGCACAGTGCATCCCAAAAAGGGGCAGCTGTAGACACCAAAACAACACCAATCCGATAATGTGGCTAAAAACACTGATCGCACTAGCGTACACAGCCCCCAGGGCAGCCCCCATAGGTTAAACAGTGGTCCTAACCACTCTCATAGCAGTTTTAGAAGGTCAAAGGTCAATTTGGCACCTTTCAGGCACTCTGCTCCTTATTCGTTCCACCTAGGGACGATTACAAACTGGTATTCGTTCCACCCAGGGACGATTAGCA
Organism: Wollemia nobilis; assembly: GCA_028583015.1. Classification (NCBI taxonomy): domain Eukaryota; kingdom Viridiplantae; phylum Streptophyta; class Pinopsida; order Araucariales; family Araucariaceae; genus Wollemia; species Wollemia nobilis. Next base: position 12,978,468 of record JAQPPZ010016955.1, on the reverse strand, counting down.
GCATTCGCCCCTGGGTGGGGCGAATAGCAGGTTTGATGGGAAAAAGGTCAAACCTTGAAAAATGGTAGCTCGGATCCACCACTTAACTCCTCCTTCATTGCATGGGAGTGCGAGTGAGCGTTTTTGAGCTCAAAGAGGCAGTCATGGAGTCCTTAATCAGGGAGGAACCTTCTCTCCCCTGAGAAGGCATGATCGCCAAGTGGCGCCTCTGCATGCTCATTCATAGAGACCCTCAAGTCTATAAAATGGTGAGTCTTATCACCCCCAAAAAAAGGAAAGATCAGGAGCATTTGGAGCAATGGAGTGCTGCCGATTTATGCCCTCACCCTTTTGCTTGTACCTTTCACATCCTTGATCTCTCTTTCAGAAGGGAGGTTATTGGGTGATTATTAGAAGCACAATCCGGATCCAAAACCTGAAATTTGGCCACAGTATCCCACCCAAATTTTCTAACAATACCCCACAAGAGGTTTTGGACCCATCCCAAGTGGATTGGTGCCAAAATCGGACCCCAAACGATGGGCATCCTGCCCCAGGTGCCCCCCGCACTACTGTAGTCCTAATCACCCCACCCCGGAGAGATTAGAAATCTGTAGCATATTTCATTTCTATTTTTCTTGTATTTGTTTCTAGGTTGTTCAGATAGGCTTCCATTCAAATTTCATGTTATTCTGAGCAGTTTTGATCATGCTTTCGTTATTTCTCGCTTTCACTAACATGTAGGGAGCATCATCAGATTTTGGGCGATAGAGGCCAAATTGGCAAAATATGACCTTATGGGTCTTTCCAAAATACCCCGTTTTACCCAACCCCCAACTTTACAGGTGATTTGGAGCCTCCCAGATGGGACATTTAGGAGGGTGCTTTCTGATATTTTGTTGTAGGTCTAATCGTCCCACCCCGAAGCGATTAGAAATTCATGGCGAATTTCCTGACTGTTCCTTTTGCAGTGCCTTCCTAGTAATTTTCTCATGCCTCTGTCAAGTTTTCAACTCATTCTAACATGTTTTAGTTATCGTTTTATTTATTTTACGCATGCACTAATCGTAGGCTTTGGGGATCGCATGTCTTACTTCATCCGTAGGTGCTACTAATCCTTTTCTGTTTCTCTGAACGTAGGATCTTGACACCGGAGGAGCAACAAGGAATAAAAGACATGTTCATGCAAGTGGCGACGACATTTGGCCCGCCCACTTTACATGTGGGCACGCGAAAGAAAGCGTACCAATCCTTGGTGTAATAGAGCCCTACTTAACGCTCCTAGCCCCGAAAAGGGAGGAGACGTGTTGTAACCCAATTTTAAAGCAAATTAATAAAAAAGGCTATACTCGACATTTGCTTTCTATATTTTTTCAATTCATTCATGTTTCTCTCCTTTCATGCATTTCAGTTCGTAGGACTTAGCATTACGTTTTGCTTTTGCATACTTCGCACTTGGCATTTCTGTTTTGTTTTTGTATCCTCGTGCTTTCACTTAGAATGTGAAAAGTTAGAACATGAAGTGGCTTTACTAAGGGAATAAATAAAAGAGTCTAAGGACAGGTTATAAAGGTTTGGAAGAAGCTCAAAGAATTTGGATAAGATTATCAAGACACATAAGCCTACATCAAGCAAAACAAATCTTGGTTTTGAATAGGTACAAAAAAAATAAGAAGATGAGTCAAACTCAAGTTCTAGAGAAGAAGAAAATTTAGAAGAAGACAATGTAAGAGAAAGTGAGACTTTTGAGGATGATTTGGACAGCATAAAGTTCAACAAGGAAAGGAACAATGCACAAAAGAGGAATAGATGGAACATGAACCAACATAGGGTAAAAGAGACTAAGAGACCAATGAGGTCAAGGCAAGGAAATTTTAATGGATGATGTTTCTCATGTCACATATTTGGGCACAAGGCTTCACAATGCAGGACACATGAAAGACAAGAATATGGAAACTTCAAAAAAAGACAACTTTTTCATGGGTATTGCTACTCATGTAATCAGTTTGGTCACAAGGCAATGAATTGCAGGGTCCATGATAGGAATAGATATGACTTCACTAGAAGAAATCCCAAGACAATTGCACCTTCAAGGAATAACAATTTTAAGTGTTACAAGTGCAATAATGATGGACATACACCAAAGTGGTGTAGAGCAGAAATTCTAGAGACAAGCAGGAACATGAACAGTCAGAGGAATCATAAGGATCAAATGAGAAGGAAAGTGGACAAAGGTAAAGACCAGTGCTTGCTGGGAGTAGAAATACTCCCACCATAGAATTAACCACCTCAAGAGGAGGTGGGGGAGGGGCTAAGCTAAGAGACTCATTCTTAGCCCCAAACCCCAAAGGTGATCCTTTGCCATTGATGTCAAAGGGGGAGATATTTGAGTAAGGGAGAGAGATTTGATTTAAGGAGAGAGCATTGAGTCAGGGGGAGCAGTTTCCTAGGGGGAGCAAAAAAGAAAAAAGTTAATGAAATTTGAAAAGATAATTGGGTTGCCATCAATGAAAAAGAGGGATATTGTTGGAAATTTTGAGTAGATGAGTTGTCATTGATGTCAAGAGTGAGTGGTCATTGATGTCAAAAATCACTTTTAGTGAGTAGTCCAAGGAGAAGCAGTTCCGCAATCAGTGCAAAAAGGAGATTTTGCTTCCAGTTCGTCAAATCCAGTTTCAGGTAGTCAGATGTGGTCTAAAGTGCAAAGAAGAGGCCCAAGAAAATAATATTATAATATTTTATTATAATATAAAAAAGGGAAATTTAAATTAATTATAAATTAATTAATATAATTTTATTATAAATTAATTTAATTAACTTCCAAAGTCATTTAGTTAATTTTAATTTAATTATAAATTAATTTATATTAATTTAATTAACCCTAAAGAGGGTTATAAATTTAAATTAAAAATTGAATTTGAAATTCAATTTAAGCACCGATGTTCATGGCACGAGGTCTTCGTGTATAAAAGGAGGCAAAAACCTTTGCCTTACTACAAATACACCATCGATTAAATTCTTATGCTCCAAAGTATTGTGCACAAAACAAAGACAATTTTTTGTGTTTTGAAAGGTCTCCGACGATAGCAGAGTAGATAAGTAGGAGTGAGGCTCCTCTTACCTCACACAACACTGTGTAGCATAGTTGGCAACGTCGGATGGTGGTAAGTCTTACGGCAGGCAAAGTGTGCAGGGTTCGAATCCTACTGAGTTCGTTTTGTAAGGCAGTGAGGGCATTTTTGTTTTTGAATAATGTCGAATGAAGGGAATAAAGGGAGGCTTGTGCCTTCACTTCCCCATGGAAGCGCTTAGCCCACATGGTGGGCTAGTGCCTTGATAAGGCGCTCGGCTGGGAGTGGTCTCACATTGGGAACCCACAGAGGCCTTTTGGCTAGTGTTAAAGGTATGCACTAATGTCATTTGTCTTGGTTGCTTGATTATTTTGGATGTGCTAAGGTTGAGAAAAATAAAATATTTTTGATGGTTATAAAGTTTAATTTTTACTTGAATTAATTTGGATATTGAGTATTTGAGGGAGATAAAAGGGTAGGAAAATATTATTTTGAAAGCTTAATTTTTGGAGGTTGATTAATTAAAGTTGGAGATTATAAGGAGCAATTGAGTAATTATTTTTATGTATGATTTGATGATTGCTAATTTCAAGGAGTAATAAGGTGTATTTGATTTTGATTATTTTTGTAATTGAGAAATATTTTGAGAGTGTTAGTGTGATATTTTATCATCTAACCATTGAAATTGGCAAAGAAGAAAATTGTGATTGAGACATGTTTTTAAGGGCACTTCTACATCAAACAAAAAGGCATGGTCACATCTTCCTAGTGAGTGATTGTTGGATATTGTGAATTCTAAGTTGGAGTGAAAAGGGTTGTTTTATAAGCATTGTTGAGTTTGATTGTTGAAGGTTTTTCTAAGTGAGAGTTGAAGATAAAAACCTTATTTTATAAGCATTGTTGGAAATATGAGTAAAGCTTTCATATGCTTGAACTAGGGTTTGTGCAAAGAACATGAGTGTCATTGTTATGAGAAGTTGTGAACTATCTTAAACTAGAAGTTGTGAAAGATCATGAGTATCATTATTATGTGAAGTGGTGAACTATCTTGAACTAGAGTCTGTGAAATATCATGAGTATCATTGTTGTGTGAAATTGTTTGACAAGCATTGTTGGAGATAAGTGAGTGAGTGTTCATATGCTTGGACTAGGGTTTGTGAGCAAGGATTATTTCATTGAGTGATTGGTTGAGTAGAGTTGGTTGAGCCTAGTCAAGTGGATGTGTTGAAGTGATAGTTCAAGTTATGTGAAACAAATTGTTCCATATTCTAAATTTATTTGAGAAAGAGGTTGAGTGTTTGTGAGTGTGAAACATATTTAGTCTCTAACAATTATCTATATGTTTCTATGGTAAAAATAGATATTGAAAGTGATTGAGTATTGTAGTGAATGAGAAGCATATTGAGTCTCTAACAATTCTCTATATGTTTATGTGAGATGGGACAAGTTCTAGTGAGGACTTGTTGAGAAAATTTGAGGCAAATATTTGAGAAGACTTGTGGATAGATTTGTGTGATCTTTTGTGGAAGATTAAAATACATATTTGCGGACAAATATTGAGAGCATATTGGACAAGTTCTAGTGAGGACTTGTTGAGCAAATTTGGAACAAGTTCTAGAGAGGACTTGTGGACAGATTAGTGTGAGATTTTGTGGAAACTTACAAGGCATATTTGAGGCAAGTCTTTGAGAAGACTTGTGAGTAGAGTTGATTGTTTGATTTGTTCAAACCTTGAGTTAAGGTTTGGGGCAGATCCAACAGAGTTGAATTGTGATTAAGTTAAGCTTTGTGTTAAGACTTGAGGATAGATTTATGCTAGATCAAAGGACTATGTTTAGTATAGATTTGAGGACAAATATTGGATATATTTGTGCTAGACCGAAGTACTGTGTTTAGTGTGGATTTGAGGATAGAGATTGGATAGATTTGTGCTAGATCAAAGGACTATGTTTAGTACAGATTTGAGGATAGGTTTGTGCCAGACTAGAGATAGAGATTGAGCAGATTTGTGCTAGACCGAAGGATAATGTTTAGTACAAATTTGAGATAGAGCTAAGAGCAAGCTTTGGAGGTGACAAAGTATAGAGGATGATAGTCTCTAGTGGATAGAGATCCATTAGCCAGGGCAGTGAGGTCAAGTCTTCTGAATGAGGATAGGAGTCTTTAGTGGATAGATATCCATTAACTAGTGTAGTGGGGGAAATAGTTCTTCTAGAAGATCACCAGATAGAGCAGAGGAGAAGGAGTTATCCTATGGATAGAGATATATGAACTTGATTAGGGGATTGGTGTCTCTTTTGGACAAAGATCCATAAATATTGTAATAGAGAAAGGATTCCCAAGAGATTTATTGAGAAAATATTAGTGAAATATTTTCTCAGTGGAGTAGCCCACATTGGATGAACCACGTTAAATTTATATCTCTATTGTGTGTGGTGATTTGTGAATTTCTTTGATTACTACTATTGATATTTATATCTATACATTGCATAATATTGATTGGGAAATAAAAGTAAAAATTAGTCTTATACTATTCACCCCCATCTCAGTATAAGCTTGTGTTCTTCATTGGTTGAGCAAGTCATCATCATAATTGGATGGATAGAAGGTGGACTTCAAGGATGTGACCAAAGCATCCCAAGTTGTAATGGGGTTTTGAGTTCCTTGGCATTCAATGATGAGAACCTTAGCCATACCAAAAATTTTGAGTTTGGCGAAAGGAACTTTGTCATCATCTGGTGTTTGACTAAATTCAAACTAGGTCTCCTTATATAGGATCCAATTATTGAGGACATCAGGATCTCTAGAGCCTTCATAAATTTTGATTTCACACTTTGCATGGGGGAGATTAGAGGAGGAGGGAGACTGTATTTTGTGGTCTTTAATGGTACCAAAGAAGCAACTAAAGAGGTGACCTCGACCAATTTATTTGCTAAAGCCATATTGGTTGCCATGTTTCTATTATGTTGAGCGAGGAGGAAATTGACTAAATTTAACTAAAAGGATTTGCAAAAATAGCTTTATATATGACTAAAGATTTTTTTTTTTTAAATAAAAATGAAAAGTCTATTTATCAAGTGAAAAGGCTTTATATTTATCCAAAGAAAAATAAATAAAACATTAATAGAAATGTTTTTACTTTGTATGGCAGTGTAAGTATTCCCTCATGCATGTGATGGCTAGGACAATGGAGAGAAAAGTGAAGTGGTGTTAGAAAATAATTTCAGTCCAGGAAGGGACAATGCATCCACATCTACAACAAGACAAATGTGATCAGGTGGTGCGAAGGTCTAAAGAGATACGTCTTCATCGAGTGAACCGATGCAAAGATCATGGGAGCAGTGAAAGCAATGAATGTGAAGAGTGTACGTAATGAATGGAGCTGGTAGAAGGCACTACAAAGTTTGAGGGGCTATTGATAATGTAGAATAACAGTGCACATCAGAAGATGGATCGACCAATCGATAATGTGGGACATCACAAATTTTTTGATGATGTCATCTGAAGAAACTATGCAGAGGTGACATTGAGGGTAATGTCATAGAGGACCTCCATGAACGTGGAAGGATAAAAATCCTATAGCATGTACTGATATGAAGCTATGTTGATCACCAATGAAACAACACCACAAAGATTACAAGGTGATTGGTTGGGAAAATTACTGGTCGTCGTCTAACATTCACACGTCTAATGGAGAGAAGCTATAATGCGGGTCCATGCAGTTAGAAAAGAATATATCTCTTTGAGAAAATGAGCTACAATAATATGCAATGTTCAAATTATGATGATGTGGACATAGAAAGTTATGTGGTAGGATCTAGGAGTGTCTCAATACAACTTCGTTGTAGGCCAAGTGAACATAGATGCCTTTGGCTTCGATCATTAGGTGGGAAGCGTACGATAGTCACTGATAACATGGGATAATAGGCTCAAAATGTGTGATGAGGGGATGAACGATTGAAAGCATGTGATTTCACAAAAATTTCCATGACTCAGGTAGATAAAACTTGGCCAATTTCCTTTGAATCATAGACATCGTTGTGTGGCCGAACACAAAGAAATTGTATGAGGATTATTTTCCAATATATCATAGAATTCTATGAAGCTTGTAGTGGAACATTTCAAGCAATTAATGTAGATGTTGAGGCAGCTTTGTTGTTGCCAAATGTAGTAAGTGTGGAGTCTTTACAGTGGCCAGTCTATGAGTCCCATGAGCAACTGAATATTGAGTTGTAATTGGGGCTGTCGTGGAGGTGAAATCTACAGTACAACAAGGAGGTTCCAGAGTGGATGGTATGAGATGGAACCTAAATTATTTTGACAAAAAATGGTAGCAAAAAAAACTTGGCTAGGATTTTACAGCTCTGACTACCAACTAATAAGGGATAAACCCTAAAGCAGACAACACTAAAGAATTTGCATGATGAAGAATTGTCGAATTGCATTGTAAAATAAACTATTAATAGCCAACTACATCACATATTTTGGATAAGATCAAATCACTATCTTATCCTAAATAATAATATGGAAATAAATCATGCCTGCAAACAAATAATAATATAGAAATAAATCATGCATATTAATACCTATCAATTTTTGTTTTTGTTTTGTTGTATTTTATTGTTTTTGTGTTTGTTTGTGTTTTTTTATTTGATTGTTCATGTTTTTGTTATTTTAGGCATTCTCTTTGAGTGTGCCGAAGGGGAAAAGCCAAGTGTGAGCCTTGGGTATTTTTGGCAGAATAGATACCCTTGCCTCCTTAGGACTTACCCGAAAGTGGCATCCCAATTGGGGTGTTTTCCACAAAAAAAATTATTGTCTTTCTACCTGTGGTTGAGGCCTCCTTCTACTTCTAGATTTTCTTTGCTATTTTCTTCATATTGGTTGGAAATCTTGATATTCCTCTGTCTCATATTGTACCTTAGTGGGATAGTTCCTTGATAAATGACCATAATGATGATAGGTAATATATTTAAAGAGAATGAACTTGTAATCCAATGGTTAAGTATGGATCTAGTCCAAGACTTTGATACTTGCATTTTTAGAAATAATTTTTTCAAATTGACTTGAACACATAACCTAGCACAAGTTGCATTATTGGCATTCGATGGAGCCCAATCTACAAATGTTCTTATAAAGTTACCTATCATCTCAAGAGTCAGTTTTTTCATAAATATAGGGATAAAAATGAAAATCTTACCCAAATTAAGACTTATTTTGGTTCTTCCACTTGTAGGTCAAAACTAACTAACCAAGGTGTCATGTAGAGGGCTTAATCCAAGGAACTAGGGCACTCCATAAAATATTGCATATCTTTCCTCTATGGAGGAGAAAATAACTATGAAATACCCTCATCTTGCCACCATGAATTCATAGCTATATATTTTAGATCCCTAAGAAGATGTGATCCATCTCTAAATGGTTATTGGGTTGGTCCAAATACCCACAATTTTGCAAGAAAGAGCTCTCTTAGTTAGGGTGAGGATTAGGCTTTGAATATAGTCTAGAGGGATCTCCACCATTGGAGGATCATCCAATTTAGTAACAAAAGAGCCTTTATTACTTGGTTGGGACTGTTGTGGCCTCTTCACATTTATTTGGTCATATTTTATAGTTTCTATTGGTCGAACATAGGAGGTAGTGAGAACAAGGATAATGATCTATGGTTAGTGTTATTGAATATGGAGGTATCCATCATCGTAACATCCTAGAAGGAGGGTTTGGGAGGAGGGATCTCCCCCATTGCCATCTCCGTGACATGGCTTTAGAGGTGACCAAAACCCTAATTTGAGCCAAAAGAGAAAACCCTTACTAAAATCTAAGAGATCTTATTTCTTAACTTACTTTACTCTATTAAATTCATGGATAGACCATGAAAGCAAAAGCAAAAGTAGAGGAAACAAAGGAAGAAGTATAACTTAAGATAAATAACTACAAAAACTACAAATAGTCACAACACCTACCAGATCTAGGGGTGCAGAAGTTAATGTGTCGGTGGCACAAATCCTTGTCCAAAAACTATGTTCAAGCATAAAAAATGGATAACAAAATCAAAATTGGCACTTTTGTAGCTCCCACAAAAAAATTATACTCTTCAATATATTCTTAGTATTCACAAGATCTAAGTACTACATGAACCTATATCACAAAACATTAATGACATTGTTACCCAACATTTTCAAATACATGGGTTTTTATGAGGGGTCCTAGTCCCTTGTATCGAGGGTTCAACACGGATCTCCTGGATGAAAACCCAAGGACTTACCATTGTGGTATCCCTAAAGGGTTTGTATAGACACCCATGTTTATGCACATAAGTCTAATTGGGACATTAATATTCACTCTAAATATTTGAAAACCTACAAAAAAATACTTCCATTAGAACAAACTAAAAAAGAGCCTTTTGAAGAGTATAAATACGCCTATATTCCTAATCATCTGTAATAGATTACATTTAATTTATCAATCCGATGGTAATCAAGGTTATATTTAAAGAGTAGGAATCCAGTATAGATTGCACCGTGGGGATCAATGCTAAGCTTAGTTCAGATTTCTTTCAGTTTTAGGTGTTTGTAGAAAAGTAATAAACAAAAATTAAATTGTATAGGAATGAGAATAAAATGCAATTTATGATTTATGTAGTAATTATTATAATTACCTATTAGTGATTTAATATATTGATGAGCTAATATATTGATGTGTTGATCTATTAGTGAATTAATCTATTGTTGAGGATCCCCATGCAGTTAGTTTTATTTACCTATTCTGACTTTATGTTTTATAAAAATGTAATTTAATTTACTTTATATCCTAAGTTTAATTAACTATTTATAACCTATTGTAGGAATGAGAGCTTTGGGACTGGCTGTAGGAGTGGGCCCTGCCTCCTAGAAGATAGTGTAAGTATTTATCCCCTAAATTACTTTATCTTAGTAACTAAGATGCATAACTATTCCTAATATTATTTTATTCTATGAATGTAGGATAATTACAATTATAACTACATAAATAAATTAAACAGTAAATATGAATGACACAGTTACCATATACGAAGAATGAAGTGCTAATTTTATTGCTGGAAATTTAGATGCACATGCTGATGCATTTCCTTAGAAATTGTACAGACACATCTCAACATTTCTCCCTTAAATTATTCAAACCATTGGATATTAGACATTTATCCATTAGACCTTTTCAAAGGTCTCCCTATGTAATATATATTGTGACTTGGACAATTCTAAGTAATATTCTTCCACCTATTTTGCCACGTGGAGTTGTGGACTTGATAATGTGACAACTATGCACTAACGAGAATAACCTCAAACTAATACAATTCCTAATTCTGCTTGGACTCGGTAAACATCCTAAGTGGTCCAAGTGGCACTTTATGAGCTAACATAACAAAGTAATACTAACTTAAACATTTCGCAAGATATACATATAACCGCATGTTCTTTATTCTTGAAAAGGACCAAACAATATTGCATCTAAATCTAATCATCCTAACAATATTCCAATTATACAATATTTATAGAATAAAGTTATAACAACTTTATTAATCACAATATCCTCATGAAGAATGTGATAATTCAACTAGTCTAAGCTAACTGTAATCCTTTATTGCCATGTAAGAGCGCCATGCTATACTGATGTGGCATGCAACATCAATCAACTAACTTGGTGAACTCTCTTTGGTGACTACTGGTAAAAGTTCTCTTTGATAACAATTTTTAGTAGCTACCTTATACAACATACTTCAGTAACTATCTTCCGTAACATACTTTAGTTACCATATTTTGTAACAGTCTTCAGCCACTATTCAGTCACTGCACCTAGAGTCTTCTTAATCCTTTGTCTTTACGTCCATCTCCTCTCATCCAAGGTGTACCCTGAAGCTTGTGCTATTGTATCATGCAACTATGGAGAGTCCTTTAATAATTTCTTGCATAATTACTCACAACTCAAACGTATTTTTCATGAAATGCACACATTTATCGGATTAGCTACATTCATATTTTTAACTAATAAACCACATAAATAAATAGAAACTACTTACTGAAAATATATTATAATCGTAAATTAAATATAAAAATGAAATAATTTACTACAGAAATATATACCAAATAATCACTCATCATTTCTCCCAAACTGAAATATATGCATGTCATCATGCATGTGGAGAAAATGAGACAAACATAATATTACAAATATTACACATATATCAGATGTTATCATCCAAATATTTGCAAATAAATGAAATGTTAAAATCAATCAAGATTTACGTTTTCTTTCAAAAATTCATTTGCAAGTTTCATGAGACAAGACATCACAATTTTTTTCAAGAATAAGCAAATAGGTTATCATAGATTATCTTCAAAGATCATTGGTAGAAATACTGAGAAATGAACATTTTCAGAGATAATCTTAAACATAAGTCAACATATTACAATATAGCACACAGTTTCAATCAAATATCTACAACAAAATACAATGTTTCAAAATTTTTAAAGATCATTTTCATAACTTAAAGGTTATAGAATCTATCAAATAGACTGGAAAGTACTAATATCTACAGTTGAAAGTAGAATATTCCAAGTTATCATAAATCATTATTATAATAATACAAAATCTCAAAAACTATTTAAGTAGATCAAAAAATAATGATTTCTGGGATTTCTTGTAACAAAAACAATTTCATAAATAAATGTAGAACATCTGATTATCTAAAAATAATATGTTGTCTACAATTGTTTTCAGAGAACGGTTTCTACAAGAGCACAATAACATAACAATTTTTAGCAAAAAATGAGTTTTCCAAATTATTAAACTGCAATAATGTGCTTAAAAACTGTGATCGTAAAACATCAAACACTGCAAATAGGAATAAATTCAAATATAAAATATTATTTACAATATTATTTAAGAGATACATATATATCACAATAATATCTATAGACATAGAACATTAAACATTTTACATATAATAAAAAATAAAAATATTAAGTCTGAAAAATCATGAAATGTTTAAACAATATATCAATTTAACAGTTTACCAGTTCATTCGACTTGTGATCATCGAGTGGATATTCTTGATGATGGAGGTCTTGTTAGTGATAGTTTTTTTCTCATTTCACCTTCTGTACCTACTCTTTGGCCTTATGTTCACCAACCAATGTCTCAACTATGATAATTTTGATATGTTTAACTTCAAGGGAATCCTCTCTCTGTTATGTTTCTCACATTTGAGAATGCGGGGTTTTCTCAACTGATGCAACTATATTGTCTATCACTACATTAATATCTAGAGGCATATCAAAATTTAAGACAAGATTCTCAGGTGTAGTTCCTATTTTAGTGGAAGAAACTGATCTTTTTGGTTGATTCTACTGTGTCAAACTTATGAATGGTTGGGAACTTTCTTCCTCAAGAAGCTTAGAAAAATCAAAGGGCTTGTTGGTATAGGCCACTTTGCTAAAATTAAAAGACATTTTCTAATTTCTATTGGTGGTGGAGCTTTGTTAGGGGAAGCATCGATAGGTGGTGGTCGGTTGACATAATTAATAGGTTTTATCACCTTATCCGTTGAGAGCTATTTAATCATGTCTATCTAGAGGGCAAGAGCTCGTTGAATCAATTTTGAACTATGAAATACTTCCTTAATTTATCAATTTTTATTTGCAAAATAGTATTTTGTGCCTATAGGTGAGATAGGGTTTCAGCAACTGATTTAGGTGTGGGTAAGTCAGATTTATGCCCTGATGTATTGCCTTTCTTAGGGGTTTCAAGAGTGTGTTTCTGACACCAAGCCTTTCGTGTAGGCTGAATTGGTTTAATAGTTTTAGTAGGTCGACATTTACATTTTTGGGACTCAAGTTCCTCCTGACTATCTGACTCATGTTCTTCCTCAGACAGACCATCTTCCTCAAGCTCATTTTTAGTCGACTTAAAGTATTTTGGCAGGTTGGATTCCTCGACTATTCTATTCCAAGCTATTTTAACTTCATGTGCTTTTTTCAAAACTATCAATTTGGCAAGGCCATGGTGTGCAAGTAAATGCGATTTAGGTTTTTCTTGTGGGTTTTTAGGCTAAACACGGATAATAGTAGACTTTAGAGACTGAAAAAAAAAATATGATAAATTGATAACACAATCATTATTTTTTGAGAATTTCAAATTTATTAACATGCGAATATGATAGGTTGCATAGGTGGACATACGTCCTTCTAGGGTGAAGAATTTGATAATTAAGATGCCGACTTCCTACCACATGAGAGGAAGTGAAGCAGTAGCAATACCCTTAATTCATCCCTCTTTGTCTCAAATAATGGTGCATTTTTCTTTGAATTTGGCCACTAGCTGGGTGACGCTTTTAGAGGGGTTTTTATAATATGGCAGCCCTAACTCAGGTAAACCTAACACTTTAAAAATAATACTTGGGTTAAGGTCAAATTGGATGTCTCCGACATGGGTGGTCATCTTTGCGGGGTTATATTTTAGGACAAATTATTTGGCCACCCCCTAGTCGTTCCCTCTAAATTTTGTGAGGGCATCCCACCACCTAGCCCTTTGGAACAACTCTATTACAAAACCGCTAGGATTCTATGCTTCGATAGATGGGGGTTCACTGTATTTTTGAAACATGGAACAGGGCATGGATTTTAGGGTAGAGGGTAGATAGGATTTTAATTTTTTAGAGATGAGAAACCTGCAACAATTTTCACCCGCACATAGAAAAAAAAACATCTTACAATTTTTTTTAAATAATTCATTATCTTCATAAAGGACTAAGCAAAAACGTAGAATTTTAGGAGTAATTTTCATAAATCATTTAGCATTAAAATCCATAGAAACTGATACGTTTTTTTATTGACATAGATAGTTTTAATTATGACCTATCCTTCTGCACATCTCCTAAAAATATTTGTTATATAATAGATTACATTAATTCTGACCTAACCTTCTGCATGATTTCCTAAAAGGAATATTTGTTAATTACATCTATAGCAGAATGATTAGTGTATTTAAAATATCTAATTCTATGATTAAAAATAAAATAGAACATTAAAATATTTACCTATTGTTTTTGATTTTTTGCCTCACCAGAAATTTGTCACCCTACATCATAATTCTTTGAAATATTTCGTCGATGTTTCCTCTTTGTAATTTTATGGTTCGATCTCATTTTTTTGGCAAAAATTTGTGATGTTCCAACTCCGTTTCGATTGCAAATAATTTTTGGTAATAATATTTTTTTTGCGGCCTTCTATGGAAGGAAAAAAAAACAATTCTAGTGTTTATTTTCCTTTGCATGGAGTTTTAGCCATGTAGAGGTTATACACCATCTGATTTTACTTATCTAACAATAACGACTAGTTTAACTCTCATCGATGGTGGTAACCATTCCAACTCTTATCGATAGTGAAGAAAGTATCGCGTTTAGTAGATTTGCGTTCGTCCATTTGGATTTAATCGACGATAAAGAAATTAAATCCATGTCTTGATGTACAATTGGTCGATAATTGCCATACATCGATAATCGTCTCCCTCCGCTGCTAGCATGGTGAAGCTTCTAGACTTGTCGTGGGTTTCCTTCCTTCCATCGTAACCCTCCATTCAAATCTTGATCAATGGCTAGCATTGTCCATCCGCATTGTCTCCTATGATTGGTGAAAGAGAATCCACTTGTCATTCATCGGTATAGGTTCTAGGGTGGTCGGTTTTCTCTTGGCACCAAACCTACTCGCCACCTTGCATGGTGAGGGTGGACTTTATTTGCAAAATTTTATTATACCTTTTGGTACCTGGAGGTTAAAAAGTATTATTTTAATCATTTTCCATGTTTATTCCTTTGTCCTCCAGCGTGTCACTAGCCCACAAGTTATTTTTCCCTATTGTTTTGCTATGTTTTATGCCACGTTTCGTCCACATGGTACTCATCGTTGACACCTAAAATTTATGGCCAGTTAGATTGGTCTACATCCTCACCCATTTACTTTTGCATGCATGTATTCCAATAAAACATCGTTCTTTGAACTCTTATTTCCAACTTGTCATCATTTGATGAAAATGAACCTTCTACAGTTGATGAAGTACTTAGACTGCCTTAGTGGAAGGCAACTATGGATGTAGAATATAACTCACTCATGAAGAATAAAATAGGGAAGCTGGTGAATTTACCTAAAGGAAAGAGACCCATAGACTATAAATGGGTTTACTAAGTTAAATATAAGCCAGATGGCACCATAGATAAGCATAAGGTCTGTCTTGTGGCGAAGGGCTATGCTCAAAAGGAAGGCCTTGACTATGAGGAAACCTTTGTTCCTATAGCAAGGATGGACACCATTCGAGTTCTTTGTGTTATGGCAGCACATTTCGGATGGAAATTACATCAGATGGATGTAAAAAGCACCTTTCTAAATGGTGACTTACAAGAAGAAGTGTACATGACTCAACCTCATAGATTTGCTAAGTAAGGCCATGAGCAACAAGTTTGCAAGTTGGTCAAATCATTATATGGGCTAAAAAAATCCCCAAGAGCATGGTACATAAAATGGATAGTCACCTACTATAACATGGATTTAAGAGAAGTCCATCTGATGCAAATCTCTATATCAAGAACACAGGTTCTGAAATAGTGATTCTTGTGTTATATGTAGATGATCTGATCATCACTAGCAATTCAGAGAAATTGGTTAACGTCGTGAAATATGACTTGAACGAGTCATTTGATATGACAAATCTAGGACTTCTCCACTACTTTCTTGGCCTTGAGATAGAATAGAAGAAGAATCATCTTAGGGTGACTCAGAAAAAGTATGCTAAGACTTTAGTAGAAAAATATTGTATGACTGATTGTAAGCCCAAAGCAACACTGATGGAATCAGGGATTTAGTTATCATGATATGATGACTCACTACAAATAGATGGCACACTATATAGACAGATGATAGGAAGCCTCATCTATATGACTAATACTAGACCAGATATTACTTATGCTGTAAACTATCTTTCATGGTTCATGCAAAAACCAAAGGTCTCTCATTGGAAAGCAACTAAGAGGGTTCTTCACTACATTCAAGGTAGTGCAGATTATGGTCTAGAGTATAAGAAGAATAATTCATTCTTATTACATAGTTACACTGAATCTGATTATGTTGGATCCATAGATGATAGAAAATCAACATCAGGGTATGTATTTCATCTTGGATCTGGTCTTGTCTCATGGCATAGTAAAAAGCAACAGGTGGTTGCTTTATCTTCAACTGAGGCAGAATATCACACTACACATGGAGCTGTGTGTGAAGCAATATGGCTAAGTCACATCTTGGCTACCATGGGTCTACCAAAGAAACTTCCTATTCACATGTTTTGTGACAACTCAGATGTTTTGAACTTGGTCAAGAATCCAGTACATCATGAACGAACAAAGCATATTGACACAGATTGTCATTTTATTCATGATGAAGTTCCTAGGCACATAATCAAACTCAAAAACATTCCCACCGACGAACATGTTGCTGATATATTTACAAAGGCACTTGGACGTGTCAAATTTCAAGTGTTTCAGAGTAAACTTTGTATATCAAAGTAAATGTAATAAATGGGGGATGTTAGGGTAAAATAGGTAGTATATTGCATTATACTACATGTATTATTACATCTACTTTCTACCATAGGAGATATTTACCATTGTATAAATAACCTCCTAGATTAACTTAGGTTAATAACTAAAATATCCTAAGATATTTTAGTCAATTATTAGGCATATTCTATTTTCAATGTTGTTAGCACATCCTACGCTAACTTTGTTAGAATTACTATTATGTAACCTATATATTGGGTTTGATAATTCATTTCAAGTCTAATGTCTGCATCAATAATATTTGATTTATTTCATATTTAAGTAATATCCTACTTACATGCTTTGACGTATTAATTTTCTATGCTCATACAGTGTATAGTTTTGAGGTATTTTTCCTGTTACTAAGTAATTTATAATATCAACATACCAAGGAGTAAAAATAGAAAGAGAAAACAAATGTTCATCTAGGAAATTATCAGGATTCAACTCATCATCATCAAATATTTGCATACTCGATAGGTGGTCTGCAATGATGTTATCATTTCCTACCTTATCTATGATTGTGATATTGAATTCTTGTAGCAAAAGAAGCCATATAACCACTCTACCTCCTACTATCGCTTTGTTCATTAAGTATTTAATAGTAAAGTGATCAGTGTGAACAAATACTTCATACCCTATTATGTAATGTTTAAATTTATTGATGGCATGGACTTCAATTAAAAATTATTTTTTAGTAACAATGTAATTAAGCTCAGCTCCATGCAAATATTTACTTACATAATAGATAGCATAAGGTATCTTGTTCTCAACTTGTTGCAATACTGCCCCTATTGCGTAGCCTGAAGCATCACAATGTATGTGGAATGGTAATTCCCAATTTTGTCCTCTTAGGATTTAAGCAATAATTAATTTATCTTTTATAACTTCAAAGGCTTCTTGACATGCTTCAATCCAATTGAATTCACTTTATTTATTTAAGAGTTTTAGCATGGGAGCAACGATTTTACTGAAGTCTTTAATGAACCTACAGTAGTATCTTGCATGTCCTAGGAAACTTCTCACCTTTGTTTGTGTTTTAGAATATTGAAGGGATTGAATAATTTGTATTTTTATAGGATCTACTTTAACACCTTCTTATGATATGTAATTTCCTAGAACAATGCTCCCGCTTATCATCATGAAGCACTATTCATGACTCAAAGAGAGGTTTTTCTCTTGGCATCTAATCAAAACGTTTTACAAGCTTGACAAGGTTTCTTCAAAGGTATTATCGTAGACTATGAAGTCATCCATATAGACTTCTACATACTCATTTATTAAATCAGCAAAGATAGCCAAAATAGCTCTTTGAAAAGTGGCAGGTACATTGCATAATCCGAAAGGTAAGACTTTATAAGCATAGGTGCCTACTGGACATGTAAAGGTTGTCTTTTCCTGATCTTCCTCAACTATGGAAACTTGATTATAGCCACTAAACTCATCTAGAAAGCATAAGTATTTATTTCTAGCCAATGCATCAAGAATTGGATCAATGAATGGCAAGGGAAAATAATCTTTCTTCGTTACTTTGTTTAATTCCCTATAGTCCATGCAAATCCTCCATTTTCCATTCTTTTTAGGGACTATCACAAGAGGTGACACCCATTGACTGTCAAAAATTGGATATATAAATCCTGCTTTCAAGAGTTTAATGATTTCTTCTTGAACCACGTCTTTCATAGCTAGATTCAATATTCTTTGGAGTTGTCTTACTGGATAAAATCCTTCTTGGATAAAAATACGATGGATACTAACATTCAGATGTATCCCTTTCATATCCTCATAGTTCCATGCAAATGTTGATTGATATTTCTTAAGCACATCTATTAATTGTGATTATTGTATGCTTGCAAGCTCATCACTGATATTTAAGGTTCTTCCTGGTCTGATATCTATTTGCTTGCATTTTTATGTATTTGCATCTATCCCCATTATCTCATGTTCAAGGATATTTAAGTAAATAGTCATATGGTATCATTTGTTGAGACTGACTTGTGCTTGCTTCATTAATAGCCATGGTAGACTCAGATGAATAAACATTGTCTCAACCTTGATTTTTTTTAATTTCCTAACAGTAATGGTAATGGTCCCTCAACCTCTTGTTGAAGATGCTCACTCTGAACATTTATTGATAAGGTTTGGATTTCATAAAATTCATGAGGGAAATCATACCATAATTGCTTTGGAAATTCGTCTTCTATTGTTGATTCAGGGAATAGGCTAAGGTATTTAGTATTCTTACCATAAAAAATAGTCATATTTCCCGATCTACAACTAATGTAAGCATCAACTATTGTGAGCCATGGGTGCCCTAGAATTAAGTGATGCCCCCCTAAATTTTTCTTGGATTTTAAGACTATAAAGTCTATAGGGTATTCCCATGAACTTATGGATACTATAACATCTTCTACTTTTCCTTTGGTTTAACGATAGACCTATCTGCAAGTTGGAGTACAATAGAAGTTGATTGCAATTTATGTACCCATAAAGATTTCTTTATTTCTTTAGTCATGATATTAATAGTGACTCCCAAATAAACCAAAATATTTTGCAAGACTATGTCACCGATGTGTACTGTGAGCATAGGTATTCCAAGATCTGTGTATATTGGTAATGACCTACCCCTCATTATTATCCCAGACAACTGTCCAATGACTTGAATAGTTTGGGGTTCGTTCCTCTTTTTCCTTCTTGAATTTGTACATATGTTTTTAATGAGCTTGGAATAGATGGGTATATCCTTGATAGCTTGTAATAAAGGAATCTTGATAGTAACATTTTCTAACTCCTGAAGGAAGTTAAAGGCTAGCTTAGATGGTTCTTTTGGTATTGCCAGTCTTTGAGGAAATGGTACCTTCACTTCCTTTCTTTGAGGAATTTGGATTTATTGTTGTTTTGTTGGAATGTTTTCTAGTGAATTCTCTACTTCTTTCTCATTGTTATCCTCCTTTTTGAACAAATCTATAGTGTGGTTTTCAAGCTTTGTGAGAGTTACATTGTTTTCCAATACTTTTCCTGATCTCAATTGAATTTGTTGATAAGGTGTTATAGAAATAGAACACGTATCACTAGTTTCATAGGCTTGTTGAATGTTCTTGTTATTATTGGTATTATGAACCAGTTGAACTAGAAGAGGAGGTTGCTTAGGAGGATTATTATTATTAATTTGAGGTGGAAGAATTCTATTTTGAGGAGCTTGTCCCCTAAATTAGTTTTGAAAGTTTTGTTGTTGTGACGGATTTTGAGACCAACCAGATCCTCCTTGGTTATATTTGCCATTAGTATTCCAACTATTTTGACTTGAAATTCCTTGATTCCATGGTGGATTTCCATAAGTATTGGCCATAAAGTGGGCCCAGAGGGGTATGTTCCAGTCTTGATTGTTTGAATAAGAGTTCCAATTTGTCCAATTTGGTGCATTGGACCATTGATTAGGCCTTTGCGAGTTGGAATAACTAGGGTTTGACCAATTTAGTGGTTTTTTGAATGGATCATTCCATATTTGAGCTACAAAATAAACATCTTCTGCCTATTTAAATTATGGTTCCTTTATGGCAGCTTTAACAGTGGAGATGTATTTGCAGTTTTTAGTTTTGTGACTTTTATCACAAATTTTACAAGTAACAATATTGGAAATGTTGGTAATGTTGAGAGGGTATTCTATTAGGTTATGCTTTTTCCTACAACTATGATAGTATATTTCTTCACTGTCCTATGCTTTTGGCTTCTTATCCATTAAATCCAAAGATGTAGTCAAGGTACTTAACAAATCAATTTTTAAACCTTCCAACATATTTCTAATTTTTGCTCTTGTTACTCCTCTTGTAGATGTATACTTATTACTCCTTAGAGGTTTTTTTCTTGAATAGTTTCTACAAAGGTTTACAATCTCTTCAAACACAATAATATGGATATCTCCTTTTACTATAAGGTTTAGAACCTCAAGGACATCTCCTTTTAGTCCTTTTAGAAAGAGTTCTTTTAAGATTTCTTCATCAAGTTCTATATTCACTCTAGACCCAAAAAATAGAAATATCTCAAGGTAATCCTCCAAATATTCTTCTTGTTTTTGATTCATGCAGAACAACTCAGCTTTCTTATCCCTAACTCTACAGTAATCATTACATTGTTCAAGGAATAACTCTTTTAATTCTCGTTCTCCATCCCATTGATTACAAATATTTTCTCCTAGACCCATGAACCATATTAAGGCTGCATATTTAAGAGTAGAGAGAAACAACCTTAGCTTTTGTTCATCGGTAGTGTAAAAGTAAGCTTGACATACTACTTCAAATTTGAAAAGAAAAGCATCCGGATCTTCATGTGGTTTCCCATGGAAGATGGGCAATATAGAAATATAGACTGACTTAGGTTCTCTTGTTGTCCCATCTGTGTGTAAGATTGGAAAGGCAAATGTCTCACTTTACCCATTTCTTTTGTGGTCTCTATTCTGTCTTTGTTCATTCCCCCTTTGGTTCTTGTTGGTAATTTTGACATATGCCACATTGGGATTTTTGATGAATTTTGTTGAAGGATTTTTGTTTGTAAAATCGGCATTTATAATAAAATTGTATTACAATGCTTGCTGCAATATTTGTGTGTGTAATTATTTCTTGTATTTCATACTTCGAAATAGTAAATATCATAAGACAAAATCAGAAAACTACATTGCAGAAGGAGAAAATCGCATTCGCCTCAAAAAATGGGTAAAGGGCCCGTTTGCCTCACCCTAGGGCGAACGTAAAAATTTAAATGGAAAAATGCTTTCACCCCAAGTGAGGGGTGAAAGTCCCTTTCGCCCCTCATTGGGGTGAAAGAACATTGAAGCGCTTTGAAATTATGGTGGACCCAAAGGAAATTTGACAACTTTAAAAAAGGGTGCGTTCACCCCAAAGTTGGGGTGAAAGCTTCATTCGCCCCACTTTGGGGTGAACGTCATTTAAAACAAAGCATTGACAAGTCAACAACGCGTTCACCCTGGTTGAGGGGCAAAAGTCCCATTCGCCCCTCCCAGGGGTGAGAGCACAACGAATGGTGAATTTTGGTGAAAGCAAAGGAAATGACAAGTGCTTTGGTTGCGTTGAAAGGTCAACACTAGGTTCACCCAAGGTGGAGGGTGATAACATATTTCACCCATTCTGAGGGTGAACGTATATGTATAAGGTAGGGTGTGGACCCCACTTCGGACATGAAGGGAAAATGAAATTTGAAAGCGCTTTCACCCCAGATGAGGGGTGAACGTCTCATTCACCCTTCACTAGGGTGAAGCTACAGGAAAATGACCCGACGACGTATCAAAGGGTTTTATTTTGCTCTAAGGCGACTATGGAGAGATTGGGCATTGAAAATTCAATGCAAGGTTCACCCAAAGTGGGGGGCGACAATGCCTTTCGCCCACTCTAGGGGTGAATGTATATTTTAAGAAAAAGAAGACGTCTTATGAGAGGCGCTTTCGCTCCGAAAGAAAGATGATGCAAAGGATAACTCAAAGCATTGTAATAAGTTATTTTCACCCATGGATTGTTGTTGTGATAAGAAAATAAACACAAGGGGCACCTTCTTTACCAGAAAGTGATTAAGGAGCAAGTGTTAGGAATTGAAGAAAGCACGTTCGCTCCTTGCTCAATTTTGGGTAAATTTTACTCTCAGCATCAACACAAGTTTTCGAAGGCACCCAAGACAGGTGAATGAAAGGCATTTAATGATTGGGGCGAGAAGTAGCCAAAGTTGTGGGTTTCAGGTTAAAGGAGCTGCAGTATTTAAATCACCAGATGATTTCTATGAATTCCAAGATATTCCAGATAGGGATAAATTTCCAAGGCACCATGAACATACTAAGTCATCGACAACCTTTGCAATTTTTTGTGCATCGACACTTGAATATGTTGATTTCCTGGAGATTTTCCCCTTAAAAACTAGATCGTTGCCTCAAGAGAAATATTTTCAAGGATTTCAAGGAGGAATTTCTCCATGTAGGTTCTTTATCTAGGAAAATTTTGTCTTCATGTGCATTTAATGAAAGAGGCAAAATCCTCTATAAATACTAATCATTTTCCATTGTAAAGAGGAGGATAGACATTCTGCAAAAAAAAATATTCAAGTTTTCTACATAATAGAAGAGAGTTGTGGCTTCTAATTTTGCAAGCAGTTTCTATGTGTGATTTCTTTCTGTTCTAGCATTTCTATTACATATTCATGTTTGCTATCTGCTACTAAGTTCAAATTCTGCATCTGGATTTGGATATTGCTAGTGTAAGTGTGAATACTAGAATGCGATCCTGGAAGTTGTCTCCGTAGAACTGTAAGTAAATTCTCTTGCCTCCATTCTATTTTATGTTATTACCATGCTTGGTTGGAATTCCTACTTCTAGTCTATCCCCAATCCTACACCTTCGGCCTATGGCCATATTTCCCATTTCTTTCTGTTATTTCCAATTTCTTTCCTAAAACTCTAGTCTCAAACCAGTGTAGGATTAGTAAGGGAGCCAACCCTCTCTGGAGATTGGCATGGAGGACATTTCTTTCCTCTAGCCTTTCAATGTTGGCCATGTCTAGGGTGCACAAACGTATGTTTGTATAATTAGGCAGATATTTGACCAACAATTTTTGGCACGCCCGATGGGACCTCGAAAGTTCCACTTTTAATAGTATTGAGGTTTGATGTTCACCTTCATGTTGTATAGTTAGAACATCTGGTGACTCAGCTATACCCAAAAGCCTCTGAACATGAAGGTAGTGAAAGTTGTACTTCATGATCACAAGATCGAAGGCCAAAAATCTTGAAGACCCTATTGAGTTCTATGAACTTGACACCAAAATATTAGGGGAACACCCCAGGTTAGTTCCTTCACCTTATACATCATCCGCAACATCCTCATAAATAGTCGGTGTGTTCTTCGTTCCTTCAAGTCCAGCTAGTATTGCTACTAGTGTTCCACCTCCTCAACCTCATACACCAGTCCAAATGGCTCAGAACCCACCACCACAACAACCACAACCACCAAGGTAGTTCCCAACATGGAATAGCTCAGGAGCTTTGAATTTACAAGCACAAAATCCAGTTCCCCAAGCAACTTTGAAGGCTTTGCCTACCTATGATGGTACTGGTAAAACTGCCTATGAGCATATTCAAGATGTGGCTTCTTTGGCGATGATCCATGGCATTACTGATGAAGATATTATGGTAAGGTTGTTGGTGTTATCACTTAGAGGAAAGTTGTTATATTGGTACCGGTATTTACCGCCCACCACTATTGCCACATGGGATCAGTTGGCGGAATTGCTAATCAAGAAATTTCATGAGCAAGCTGATCCATTCTCCTTGCTGCATCAATTTATAATGATTCAAAGACATCCGTAGGAGGAGATAGTGGACTTCAACGTCAGGTTCACTCGAAGTTGGCAGAGAGTTCCTGATGGTCTTCGGCCCACACATGAGCAAGCTACATTTTATTATCTCTAAGCCTTCAACTCAGACATTGGAATGGTTGTCTGACAGGCCAATGTAAATACTTTTCCAGAGTTGTACACGCAGGCACAAAAGGCTGAAGCAGATTTGATCACCATAGGTAAGCTTCCCCGAAGGTAACCATGCCCATCCTTCCCGATCTTCCACAACATTTGTATTCAAGTGCATTTTTACAGCCCATGCCTTCTATGTACCTAGTCCCTCATGGAGCTTGGGTCCACCTCAAATTACTCCAGTCCTAGTTCCACAACTTCTCACTCCAAGATTTTCGTAGTTACCCACACCAGTAGCACCGTAGTTGCTAGCACCCATTCCTTTCCCAGTGCTACCAACGCCACCTGCTCCACTACCATTGCCTACTCCATCAGTGCCTTTACCTTTACCAACACCTCCTGCACCTTCAAATCCTGATCCTTACATGAAATTGTTACAAGAAATGCAATCTATTAATTTGGCTGTAAGGACAATGTCGAACGAGATCACGATAGTTAAGAAGAAATAAGTTGAAGCTGATTTTTGGTCAAGAAGGTTTCAAACACCACCAATTACTAGGGAGCAAGCAACCACTAGCAAAGGCCCTGAGAGGAACACAACTATGCTGGAAAATGAAGAAACTAGTACATCAGAGAAAGCATACTAGTGCTCCCCGAACATGGTCCACTTGAACTATGTACAAACATTAGCAAAAATTTCTATCGGTGGACAAGTTAATATGATAATGGAAGTTGATCATAACTTGATGGTCCCATCATTGGAGCAAGTTTTAGTTCTTACGAGGGTTGGAAAGAAGTCGATGACTGTTGATCCAACAGAAATGGAGCCTCTAAAAGTTCCTGTTGAGCAGAAGGCACAAAATGAAAAAGTGCAACCACAAGCAAAAGCACCTAAAGCGACAATGAAGCAGCAAGATTCTATCTTGTTGAAGGATCTATTGCCCAAGCAAGCTCAAGAGAAGATGAAGGCATCAACTTCACAGCCTGTAGTCACTCAAGTGCAAATGGAGGTGAAAGAGCAAGCCAAAGAATACCTCAAGTACCCATCATTGACTAAGAGACAAAGGGTGGAGGCTACTCAATAATATCGAAACAAGTATGAGCAAGTTGTAGAAGAAAAGGTTCCTGGTACTTCCAATTATAATATTATGGAGGAGATGAAGAAGATTCCTATGAAAGTAAGTCTATATGATGCACTACAGTTACCTGGGCAAGTTGATCTGTTGCAAGAGTCTCTCAAATCAACAAAATATCAGAAGAAAAGTCATTCCCAAATAGTGTTAGCATAGATACTACCTACTTCAGCCACTGGAAAGAATAGACCACCTCTGTTCTATTTGTCTCTCTAAATGGAAGGGTGGATCGTGCATAATTGTATGATTGACTCCGGTGCTGCGACTATTGTCATGCCAAAGGTAGTATGTGAAGTAATGGGAATGGAGTACACAAGAAGTAGTCTAGGCATCTTACAGTTGGATGGGACCCCGATCAAAATGGTGGGAGTAATCAAGGATATTCCTATCGTTCTACACAACATGCCTCAAATCACTATCATCCAAGAAGTGGTGGTAGTTGACTTGGAACCATACTTTAGCATGTGTCTTTCAAGGGAATTCATAGCGAAACTAGGAGGGTACCTTTCCTTGGATTATTCACATTTGGAGATACCATTCAAGGGAAGAAGAATCCGCATCTATAATGAAAAGCCCTCCACTTTTCATATAGAGAAATTGGAAGAAGAAGAAAAGCCTACTGGTGCAGTCAACATGATGATAGAGGAATTGCAAGAAGTAGACTTGATGGAGGAAGCTCTTGGTGAGCTCCATTTGGAGGATGAATTCTCACTCATGGATTTCAATGTGATGGTGGAAACTGACATCGGTTGTTACACTATAACCAAACTTAAGTAGACTGAAGAAGAAGTCTCTGACTCCCCAGACCCTATCTTTCTGATCAGTTATGGAAGTTGTATTTTGATGGTGCAAGGTGCAAGAATGGCGTAGGGGCTGGTATTGTTCTTGTTTCTCCTATAGGGTTGTAGAAGACCTATTCATATCGGCTAACTTGGAGTTGCACGAATAATACCACCGAATATGAAGCATTGTGCCTTGGTTTGAAGAAAGTTGAAAAGTTGGGCATAAAATAACTACAAATATTTGGAGATTCTGAGCTCATCATTAATCAGACTACAAACAAGTGTGTGTCAAAGCAACACTATTTGAAGGCCTACCGTAACAAGGTATGGGATTTTTTTGAGTCATTTACTGCATTGAACATTCAGGCGATTTCGTAGGAGCAGAACAGGCATGCAGATATCTTAGCTTCTCTTGGTGCCAATTTCTCTCCTGTAGAGCAAGTGGTCAGGAAGCCCAAGACTGTGAGGGTAATTTATAGACCCTCGATCCCTGATAAAAACCTCTATTGGCAAGTATTTGATAATGATGAACAAATAATCAATTTTTTGATTAAAGAAGCTACAAGTGCAGATGACAGAGTACTTGCTGAAGAGGAAATGGAAGGAATGATCCAATTGAAGAACAATCACATTCCTAGGGGATTGATTTCTCTTGAGAGTTTGTTTGATCAGAATGATCGGGTAGAGAAACACAAGATCAAAGTTGATGCAAAGGAGTACAAGGAAATGTAGTTGGAGCCTGAGAAGATTATCAAAGTCGGAATAGATTGTACATCGGAAGAGCTTGAAGATATCAAAAATTTGTGTTATGAGTTCCTCGACATCGTTGCATGGAGCTACCATGATTTAAAAGGATATGATAAAAATGTAATCCAACATACCATTGAACTACAGGAAGGAGTAAAGCCTTTTCGATAGAAACAATGGCCTATCAATCCCAAAATTGAGGTGCTCATGAAGGTAGAGTTGTTAAAAATGTTGGAGGTAAAGATAATTTATCCAATCAAGCACTCAACATGGGTAGCAAACTTGGTTCTAGTTCAAAAGAAAAATGGAGATATCCGTCTGTGCATGGATTTTCAGAATCTGAACCAGGCATCATTAAAAGATCATTACCCCCTACCATAGATTGATCAAATCCTCCATGTGGTTGCTGGAGCATAGAGGTTTTCGTTGTTGGATGGTTTCTCTGGTTATAATCAGATTTGGGTGAAGGATGAGGACCAACACAAGATGGCGTTTACTACAAAATGGGGCACTTTCGCCTATCAAGAGATGCCATTTGGTCTCTCCAATGTCGGTGCTACATTTCAGAGAGCTATGGATATTGCTTTCGGTGAGTTATTAAATAGAGTTATTGTGATTTACCTTGATGATATGACTATTTTCTCACACCGTAGGGAAGAGCACGTCTCTCATTTGAGGCAAGTGTTCAAAAAATATCGAGAATTTGGAATTTCCATTAACCCGAAGAAGTCCATATTCGCTGTCAAAGAAGGAAAACTTTTGGGACATGTGATTTCACAAGAAGGACTGGCGATTGATCCTGCAAGGGTTGAGGCACTCTTAAAATTACCATTGCCAGTTAACAAGAAAGATCTACAATCATTCTTTGGCTAGATCAACTTCATTCGGAAGTTCATTGTTGATTTCGCTCAAGTTGTAAAACCAATGACCGAGCTTCTAAAAAAGAATGTAGACTTCAAATGGATGGAAGTGAGAAGATAGGCTTTTTGGGAAATCAAGGAAAGAATCACTCAAGCGCCTGTATTGATTAACCCAGATTACTCAAAAGACTTCATCCTCTATGCAGTAGGTGAATAGGAGAGTTATGTTGTCGTTCTCACACAGAAGCAAGAAGACGGAGATGAAAAGTCGATTGCCTTCTTGAGCCAAGTGATTTCACCACACCAAGAAAAGTATAATTTTATTGAAAAATAGGTGTATGCAGTTATGAAATCCTTGAAGAAATTTTGACACTTCGTTTCACAAAGTAAGATGATAGTCTATGTTATACACCCAGATGTCAAAAATTTCATTCTTCAAGGAGAATTAGGTGATAAAAGAGTAGGTTGGGTCTCAAAGATTCAAGAATATGATGTGGAGATCCGACCCACTAAGTTGGTTCGTGGACGAGCTCTCTACCAAGAATTGGCCAAAAGTGTAGCTTTAGAATCATTGGCTCTAGTATAGAATGAGGATATCAACGAAAGCAATTGTGCAAATCGAGCTATAGTGATCATGATTGGACAGAGGACCTTGTCAAATTCTTTACATCTGGGAAATGTCCATCACATCTTGATGCTTCACAACATTGAATATTCAGATTGCAAGCACTTAAGTATGTCCTATTGCCAAGTGGATTGTTCCATAAGAATATAGATGGCGTACTCCTTAGATGTGTGAAATTTTTTGAAA